>CM077210.1:35326641-35961641 GCA_039654625.1 Rhinogobio ventralis | reverse complement strand
CACTCACACACTCTCTCACTCACTCACTCACTCACTTACACACACACACACACACACACACACTCACACTCACCCACACACACACTCACACACTCACACACTCACACACTCACACACTCAGTCAGTCACTCACTCACTCACACACTCACACACACACTTACTTACACACTCACTCACACACTCACACACTCACTCACACACACACACACTCAGTCACTCAGTCAGTCATTCAGTCAGTCACTCACACACTCACTCACTCAAACACTCAAAAACTCACACACTCTCTCACTCACTCACTCACTTACACACACTCAGTCACTCACTCACTTACACACACACACACACACACATTCAGTCATTCACTCAATCACTCACTCACTCAAACACACACTCAGTCACTCAGTCACTCAGTCACTCAGTCACTCAGTCACTCAGTCACTCAGTCACTCAGTCACACTCACACACTCACTCACACACTCACTTACACACACTCACTCACTCACTCACACACACACTCACTCACTCACTCACACTCAAACACACACACACTCACACACACACGCACTCACTCACTCACTCACTCACTCACTCACTCACTCACTCACTCACTCACTCACTCACTCACACACTCACTCACACACTCACTCACTCGCACACTCACTCGCACACTCACTCGCACACTCACTCGCTCACACACTCGCTCACACACTCGCTCACACACTCAGTCACTCACTCACTCACACACTCACTCACACACTCACTCACACACTCACTCACACACTCACTCACACACTCACTCACACACTCACTCACACACTCACTCACACACTCACTCACACACTCACTCACACACTCACTCACACACTCACTCACACACTCACACACTCACACACTCGCTCACACACTCGCTCACACACTCGCTCACACACTCACTCACACACTCACACACTCACTCACTCACACACTCACTCACTCACACACTCACTCACACACTCACACACTCACTCACTCACACACTCACTCACACACTCACTCACACACTCACTCACACACTCACTCACACACTCACTCACACACTCACTCACACACTCAGTCACACACTCACACACACACTCAGTCACTCACTCACTCACACACACACACTCAGTCACTCAGTCAGTCATTCAGTCAGTCACTCACACACTCACACACTCACTCACTCAAACACTCAAAAACTCACACACTCACTCACTCACCCACCTCACACACACGAACACACACATGCGCCCACATGCACGCTTTCACACACAGACATACACAAACTCACTCACACACTCACTTACACACACACACTCATTCACACACTCACTCACTCACTCACTCAAACACACACTCAGTTACTCACACACTCTCTCCTTCACTCACTTACACACACTCAGTCACTCACACACACACATATTCACTCACTCACACACACACTCAGTCACTCACACACTCATTCACTCAAAGACACACACACACCACACAAAAAAACACACACTCAGTCACTCACTCACACACACACACACTCACACACACACACACACACACACACACACTCAGTCACTCAGTCACTCACACACTCACTCAGACACTCACTCACTCACTCACCTCACACACACACTCACACGAACACACACATGCGCCCACACGAACACACATGCGCCCACACGCACTCAGTCACTCACACACTCACTCAATCACACACACACACTCAGTCACTCACACACTCACTCAATCACACACACACACTCACTCACTCACTCAGACACAAACATACTCAAATTCACTCACACGCACTCTCACTCACTCACACACACACCACACACAAAAACACACACTCACTCAGTCACTCACTCACACACTCACACACATGCGCCCACACACACAGACACACTCAAACTCACTCACACACAGACACACACACACACTCACTCAGTCACTCAGTCACTCACACACTCACACACTCACAAACTCACACACTCACACACTCACACACACACTCAGTCAGTCACTCACACACTCAGTCACTCACACACTCAGTCACTCACATACACACTCACTCACTCACTTACACACACACACACACACATTCAGTCATTCACTCACTCACTCACTCAAACACACACTCACTCACTCACTTACACACACACACACACACACACACACACACACTCACTCACACACTAGCTCACACACTCACTCACACACTACACAAAAACACACACTCACTCAGTCACTCAGTCACTCAGTCACTCACACACTCACACAGTCAGTCACTCACACACTCAGTCACTCACACACTCAGTCACTCACACACTCAGTCACTCACATGCTCACACACTCACTCACACACTACACAAAAACACACACTCACTCAGTCACTCACTCACTCAGTCAGTCACTCACTCACTCACTCACTCACTCAGTCACTCACAAACTACACAAAAACACACACTCACTCAGTCACTCACTCACTCAGTCAGTCACTCACTCACTCACTCACTCACTCAGTCACTCACTCACAAACTCACACACACACACACTTACTCAGTCAGTCACTCAGTCAGTCACTCACACACTCAGTCACTCACACACACACACACTCACACACTAGCTCACACACACACTCACTCACTCACACACTCACTCACACACACACTACACAAAAACACACACTCACTCAGTCACTCACTCACTCACTCACACACACTACACAAAAACACACACTCACTCAGTCACTCACTCACTCACACACACAACACAAAAACACACACTCACTCAGGCACTCAGTCACTCACTCAGTCACTCACTCAGTCACTCACTCAGTCACTCACTCAGTCACTCACTCACTCACACACACTCAGTCACTCACTCAGACACAAACACACTCAAACTCACTCTCACACGCACTCTCACACACTCACACACACACTCAGTCAGTCACTCACACACTCAGTCACTCACACACTCAGTCACTCACATACACACTCACTCACTCACACACTCACTCAAACACTCACTTACACACACACACACACTCACTCACACACTAGCTCACACACTCACTCACACACTACACAAAAACACACACTCACTCAGTCACTCACTCACTCAGTCACTCACTCACTCACTCAGTCACTCACTCACAAACTCACACACACACACACACTCACACACACACACTCACTCAGTCAGTCACTCACACACTCAGTCACTCACACACTCAGTCACTCACATACACACTCACTCACACACACACTCACTCACTCACACACACACTACACAAAAACACACACTCACTCAGTCACTCACTCACTCACTCACACACACTACACAAAAACACACACTCACTCAGTCACTCACTCAGTCACTCACTCACTCACTCACTCACTCACTCACTCACTCACTCACTCACTCACTCACTCACTCACACACTCACTCACACACTCACTCACACACTCACACACTCACACACTCACACACTCACACACTCACACACTCACTCACACACACTCAGTCACTCACACACTCAATCACTCACTCAGACACAAACACACTCAAACTCACTCTCACACGCACTCTCACTCACTCACACACACACCACACACAAAAACACACACTCACAAAGTCAGTCAGTCAGACACACACACACGTTTCCATATTCTTGAATATGGGCGTTATGAGTCCTCTATTCCAGGTGTCAGGGAAATGACCAACACTCAGAACCAAGTTGAACACATATTTGTCTGTGCTGTTTTGTGCCCATCTGTATTTCTCTCTAATGCTGTGCAGCTTACTGGGTTGTGGATGTATGCTAGTATTTTCTGTCCTTTTTAGATACACAGTAATGTGGCTGTGATCTGACAGGGGTGTTAGAGGTTTGACCGTGAATGCTCTGAAAGAGAATAGATCTAAATCTGTGATCATGTAGTCAACTGTTGAGCAACCATGAAATTAACTGTAGGTGTATCTCCCCAGAGAATCCCCTCTCACCCTGCCATTGACGAGGTACAGACCGAGAGCTCAAGTAGAAGTTTCCCTTTCTTATTTACTTGGGCATCAGAATTATATTTTGGGAAATTTACAATGTTTTGTGGGAAGTTCTGTCAAAAATATAGTTATTCCCATTATCTGTAGTGTAGTCAGGAAGGGATCTCGTTCTGGCATTTAGATCCCCACAGATTAACACACTTCCCTAGGCCTGGAAGTGGTTAATTTGACTGTGGAGGGTCTAAAATATGTCCTCATTATGGTATGGAGATTCAGAGGGAGGGATATAGAGAGCACGCTCACACTCACACTCACACTCACACTCACACTCACACACTCAGTCACTCAGACACACACCACACACAAAAACACACACTCAATCAGTCACTCACACACTCAGTCACTCAGTCACGCACACACACACTCACGCACACACACACTCACGCGCACACACACACACACACACACACACACACACACACACACACACACACACACACACACACACACACACACACACTCATTTACGCACACTCGTTCACTCACACACATGCTTTGAAGAATAGGTCATGTTAGAAGCACAAATGCTGCAGGACTGTATAAGCACTAGTCCTAGTGAATCTGGCCTGAGCAAACCGCACTAAATACAGCTGTTTTATAATCAATACTCCTCCAGTTCCAAAGTTCAAGGACACTGGCTGGATCTATCAGAGATCTTGGGATTGATATTGTGGACCTCCAGGTTTAGAGCAGATCAATGGGAGAGTGGGACTCCGAATGAGGCCGAAAGACACATAAGAACCACATTGGACAATCTGTTTGGAATTAAAGCACAGAAGACATTGATCAGATCAAGATTTATATCTGAAATAGATGCTGCGCCTTCAGCCTGACAAAGACAAATGACCAAAGCTCTATTCTCTGCGTATGGACGATAGCTTGGCTTTCAAGAGCTGTTTTTGAGGAACTATTTGCTCGTGTGTTACGGACAATCAAACACAGGTTCAGTTTCACACTTCCCTTACAAAACAGCACTATGGTGGGACTACTACTATTTTAATGCTGTAACCAACACTTTTTCTAATTAACTACTTGTGGCAGCTGTAATCTGTAATTATTTCTTGAATTAATTTGTGCAGCCCTACTTCACTGATGATCTTTTTAAAGAGGCCGTATTATGATTTTGTTTTTGGGGTTTACTAGAATCTACTTTTAGGATCTACTTTTCATGCTTGACTGTTCATAAAACACATTGATTTTCTCATATTCTCCATTGTTGCATCTCCTCTCTTCCCAGTCTGTCAGTAACGCTCTGTTTAGTTCCTGTCTCTATGAAGCTCCTCCTTCTGAAAAGCACAATGTGCTCTGATTGGTCAGCTGGACCAGTGTGTTGTGATTGGTCAGGTGCTCAAGCGTGTTTGGGAAATGTCCTGCCCCTTACCATAACCGCCAGATTCAAAACACTACTAACTAACTCAACCAGGCCCGCCCCTTTATTCTGCATATTAATTATTTAAATACGGAATATTGTAAAGAAAACTCAAGACTACAATGGAGGCGTTTCAGGGAGTTCAGAAACACTGACACTGATAGAGAGAATAACTCCCACTGGAGGGACTTTGTGCTTTGGAACTTTGCAGAGCTTTTTCATGCTCAAACCGCAACATTACACACTACAGAAACATGAACATGGAAAAAAGCATAATAGGTCCTCTTTAAGGACAGCACTTTCTTCAGGACAGCCAGGTCCTCTGCAAATCCCTACATATCACTTTTTCTCTAAAATCCTCTGAGAGAACCAAATTGGTCTTCTCTCCTCAGTATAAGCTCTTTATAAATCTTGACTTTCTCCATCAGAACTTCAGAACACCTCCCTCATGTCTCTCCCGAACATCCTGCAAAACTCTTCATGCTACAGTCGAGCTCTGAGGCACAAATCTGTTCCCCGTCTGCACTGCAAGAACTGCATGTGCTTAAATAGAAACAATAGTTATTGAGGGAAAAATACTAGTGCTGGGCAATCGATTAATCGTATCCAAAATAAATGTTTGCGTTTACATAATATATGTGTGTGTACTCCATGTATATATTTAAGAAATATTTGCATGTATATACTGTATATATATTTATATAATTGATCTTATATATAAAAATAAATATTTTATATATAAATATAACATTTAAATATATACATGTACGTGTATTTATATATACATAATAATTAAACACAGTACACACACATATATTATGTAAACACAAACTTTTATTTTGGATGCGATTAATCGATTGCCCAGCATTAAAAAAATACATATGATTTCAGTATACATCTTGCTTTTTTAAGCATTTTAAATAAGTTAGGTAATTAAAATGAATAATAAATGATTTTAATATTAATATTACATTTATGCATTTAGCAGATGCTTTTATCCAAAGTGACTTACAAAATATTAGTATTTAATATTAAAATATTAAATATATAATTAAATATATTAATAATTGATTATTCAAACATTAATTACATTATAGAAATCATATTTATTACATTAAATATAAAATTATTATATATATAATGATTAATTATATAATTATTAATAATATATAATTTTAACTTTAAGTCATTCTGCAGCCTGGTTGAGAACCACTATTTTAGACTGTTTGGCTCAGTTTTTCCTCAAAAGAACATGGGACTTTGTTTCTTAGAAGCTCATACGTTTCCTTTCCTCTTGTTCTGTTAAGAGCACAGTTGTATCCAGGGTACTAAACTCACATCAGACAGAATCGGGTCAAACACTGCAAAGCACACTCACTCACACAGAGCACACAGCAGAGCACCCAGCCTTGACATCACAAACCGCTGATAAAACAATCAATTAAATTTAAACTATAGAAGCACAATGCAAAATGTTTATGCAAGGACTGTAAATCGACTGTAAATCTGTAAATGTTTGCATACTTGCATATGTCAATTTTTACAGAGAAAAGCCCCCATTGCATGGTTACGGCAGACAAACGCACTGAATAACCTGCGATGATGCCAACTTAGGATCAACATACACTGTCAAATATTATTAGGGCCAGAGCACCGATGGTGTGAGGACCCTATTGGAATTGCTCGGCCTATTATTCTTCTTCTCCGAAATGAATAGCATTTTTGAGGGCCTAAACATGCTCGAAAACTCTTGAAACTTTGCACATGCGTCAAAAGTGGTGTAAATTTACGTCTGATATGGGCATACAATGTCCGATCCGCCCCAAACTTCACATATTTTATTAGAGTCCTGGCCTGAAGACATCTACATGCCAATATTCAGTTAGTCATAGCACCACCTGCTGGTAACAGGAAATGGCACGCTTTACACTGTAATTCACTCTCAGAAACATATTGAAATATGCCATCAAGTACCAAACATGCTAGAAACACATTAAATCATGCAACACTTGGCTAAGGGCTAATGTATGCGATTAACGCCACAAAAGAGGAAGTTGTTGTAACTCAGGTATACAATGTCCAATCTGCCCCAGACTTCACATGTTTGATAATAGTCCTGGCCTGAAGACATCTACATGGCAACATTCAGTTATAGTCAAAGTGTGGCACATCGAAGTGACCATTTTTCTCCTATATTTACCCGCTTAAATGTATGTCGCCCATTATTCACTGTTTTCGTGAGGCCACCAGGTGGCGGTGGCCCCGGGGCGAGGGCCCTTTCATCGCTGCTTGCAGCTTTAATTCTTATATTGTAATCATATGAGAACAAGTTGTTCCAATTCCAAATGTTTTTTTTTGACAGTAAAAAAAAAAAGAAACAATCATTTTTAGCTGAACTATAATAACACAGCAGGCGTTTACCGTAGAGACTGGGCCATGCGCCGCAGGTCTTCATTTTGCTGTTTCAGTCTCTCCAACTTGGTGAGGATCTTGGCCAGCTCACGGCTGGAGCGCGGCGCATGTTCGTTGTCTCTCACCAGATGACCCCCGATATAAAAGAGCAACGTCCCCCATGCCAGCAGGACCAGCGCTATCCAGCGCCAAGAGCCCGTCCATGGACGCATGCTGCCGCCAAACTCCAGTCACAAATGACAGACGGGCATGTTGGGTCTGCCGATTAAAGTAGAGGTTAAAAGCAATAGGCGTCCAAATGTGGAAGGTGAAAAAAAGAACTGGTGCGTCTACGTAGGTACGTCAACACACCGTGGATATTCATGCATTGCGACTCGTCAAGAAGGCAGATCTTCCATTCTGTTCCTATTGTTGATGCTTGTGGTGTTTTTGGCTTTGCAGGTTTCACTGGCGTCTCATTGGCTCTGTTGGGTTCTCTGAATGCATTATTGTCCTGCAGAAAGAAAAAGAGAACTTAGTCACGTAGCCGACAGCAGAGAAAAACAACGCTGAATGCAAATAATAAAATGTCATCATTTAATCATAGATGATTAAACTAAACAAGAAAAATTTCTTAAAAGAAAAACTTTTAAAAGAAAGAAGAAAATGCTTCCCGTATCGTCAACATCAAAGGTTGTGTGTCCAATCAAACTCGTCTGTCTCAAATTCATCTGCCACTAGACAAATTCATCATCAAAATCCAAGAAGAAAATGGTGCAGGTAAAATAAAATACAGCCCAGGGTACATTAAATAATCAAAATGTGTCGAATTCTGCATGATTCATAAATTTGTTCTTATCCTTGTTTTAATGTTGGTGAATCTGAATTATTACCTAAACATTTTGGCTTAACCCATGTTTTGTTTCTAAGACCAACAGAGTTTATAAAATAAACTAAAAAATATAATAAATAAAATAAAACAAATCAAAATAAATAAGTAAAATAAAATAAAATGAAAAAAAAAAAAAATATATATATATATTATATATATACTTTTTAAAAAAATTTTTTTTTTTTACTTTTGTATGATAAACAATGTTGCTTTGTTGGTAAACCACATGTAAAATCTGGAACTGAAAAGCCCTGAAACAAAGCCACTTGAACACTGCTATAGAACACAGTGTGCCAATGAAGATGAATTGAATACAACTAAAATACAAACATAAAAATGCTGTTCCTTCCTCACACTCCTGACGCAGCCCTGCCTCAACACCCACAAGGATTGATCAAAATGACAATCTCACGAGGGTGCAATCTCATGACAGATGTGAGGAGACTCTTAAAACGTCTGGACCTGCTGTTCGTTTGGGAAACGCTGTCGCTCCTCACCACGTACATCTGTACTGCACTCAATCTCTCGTCTCACCACTTTTGTTCTCACGGATTCAGACTCTGACAGCTAAATCCCCCTCATTCCCCCAGACATGTCCCGCAGATGTTGACACATGTTTTGTGACCAACTGCTATGCTACCAAACTGACGTGATATGTGCACTGGAACGACCCTAGAAAATCATGTGTCATCAGTTTCCCTCCAGGAATGAGTGAGTAAGACATTGTGTCTAGCCTGCAAGCATGCAACACTGCAAGCAAACACAACTAGAATGTTGTGTTATAGTCATCAACACTGGGTGATGTGACATAACTAGAACACTCTAAACTGCAAACACATGACCCTGCAACACTATAAGCATTCAATGCAACAGAACAAGAATCACACCTTTTTAATCAATATAGTTTATACACTGCAACCGATAAACGACACTCACTGCAAGTGCATGACAATGCAAGTAATGTGACAGAACTAGAACGTTTTTTTTATAATCAATTCAGCTGTCTACACTGCAAGTGTGCAATGCAACACAACTAGAACGTTTCTGTTTTAAAGGGGTCATGATATGAGAAATCAAATTTTCCATATAAGAGGTCTTTTTACCATAAAACATCCTGCAAGTTTCATAGCTTAAAACATCCTCCTCATTATAAACAACATTTTATTTAATCAAGCTCCAAAAATGGCTCGTTTTGATATGCAGGATCTGTGACGTAGATTTGCATATGCCCGCCTCCAGAGCAAGACATCGACAAATAGTTATACATATCACACCATAGGCCCCACCCACTGACATTCAGTCACTGACACTGGATGAGTGTCAAAAGCATATAGTAGCCATTATAATGACTGACACTGTCTACACTGGATACAGTATACAGACACGTGTTCAGTTTTCCATGCGCTTGAGTCTGCCGACTCAAGGATCCCAGCATTGGAAAAAAGTGGATGGTTTATTTTAATGGCATCCTGGATCGTGTCGGAGGATCATATGTATGTTCGGAGCATTTTGTTTTGTAAAAGAGGCACAGTGTAATGGAGAATTCACAAAGAAACTGCTGTTAAAAGATGAAGCAGTCGGCTGTATTGAATCAGACAGCAGCTGCATCACAAACCGTGAGTAAATTATTTCATAATGCTTTGTCTGTAAATTATGGTTTTATATGGATAATGTTTTCAAAACACTAACTCATGCACAATAGCGAGTGGGCTTTGATACTGTTTCCTATGCAATGACATTAAACAATCATAACAGTGGCTGTTTACTGACAAGCCTTAAAGGGCAACTATAATTCCCTTTTTTACAAGATGTAAAATAAGTCTCTGAAGTCCCCAGAGTGTGCATGTGAAGTTTTAGCTCAAAATACCCAACAGATCATTTTTTACAGTAGCAAAAAACACAGTTTTTGTGGGTGTCCCTTTGAATGCAAATCGGCTGCTGCTCCCGGGCCCCCTTTCAAAAAGAGGGTGGAGCTTCAAGAGCTCATGCTCCGGTGTCAGGACAATCTCATCTCACGGAAAGAAAATGTCAGAACAGACGCTGTGATCAGTTCGAACCGGAGTTGGACAATAATGCCTACAGAGCCAGAGAATATTTGCTGCATGGAGAGAGAAGCCTGTTGTAGGGGACCCCATCTGAATGATGGCCAAAACTTTACTGATGAGTTTTATGAAGTTTATTGTACTTCACACAAAAGATGAAGCGTCCGTTTTACTCCACAAAATCAATGTAAGAGCTGAATAAAACACAGTATAAGAAGTCTTGTCCATAAACACTCTCTCTTCCTTGGGGTTGCTCAATAAACTGGTAAACTTTATATCCGTAAAACAACTCTGACGACCTGTAATAAAGTGTGCGCTCTTCCTTTTATTACTGCCGTGACTAGTGTCGCTCCGGAGACTACAAGCTGGATCATGAACAGTTGGTATAGACCCATCCTTGAGTAACAACTTTTTAGCAAAGCCTGCTTTGTATTGCGACTTGTTCACAAAGCAGTCTGCAGTGAAATGATTTGTGCAGACATAAACAAACCGAAACAATGGCGGGCTGTGTACAGCTCATTCAGGGCGGGTCTATGCTGAAGCGGCAGTGTCCGTCAACAGTCGTGGGCGATAGTGATGTCACGTTGCCCAGAATCTGCGAACGGCTTGTTCTGAGACACTGCTTATGATTTATGGGGATTCAAAAAAAAAAAGCACTGGGTGGATTTTTATCATAATAGGGTGGTTGTGTACACACACTGCCAACACACATTTATGTTCAAATACTATGTAAAAGTGAATTTTGCATTATAGGTGCCCTTTAAAGGAGCTGTGCCTTAAAAACATGCATGGAGATCTACAACACCCCAGGTGAACACAACAAAACTAGAATGTTCTGTTTTAATCAATTAAGTTGTCTACAGTGCAATTGCGTAACAAGCAACAAGTGTGAAGTGTGAAGTGCATCAAAAACAAATTATCCTGTTTTAATTAATGATGTTTCTACATGGCAAGCAAAAGGATAATCTAGAATGTTCCTGTTTCAAATCAACAACACTCACTGCAAATGCATGTTATTGCAACACAAACAATGTGACAAATGCTCCTTTTATAATCAATGAAGCTGTCTACACTTTAATTGCATAACCACGCAATACTGCAAGCGAGCAAAGCTTCAAACTACAACGTTCCTGTTATAGATCAACACAGATGCAACTCTGCAGTACTGCAGGTGAAAACTAGAATGTTATCATCTGCAACACTGCACATTAGTAATGTAAAAACTACAAGAACAAAAAGCAGCGTACCATGTGTGCAGTGCAGATAGTTCTGCTGATCGTAAAATGATCATTCATGATTTCGTCATCTCATCTCATTCCCCATAGTTGAGTTAAATGAGCTTTCATCCACACTGTTGTACACTGATCTAAAAGTCACAAAACATTTTACTGTTATTTCTCTGATTACAGAGCAAGAAAGAATTGCACCTACTGATAGCACTCAAAAAAATCTTGGGTTATTTAAATACTGAGTTGAGCCTTTTGGGTTATTTTTTTCAGTGTTTGGGTAGTTTTTGTGTTACTCAGATCCTGGGTCAGACGTAACAACCCAGTGTTTGAGTAGTTTTTGTGTTAGCCAGATCCTGGGTCAGACGTAACAACCCAGTGTTTGAGTAGTTTTTGTGTTACCCAGATCCTGGGTCAGATGTAAAAACCCAGTGTTTGAGTAGTTTTTGTGTTACCCAGATCCTGGGTCAGACGTAACAACCCAGTGTTTGAGTAGTTTTTGTGTTACCCAGATCCTGGGTCAGACGTAACAACCCAGTGTTTGAGTAGTTTTTGTGTCACCCAGATCCTGGGTCAGACGTAACAACCCAGTGTTTGAGTAGTTTTTGTGTTACCCAGATCCTGGGTCAGACGTAACAACCCAGTGTTTGAGTAGTTTTTGTGTTACCCAGATCCTGGGTCAGATGTAACAACCCAGTGTTTGAGTAGTTTTTGTGTTACCCAGCTTCAGGAGAGAGCAGTGCAGCTCCGTCAAATTGGTGCATGTTTTCGGTAAATAAAATTTTTTGTGTACATTTTATTTTATCTATAATTTCATTATTGTGCTGTATATGTAATTTTATGCAAAGCAACATGGGGCACAATGTGGCACAATGTGAGTCACCTAAACAAGTGTCACGTTGCGTCGGTCTTTTCGCATGATGGAAACGCCTGAAGCCTAAAATTGTATGATTTTATTCAAAAAGATACAGAATATAAATACTGATGTACCCCCATCATAGTGTACCAAATTGGGTTGTTTTTAACCCAGTGTTTTCATTCTCCACCTCTGAATCGACCACATTGCTGACATAACAAAAAATTAATCAGCCAATTTTCAAAATCAATTCTTGTCCTGATCCCACTGAATACTACTCTGAAATGTATCATATAATTGAAGTTAATATGATGCAGTATTTTGTGCTGTTTACACTTAAATCTCACCAAACAGAACTGCTAACTCTGCAAAAACAGAACATCACCCTCCACTCTTCGACTGTTTCAGGGTTTAGACAGGAGGAAATGGGGCTCAATACTACAGATGAGCTGAGCTGTGTTTGTGTTTTAGAACGAATCTGTCTTAGATATTCAGTATCAGGGCTGCAGGTTCATCATATCTGATGGCTTTTATTATGTTTCCTCAGTGACGTGAGGGATAAAGAGCAGGAGAGAGAGCAGCTAATGAGACCAGAGGACGAATGACAGAAACACTTCCCCTCCAACTTTGCCATTTCTGTCAAGAGCAGAGCATCTTTGGTGATCGCGTGGTGAGAGCAGAATCTGTTTAGTTGAAGATTATTTGCATGATATGTGCACTTTTGGGAATTGCATGATAAAGCCATTTTGGTTGCATTTATGAAATAATTTATGTTTTATAACAACAGAGAGAAAAAGCACCAACTGATGGGGAGTCATTTGCAACTTTCCATGAAAGTAGTAGTTCCATTATTTTAAAAAGTAACATTCACCACTGTACATGTAATGTTGAACCTGAAAGTTGTTTACAGACACTACATATTTGTGTAAACACTGTACATATGCCTCAAACAAATATCTTGTGAATAAAGTGTAAAAATAAAGATCCCTCAATGCATTTATTTTTTTCAGATGTAATTTATTCCTGTGATCAAAGCTGAATTTTCAGCATCATTACTCCAGTCTCCAGTGTCACATGATCCTTCAGAAATCATTCTAATATGGTTTGCTGCTCAAGAAATATTTGACTATTATCAATGTTGTGCTGTTACATATTTGATGCATTTTATTTTTCAAGATTCTTTGATGAATATAGAAAGTTCAAAAGAACAGCATTTATTAGAAACATTTGTAACATTATAAATCTTTAGTTATGTCAGTTATGATCAATTGAATGCATCCTTGCTGAATACAAGTATTAATTTCTTTCAATAATAAATTATTATTATTGTATTAGTGGTGTATTTTTTTTTTTTACAAAAAGGGGCATTATAGGAGTGTGTATGTAAAGTTTTAGCTCAAAATACCCCACAGATAATTTTTTATAGCAAGTTAAAATTGTCACTTTTTGAGGGTGAGCAAAAACGTGCTGTTTGTGTGTCCCTTTAAATGCAAATGAGCTGCTGCTCCCGCCCCCTTTCAAGAAGAGGGCGGAGCTTCAAGAGCTCATGTTAGCAGCCCTGCTCACGCAGACACACTGAAAATGTCAAACTGTTCAGCCTTTTATGTTCAAACCAGAGTCGGACAATGATGGAGAGACTCAAGAAGAAGTGACGAGACAGGACGTTTCTGAATGGTTAGTTGATGAATTTATGGAGCTGATGTGGAGTTAACTATCCTCAAGTCATTGATTAGCATATTCTGTCATGATAATCTATAAATCGCTGGTGTGGGAACTGTTGTAAGATGCACAGAGCCAGAGAATATCTGCTGCATGAAGAGAGAACAGGTATAGTTTAGTTTAATTACGGTTATAACTTATGTTGTTATCTTGCTTTATGACATGCTATTGCATTTGTGTTCGTACTGGATTGCAAAAAATGTCAAAAGACGGATGCGACAGCTTGAGCGACTCCCAAATCTGCTCGACTACAACAACTCTTCCTCTTCTAAACATGGCCTTTGTTGCGTGTTCCCGGGGGCGGTTTATGTACATTTTAGGGTTAGTGATGTCAGCTACCAGCCGTTTGTTGTAGTCCTTAAAAAGCGATTTCTGTAAAAGAAAATATCTCTGCTTTGAACGTCGTAACTTTGCAGATGTAGTTTATGCTCAAACAGCAACATTACACACTAAAGTTAAAAAAGTGAAATCATAATCAACCAACCCTTTAATGGTCTTTGCCAAGGCAATTCATATCACAATTGAAAGTTGTGTTGTTCTTTAACATGAAAATTTGAAACATTTCTGTCACTTTACTTTCAAACATTTTGAAAGTAAAGTGTAATGCACTCATACTTAAATTAAACATTAAAATCATTCAGCTTCAGATTCCTGCAGGTCATGAGATGTTAGAGAAGAGCTGCTGTTCTGTGGATCCTGTGCTTTCCGCCCTCTGTTCCCATCATGCTTTGCTTTCTTAGTAACGCCTCCTCTGACCTTTCAGACTCAAAGCTTCATCATCTTTATGGCACCGTGCTACTGTCATTTACCTGTCAATCACTCATAGGAAAGGTCAACCCAAATGACCCGCTCAAACCGCGCGACAGAGGGTCGTACATCTCGCAGCGGTGCCGCCCCGCAATAAACTTCCCAATGAGCGCTGAATGATGCATGAGTGGCCTCAACATGAATTATACTTAAGGTCAAAGGTTTGACGGATTACAACAGGAACGTTGCAGAGCACATCCTTGACGTACCACGTAACTGTGTGTGTGTGTGTGTGTGTGTGTGTGTATGGGTACAACGGTCCAGCAAACGGGAATGACAATCTAGGACAGGACTCTTCTGGGAAATGCTGGACTCAGTTAATCAAACCAGGACACGGGAACCAGGATCCGCCGAGCCACATAAAAACAAGAACACAAAATACGCAATGATCTATTTCCAAATGTGAGTTTTTCCTCCAAAAAAAACCAACCTGGGATAGTCTGTAACAGAAGCTTCTGTATTGGGAGACTAAACGGATATTAACCTGTTATAATAAACTATTTTATAATAATAAAATATAAATAATAATCATAAATTATTATGTAGTTTGTTAAGTGTGAATTATTAATAATGATAGTAGTTCACACTTTTTGACTTATATAAATATTAACTATAATTAACTATTATTGACTACTAATAATATAATAATAATAATAATAAAGAAATTTTTATACTTAATAATAATAGATAGATAGTATTGATTGCTTCCTAATGGATAAATGATAATATTTAATAAATATATTTATTAAATTATGTAATTTGAAAAGTGTGAATTATCAATGATGATGATGATGATGATAATAATAATAATACACACTTTTTGACTTGTATACTTTTATTTTTTACTACTACAACTAATATAAATGACAAATAATAATAACAATTTACACTTTTCAACTTACATAAATATCTATTTATTTGACAAATAATAATAATTTTTACCTTTAATAATGCTAATAATAATACCGTTTTTGACTTCTATAAATACATTTATTACTACTACTACAAACAAAACAATTTAGTAAAATAACAATTCACATTTTTCAACTTACATTTATATCTATTTATTGACTAATAGTATCAATAATAATGATGATAATAAAAATAATAATAATTCAAACTTTTGAACTATATTGAACTATTAAATAATAAATCATAGTTAGTGTTATATAAATTGATAGCTTCCTAATCTAGAAAATCCATAAAAATACTGACCAAAATGTGACAACTTGAAGTAAGTTGCAACAAATTAAAAGATTTTCAGTGAATTTACAGCAAAATATCAAGAAATTTTAAAGGAACGGCGCATTTAAGATAACCTTTCAAATAGCAGTTCTGACACACAGCATTCAGCTTTCAAAAGCCAAGATGAAAAAGAAAAACTTAGAAATCCTCACATTCAACATGTCTTACATTTACATTTCCTTTTACAACGTTTATAAAGGCTGAAAACGCCCTGGCCTTTACATTTCTGGTATTCTGGGAGTCTTTCCTGTTGTTTTCCTGTTGATCATTTTTTTCCATTTCTTAGGAAACTGCTGTTGACAAGGCACAATGTTTTCTTCTGAAATCATTCATAAGTGATATCTGAGGAACACGCATCTGATGAGATCTACAGATAAGCGTGAAGGATGAGGCCGTCCTCAGTGAGTTGTACCGCAGCTGACAGCTTCTCTTCCAGCAGATTACTGGATTAAACTTCAGGCTCGTAATCTTAAAGTGGCGGAAGGGTTGATTGTTCTGGAGAATAACGTGAGCCCCGAATCACCATCATGTCCTTGAGCGAGACACTAAACATTTGCTCCAGGGGAATTTTCCCTGTAGTAAGACACTGTCAGTCATGTTAGAAAAGACACCATCAGCTAAATGACAAATAACTCCTGTAGAATGACACATAAATCTATAAAGTTACTGCTGAGGACATTTAGCTGACTTGCAGTATTCTGATAATATGACATGGACACAAAACACCAGGCTTGTGCATCATTTAGAATGGAAGTGAGAATGCCTTCTAAATCCAATTCAGTTCCTGAACTTGAATAGGAAGCAGAATTACAAGGGAAATGGAATTAATTTCAAATTAGAATTTCAAAAGCAAAAAGGTATTCAAAAATTCTTAAAGTTTGAAGGTTTACAGACAGATTTATAGATAAAATGGTAGGTAGAATGAGAGAACAAACAAACAAAAATGAATGAACGAATGAAAGATGGATGGATGGATGGATGGATTGATAGACAGAATGACAGATAGACAGAACGATAGAACAGATAGAACGACAGACCAAATAAACAAAAATGAATGAACAAATGAATGATGGATGGAAGGATGGATGGACGGATGGACGGATGGACAGACAGAAGGATAGAACAACAGACCAAATAAACAAAAAGGAAGGAACGGACGAATGAACGATGGATGGATATACAGAACGGTAGATAGACAGAGTGATAGAACGACAGACCAAATAAACAAAAATGAACGAACGAACTATGGATGGTTGGACAGAACGAAAGAACGACAATGACAAACAGACAGAGATAGATAGATGTGGATTAAACACACACACACACACACACACACACACACACACACACACACACACACTCTGTGTTGGGAATCTGTTGTTTGTTCAAACTGTTTTTCAAACAAGGCTTTTAATTAGGACACCAGAGCGAATAATGAGCAGTCAGACGTCTTCTCTCCAGCTCTCTTTCATGTATCACTGTCTCTCGTGTGTCTCAAATTCATTAGCGTTGTCCAAACATAACGAACGAGAGGTGCAGCCCCACCTGCTGTGGCCATATGGGCCGTACAGCACAATCCAGGCAAGGTCAAAGAGCTCTGAGAGCAGAAAGCACAGGATATATCGATCACGGCCGCTACAGCGGTTCAGGGGCTCAAACCGGCGCTCAGGAGATCCGGCGTGGCTCAAGGACGGGTTCAGACAGGTCACACAGCTGAAATTGAGATGGCTGACCATGTGCTTTCATGTGCACTCTGAGCAGAAGGGATTTAAACTTACAGGGATTGGATTAAAAAAAGAAAGAATGGAACAATCCGGGGGAATGGAAAATACTATCTCTGTTATTTCACCAAGACAGAAATGAGATGAAATGGACACTCTGTTTCAGAAGAGATCTCAACAATGTCTCTAACTGTACACAGATTTGCCAAGATAAGTCTGCAACAGGGTTATTATTGTTAAATAAAACTAAAACTGTTAAAAACATGTCTGTTATTGAAATAAAGCTGAAATAAAATATTTCAGGCAATAAACTGAAATAAGTTGAAGTTGAAGAACTAAAATGATTAACTTGAAGTAAATAAAAATAAATCAAACCTAAATAGAAATATTTAAATTAAAAAAACGAATAAAATGACAAAATAATGAAATTATAAAAAAAAAAAAAATAATTAACATGAAAACTAAAAATATAAAAATATGCCAATTCAAAATATTAATAAAACAATAATACAACTAAAATAACACTGGTCTGTGATCAAAAAGTGAGAGATCTCAATATGAACATTTCTCATCTAAGTTATGTAAAAAACGTTTGATCCACAGTTGATCCTTCATATATATATATATAATATTAATTAAGCGTAAGGATTTGAGCAAGTTTGATGAGGGCCAAATTGTGATGGCTAGACGACTGGGTCAGAGCATCTCCAAAACTGCAGCTCTTGTGGGGTGGTTCCGGTCTGCAGTGGTCAGTATCTATCAAAAGTGCTCCAAGGAAGGAAAAGTGGTGAACCGGCGACAGGGTCATGTGTGGCCAAGTCACACTGCATAGCCACAAACCAGTCCGGGTGCCCATGCTGACCCCTGTCCACCACCGAAAGCGCCAACAGTGGCACATGAGCATCAGAACTGGACCACGGAGCAATGGAAGAAGGTGGCCTGGTCTGATGAATCACGTTTTCTTTTACATCACGTGGATGGCCGGGTGCGTGTGCGTGGCTTACCTGGGGAACACATGGCACCAGGATGCACTATGGGAAGAAGGTAAGCCGGCGGAGGCAGTGTGATGCTTTAGGCAATGTTCTGCTGGGAAACTTTGGGTCCTGCCATCCATGTGGATGTTACTTTGACAAAGAATAAGAAACAGTGTTTAGAACTGCATCAAGTCTCCTGATGAGATGAAAGGGAAAAATCTGAGAAATAAAATGTTCTACCGGGATTGATCATTTGCTATTTGACCAATCGTGGACTTATAACACCACATAAGAGCAAAAAACAAGAATAATTCATCATGTCCTTGTTCAAAACCTCATCTGGTTCATTGTAGTGAGAGTAACTGTTAAATGATCAAGCCGCTTGATCTCCACTGAGCTCAAGGGTGTGATATCAAATGTGCACACACACATCTGCAGTGAAAGGTCACCCGTGGAGAGCAGTAATTTGACATGCTGTCGTTTTTTAATTACCAGAAATGGACTGCAGGGGACAAACTTGACCTTTACTACCTGTGGAACATAAAGCACAACTGCAGCGCTGCGTTCTGCCGCATGCGTGTCATTCTGCGCATCTCTCCATTAATGAGCCACGGTGACAGCTGACCTTTAGTGCTCCACAGGCTGCTGTCACAGCGGGGCTCTGCACGCGCTCACAGACCAAAACTCCCATCAGTCATTTACTTAAAACAACAGAGGAGTTACACGCTGGGCCTGGAGCTGGGAAAATTCATGACAAAACTGCAAAGTCGGATATTTGTACTGTACTTCACATCTCTGTCTTACAACATCATGGTCAACCACTAGATTTATAAATGGCTGATTACCATAACTTTATCACAAAATGTAGTGAGCAGCCTAACTAGACAGCATTTAACCCTCTTGAGCTGTTCGGTTATTTTTTCTGTTCAGATTTTGGCACTTAATTTAAAAAAGTATTCAAAAAAAATAGTCACACTCGTACTGCTCGCGGTCAAAAATTAATGCATTGGAAATGAATGGGAGATGAATTTCATCTAGTGGAAACGTTTGGTACTGCGCCCAAACAAAATCTCACTGAAAGCTATTTTTTTAGATATCAACCTCAAATTTGGAGCACAATTTGTTTAGATTTATGGCTTTTTGATTTTCTCAGTTTATAGTAAAAAAGAGTTTTGGGAAATATATATTTCATATAAAAATTGTAAATGGTATTTTTGTGCATTTTTCAAAACAATAAATCGTAAATTTTTACATTTTTTTCCAGCAATAATCTGCCAAGTGTCGTCTTTCAAGATTTATGTTTAACCGTTTAAGTTGGAAATTTCATTTTCAGATCTGTGCTCAAAAAGTGAATAAATGGATTACAACTACTGCAATAAATATAATTTAGTACCATAAAATCCCCTAAAAATACAAAATATTAAATAAAAAAATAGTACAATGACCGACATGTGAACAGTACTGGGAGGTTTAAAGACAGCATTCCCATCAAAGACAGTTTGCAAACAGAAAAAGTAGGCAGGCAATCTCATCATTCATGGATAATCCCAAAATGCATTGTGAAATTTCCTCCTAAATGGTGGATAAATCTAGAGAAATGGCGATTATAAAATGTATACTTCAGTCTAATTAAATTAAATTTGTGTTAAAAAAAACTCAGAACCATGAATATGCAAATTAGCCCCGCCTCCACTCACTCGCATCAGCTCAGAGATCCACTCAACAGAAGTAAACGCTGCACAATGGTATCACTCTTTACAATGTTAGACACATAATGGTAATAAATATGATTAGCCTTTTGCTTGACTATGTTAACAAACTGCTGATAATGTGTTGCTAATGTTTCACAAACCATGTTCCTGTTCTCCATCTCAGTCTGCCTTCAGTATCAGTGAGTATCCTTAGAAACGCTCTGAACAAGGCATATAGCTCATCATAACATCGTAATATACATCATATACATAATTCACCCACTATATTGCTAAATGTACCCAACTTTTCATATCAACAGAAGAAAATACTAATACTGATACTGATATGCTAAAGCCCGCCCCCCCTCGTGACGTGATTGGTTACAAGGTAGTTTGTGACGTCAGAAACACCAGCGATTTCAAACTGCGTTTTTGAGACTGTGTTTGGTTCACTGCAGTTTTTAAGAGAAAATACTCAATGATGTTGACATGAATTTGCACATGGTTTGTCTGAAAGCATATTAAAACACCACATAGACATATAAACAACATTAAAAACTTGATTTTCACCACAGGGGGACTGATTTCTAAAATGATTTCTAAAATTTCTTAAACTGATTTCTAAAATGTAATTTATTCCTGTGATCAAAGCTGAATTTTCAGCATCATTTCAGTGTCCCATGATCCTTCAGAAATCATTCTAATATGATTTCCTGCTCAAGAAACATTTCTGATATTATCAATGTTGAAAACAGCTTGTGCTGCTTCATATTTTTGTGGAAAATCTTTGATGAAAACCACATGAACTGATTTGCCCTAAAGGGACACGAAATATAATCCATAAACACATAAAATCCCATCTATTAAAAGCCCAAGCACAGGATCTGTAATGATGGGATGAATGTATTGCAGTCTTAAAGCAGAAAGCTGCAGCACTTTCACTTTTTGCATT
Organism: Rhinogobio ventralis; assembly: GCA_039654625.1. Classification (NCBI taxonomy): domain Eukaryota; kingdom Metazoa; phylum Chordata; class Actinopteri; order Cypriniformes; family Gobionidae; genus Rhinogobio; species Rhinogobio ventralis. The sequence goes on along the minus strand of CM077210.1, from coordinate 35,939,685 downwards.
GTTTTGAGTGAAGATGCTCATACTGAGCAAAGACTAATGTCAAAGTCACAGACTGCAAGCATGAAGACGTAATCTTATTCTCTGGCGTGTTATTAAAACGGAGAGAGACAGAGACCCTTATTTCCCCTTATAATCCTCTTAAACGGTCTTCTGACTTTCGCTGTAATATCCTCAGCAGACTGACCTGTGTGAACAGCAGTTCAAGTCCTCACACTCACTTCCTGTCCTTTATCTCCAGCCCTCAAAATCATGTAAATAATGTCACAATGCAAAAACAAATCTTAATGGTACTGAAATAGGCTTCAATTATTTCTTTCTTCCAATTTTGTGGTGGATAATTTAAACGTTCCCATGCATTTATTCTAAAAAAACCTCACTCTTTCATAACTCACGAGACATACTGGGGTTCTCAGTCATGTTTCAATTAAAATATTATTTATCAATTTAAAATATTAAAGGGGACTTATTATGCTTTTTTCCATGTTGATCTTTCTTTAGTGTGTATTGTTGCTGAAAAAGTCCCTCCAGCGGGAGTTATTCCAAAGTCCCTTTAAGACAAGTCATTTCACTCGGCGGCTATCTTTGGAATGCCTCTCGGTGTGCAGCTCCTATCTCTTTGAATTGGGGAAACATCAAATTCTCCAAAACGGTTCACCAAGCTTACGATTCAATTTTATATTTGAAATCACCAACAAAAAGGTCTCATAAATTTAGAACACTCGAATCATGACAATAAAAAAATGCATTTTTCAGCCTGGATAAATCTAATGCGCATGCGCAGTCCTAAACACGCGCCTCAGAACACTGCCTGTTTCTATAGCTTTTACCAGAAGCTGCAGTGACGCAATGACTTCACTAATCAACGATTGGCTCTTTCATTTAGGAGGCAGGGTTTATTCGCCATATCAGGCGTTGCATTTTCTCCCATTCATAAGTAATCGGAGTGCACCGTCTTCCTATATATAAAGTCTTTGGTTCTTCTCTATATCAGCGTTCTGAACTCCCCGAAATGCCTCCATTGTAGTCTTGAGTTTTCTTCCGGGAATGAACACGTCACAATATTCCTCATTTAAATACTTCATATGCAGAATAAAGGGGCGGGGCCTGGTTGAGTTAGTTAGTTAGGGGCAGGAAATTCCACAAACAGACTCGAAGCTATTGACCAATTACAACACACTGATCTAGCTGACCAATCAGAGCATATTGTGCTTTTCAGAAGGAGGTGCTTCATAGAGACAGGAACTAAACAGAGCATTACTGACAGACTGGGAAGAGAAGAGCTGCAACAATGGAGAATATGAGGAAATCAATGTGTTTTTGAACATTCAAGCATGAAAACCTGTTCTAGTAGAGCCCGAAAACAAAATCAAGACTTTGGAAAAGGGCATAATAAGTCCCCTTTAAAATATGAATTGTTGAAATTTCTGTTTCTTAATTTCTGAAGAAAGTTGGTTAAAATGCTAAGGGTTAAAGGTTTCTTTAAATAATTAACCCATATTCAAGATTAGGCGACACATTTGAGAAGATTTTTCATCCCTATGGCGCATTTGAAGAGACTGTGCTTTCTATATTGGTAGAGGTGTTCATTATTATTCCCTGCCATCTGCGGTGGGTTTTACCCATCTATGAGCTTTGACCCGTCTCTGAGTGATGTATCTCTCAGTGTCATACAGAAAGCTTCCTCATCCTCCCTCTGAGAACATGAGGAGACACACTAGATCTCCTGACAGGAGGCAGCTGAGGAAGTCAGGGATCACAGGACCCGAGCTGACTGCATTAGATGGAGGATTTCCATTTAACAGCCATGAGAAGGACACCAGGAACCAGACCTGGGAGAGACAAACCACTGGACTGCATGCTAGAGGATAAAACTGTGCTCTTCTTTTCAATATACTGCATCAAACCTCGTGTTTGAATTATTCATGTGTTTGTGCTCAGGGCTCAAAATAGGTTCAAATAGGGCTGTCATGATATCAGATTTTATACGCGATTATCGTGGCCAAAAGAATTTCACAATAATGATTGCGAAAAAACGATTGAAAAAATTCAACAATGCTATCAGCCAAAATCATCTTTACTTTGTTCATTTTGTGTTTTTTCCTCCTGAAGAATCACACCTTTGCAAACAAAAGGAGTTACACTTAATGACAACAAGTAACTTCCTTCTGTGGACTGATGTGGCTTCTTATCACAGAATGGGGCTGAAAATATTATATATATATTATTTTATAGTATTCTATACAGTGTCAAAGGCGATGTCGATTAGCATTGCATTATAAATATACATTATCCTTATTAAAAATACCTGAGATAGCTTGAAGAACACAAATAAAACATATACTGTCGCAATAATGTTTGTATTCTCTTCATGTTTAATCAGTCAAAATGTCTCTATCTGCGTTTTATTCAGCTACAGCGATAGCTGGATGTCTTTGTCCATATTAGGCATCACACTGCCTCCGCCGGCTTGCCTTTTTCCAATAGTGCATCCTGGTGCCATGTGTTCCCCAGGTAAGCCACGCACACGCACCCGGCCATCCACGTGATGTAAAAGAAAACGTGATTCATCAGACCAGGCCACCTTCTTCCATTGCTCCGTGGTCCTGACCCTGTCGCCGGTTCACCACTGTTTATTCCTTGGAGCACTTTTGATAGATCCTGACCACTGCAGACCGGGAACACCCCACAAGAGCTGCAGTTTTGGAGATGCTCTGACCCAGTCGTCTAGCCATCACAATTTGGCCGTTGTCAAACTCGCTCAAATCCTTACACTTGCCCATTTTTCCTGCTTCTAACACATCAACTTTGAGGACAAAATGTTCACTTGCTGCCTAATATATCCCACCCACTAACAGGTGCCGTGATGAAGAGATAATAAGCGTTATTCACTTCAGATAATGTCATAATGTTATGCCTGATCGGTGTATATAGTCTATAGTCTCAAATATAATTTATAATCAAACTATCATAGCAGTGTAATTTTATTTATCTCATCTGTCGACATGATGCCGATGAATTGCAGAGCTAGTGCAAACATATCCAGATGCTTTCTTATCTGCTGTTTTCTCACCACTGTCATGTTGTTGTGTGTTTATTGTGTTAGTGAGAGGAATGACGGCAGCTCATATTTACATATTCATCTAAACGTCGCTCTCAGCAGCGTGGATGGTGTCTAGATGTTCAATATATCGCTGTAAAGGTATTTCCAACTTCTAAGCAAAGAACGAAAAAGAATTTCAGGGCCTTGAAACACGTTCAGTCTTTTGTACGTTATGTGTGCACGAGCAATAATTTGCTGGTTGCAGTTTACTTAACAACCACCGGAGTCGCTAATAACAAGGGTTTCTGAATTCTACATACAGCCCCTTTAATATTTTGAATTTGTTGTATGTTTTTATTTTAATTTTAGTGAAAGTAATTTCAATTAATTTTAATGGTTTTAGTTAACTATAATAACCCCGGTTCAAGTTTGTTTTTGTAGAAAAGCACTTAACTTTATAAAAGTGCTTTAATAACTGAAAACGCAGGACCATGAAAACACTAACAGATACGACAGATTCCCATATTGTGCCTCCTGTTGTTGGCCTCTAACAGTGCACAGATCAAATGCTATTACAGACAACAAGAGAAAGACAGATCCTGTTTTATCAGAGGCTGTTAAAAACAAACAACAAAACTGCAGAACCTCGTAATGAAACTCATCCGTCGCCAAAATACGATTTACTCAGTCCCCAAAATAAGCCAACTCAACGTACAATGAGCCGCCTTTAACAGAATTTCCCATGAAGGCCAGAGAAACATCTAATAAAAAAAAGAGGCCCTTTAGTGATCCAAAATGTTATTGGAGTTTTCTGGAAGGCTGCCTGTGAGGGTAACCGGATGGGTCACACATAAAATGAAGGCAGATTGAAAAACCACGCGAATGAAGAACAATGAAGGTGTTCGAGCGAAAACTGCTGGTTTTGCGATTTCACTCCTAGGAGTTAAACTCTTTATAAACCCACCAGAGAGGCCAAATTCCTGTACAGAATATGAGTTTGTGAACTATTTAAAGCTACTTGATGCTGGTTGGGTTTTTATAACTTGAAAGTGTCCCGTGGGCATGAATGCAGAGCAGAAACTCAATTCAGGGTTTCTTTAAAGTGAATGAACGTGTGCCATGTGCGATGTCACTAATGATACGCTGCTGTGCATCCGTCAGGCGTCTGCGTGACAGCTTTGACTGACAGTGACGCGTCGCTGCGCACTTCTCCGCCAGACGTGCATCACGCACGCCCTCGTGATTGATGATGTCTATTTATATCAAAACCTCTGCACAGTTTGACACGACCACACACTGTCCCTCAGCCACAGTGATTGATGCAAGCCTGGTGATTTTCATTTGTTCATCTAGAAAAAAAATCTGATGAAGGAGAATTTAAAGAGGTCATGTAATGGAAAGCAGGTATTTGGGCCTCTTTTGAAATTAGAGCTTAATATTCAACATAAACACTCAAAATGTCCATACAGTCCACCCAGAATATAAAATAATTAAAATAATTAAATAATTAATTATATATGTATACCGATGAGGCATAAAATTATGAACACCTTCCTAATATTGTGTTGGTCCCCCTTTTGCTGCCAAAACAGAACTGAGCCATCGAGGCATGAACTCCACTAGACCCCTGAAGGTGTGCTGTGGTATCTGGCACCAAGATGTTAGCAGCAGATCCTTTAAGTCCTGTAAGTTGCGAGGTGGGGCCTCCATGGATCGGACTTGTTTGTTCAGCACATCCCACAGATTTTGGGGAATTTGGAGGCCAAGTCAACACCTCAAACTCGTTGTTGTGCTCCTCAAACCATTCCTGAGCTATTTTTGCTCAGCCACCAGGGAATACCGTTTCCATGTACATGGTTCCCATAGTGCATCCTGGTGCCATGTGTTCCCCAGGTAAGCCACACACACGCACCCGGCCATCCACGTGATGTAAAAGAAACGTGATTCATCAGACCAGGCCACCTTCTTCCATTGCTCTGTGGTCCAGTTCTGATGCTCACGTGCCACTGTTGGCACTTTCGGCGGTGGACAGGGGTCAGCATGGGCACCCTGACTGGTCTGCAGCTATGCAGCCCCATTCGCAACAAACTGCGATGCACTGTGTATTCTGACACCTTTCTATCAGAACCAGCATTAACTTCTTGAGCAATTTGAGCTCCAGTAGCTCGTCTGTTTGATCGGACCACACGGGCCAGCCTTCGCTCCCCACGTGCATTAATGAGCCTTGGCAGCCCATGACCCTGTCGCCGGTTCTCCACTGTTCCTTCCTTGGAGCACTTTTGATAGATACTGACCACTGCAGACCGGGAACACCCCACAAGAGCTGCAGTTTTGGAGATGCTCTGACCCAGTCGTCTAGCCATCACAATTTGGCCCTTGTCAAACTCACTCAAATCCTTATGCTTGCCCATTTTTCCTGCTTCTAACACATCAACTTTGAGGACAAAATGTTCACTTGCTGCCTAATATATCCCACCCACTAACAGGAGCCGTGATGAAGAGATAATCAGTGTTATTCACTTCACCTGTCAGTGGTCATAATGTTATGCCTGATCTGTGTATGTATATATATGGTATAAATATTTATAAAACCATTACAATATAAAATAATATTTATATGTATATAAAACATTACAAAACAGCAGATAATGTCAAAATGTCAATAAGGTATTCTGGGGTTTGGCCACACCAAACCAGGTTGGATGTGGTAATAAATGTAGAAATGTCATAAAAGGATGTGCTAACTTCTTGAGCTAACAACATTGCTGGCATGTTGTGAGAATAAATGTTGAACATTTTGTTGCATAATTTACTTTTTTTTACTTTTTACTTCTACTGTATTAAGTAAACTACTGTCAAAAGATTGGAATCATTAAGATTTATGTTTTTGAAAAAAAGTCTCTTCTCCTCACCAAGGCTGCATTTATTTGATCAAAAATACAGTAAAAACAGTAATATTGTGAAATATTATTACAATTTAAAATAATGAATATATAATAAAATGTAATTTATTCCTGTGATGAAAGCTGATTATCACAGCATCATTACTCCAGTCTTCAGTGTCACATGATCCTTCAGAAATCATTCTAATATGATGGTAGGATAAAAATGGTTTCACAAACTATTCACAACTTTAGCTTTTATAACACAGTTGTGCTATCTGTAATAATCACCAATACATTTGCATTAGTTACAAGTAAAGATACAGTAGTAAAAACAGCCTGTGTTACAAAGAACCGGTAAAAAGTGTCACGTAAAGTAAGTACAACTAAATTATGACTGTTTTTGCTGCAAAAAAACCTTGTGTAACGTAATAAGTGGACTTGAGTGAGATAAAATGCTGTAAGTGGAGAAAATGGCTTTTTAAACCAGTAGGTGTTCTGAAGACAAACTCCAGGCTACAGTAATGTCTGTTCTCGCCTACACACTTGCTCAGATAATTAAGAAATATCAACTAAACATGCCACCGACTGAACACTGGAATCCAGCCGTCCACTCACTGACAGCCTGCTCACCCACACATGTAGTTAGTATTCTCACACACATCTCAACACGCTAACTGGAAGGAACACTGAGGCCTGATGCAATGTGGACACGCAGGTGATGATGATTGACAATATGTTAATGTCAGGTGAAAATGTGTGGAGATGAATATGAGCTGAGGTGGTGATGACCTTGATTTGATTTTTATTCTTTTTGAAAGAGCTCTGGGAGTCATTTTTTACTGGTAAAGTGGCCGGGCAGTATGACAGTGACCAAATATCTTTTTGTAAACAATAATACTAACTAACTAACTTACATAATAATAATAATATTAATAATAATAATAATACAATTTTAGATAAATACATGTTTATATAATTATTATTAAAATAAAAATTGAATGAAAAAGTATAAAAAATATTTATATGTACCTGCTTATGCTACTTTTAAATAATCCGGTGAATTTAATAAATATATATAAATATTATAATAAATATTTATATTATTTATATAAATAAATATTTAATAATAGTAATAAGTAATAGTACTAAATCTCTTGACTTTTTTTTACTTATATATATATAATATATATATTAAAAATATATATATAAAAGCATTTTTCATTGCATTTCCAACAAAAATAACGATATTGTGATTTATACTTCCCCCATGATACAAGCTTTTGGTCCTACCGCCCACTCGAGTGGAAGCCTGGAGGTGTCTGTCTTGATCAGATATGCTTGTGCACATACACACACATTACACATATGTGTGTGTGTATTTGTGGATGGATTCTGCAGAAAAGAGGGCAGACCAGGAGCCCTACTAACATTGCACTGAACCATCTCACACAATCTGCCGGGTTAGATGACTGCATGTAAACAAGGGTATGTAAGGGTGTGTGTGGAGGGAACGGAGACAAACCTCTCATGCCTCCATGTGACTAAAAGCAGCGATACTACAGATGGAGATGTAACCACTTTTTCAAAATTGACAAGAAATGTAAGTTGTGAATGTTCTTTTTTTCCCTATAGAGCCGTATATCCGAGTGAACCGGCTTCTGGAACAAGAACAAATGTAGGAGTGATTTTGATTAAAGATTTCGAGGGCACATGAATTTAAAATAATAATGTGCATAGATAAATCATTTATATTGCAAAATTCCATAAAATATAAGAATTGTCCATTTTGATTTCATAGCTACCCTAAAGGTGACTTTTTGGAGCTTGATGGCCCCAGTTCCCATAAGGAGAAATTCTGCAAAACTCTTTTTGAGTTGCCCAGTAAAACTAAAGTCATACACAGAGTCATCTCAAACGAAAATCCCTTCAGTTCTCCAGTGTGGTCTGGACTCGCTCTTCATCTCGTCTCTAACACACAGATAACAAGCCGCCCACTGGCCTCACAGGCCGCTGGAGAACATCCTCCACGACTCCTCTGCTCAGAGTAATGGAGTCATTAGAAGAGACTGCCATGCAAAGAGCGGCTGACGCAAGAGGAGGTGAAGAGGCTGTCAGTTAAACAATGATCTTCCTCAAAAGCCTCTCGACTCAACTCGGGAGTCTGAAACTCAGACAGGCACATCCACAGACCAGCTGAAAGTATTTTGGTACCAAGTCAATACAAAAAAAAAAAAACGGTATCCGTGTAAGAATAGACACAAGCTGGTATTCGGTAATGAGCCATACCTCTTTAAACATGCACTATTGTATTGACCTTAACTTTAAAATACTGTGAAAATATTCAACATAACCTATTAGCCAATATTTGTTCTGAATGCACTGATGATTCATTTCCATCAACGAGTCAAAGATTCAAAGCACTAACGTAACCCATGCTAAGATAAATAAATAATATATATATATACACTCACCTAAAGGATTATTAGGAACACCATACTAATACTGTGTTTGACCCCCTTTCGCCTTCAGAACTGCCTTAATTCTACATGGCATTGATTCAACAAGGTGCTGAAAGCATTCTTTAGAAATGTTAACCCATATTGATAGGATAGCATCTTGCAGTTGATGGAGATTTGTGGGATGCACATCCAGGGCACGAAGCTCCCATTCCACCACATCCCAAAGATGCTCTATTGGGTTGAGATCTGGTGACTGTGGGGGCCATTTTAGTACTCATTTAGTAACTCATTGTCATGTTCAAGAAACCAATTTGAAATGATTCGAGCTTTGTGACATGGTGCATTATCCTGCTGGAAGTAGCCATCAGAGGAGGGGTACATGGTGGTCATAAAGGGATGGACATGGTCAGAAACAATGCTCAGGTAGGCCGTGGCATTTAAACGATGCCCAATTGGCACTAAGGGGCCTAAAGTGTGCCAAGAAAACATCCCCCACACCATTACACCACCACCACCAGCCTGCACAGTGGTAACAAGGCATGATGGATCCATGTTCTCATTCTGTTTACGCCAAATTCTGACTCTACCATCTGAATGTCTCAACAGAAATCGAGACTCATCAGACCAGGCAACATTTTTCCAGTCTTCAACTGTCCAATTTTGGTGAGCTCGTGCAAATTGTAGCCTCTTTTTCCTATTTGTAGTGGAGATAATTGGTACCCGGTGGGGTCTTCTGCTGTTGTAGCCCATCCGCCTCAAGGTTGTGCGTGTTGTGGCTTCACAAATGCTTTGCTGCATACCTCGGTTGTAACGAGTGGTTATTTCAGTCAAAGTTGCTCTTCTATCAGCTTGAATCAGTCGGCCCATTCTCCTCTGACCTCTAGCATCAACAAGGCATTTTCGCCCACAGGACTGCCGCATACTGGATGTTTTTCCCTTTTCACACCATTCTTTGTAAACTCTAGAAATGGTTGTGCGTGAAAATCCCAGTAACTGAGCAGATTGTGAAATACTCAGACCGGCCCGTCTGGCACCAACAACCATGCCACGCTCAAAATTGCTTAAATCACCTTTCTTTCCCATTCTGACATTCAGTTTGGAGTTCAGGAGATTGTCTTGACCAGGACCACACCCCTAAATGCATTGAAGCAACTGCCATGAGATTGGTTGATTAGATAATTGCATTAATGAGAAATTGAACAGGTGTTCCTAATAATCCTTTAGGTGAGTGTATATATATTGGAATTAATGTCAATATTTACTTGTAATAAAAACTTGTCATTAAAAACAAAGTTTGTTTACCTCTCAACTTGATTTGTAATGTATTACAATACAGTGACAGTGCTTCAGCAGTTACTAATATGTATATATAATTATATTTTTATTTATAACACGGCTCTGTGGAATACTTGATTCTGATTGGTTAATCGTGCCATCCAGCAGTATGTTATTCTCAAATAACAGTCTGTAAAAACTGATAACACAGGCTCATCCGGGTAAATGTCAGAGCTATACGCTTGCTAGGAATGTTTTTTTCCCCGTGGAAGTTTTGCGTTTGGTGAGATAATACAATATTAAAACTCAAATCAATATTTTGTGTATAGTTATTCAATTATGTCATCCGGTATCGCGGACTCGATCTCTTGTTTCATACAAACGCTGCTGCCACTGTGTGACAATTGAGACTGTAATGGATTACAAACAGGTACGATTTTATAACAGTTTCATCTCAAATCAATATCTCTTATCCCCATAATTATTTATGTGGTGAAATGCTGTGTAATAAATGCTATGACTGTACCGTATCTCTTAAAGGGGTTCTATAATGCCCCTTTACCCTTTTTTACAAGATGTAAAATAAGTCTCTGATCTCCCCAGAGTTTGTATGTGAAGTTTTAACTCAAAATACCCCACATATAATTTTTTATAGCACGTTTATGGCGCTGTTTTTGTGTGTGTCCCATTAAATGCAAATGAGCTGCTGCTCCCGCCCCCCTTTCAAGAAGAGGGCGGAGCTTCAAGAGCTCATGTTAGCAGCTCCGCTCACGCAGACACACACTGAAAATGTCAGAAACTGTTCAGCCTTTTATGTTCAAACCGTCAGACAATGATGGAGAGACTCAAGAAGAAGTGACGAGACAGGATGTTTCTGAATGGTTAGTTGATGAATTTATGGAGCTGATGTGGAGTTAACTATCCTCAAGTCATTGATTAGCATATTCTGTCATGATAATCTATAAATCGCTGGTGTGGGGACTGTTGTAAGATGCACAGAGCCAGAGAATATCTGCTGCATGAAGAGAGAACATTAATTACGGTTATAACTTATGTTGTCATCTTGCTTTTATGACATGCTATTACATTTGTGTTCGTACTGGATTGCAATAAATGTTAAAGACGGATGTGACAGCTTGAGCGACTCCCAAATCTGCTCGACTACAACAACTTTGCCTCTTCTCAACATGGCCTTTGTTGCGTGTTCCCAGGGGCGGGGTTTATGTACATTTTAGGGTTAGTGATGTCACTCAGTAAAGTCAGGTCACCTTTATTTATATAGCACTTTTTACAATGCTGATTGTTTCAAAGCAGCTTCACAGTGTTAAACAGGAAAATAATGCAACAGAATTTGATTCTGCTGTACAGCTGTACTAACTGCTACTAACCCGTGAAGTTGTAATCCCTACCAGCCGTTTGTTGTAGTTCTTAAAAAGCAATTTCTGTAAAAGAAAATATCTCCCTTTGCTTTGAACTTCGAGCATCGTAACTTTGCAGATGTTGTTTATGGTCAAACAGCAACATTACACACTCACTAACGTTAAAAAAGTGAAATCATAATCAACCACCCCTTTAAATGTCTGTCTACTTTGAACTTGCCGCCTGCTAGCAACTACTTTCTTTGCGGAAGCTGTGCGTTTAAAGAGCTAATAAAATATTTAGACTCAATATTTCATGTCTAATTATTTACTTATGTGGCAAGTAGCTGTGTAACAAGTGGGATGATGTACATCCAGCCGGTTGTTATCACGGAATAAACCACTCTGTCTGGGTTTATTCTGCGATAACAACTAGCAGGATGTACATTATTCCTTACATGAACATTTGACACCAGCTAAGTGCTGACTGAGAGACGGCTGCTTTCACTTGCTCATATGCATATGTGTGTGTGCATGCATAAAAAAAAGAAGAAAATCACTCACAGCAAAGCTGTATAACTTAAAAAGTTCAAATAAACATCAATTCATAGACTTTCAAACATACTCTGTTCTTCTTTACACTAAGCGGCCGTTTTTCTGCTCTAACTCTCTCAGACTCAATCGCTAGTGAAGGTGATGCCGTATCTAAGGTTACACGGCACACAGCGTGCATACCGATGCAACTCTTATCTGAGCGGACGGCGTCACAGCACAAGTCGACGTGTTTTTGCTCAGGATTCGGCGGGGGTGAGACGCAGCGCAGCAGAATGTCAACGAGTCCACTGCAGCATCCACCAAATCCAGATGCACGTCTGACATCAAGACACCTGCACAAATGTGCAACTCTCTCTAGTGTCTGACCTGCTGATGGACTGGAAAAGCAAAACTAGACATACACTGAAACATTCAAGCCATAAAATATCATATACAATAACACAAGCTCATAAGCTTCAAGCTCGATTTAATGCATGACTGCTTTCAGAAATGCTTCATTCATAATGCAATGTAAATATGCTTGTATTCTCTTTGTATTCTCTCTGTTTCAATCCATCTATTTTGATGCAAATTTTAGGTTATCGCATAGGGCTTGGCAGTATATCAAGTTGGTACGGTATAATGATATATTTTCAAAAACGCTATAGGATGAGGCAATACCATTGGTATCGATATACTGATATTACGTGTGCATCTGAACAATAGCGGAGGACAGACAAGAGTGAGCTAAATATAAATATAAATATGCTTTATATTAAAGGGTTAGTTCACCCAGAAATGAAAATTTTGTCATTAATTACTCACCCTCATGTCGTTCCAAACCCGTAAGCCTTTTGTTCATCTTCAGAACACAAATGAAGATCTTTTTGATGAAATCTGAGATTTCTGTCCCTCCACTGACAGCTACGCAACTTCCACTTTGACGTCTCAAAAAGTTCATAAAGAGATCGTAAAACTAATCCAATATGAATGGAGCGGTTTAGTCCAAATTTTCTGAAGAGACTCGATCATTTTATATGATGAACAGATTGAATTTAGTCTTTTATTCACATATAAACATTCATTAACTCACACATCAGTTGTGGTAAACAGAAGCTTGACTTGACTTGCGAGAACCAATGAGGTTCATTCTCGTGTTACGCAGCACGTTTGAGCTTCACAATAACCAATGAGGTTCATTCTCGTGTTACGCAGCACGTTTGAGCTTCAGCAAGAACCAATGAGGTTCATTCTCATGTTACGCAGCACGTTTGAGCTTCCTCAAGAACCAATGAGGTTCATTCTCGTGTTACGCAGCACGTTTGAGCTTCCTCAAGAACCAATGAGGTTCATTCTCGTGTTACGCAGCACGTTTGACTTCAGCAAAAACCAATGAGGTTCATTCTCGTGTTACGCAGCACGTTTGAGCTTCCTCAAGAACCAATGAGGTTCATTCTCGTGTTACGCAGCACGTTTGAGCTTCAGTAAGAACCAATGAGGTTCATTCTCGTGTTACGCAGCACGTTTGAGCTTCAGCAAAAACCAATGAGGTTCATTCTCGTGTTACGCAGCACGTTTGAGCTTCCTCAAGAACCAATGAGGTTCATTCTCGTGTTACGCAGCACGTTTGAGCTTCAGTAAGAACCAATGAGGTTCATTCTCGTGTTACGCAGCACGTTTGAGCTTCAGCGAGAACCAATGAGGTTCATTCTCGTGTTACGCAGCACGTTTGAGCTTCACAATAACCAATGAGGTTCATTCTCGTGTTACGCAGCACGTTTGAGCTTCCTCAGGAACCAATGAGGTTCATTCTCGTGTTACGCAGCACGTTTGAGCTTCCTCAAGAACCAATGAGGTTCATTCTCGTGTTACACAGCACATTTGAGCTTCAGCAAGAACCAATGAGGTTCATTCTCGTGTTACGCAGCACGTTTGAGCTTCAGCAAGAACCAATGAGGTTCGGGACGACACAAAGGTGAGTAAATGTTGATAGATTTTTCATTTTTGGGTCAACTATCCCTTTAAGGGCTTTGAAATAACTAGTTAATGCATATAGTTTTATATAGATGCTCTAAAAAAATCTTGTGCAGTTGAATGCATTTGAGATGTGGTGTTTTCATCACATCTCAGGTATATTCTCCATTCTCCAATTAGATTTTCCCCCCAAATCAGCGTCAAAACAAACAACAACCAAAAACATCTCACTGGAAACTTGTTGCCACCAACAAGTCTTGTTTAGCCTCAAATGAAGTCAACATGAAATCAAAACTCTGACTCTGTTTACTTTATTAATTCATGTTCCTGGTCTTGTTGTTGTTGATTCATCAGTGCTCATTATTCTAAAGAAAAGTCTTTAACAAAATACAATAAACCTTTAACGCTTGTAAAAAGCTTTTAGTGCCCACTTATCATGATTGAGTCAATTCTCAACACATGATACATTTTCTTCCAGTCTAAGCAGTAATTTGCCTTTAAACTGGAAGTTGTTCTTGCGTCTGTAAGCACTGGAGGAGGCAGCTCAGAAATCCCAGAAAAATGACTGGATGACCTGTATCAGAATCTCTCTCTGGCTCATGCTCGGCCTACACACGGGTGATGTCTGAGTCACTAACAACTGGAATTAGAACTGTTTCTCCCATCACTTAACATCGAGAGAGCGAGACAGGAGAGAACGACAGCTCGGACAGCTAAAGACACACCTCAGGGCAACAAGAACGAACCTGGAATAAATCTCAAAAACAATTATTTACAGTCAGATTACATTGTTGATTAGTGTATTAACTAAAGTGTTAGAGCCAGTTTTTCAGAAGCTCTAGGAGATGAATTTAGGGATGCAGCTTCAGCTTTAACACTGTTTGACGGTTCAGCTAATGGTTTAGCAGTAACTATACTGTAAACAGCAGGTTAAAATGTTGGTTGTATTTAAATGTATTGCCATATCAGCAGTACGTTAAAACCATGTGAAAAGTTGTCTCTAAATTCATCTCCATCTCCAAAGCAGCAAATTCACACTCTTCAACAATTCTGTTGTGAACAATATTCCTGTTATTATAAATAATCCAGATTTCTCTTTTATTTATTTATTTATTTTTGTTATTTAGCCTATTTATTTATTTGTTGAAAATCTTTCAGGATTGTTTGATGAATAGCACGTTCAAAAGAACAGCATTTATTTAAAACAGCCACTTTTGATGACTTAATGCATCCTTGCTGAATAAAAGAATTATTATTATTATTATTATTTAAAAATCGTATTTACCCCAAACTTCCAAACGGTATTGTATCATGATTTTATAACTAGGCAACTAATTGTTCAGAGTCAGACAGTACATTGACATGCCTTATGTTATATATTATAATTAGATTTTTCTCATTTTAGTTTAGGATGAAGTACTACATCTGAAATCAATACAGACATATTTTTAAAAAGAAAAGGATATAACAAAAACTAAAATTAAAATGAAATTGAATATTAACTAAATTTGCACTGGATTAAAAGAAAATATGACTGTAATGATGGTTTTGAGTGCAAAAAAATGTATACATTTTTGCTAGTACATTTTCCAAACAATTAAAGAAACTGCAAATAATACAGCAAAATTCTGAAGGAGAAAGAATGAAATAGCATTTTCTATACTGCTTCTATAATATTTTCTATATTTGTTTTATTTACTACTAAAAATAATTTGTTACCTTGGGTGAATTCCAAGTGGCGCTTCTACACCATTTGTAGGGACGTTCCAAACAAAACTGAACAACTGAACCCCCTTCCACAAGACCGTTAGTAAAGGGAACATGTGATGTCACTGCTAGGAAGTAATTTAATCTTTTTTGGTCATGTGACCCAGGGTGGCGAATCCTCACGATTCATTTTAAATTTAGATATGGCGGGAGAGTTGGGGCTAACATAAAAATAATAATTCAAGTTGTTTTGTTTTGTTGTGATATATACAATAGACACATTTTCGTCATGCATTTCATAGGTAAGAAAGGTGTTTAATGCTTTATGTTTAATGCTTAACTTATAAAGTTAAGAGCAGATTGGGAACACACACACACACACACATACATAGAAAGCATTTTTTTTTAATTTTCATTATAAATGTACATTTATTTGTATATATCATATTAACAGCAATAATGAGATATTCCGGCTGTAGCTGCCTAGCTTTGTGAAGAAAATGAGGAAATTACGTGGTCTTTCATTGCTCCCTTCGCCAAGTGCTCACTCCAAAGTCCCCACTTCCAGGGCTCTGCCCTTCAGAGTGAGTAGGGCATCGGGATGCTCATCCAACTGGAATTTGCTCAATGTAGCAAGTTAAAATGTAACAAGTTAAAATTGTTTCCTAGCTTTGTTCAGGTAATTCCAACACCAATTTTATTTTTTACAGTTCACCCTTGCGTGTTTTTTCCCCCTCTAGACACTGGGGTGAGTCAGTGGGTCGTGTCTGTGCTCGTCTCGTCTCATTGACTGTGGTGTCCTTTAGATAAATGAACAGACGTATGGCCGCTTGTGTGCTCTGGTCAATGCAGTCAGTGACCGGAATAATAAACACACACACACACACACTTACTAACCTATGCAAGTTAGAAAGAATTTACTTGGAAAAAAAGATTTTGATTTCATATTAACTCCTAATAGAGTAGAATTTCAGGAGTATAGGAGTTCACTATAAAGGGTATGCATTGACTTCACTTTCCCGCCGGAACATGCCCCCTCAGCCGGACTGAGTGGCAGAAGACCTGCTGCATGAATGGAATTAATAGGGGAAACTGCAAGTAAAACAAACGATTATCAGTTTAAACTAAAGTTTGGACTCGATATAGTGTTCCTTACAACTTACCAAAGATCCATGGATATTGACATGCTGCCAGGATCGTGTTTCCTGAAATTTATATGAGCCTGATTTTAACGCCGGGGAAATACATATAGCAAATTTGCCTGTGAATGCTTTATATAAATACAATATAGGTATGTCTAAATCCAGGTGATCACTTACATCAATGTTATATAATATCATAATATCGTCCAGTTTTAAAACATATATAGTGTTTGTCAGTGTTTATTTAATTGCAAATCTACTTTTCGCTGCCTGGAGTCCAGTTGTTTCTGTGTTTTGTGTGTTTTTCGCGGCATTCACCCTGAAAACCAATGCTGCCGCTCGGTGACGTCACGCGTGTACCCTCTTTGGCTGCGTCCCAATTCAGAGGCTGCATCCTTCCAAGGACACGGACTCCAAAGGCCACACTTTTTTTATTATTACATTTGTATCATTAGATATTCAAGTAAGTTAAAACCCAATATTTGCATTTAAAAGTTTAATCTAGCAATTTCTCTAAAAAAAAAAATCACTGGCGTGCCATGAATTCTAGGGTATAGCGAAGGATCCATCTGTTGTACCCTTCATTGCCGGGAAAACGAAGGACGCATTTGAAGGAGCCTTCGGATTGCACCGCTGTGATGCTGTGAATGCGGCCTTGGAAGGATGATATCTGAATTGGGACGCAGCATTTATTCTGAATGAACCATAAGACTCCCTAACTCACTACCTACACGCTGAAGCAAGCTAATCTAAAGCAAAAAAGATGGAGTCTTTCATCATATCCCAGTGCATTTACTTTCAATTTACGCCAAGACACACAACATTAGTCAAGAGGTCTATGAGACTGGCCTCTCCCCGTATGTGATCAGCGTTTAATGTAGACGAGAGCCAATCAGATCATCCCACTCAGTATGGCTCCAGCGTGTGTGCAGCTGTGGAACGTGCCGCTACCCATCAGCCTGTATGGATGTGCCTGTCACCTGTAATTGGACTCTATTTAGCATTGTTTTCTACTCTAAGAAACACCAGGTGTCATACATCTTAGTGTATCGCTTTCTCTTGCCATCTCAGACTGTTGCTGTTTTTCTGCTCAAATCAACAGGATAATAAATGACAATTCATTAAAAGGGTGGCATTTCAAGACAAATCTTAATATTTAGACTATGGCTATTTTTCTTAATACTTTTCTTTTCTAGAACCGGTTCTTGTTCAGAACCGGTTCGCTTCAAGGTGATTACCGTTAACTAAAACCTAAACTAAAGTAAAACCATAAAAAAAAAACATTTTCATTATTTTAAATAAAATCAATGTTGACTGAAATAAATAAAACATCAAACTTATTTTATTTCAATTAGTTGCCAAAGCAACATTTACATTTTTTGTTCAGTTTAGGCGGAAGTCAAATAACGATATTATAGTGCTGTATATAGACATTTAAAAAAAAAACCTAAAATTACCAAAAAAGCACAACAAATTTACTAAAACGAAACCAAAATTAAAATGAAAAATGTAATAATAAAATATACATCAAAATATTAATTAGACCTAGTATAGTATAATAATAAAAAAAATACTGAAACCAAATGATTGTAATGATGTTAACAGTCTTGAGAGCCATCTTTCTATTGTGTTGCCATCATATAAACTGCAAAAAAATTCTGAAATAAAAAAAAGAGACACTAAATTGCTTAAAGGGACAGTGGCAAAAATAGAAACACTAATTCTAAAGGTCAAAAAGGGTGGAAAATGGTCATGAAAATCTAAACTGTTTTTGGTGAACTTGACTGAAATTATAAGGAGACTTAATGTCAAAAAGGTTAAAACATTAAATGCAAACGTGTAGAATACCACCCGATTAATATCAACCAAAATCTCTCACAACGTGTTATCGCCATTATACCATTTACATACTAGAGGTCAAAAATGAATGTGAAAAGCCATTGAAACTCAAAAGAGAGTTTGGAGAGATAATGTGTTCTATTGAGCACAGAGAATATGGATGTAAAATCTGCTGAGCCGTATGAAAATGAACATGCTCCTATCCTCCCATCATTCATTTGATATCCACTACAGCGCAGAGCGGCAGTGAGCAGCTCACTTCACATCTAAAGTGGCCGATAAGAGACTGCTGAACGTCTGCGCTCGGTTCCACTACATCAGCGCTGAAGCCAAAGACTGTTCACTGTGGATACTTGTGTTTAGCACACTCATTTACATACAAGAACACAGAGAGATAAATAGAGCCAATTAAAAAATAAATCAGGGCTAGAATGGAAGCAAGCTTGTGACATTTTCAGATCTAGTTTCCTTTGATCTTTTCACCTTCTTTCTTTTCCTTTCCATATTAACAAAAATGTGACATGTTAAACCTACACATACATTTACAGAAGTGGGGTAAACTGGCTCTAAATGAGGATGAAAACTGAACAAAATGAACACAAAAATCAATTTAGTCTATATGCTCTTAAATTCATAGTATGAGACAATAACTGTTCTTTTTTTATCAGTATTTATGGTCATTTTTATGCAGATTAAATACAATAAATACAGTTTGCTCAACGCAGAAAGGGGCATTTTTATGTTTTTCTTTGTTACAGCGCCATCTTTTGTCTGAACATCATCAAATTTCCTCATACTCATGCTATATATATATATATATATATATATATATATATATATATATATATATATATATATATATATAATATATACCAAATTTTGTTAAAATTGTTTATTGCATTCAAGAGTTATTGCCCTTTAGGTAAAATAGCCTACGCCCAGAATTATTCATTAGCTTGGAGCAGCCATGTTGATTTTCTTATGTTGAATGGTTTTGATAATTATTAACCAAGAGACTAAGGAGAACCTTCCTGAACTGGTTTTTATCTGACAAAAATCCAAGGATTAGTTCATAAAAGTATATTTAATACAAAATCCAATATGACAACAGGATTGAGATCCTCAGGCAAAGTTGTTCAGCATGTGAAGCCAATTAATATGAATGACTTTGTCTGAGTTAAAGACTCAATAGACATTCTTATACATCAGAAACATATTAGCGCCAAGCCTCTGGGATTAAAAGTCAAAAATACCCACTAAGTTTCACAATGGCCACTGATAAACTTGGCTGAAATTTGATGGTGTTGGCTGACATGAAAACACATGAGAAGAGAAACATACCAATCCATTTCAACTGGAGAGATCAATAAAGACAAGAGGGCCAATAAAGCGACTAGACAAGAAAAATGTAGAAGATGTGAAAATGGAGGAAAGATGGATGAGACAGAGAAAGTAGCATGAGTGGTGGACGTCTTTAAACCAGATAAAAATGCAGTGAGACAGAAATAGATGGATTGATGCAAAGCCAGAGGGAAAGAAAGACAGAAGAGAGAAAATAAGAGAAAACATGATGTTTTTCCTTAAGATTTGTATTCCCATCCTGACAGATCTCACTACAGGATCATGTGTAATGTAGCTCTTCATTATGGATTTGGCAATTAAACCCTCATTTATAAACTATATATAATACTAATAGCTGATGTCAAATTGAATTTTGGTTTCAACAGAAGCATACACCGATCAGGCATAACATTATGACGTAATTTAACCTAATATTGTGTTGCTGCCAAAACAGCTCTGACCTGTCGAGGCATGGACTCCACTCGACCCCTGAAGGTGTGCTGTGGTATCGGGCACCAAGATGTTAGCAGCAGATCCTTTAAGTCCTGTAACCTGTGAGGTGGGGCCTCCATGGATCGGACTTGTTTGTTCAGCACATCCCACAGATGCTCAATTAGATTGAAATCTGGGGAATTTGGAGGCCAAGTCAACACCTCAAACTCATTGTTGTGCACCTCAAACCATTCCTGAGCCATTTTTTCTTTGTGGCAGGGTGCATTATCCTGCTGAAAGAGCCACAGCCACCAATGAATACCGTTCCATGAAAGGGTGTACATGGTCTGCAACAATGCTTAGGTAGGTGGTACGTGTCAAAGTAACATACGCATGGGTGCAGGACCCAAGGTTTCCCAGCAGAACATTGCCCAAAGCTTCACACTGCCTCCGGCAGCTTGCCTTCTTCCCATAGTGCATCCTGGTGCCATGTGTTCCCCAGGTAAGCCACACACACGAACCTGGCCATCCACGTGATGTAAAAGAAAACGTGATTCATCAGACCAGGCCACCTTCTTCTATTGCTCTGTGGTCCAGTTCTGATGCTCACGTGCCACTGTTGGTGCTTTTGGTGGTGGACAGGGTTGAGCATGGGCACCCTGACTGGTCTGTGGCTATGCAGCCCCATACACAACAAACTGCGATGCACTGCGTATTCTGACACCTTTCTATCAGAACCAGCATTAACTTCTTGAGCAATTTGAGCTACAGTAGCTCGTCTGTTTGACCCTGTCGCCGGTTCTCCACTGTTCCTTCCTTGGAGCACTTTTGATAGATACTGACCACTGCAGACCGGGAACACCCCACAAGAGCTGAAGTTTTGGAGATGCTCTGACCCAGTCGTCTAGCCATCACAATTTGGCCCTTATCAAACTCGCTCAAATCCTTACGCTTGCCCATTTTTCCTGCTTCTAACACATCAACTTTGAGCACAAAATGTTCACTTGCGGCCTAATATATCCCACCCACTAACAGGAGCCGTGATGAAGAGATAATCAGTGTTATTCACTTCACCTGTCATAATGTTATCATCAATTAACACTAACCCTAATCCAAGCTCATCTTGGATCATCCTTTATAATTTATCGTTTTGAATCAATGTCTTTTGAATGGGACTTTTACTTTCCTACAGTCTTATCAATCACTCCCCTAGACAACTGACAGATTCTCTTGGTGTAGTTGGCAAAAACCACCCAGAAATCTCCTTGAGCAGAAAGTAGAACACACGGATCTGATGATAGTGCTTAATATAACAGGAGGCCAAACACAAGGTCAGTCTCTCGTGATGTTATTTCATCAGTCACATCGTTCGCTGCTGAATAGCAGGGTATTTTTGAGCAGGAAGAGGGAAGGCGGAATGCTTTTAACATCTATCTGGACTGTGAATTGTAAAACAAATATCTAGAGAACAGAATATCAGAGAGATCAACTGGTGGGCTCTTCTGCCTCGAGGCTAGTAAGAAACCACCTAGCAATGCTGTAGATGTACACAACTGAATCTTCACAGAGTGACATACAGAAACAGAACAGGCAGACAGACAGATAAATAAATAGATGGACAGATAGAAGGAGGTTCAGTTAGAGGAACGTGCTGACCTAAAGACCTGGAGAGTTACTGAGATGACAAAGCAGCTTACCTAAATAGACACTTAACCCTGGTGACTAGGCGTGTAACGGTACATGTATTCATCCTGAACGTCATGGTACGGACGTCATGATTCGTTGCATACAGTCAGACGACGAACAGTCGCAGGCGATCCACACTACAATCCAGAAGGGGGCGCGCATGGTAGTGCAACACTGTTTGCTAACCGCCACAACAGGAAAAAGAGCAGAAGAAGAAGAGACTTCTGTATACCGTTAAACTATAGGAATGCAGTGTTTACCAATAATAACCTAGATTCTGGCGGCCCACCATAGTCTAATCTGTGCCGCCAGTTTCATAATGAACCTGAAAATATTTGAAAACTTATCATAATATCCTAAAAGGTCTCTAATGTTGATTTGCACCATTGCTTTGTCAAAGTATCTGCCAAAGTATCTGCCAAATGAACTAAAATTGAAAGCGCAATATGGCTTTGTGCCTTTATCAAATTGTAAAAGACTGCGATTTAATTACTAAATAATGATATAGTAATTAATATAGTCTGTTTGTGTTGCATGTTTCAAAGTGAAGTGTGCACTTTGCTCACGCGATCAGCTTGGGATCCAGTGTTTTCCGCGTCTGAATGCAGTGATCTCTGCACATGCTGTGAAGGCTGATTTATACTTCTGTGTCGAACCTACGCCGTAGCTAAATCGTAGGCTGTGTGTTGCACGCCGAGCCTATGGTGTAGCCTGACGTGCGCCTCTCAAAGCATCAATTCTATGCGGACTGCAAGCGCTGTGATTGGTCTGCTAGCATTTTCTCATATGCATTTGCGCTTGCATTATAATTGATCTGTTCTTTGATATTAACAACTCAAGCTGCAACAAAACCGCTGTCTATTTGCCGATATCACTGCTGCTGCTTTTTGCCTTGATACTGTGGGTTACACATTCAACATGCCTGTGGACACTGCCTACTAGCGGTCTGCATGTGTAACTGCACGTTGACGCAGAAGTATAAATGAAAACGGACGCGAAGCCTACAGTGTAGGTCCGACGCAAAAGTATAAATCAGCCTTGAGTTTCGTGTGCATTGGGGAACGTATCGGGCACCAGTTAGTTACGCTTTATTTTCAGGTGTGCATAATTTTCAACATTTTTGTAGTAAGATGATTACAACATTTCATTTTTGTAATGAGATGCATTTGTAAACCTGTTTTCACAGAAACGGTAAACTAAAGTTTTCCGCCAAAATAAAAGCTCAAGGGTTCATATCTCTTGCAAGTGTAAAATTTAGGACAAGGTATTGTAATTTTCCTACTGTAGCGTAGGAAATATTCATAGTCATTTATTTTACATTACATATGGCTATTACTGTACTCTAAAAAGTCATTCAGGGGACCTGTTACCACAACTTAAATAAATGCATGATTGGAAGTTAAAAACTCTAATTTATTGTTTTAATTAAACCTTTTAAGTTGCAAACATTATTTTGTTGAATTCTGTTGACACAATTCTGTTGATCATTACATCAACTTAATATCTGTAATTTAAACTAAAATTTCTGCGTTAATTGCCTTCTTTTTATTAGGCTGTAGTAACTAATACATGCTAATACAGGCGGTACTTACGCCTACGTCTTGCGTGACCTTTCTGTCATGATTGCACAATCCATGGGACATCGCAGAGCAGTGCAAGATGAGCAATTTAGGTTAAAAAGTATAGAATTTTTTATATTTTTTTAATGACCGATCGTTTCACTAGATAAGACCATATTCCTTGTCTGGGATCGTGTAGAGCCTCTGAAGCCCTTCGAAGCACTTTGAAACTGCATTGATTTGGACCTTCAACATTTTGGTTGCCATGGAAGTCTATGATGGGGAGAGAAATCTTGGAATGTTTTCCTCAAAAAACGTAATTTCTTTCCAACTGAAGGAAGAAAGACATGAACATCTTGGATGAGATGGGGGTGAGTAAAACATCAGGACATGTTCATTTTGAAGTGAACTAATCCTTTAAGGGTTTGTTTGTTCTCTCACACTGAGTTTATGGGTAGGAATTTAAAAGAGAAACATTTTTCTTCTGCTTTAAAGAGAGCGTCAGCCTTTCTGTGGGAAAATGTTCCGTACAGATGACTCAAGAAGTTTCTACTGTACGGAGACACTGAGTGTGTGATCCTGCTTGCTCAATTAATCCCAGTAAAGTCGAGCACAGCAATCTGATATAGACATTATTACAAATCTCATCCTGCATCCTTCAACTAATCCCAAAGATGATCCTTATCCACGGAGAAGGTTTCTGCGCTGATAAATATCCAAACTAAGGACCTAATTAAACAACTGTGAACAAAGGTGAAATAGAGGAGAAAAGGAACGTGCAGCCGCTGAGATGCTGTTAAAATTAAATCTGTCTAAGCCTTAAAAAAATAATAATAATAAATGGGTCTAACTAACTGAAATAAGACAAATGTGTGGTGGCTTGAAGCACAATATTTAAAAAGAAAATGCATTCTCTGAAGAAACTGCATGCTTGTCCATGCATTTTGCATGATAATACGTTAAATAAAGTTGCAAATAAAGATTATCGGAGTGCATTTTAAAAGAAAATACTATTTCAGTTTTTCTACTTCAAAACGTCACATTACTTGCCATTTCTTTGTAATTGTTTGCAACATTTACTAGCAATTTTCAGTCATTGTTCAGAAAGCAAATACCTAGTAATGTCCTGGCAACGTAATGTTCACGTTATCAGGCAGAAGCGAGGGTTTGCAACAGTGTGTCTAAAACTTTGCAAATAACCTTAAAGCAGAGCATCAGCTCCCTAAAATGAGGTAAAAGTGTAAGAAGCGAGTGGCCACCCGTTTTTCTCTTTTCATCTACAGATGAAAGAAGGATTCTGGGATAACCACAGTTACTGAAAACGGCCTTTCAAACACAGTGCTTTGAAGAGGAGGGTGAATTAAGCAGATGAATAACAGTGCCGTGCAGCGATTTCCACTGTTTATTTAAACACATGTAAGAAGATGAGAGTCTTCTGGAAATGTCAAATTTATGGATCAAGACAATCTGCATAAGTAAGCTCAGGAACACAGAGTAGGCTTATCAAAGACATTAAAAAAGCAACATTCTGCCTTATAGCAGCTTAATGCTTACATTAAAATTTGGCCTGTGGCTTTACAATGTATTTAGTGGTGTTTGCTAAAGCAAGTGCTACTCGTTCTTAGTGGTGTTAGTGATCTGGATGTGAATGATACCTCAAATCAAGACATATCTATAGGGCCAGAATATTATAGAGACTTGTGGGTGGGCTCTTTTAACTTTTTGCAATGGTCAAACACCAATCACATTTTCTTCAGAAATGGTTCACATTCCACTCTCAAATCCATAGATACACTCACCTAAAGGATTATTAGGAACACCATACTAATACTATGTTTGACCCCCTTTCGCCTTCAGAACTGCCTTAATTCTACGTGGCATTGATTCAACAAGGTGCTGAAAGCATTCTTTAGAAATGTTGGCCCATATTGATAGGATAGCATCTTGCAGTTGATGGAGATTTGTGGGATGCACATCCAGGGCACGAAGCTCCCGTTCCACCACATCCCAAAGATGCTCTATTGGGTTGAGATCTGGTGACTGTGGGGGCCATTTTAGTACAGTGAACTCATTGTCATGTTCAAGAAACCAATTTGAAATGATTCGAGCTTTGTGACATGGTGCATTATCCTGCTGGAAGTAGCCATCAGAGGATGGGTACATGGTGGTCATAAAGGGATGGACATGGTCAGAAACAATGCTCAGGTAGGCCGTGGCACTTAAACGATGCCCAATTGGCACTAAGGGGCCTAAAGTGTGCCAAGAAAACATCCCCCACACCATTACACCACCACCACCAGCCTGCACAGTGGTAACAAGGCATGATGGATCCATGTTCTCATTCTGTTTACGCCAAATTCTGACTCTACCATCTGAATGTCTCAACAGAAATCGAGACTCATCAGACCAGGCAACATTTTTCCAGTCTTCAACTGTCCAATTTTGGTGAGCTCGTGCAAATTGTAGCCTCTTTTTCCTATTTGTAGTGGAGATGAGTGGTACCCGGTGGGGTCTTCTGCTGTTGTAGCCCATCCGCCTCAAGGTTGTGCGTGTTGTGGCTTCACAAATGCTTTGCTGCATACCTCAGTTGTAACGAGTGGTTATTTCAGTCAAAGTTGCTTTTCTATCAGCTTGAATCAGTCGGCCCATTCTCCTCTGACCTCTAGCATCAACAAGGCATTTTCGCCCACAGGACTGCCGCATACTGGATGTTTTTCCCTTTTCACACCATTCTTTGTAAACTCTAGAAATGGTTGTGCGTGAAAATCCCAGTAACTGAGCAGATTGTGAAATACTCAGACCGGCCCGCCTGGCACCAACAACCATGCCACGCTCAAAATTGCTTAAATCACCTTTCTTTCCCATTCTGACATTCAGTTTGGAGTTCAGGAGATTGTCTTGACCAGGACCACACCCCTAAATGCATTGAAGCAACTGCCATGTGATTGGTTGATTAGATAATTGCATTAATGAGAAATTTAACAGGTGTTCCTAATAATCCTTTAGGTGAGTGTATTTCCACAGAGATCTTCATAGTGCCTTCTGGGATTGCTTTATCCATTTTGGAAACATTAAATTCTAGGGAGGGATGCACCAATATGAAAATTTTGTCAGATAACGATAACCGATAATTCTTCATATTTAAAAGCCGATAGCCGATATATTGTCCGATAAATCTAAATCCAATCTAATTTTTGAGAGCCTGATTACAAAAATAACTCACACCTTTAAATTCATGTCCCAAGCACACAATTATAATGTTCTCATGATAATTTTATGTAGCCTATATGACAGACTTGTGTTGCACTGAAGTGATGAAGTGATTCCAATTATATTCAAAACCATCATGGTGACGAGTGCTCATCTAAAGTGTCTCAGCTGAAGGAAATAATACACTTTTTATCGGCTTTAATATATCGGCCGATAACGATAACCTTAAAAATGAACATATACCGGAATATATATATCGGAACATATAATATATTAATATTATTAATACAACATTAATAATATGCATTATAATATGCATTTTCATTTTACAGCCCATAATTGATTAATGCCAATAGTAAACATAGCTACAATTTTGTTTAAATAAATGAAAAATAAAAATCAATTGTTTAAATTGTAAAAGTAAATTTAGGCATCGCAAAAAAAAAGAAAAACCTGTTGCACACAATCTACTACATGCCGTCTGTCGTCTGATTGATAGATCATATTTTTTTTGGCCAGTAAAAGGCCTTCTAGTATAATTGTAAAAACTTCCACCCTCAGGTCATGGTTCACGTGTCTTTATTGATTTTTATAAAATGTAAGATCTTATCTGATCTTATAAATGTAAGAATAACTTTTACTGTAATGTAACACTTACTGGACTGAAGCAACTTAGATTTACTTGATTTTCCGTAACTTTTATTTTTATTTTTTTTAGAAATCGTTAAAATTTGAGTATCAATTATCAATTTATGTGTTAATCTCTCAATAATTATTGTAATGCATTGCATTATTGCATTGTGTTTTGGCCCCACAATACAACTACAGAGGTTTTATCATAAAAAGACATATTATTAGAAGATATAGGGCCCTATTTTAACGATCTAAGCACATGGTCTGAAGCTCACGGTGCAGGTGCACTTAGGGTGTGTCCAAATACAGTTTTTCTAGTTTAACAACGAAAAAAACGGTCGGCGTGCCAGGCGCATGGTCTAAAAGGGTTGTCCCTAGTCTCTTAATAAGTAATGGGTGTGTTTTGGGCGTAACGTGCAATAAACCAATCAGAGTCTCATCTCCCATTCCCTTTAAAAGCCAGTTGCGCTCGCTCCATGGCGGATTCGCTATTTACATGGAAAGACCGAACGCTTCTCCAGAGAGGAATCCTTTTATTTTTAATATTTAAAAATGTGTGTGTGCTGCTGCACATCCTTGTGTGTGTAATAATCAGAGTGTACACGCGTTGTGCACCCGCCTATAGGCGCATATCACTAACACGCCGTTTAAATAACACAAAAATTACTGTGCTATTGACTTTAGACCAGGTTTTTGTTGGTCAATGGCGCAGTCGTTTTTTAGTTCCTCAAAATAGCAAGGCGCCAACAATGCTCCTGAACACACCTGGTTTTCAGACCAGACGCCCATGGGTGAACAGATGGGCGTGAGTGCATTTGCTATTTGAACAACGTGGCGCTGGGCGTAAAAAAATGATAACTGCGTCAGGCTGAAATTAGCAAAAAAAACATTTGCGTCCCGCCTGGTGTTGCATTGCGCCGGGTGTATGGTAGGGCCCCTAGAGTGAAAACTGATATTTATATGATTTTCTTCAAGTAGTCTGCTATACTCTTACAAAGATCTCATTGATTTGCATTACAAGCAGAATTTCAGAATATCATCTTACTTTTTGGCCATATACGTAAATATCAGCATCTGCACCAAATTGCATATAAACATAATATACAGTAATCATGTGTGCCATAAAACATTGCCACAGTGATGAATGCTGTACTCAAGTCATCATGTGCTACTAATATGCACACAAACCCAAACATAGTTCCAGAGTGAATTGCTTTCATGTTGCACTGTCATATCTAGTGTACTCTGAAGCTCTAAGCAAATATCTTCATAATGAGGTCTTAACAAAGCTGTAGAGCTAATGCTGTCCGTACTCTTGACATTAGTTCATTAGTGCCCACGTATAACAAGCCGATTCTGCCGTTCTTTAATGCATCACAGTTAAAAGCATCACTAGAGCAGGAATCTACATTGTTCTCCCGCATGTTTCCCACCACAACACCGGCACTTATGCTTTTTTCCATGTTCATCTTTCTTTAGTGTTGCTGTTTGAGCATGAAAAAGCTCGGCAAAGTTCCAAAGCACAAAGTCCCTCCAGCAGGAGTTATTCTCTATAGTCACTGTTTCTGAACTCCCTGAAATGCCTCCATTGTAGTTAGGGTCGGGAATGGTAAGAAACTTTCCGGTTCCGCCTAACGATTCCGGTTCATTCAAATTATTAAACTACTACAAAAAAAATAGTGGTAAGGAAAAATGCACAATAATAGGGTTGGGTATCATTTGAATTTTAACGATTCTGATTCTGCTGATCGATTCCTAATTTTGATTCCAATAAGGTAAAAATACCTTAGATATCATTAACATTTATTCTAAGTCTTATTGCAAAACATTTAATTGTAGCTGAATACCATGAACAAAAATCAACAGGCTAGGAAGTAGGAACTTTTGCCTATGGTTTAAAAATAGCATAAAAACAACTAGCCTAACTAATATAAACTTCAAGCATCATTAAAGACAAGTAAACACTCAGTAATTAAAAAAGAACACATAAACAAATTAGACAAAAGATAAACATTTTCAGGTATTCAGGTACAGAAATAATAAATTTTAATAATATAGTAATATAGTTATAAAAGTTTTTCTTTATAAAAGAATTTTCTAGTCTTTTGTTTGATTCACGTTAGACGGCACCAGGGAAATCTGCCGTCACTTTAAGAGCTGCACGGATCCAATATACGGTTACACGTGCATTTACATCTTTTCTTCTCAACTGTCTTAAGACATAAACAACGGTTTATGAGAATATTTTGACATCTTTGTGTGTATGTGTCCGTTCGTGTGCTGTGCAAAAACACGAGGAAGAGAACTCATTATTGCGCATTTCCCAACTAGCCGACCAATCAGAAGGAGGGGCTTCATAGAGACAGGAACTAAATAGAGCGTTAGTGACAGACTGGGAAGAGAGGAGCTGCAACAATGGGGAATATGAGGAAAATTATCAACATTTAAGGAGGAAAACCTGCTCTAGAAGAGCCAAAAAACAAAATCAAGGTTTAATAAGTGCCCTTTGATATTCTGTATCTCTTCACAGGAAGGCGATCTTGCTATAAGGTCTCCTTGAAACCTGCCATGCTGCACTGACACGCCAGACAACTCCAGTGGCCCCGGCACTGTCAGGGCGCCTGAATGAGCCTGAATGAGCTGTTAGTGCTGAATGTCATGTTTGTACAGCTCTTGTATGAAGAAAATGAGCTCCACTGAGAGAGAGAGAGAGAGAGAGAGAGAGAGAGAGAGAGAGAGAGAGAGAGAGAGAGAGAGAGAGAGAGAGAGAGAGAGAGAGAGAGAGAGAGAGAGAGAGAGAGAGAGAGAGAGAGAGAGAGATGCTTATATCAGCGCCTCTCCACAAGCTTTAACCTAAAGTCAGCTGTCCGCTTGGAGTAACGAGATTCCACTCGAGCAGCCGAAGCCACAGTAACAGGCCGCATTGACAAAGACTGAACACTGGACTGTGTTTAAACGCTGTGGGAGGTGGTGACGAAATTCTTCCACTGTATTCTGGCACACACACACCTGGAGATACTCAAACAAGCACACACTCAATCAGGCTAAAGTAATGGACACAATGATGGATACTGTCTTCAGTCTCAGCAATATTTCATTCTAATGACCTTAGTCTTATTACATCAGTTTCACTCATATATCGGTTAAAACACTCCGCTGGAACAGTAAAGGTGAAGTTCATTTGTCTTGTATTATAAGACAATATCAAACACTGCAGTCAGAAGGACTCTATCACAAGTGATTGGATCACGTCTTCTGGAGCCGGCGGGCTGATCTTTCACATATTGTTTTGACTCTCCATTGGTCTGTCAGGAATGATTCAATAACCCCAGTCTGATATCCAATAACAGCCCTCAAAGAGCATGAGTTACCCAGATATACATGAAGAGAGTGAGACAGACACTCGCCGATACACTACACACCCTACCACAGACCAAACACACATGCGCATCCTTTTATCCATCCATCCATCCATCCATTTATCATTCTAACCCATCCATCCATTCATCCATCTTTCTACCCTTCTATCTATCATTCTAACCCATTCATCCATCCATCCATCTATCATTCCATCCATCCATCCATCCATCCATCTATCATTCTACCCTTTCAATCTATCATTCTACCATCCATCCAGCCATCCATCCATCATTCTACCCTTCTATCTAACATTCTACCATCCATCCAGCCATCCATCCATCCAATCATTCTAACCCATCCATCCATTCATCCATCTTTCTACCCTTCTATCTATCATTCTAACCCATTCATCCATCCATCCATCTATCATTCCATCCATCCATCTATCATTCTACCCTTTCAATCTATCATTCTACCATCCATCCATCATCCATCCAATCATTCTAACCCATCCATCCATTCATCCATCTATCTATCATTCCATCCATCTATCTATCATTCATCCATCCATCATTCTACTCTTCTATCTATCTATCTATCTATCTATCTATCTATCTATCTATCATCCATCCATCCATCCATCCATCCATCCATCCATCCATCCATCCATCTATCTATCTAACCCATGCATCCATCCATCTATCTTTCCATCCATATGTGTTTTAATCTCAATATGTCTTCAAATCGAGTCTCAACCTGTATCTTGTTTACAAACTATTTTAAATGAAGCGAACAAACGTGCAATGTCTTCCCCACGTGAGCTGGAACTTCATTAAAAATAAAGTTCAACCACACATTCCTAATATTAGAATCCGAAGGAAGCTTATGCAGCGACTGTGTTCTTCCACAACCAGGCACAGTGCAATATCTTACTCTCTTTGGCAAGTTTATTGTTTGGTAGCGCGATCCGTTTAGCTCCACGAGTCGGTGGGCGGGGCTACAGAAGCAAGCGTACATATTTATCTGTTGAGGCGGCGTTTCAGCATACGATGACGTCAAGGGTCGACATATTCTGAGATCAAGCGTTTTCTGGGCCTGGTGTCAATAAAAGCTTTTCTTTGACTAACAAGGAAGTTTTCAGCTTCGAAACTTACAGGATATTCTTATATCACGATGAACTTTTATATATCAAAGGCTCAAGGGAAAGTTGATTTCTCAATTCATCACCCCTTTAAAAGGCAATCTCAATTCAATTCTAAAACGGTGCACAACCCTGAAGTTGTGCTGCAAGTTTTTTTTGGGGTCTGTAAAATCTTCCTCCTCAGATGCACGCTGGGTTCAGAGATTAGCAAACACACAGGATGTGCTCAATAACAGGTGTCACCACTTCACAGTAATTACATCAGCGTCAGTCACTCTCAGCAATCACACACGTAACGCAGCCTCGTCCAAATGTCACTCATGTGTGATGACAACAAAATGACAAACACCGGCGCTGATCTGAGACTGAACTGCCAAATCACGCAGAGAATCAATGTGTGTAAAATCGCATGCGTTTGACCTGATCTGAGCCCGCTCCTTCTGGAGATGAGAGCTCACCGTCATGCCAAGAGATGGAAAGCATTTTTCCGACATTTGACAATATTCAATATCTCAATATTTATGCATTTGCTCTGAAACAGCTTTAAAAAGTGATTCTTCTTCACATTCTTCATCATTTCAACCAAACAGGAACTGCAAAGTAGATTCAGTTACACGCATCTGTGAATCTCCTGTCTGTGACACACACACACACACACGTGTGGACAGAAAGCCACTTGAGACAGCGCTATGCCAAAATGCCGTTTTGTGGAGTATCCTCATAAGCACAGTCTTAAATGAGTTAAATGAAGTCTTAGTAAAGAGTACTCTAAGAACTGTGAACATAAAGAGTTGTGAGAAATGGGATGTGTGCAGATCCGCGTCATGTTCATCAGGTCTTAAAACGACAGCAACCTAATAAACCTGCTCCTGTCTGTCATCAAAGTCACAATATGTAATTTTTGCCGCTATAGGTCGCTTATTCAAAACAAAGGCGTAGCCTGATGACGCCTTGAGCTTCCGCTTCTTCCGGTCATGCGTACGCAGCACTGTTTTATCATATTAGATACATTATTTGAGTGTGTTGAAAGCTATGTTATAATGCTACTCTGTGCGTTCGCTATGAGACACTTGTTCACACTGCAGTAAGAGATCAATATTAGGCATGGTAAAACATGGTACTCGCGGTAAATCAAGAAAATGAGATTTAAACAATAAGACTAAACGTGTTGAGCTATACAACAATGATTCCTTTTCTGTCCATGAATGATCCAAACAGTTGCTCACCTTCTAATAAAACACACAATATATTTGTCTTTGGTGTTTCCATGGTTCCTACAAAATGAAGGACTCGAAGGTAATGTGGGTATGATTGGGTATGATATCATTGATAGGTGACACAGACACAGTCCGTGTCCTTGTTAAAATTGCTTATTTCTCTGGATTTAAACATTCTTGGAAACATTTGGGATAATGTAAGTACACAAGTCAGCAAAATATATAACATTGTTCTAGTGGTTTTTGGATATTTTAAATCCAAATATCGTACATATTGTGCCTTTAAATGAGTTAGATGAAGTCTTAAATAAACAAAGAGTTGTGAGACGCGGGATGCACATCAGGTCTTAAAGTGACAGCAGCCTAATAAACCTGCTCCTGTCTGTCATTAATGATAATCAAAGAACAAAAGACAAAGAAAAAAAATCACTCACTGCTCTTGACTGAATAACATTTGTAGCATTAATAAGGACTAATCTATATTTCATTTATAATTCATGCAGTGAAGACTGTGAAGTGTTTGTTCACTTTATTCAATTTCTGTATCCTACCTGTTAGACCTACCTGAAAATCTTAAAGCACTGTTTACAAGGTTACATGGGTCAAAAACAATGAAAACAATGACTTTTTGTGCATTTTGACAGGGCAAGTAGAAATCTGAACCGGTCTGACTGGGCCAATAGAAAAAACTGTGCCCTGATATATTGAAGCGCAGGTAAAAGTGACATTTATTATAATGGGTTTATATGAAGAATGTTTCAAGTTCACATTTTTTAAAGCCTAATAAATGTTAACATTTATAGCTTTCAATTATACTGTAATGCTGAAGGACTATAATTAATGGCTAAAATGGAGAACAATAATTTTTATAGAGACATCAGTATTGATATAGTGATTTCATAAAAAGATGTCATTAAACAAATATTTAAAATATAGGCTACTGTCTTTGTTTCTACATTAATTTGGAGTTTAAATGTGAAATTTTTATGTAAGACTGTGAAAACTGGAAGAACTATAAGAGATGGCGACTCTCTGAGAAAACAAAGGAAATTAACATCTGAAGTCACTCTGAAGTCCCCATCCGAGACGACATCACACTGAGTTGATCACCCAAGTATTGCCTTAATTTACATGTCTTTCCCTTCACTGCCTCTTCCCCCATCTCTCCTCTATAATTCACCCAACATCTACATGGGTTATTGTGAACAAGTACTATACAGTATTATGCATATTTGAAATCTTTGAAACGTCTCAGTGCGACTGGTACAAAGGTCTCATTCCCACAGAAGTAAAGCAAAAGATAATAAAGGTTAAGAGTTTAGAGATATTTATATGCTTCTTGTGGTGGGTGTGTCCTCTGCCAATTGGTCTTTACCTCCTGTCGTCAATAAGGTGTAAATTACAGGTCTACAGGACTTGATTAATGCTAATTAATGCTCAGTGTTATGTAATTTTCAGATGTCAGGTATCTATCTTTTACTCTGTACTTCAAAGCATTGATGTTATGTATTGATTATCTTTTAATTGATTATGTAATTGGCATGATACATTTACCTCACTAATAATAAATTGTTACATTGATTTATTCTGACTTACTCTGGAATTTAGTAGATTACGTTAAATCAATAACAACGCAAATCTACGCTCAGGTTAGTAGCGGACTAGAGCACAGTTTTGAGTGAAGCATAAGGGCACACCAGACTGATGTTTTAGAGCTTCGACTAAAACATTGGCATTCGTTACGTATACTTTGAATGTAGAGGCTAGTAGACCAAATGGGTCTTCCGTTTAGAGCAACAAAAAGTTTAGACCAATCCTAATAGGGCGAGCCTCAACTCCTGATTATTGTAATATTATTCTAATTACGTGTACATGCAACCACGGCATGATTATGTAAAGTTTCCATTAGAGGAAGTTAAGTTGGTCACTTGGTTCTTTGGTAATGATCATGGCCTCTGGTTAGATTTAGTCTTGCATTAATTAAGTGAGTTCAGATCTATGGGGACTGAATAAAATTTAATCGTGATTAATTACAGAAAAATGTTCAATTATTTACTTAATGTTTTTGATCGATTAATATGAACCAACATAAATTAACAACTGAATATTTATAACGTAACATTAATAAATGCTATAAAAATTGCTGTTCATTGTTAGTGCAAAATATTATAATATAATAAATACAGTTGCTGAATTTAATGAATTTTTTTGGGTAAAAAAAACAAAACAGTAAACATCCAGTTTAAAAACACAAATGAACACAAGGCAGTATGATTTCTAATCATTTTAATTTTTATGCACAACATGAGAGTATATAATAATAAAAAAGA
The DNA here is from genome assembly GCA_039654625.1 of Rhinogobio ventralis. Taxonomy (NCBI): domain Eukaryota; kingdom Metazoa; phylum Chordata; class Actinopteri; order Cypriniformes; family Gobionidae; genus Rhinogobio; species Rhinogobio ventralis. The sequence continues at coordinate 35,904,563 of CM077210.1, read as the reverse complement.
TTTATTATATCAAAAGTGAACAACAAGTGATGAATCACAGAGTTTAGAATTATATATTTTCTTTGCTATTTTTGATGCTATTAAAGTATCTCTTAATGTTCTCATAAATACACATCACATCATCACTCACTGAAAATAAAGAGGCAAGATCCTGTAATGCAGCCGCAGTGCTGTAGCCTTGTCCTTTCCTTTCACTGATTCTAAAAAGGGGTCAAGTGACATTTCTCTGCCAGTTAAAGAGAGAAATGTGTCCAGAAATGCATCACAGCATCACATTCATTAAGCTCAGCTTCACATGAACATCATTACGAGGGAAACTGCTGATCTGCTGCCCGTGACGTGAGATTCAAGACCATCTAAAGACTAGTTCACGCTGCCCAGACAAACCTTTAAACAACAGAGCATGGAAAATGCAGCATTTGTCAGGTCATGGAATGTTCGAACATTCCGCTTGGATTCTACAACAAACCATTTTGATCAAAAACTGTTGCTGTGGCAATGAGGCAAACGTCTGTTCTAACTCCATAGAAACCAAAATGTGCGGGGGAGCAACTTGCGTGGTGGAACAGGAGAAAAATGACCAAACGTTAGCTAACCTACACCCGATTAAGTTGCTGTGGTTAGTGGGAAAATGGCTGATTATTGGACAGGAGGAAAAGGGCCTCTGGGAAGAAAAGACAGAACTTTACTTATAGTATGATGTTCAAAAAACCAAACCTCAAGAGGAAATTGAACTTAATCACTAAAAGTAATCAAAAAAATTTTCAATATGGAAAAAATGTGTAATGTGTTGTGTTGTGTAATGTTAATTTTATTTTATGTCTACTGGTAATGCAATGATCTTTATTAAAATAAACAATATGAAATTTGTAGTACGTTATGTGATGTGATATGCTTTTTACCAGCTGTCTGACTTAGGGCCCTATGAAATCCAGTTTATTTTTCCCCAAATTCCATTTTATTTTATTCCATTTAAATTTTATTCCAAAAAAATTCAATTTTTTCATTGACATATTTTAGATTTTAGAATTTGAATGGGTAAATACAATTTTAGTAATCAAAGAGCATACAATTTAACAACAATTTATTAAAAGTTTAACAAAAACTACATGTTTAGTACTGTGACGCATTGAGATATTAAGTCGTTTTACCGACATCTTTTCCCGTAATAACGTGATTTTAAGTCGTTTTAATGACATCTTTTCCCGTAATAATGAGATGTTATGTTGTTTTAATGACATCTTTTCCCGTAATAACGAGATAGTAAGTCGTTTTAATGACATCTTTTCCTGTAATAACGAGATTTTAAGTCGTTTTAACTACATCTTTTCTCGTAATAACAAGATATTAAGACGTTTTAACGACATCTTTTCCCGTAATAACGAGATATTAAGACGTTTTAATGACATCTTTTCCCGTAATAATGAGATGTTATGTTGTTTTAATGACATCTTTTCCTGTAATAACGAGATTTTAAGTCGTTTTAACTACATCTTTTCTCGTAATAACAAGATATTAAGACGTTTTAACGACATCTTTTCCCGTAATAACGAGATATTATGTTGTTTTAATGACATCTTTTCCCGTAATAACGAGATTTGAAGTCGTTTTAATGACATCTTTTCCTGTAATAACGAGATATTAAGACGTTTTAACGACATCTTTTCCCGTAATAACGAGATATTAAGACGTTTTAATGACATCTTTTCCCGTAATAATGAGATGTTATGTTGTTTTAATGACATCTTTTCCTGTAATAACGAGATTTTAAGTCGTTTTAACTACATCTTTTCTCGTAATAACAAGATATTAAGACGTTTTAACGACATCTTTTCCCGTAATAACGAGATATTAAGACGTTTTAATGACATCTTTTCCCGTAATAATGAGATGTTATGTTGTTTTAATGACATCTTTTCCTGTAATAACGAGATTTTAAGTCGTTTTAACTACATCTTTTCTCGTAATAACAAGATATTAAGACGTTTTAACGACATCTTTTCCCGTAATAACGAGATATTATGTTGTTTTAATGACATCTTTTCCCGTAATAACGAGATTTGAAGTCGTTTTAATGACATCTTTTCCTGTAATAACGAGATATTAAGACGTTTTAACGACATCTTTTCCCGTAATAACGAGATATTAAGTCGTTTTAATGACATCTTTTCCCGTAATAACAAGATATTAAGACGTTTTAACGACATCTTTTCCCGTAATAACGAGATATTAAGACGTTTTAATGACATCTTTTCCCATAATAACGAGATGTTATGTTGTTTTAATGACATCTTTTCCCGTAATAACGAGATTTGAAGTCGTTTTAATGACATCTTTTCCTGTAATAACGAGATATTAAGACGTTTTAACAACATCTTTTCCTGTAATAACGAGATATTAAGACGTTTTAACGACATCTTTTCCCGTAATAACGAGATATTAAGTCGTTTTAACGACATCTTTTCCCGTAATAACAAGATAAAGATGTTTTAAAGACATCTTTTCCCGTAATAACAAGATATTAAGATGTTTTAACTATATTTTCTCCTAATAAGGACATATGTTGTAGAATGATGTGTACAAAATATTCCTTTATCCACATTAAAGAATTTATATAGCCTGTGCCTTTATCACACTTCCATGTTTGAAAAGCAGAAGCAAGCTCAGAGTAAAATATCCTCCGCTGCCTGTATCAGTGGCAGTGTTCATAGCACAGGACTGTTGTGATTTATTGATGTACAGGTCATCACAGATAGCCTTCATCTAAACCAAAATTTAAACCTAAACCAAACTTAATGTGCGTATTTCGTACACATCACTATACAACATACACTCACCTAAAGGATTATTAGGAACACCATACTAATACTGTGTTTGACCCCCTTTCGCCTTCAGAACTGCCTTAATTCTACGTGGCATTGATTCAACAAGGTGCTGAAAACATTCTTTAGAAATGTTGGCCCATATTGATAGGATAGCATCTTGCAGTTGATGGAGATTTGTGGGATGCACATTCCCACAAATTCTCATTCTGTTTACGCCAAATTCTGACTCTACCATCTGAATGTCTCAACAGAAATCGAGACTCATCAGACCAGGCAACATTTTTCCAGTCTTCAGCTGTCCAATTTTGGTGAGCTCGTGCAAATTGTAGCCTCTTTTTCCTATTTGTAGTGGAGATGAGTGGTACCCGGTGGGGTCTTCTGCTGTTGTAGCCCATCCGCCTCAAGGTTGTGCGTGTTGTGGCTTCACAAATGCTTTGCTGCATACCTCGGTTGTAACGAGTGGTTATTTCGGTCAAAGTTGCTCTTCTATCAGCTTGAATCAGTCGGCCCATTCTCCTCTGACCTCTAGCATCAACAAGGCATTTTCGCCCACAGGACTGCCGCATACTGGATGTTTTTCCCTTTTCACACCATTCTTTGTAAACTCTAGAAATGGTTGTGCGTGAAAATCCCAGTAACTGAGCAGATTGTGAAATACTCAGACCGGCCCGTCTGGCACCAACAACCATGCCACGCTCAAAATTGCTTAAATCACCTTTCTTTCCCATTCTGACATTCAGTTTGGAGTTCAGGAGATTGTCTTGACCAGGACCACACCCCTAAATGCATTGAAGCAACTGCCATGTGATTGGTTGATTAGATAATTGCATTAATGAGAAATTGAACAGGTGTTCCTAATAATCCTTTAGGTGAGTGTATGTTCTTTTAATGACATAACATCTTGTTATTACGAGAAAAGATGTTTATACGATCTCGTTATAAAAATAATATGTATGTGGCAGCAATGCGTCACCGTAGTTTAGGGCCCTAAGAAATACTTATTTTTTACCAAATTCTATGTTTTTTGTTTTAAATATTCTGGATTCCATTTTAATGGTTTAATTAAATTTTAATAAATCAAAAATCATGTCTAAATAATGGAATTCATAAAAACAACAATTTACGGAACAATTTAATGACACTCAACACTTGCAACATCGCCATGTGCAGGATAACAACAAAAGACCTGTAATTCAAAGTGTAAATGTGAAGCAAAGGTCCCATAATCCAACATGAAAACATGAAGATCTCACTCAGGGCTTTCACGTCTAAATAATGGGAGTTTGAGTAGGTTAATCATGTTAATCATTGTGTACCGCATATTCAGAGCCTTCATAATTGTTATTAATGATCAAGTCTTTTATAGATCAAGCATGACACTGTCTGTGTGCAATGCATCTTTATGCGTCGCAATGTGACTTTGAGCTGAATCTTTAGATTCAAAAATCTTTGTTTCATTTATAACTTCAAAAATATATTTGTGATTCAATTTGATTCAGGGAAATATGATTCAATTCCAAAACGATTCTCTGCAGCTTTCGTTCTGTGTAAATGAAATATGGTATTTTGGTCGACATATGCTTTCTCGATAATCAAACTCATTTAAGTTCAAAACTGTGTTTTTTTGTTGTGATACAAGGTCCAAAATTAACATTTGCTATGTCCCAAACTGCATTTTTACAGTTAGTCACCAATGCTAGTAAATATAAGGATTTGCAACATAATAAAATTTAATAGTAAGAACAATAGTGTGTCTGACTAAAAGCCATGAATGATTCAAATTCAAAGACAGACCTATCAAAGAGGATTCAAGGCTCTTCATTACTTCTGCCTCAGTGAACAAAAATATCATTTTTTTAGGTTTATCAGGTTTATTCAGAACTCTCTTCTTCATATTAAGCCACCAAAACTAATATATTGGGAACTAAATCAAAATTTGTGGTTGGTAAATTTTCATCTGCCTTCCTGCCTTTGCAGGAAAAAAGTTAATTTTGGGCCCTCATTACATCAAAACAGATGAGCAGCCGATATCTAACAGGTCTTTATTCTTATTATATCAGGTCTGTCTGATGACACGCAGACACTCGGTATGATCGGTCTGTTCACGAGTCTTACACACTGATCCTGGAACAGCGACTGTACCTGAAACAAAGCTCTGCATTTTAGTTAGCAGAGTCAGCAGGATCCAGATGAAGAGCAATGCATTTGATGCCACAGACAGCCCATCACATGATGACATGTGAAATTGCATTATTAATATATGCAACATTAGCATACGACAAGCGTCGCCCCGGGCCTCTAATATCCAATGCACCGAGAAAACACCTTCAGAATTCCTCCACAAACATCAAAAGAGCGAACGGGTCATCTATAATCACCTGCATTCGCTCTGAGCGTCCAGAAGAAGGCATGGAAGATCTATCACAAGACGTCAGTGAATCAAAAATGCCAGGCAAATGTCAGTGGAGCTCATATAAGGTCTTTTCCCTGACCTTCACTCTACACTAATATATGTATACAGCGCTTTAACATCACACGCAGACACAAACACACGTCCATCAACTTATGCAGACATGCACACACCTCTCAAAGAAATGTCACTCTAGCGATGTCAACGAATCTCTCAGTTGCTGTTTAACATCCTTCCCATTGGACATTTTGATCCAAATTTATTATAATTTTTTTTTTTAAATTGAGGGTTTATCTGAGTGGTCCAAGACCCTAGGACTTGTGTCGTACTTGAACCATGAATACACAAAAAAAGATTGACTGGATTCGAGGAGTTCTGTGGTTGAAATTTTAAAAAGTAACAAATTCTTCCCTCACGGGTCAATTTGACCCCCACAGGAATGAATGGAATGACAACCCTCTACAATGTGAGTAAATCACTCGCATATGCGAGTAAATCTTCACTCTGGGTGACTAAATAATAATTCTCTTACACTCGCGCGCATGTGCGCGCAAAGAGAGAGGAAAATACAACAAAAAACATGGTTTACATGTAGCGCATCGATTCTGTGTGGTATTTAGACTTTGTCAAAACAATTCATTTGGAATTATTCAGCGTTTAAGAACAAGCAGAAGATATGCTGGTTTCTCCGGTAGTGGGCGGAACTAATGCGCAAACGGCAATCTCATTGGCTGGTGCTCATCTATTATCGTCCCTGTTCCCTTTCAAAAGCTACACTCAATGCTGCATAAGCTTATGCATATGGGAAGTGTCTTGTCACGACCAGCTGTGAAAATAGTGTGAAAACACGTCAATGAAATTGACCCGGAGGTATTTATAGCCTCGGCCGGTGACGTCATAGGCGCACCTGCTACACGAGGCTATAAATAGATAAGCTCCAGCTGTAGCCATCAGGTCTTTTTGTTTTCAGACCACTCTGTGTTGGTGTGTTACAAAGTCTCAAAAATCTCTCTCTGAAAATCACTCTTTCTCTTCAAAGCTCAACTCGAGATCTTTGTCAGGAGTTAGTTTTCAACTGATAGTGTGCAGACTTCTCGCTTTCATCTCTGTGATACAAGTGAAAAGAGTTCAAGTAAAAAGAAGTTCTATCAGTTAAAGAGAAATGAGTCAGCAGAAGAGTTGTGTGCCTCCATGCTCTCACCCGATAGCAGACGTGGACACACACGATTTCTGCTTTGTGTGTTTGGGGGAAGAGCATGCGGTCGCTGCATTGGAGTCAGGCGAGTGCCAGCATTGTGAACTGTTCACGGTAAAGATGCTGCGCGCTCGGCTTGGCTTCTTTTAGTCCGCACCCACATTGCCATCGTGGGGCTCTAGGATGGATTTGGCTGACGAGCAGGAGACGGGTCCGTCCCTTTCGACTGCTCGTCTACCAGATCCACATCTCTCCCCGCGCGATTCCGAAGCACACTCCGGTGCCTCTTCGGCTCGCGCGTGGGAGGAGGATGATATATCTCTTGGGTCTGCGGATTTTAAGGAGCCACTTTCCGAGCGTTCCTCACACGATGACAAATCCGTTGAGGAATTATTGGAAGTGATTACTCGCACGGTGGCCAGGTTGCAGATTGACTGGCCCCGTGAACAAGAGATCCCCAAACACAGCAAGCTTGAGGATAGGTTTCTGTCCGGTGGCGGGGGGGAGAGAACACAACATCAGTCTCTCCCCTTCTTTGAGGACTTCCATGACGAATTATCAAAGTCATGGAGTAAACCATATTCCTCGCGTGTGTTTGTGCCCTCGACGTCGACTTTTTCGACTATCGTGGGCGCGAAAGCAGGCGGGTATACGGAGATGCCACATGTTGAAGAGACGCTCGCGGGCTATCTCTCGCCTGGTTCGGCATTTTCGCTAAAGAAACCTGTCCTCCCCTCGAAGCCGTGTAGAACAACTTAAACGCTCGTGGGAAAAGCTTATCAAGCTGCAGGTCAGGCTGGTGCTGCGCTGCACACCATGGCGGTGTTACAAGCATACCAGGCTGACCTTCTGAAGGACTTGAGTGTGGGGGGGATTTATCCCTCCGTGCCACCAAGCAAACGGCCTGTGCCATTGGCCGTTCAATGTCTGCTTTGGTGTGCGCGGAGAGACATCTGTGGCTTAATCTCTCAGGAATAAAGGATAAAGAGAGAGTATTTCTGTTGGATTCCCCAGTCTCCCCCACAGGCTTATTTGGCAGCGCAGTTAACTCTAAACTCCAAATTCAGAGAAGCCAAAAAACATGAGGAAGCATTTACCCAGTTCCTTCCTCGCCGCACTCAAAGGGAGGGGTTGTCAGCCACCCAACCTCTCCCAGGTCCTTCAAGGGAGGTTAAAAAACAAAGTGTGGTGAGTCGTGCTCCCCCTCATAAAGATTGGGGACCGGCTCGCCACCCTAAGCAGCCTCCCAGGGCAGACCTCAGGACCATCATTAATAAAAAGAAGAAGTCCTGATGGTCTTGCGCCCAGTCTGGTGGGGGTAGCCCCCCGCGGGACGGGGCGCGTCATAGAACACCTTCACACTCCGTCCCCCCTGAAATACTTTCTTCCCCAATTGAGGGGCTGTCATGTCCTAGTGCGGGTGGACAACACAGCGGCAGTCTCGTACATAAATCACCAGGGAGGTCTGCGCTCACGCGATCTGAACAGGATAGCGAGACAGATTCTCCTCTGGGCCCAGGACAAGTTCCTGTCACTCAGAGCAGTGTACATTCCGGGGCAGTTGAATGTGGGAGCAGATTTATTGTCCAGACAGAAATTACAGATGGGGGAATGGAAACTCCATCCAGAAGTGGTCAAGCAGATCTGGACCAGATTTTACAGAGCGGAAGTGGACCTCTTCGCCTCTTATCAGACAGCGCAATGTCCCCTCTACTTCTCTCTCAGTCACCCAGCCCCGCTGGGCCTGGATGCGATGGCTCATACGTGGCCCAAAATGCACCTGTATGCCTTCCTTCCAGTTGCTCTGCTCCCAGGAGTTCTAGCCAGGGTCCAACAACAAGGGTCTTGCCTCTTATTGATAGCGCCGCGTTGGCCGAATAGAGTGTGGTTCTCGGAGATAGTATCTCTCCTCAACGGCTCGCCGTGGGCGATTCCGGCGAGGAGGTACCTTCTGTCTCAGGCAGAGGGCACGATATTCCATCCCAGGCCCGACCTGTGGAACCTTCATGTTTGGCCCCTGATGGGCACCAACTGAGGGACACTGGACTTTCGCCTGCAGTTATCCTAAGTGCTAGGGCTTCCTCCACCCGGAAGATTTATGCCAATAAATGGGGTGTCTTTGAAAGGTGGTGTGCGAAACATTATGCAGACCCAGTCAACTGCCAGGTTGCTTCAGTTCTGGATTTCTGCAAGAAAAATTGTCATCGGGCACTTGCCCCTCCACTCTTAGGGTTTATGTGGCCGCTCTATATCGGCTTGCCACGCCTTGGTGGATGGGGCACCACTCGGGAGGCATCCTCTGCTCGCTCGCTTCATTCGTGGGGCCAGGCGGTTGAGGCCCTACTATAAAGAACCAAGATCCCTTCGTGGGACTTAGCTATAGTCCTCGAGGGCCTGGTTGAGACCCCCTTTGAACCTCTAGAATCAGCGCCTGACAAACTTCTGACTCTAAAGATGGTTTTTCTTATGGCTATAACTTCTCTGAAAAGGATTGGGGATATGCAGGCTCTGTCAATATCACCATCCTGCTTAGACTTTGCCCCAGGCTTAGTGAAAGTGATTTTGCATCCTCATCCTGACTACCTTTCTAAGGTTCCCTTTTCGACTGTACATCCTGTCACTCTTGAAACCTTCTGCCCCCCGCCATTCACGACGCCGGATCAGGAGAGACTTCATAGACTGTGTCCAGTTCGTGCTCTCCAGGCCTACGTCCACCGCACTAGCCAGTGGCGTAAGTCAGAGCAATTGTTTGTTTGCCATGGGGGCCGCAACAGAGGTTCTGCCGCCACCAAACAAACAATGTCACATTGGGTCAGGGATGCTATTGCTCTTGCCTATGAGGCGTGCAGTCAAGCCTCGCCTATAGGATTAAGGGCTCACTCCACCAGGGGAGTCGCCTCTTCTACTGCGTTAGCAAGGGGTGCTCCCTTACAAAGTGTTTGTGATGCGGCAGGTTGGTCCTCTCCGCACACATTCATAAGATTTTATAGCTTGGATGCTCATGCCACTCCGGGCTCTCATGTCCTTGAGTCGACATCACAAGCTAATGTCTAAGGCCTCTTACGTCCTTGTGCACACCTACGCAACCGTAAGGGGTCCTGACACCATCAAGCACGGCGGTGTGGGTATTCTTGTTCCCATATGCATAAGCTTATATATGCATATGCATCGCTAGGCCGTGCTGATGATTCTCCAGGACTGGTCTTCAAACAAAGAGATCTGATGGCTACAGCTGGAGCTCATCTATTTATAGCCTCGTGTAGCAGGTGCGCCTATGACGTCACCGGCTGAGGCTATAAGTACCTCCGGGTCAATTTCATTGACGTGTTTTCACACTATTTTCACATCTGGTCGTGAAAAGACACTTCCCATATGCATAAGCTTATGCAGCATCTCGTTCCGCTTTATCAGGGAACAGGGTTACAGTCAAGTAACCCCAAGTGTTTTGATTTCAGCAAATCAGTTCAAGCGAACACTGACAACGTGATTAATATTCATGAACCCAGCAGCTCATCAATGCTTAGTGCGTTGTATATTATTATTAGTAGTAGAATTAGTGTAGATCTCGATATAGATGTATATTTGAATACACACACACACATATATATTTAAGAAATATTTGCATATATGCTGTGTATATATATATGTTTATATAATTGACATTATATTATATAAATATTTTATATATAAAAAACATTTCTTAGATATATGCATGCATATGTGTGTATTTATATACACATAATAATTATACACCATACACACACATATATTATGTAAATAAAAAAAAAGTGGATGCGGTTAATCACGATTAATTGATTTCACAGCACTAATATAAACAAAATAGTTTATTAGTTTGGCAGGTAACCAAAAAAAATGTACTAGCCTATGGCGATTCTATTGCCAAGGTGTGCGTAGAGGATTGGAATGCGAGGAATGCTTCATAGAAAAACCTAAAAATGCTCAAAATTCAAACTAAAAATGCTAGAATTTTACCAAAAAATAACGTTATAATGTCTACATGTGCATCTTAATGCATACTGAAGAAAAACTGACTTTAGGACCCAGCGGAACATCTCATTTGCTCCATATAGAGCTATAAGGCCATCTAGAGTCATGAAATATTATGTTATAATATTTTTTTTTCCACAAGAGGTCAGCAAAGACACCCAATGTAAGATATTTTAAACTGAACTAAAAGGGTTATGCATGAAATAGTTATTTAGAATTTAAGTTGAAAGAATGTGAAGAATGTGCTTAAATTATAATTTATTTATTATTTATTGATTATTCATTTAAAGGTAAATAAAATAAAATATAACAAAAAAAACTCTAACAAATTGCATTCAAAATAGAAAAAATCATATCAAAATTAAATGAAGTAAGCTTTCTGGACATTAAATAAATAAATATAAATACAATTTTAGGGCTTCGGGTCATTTTGACCCGCGAGGGAAGGATTCGTTACAAAGTTCGAGGGAGGGATGAGGGGTCATGAACTGCATTCTTTTTTTAATTGTATAAATGTTCTCTGAGGTCCACTTATAATGTTATCAAGATTTTACATCAAAAAACTAATGTTAGTAAAATTAGTAAAATATTACTAATTTAGAAGTAATAAGCTATTTTTAATCCTGTTTTTGGTGGTAAACGCCTGCTGATATGATTTAATGATAATATGAAAATATATAAATATTAAATTTATGAATAAATACTTTAATACTATATTAATGATACTAAATCAAATAACACTGATTGTGATATATTTACTATTTTATTCTAAAACCATCTCAGCTGCAGCCTCAGGGTGAGAAAAAAAGTCAATAAAGAACAAAATAATACAAGAAAAAATTATAAAAGATATTCAGGTGATACTTTGAGTAAAAATGTTTCTTTGCTTTTTTACATTAAAAACTGCAGTAAAACATGTTTAATCAGAGTGGTTGTGAACTGAATCAACTGATCCATTGAACTGATTTCATTAAAAAAAATGTATTGTGCAGTCACTCATAAATTTGACTTTGTTTGATCGTATGACTTTAGAAGACTTGAAATACAGAAATACAGCTGTATGGACTACTTTTATGGAAGTTTAATGGTGTTTGTTTTCACAGTTAAGAATTTTAAAACTATTGCATGGAAAAAGAGCGACCAAATTCTTCAAAATATCTACAAAACGTAGGAAAGAAAGCCAAATGATGATGCACTAGCACCAGTGTTGGGAGTAACTGTACTGTAATTCCACTACTTTTAGCGGTGACGCGCATGTAACGAAATATTTTTTTTTAATCAAGTAACGCAATTACAATTACTGAAATTTAAATGAGTTTGTTACTCGCGTTACTCTCTTTTGTGAAAAATGAACGCTTGCAGACAAGAAGCTCAAATCTAGGCCCTAGCCCCGTGTTTTTTTTTTTTTTTTTTTTTTTTTTTTTATCCTCCCTGGCTATTACACATTGTTGCAGCCATTAAAATAGTTCAGTTTTGTTTTTAATGTCAGTAAGTAGTTATATTTCGTTTAGTTTCTTTATTAAGTTAATTTAGAAAAAAGTTTAGAGCATTTTTTTGTTTGTTAAAGTTTTCATTTTTTAAAGTGACGACCAAGCGGCCAGCGGCCGACAGTGAGTTAACCCAGCGCTTTAGCCTCTCAAATCAACACTTGACTTAAATAAATAAAATCCATAGATATAAAACACTTCAAGCATCACAATGTTAGTTTAAACGTTTAGCCTACTATCACCACCACAGTAAAAAGGCATTTTTGATAAGTTGAGGTTAGGCTGATCGTAGGCGCTCGCAAACGAAACGGGCTACACAATCTAAACAAATAAAAAAAATGCAGGTTGTCTTACCTTACACCTCTCCGCAAAATGAATATAAATCCGATCTTCAATTCCCGTGCTATATGCACATTAAACGGAGTTCACATCAACGAAAGCAAGATATGAGCTGCATTTTATTCATCAGCTCATTTCAAGATCAAAGACCGCAATATGAGAGAGAGGGAGCTAAGCACTGGTGAGATCATTTAGGGTGTACTCACACTAGGCGCTCTGAACCGTGCCCGGGCGCGTTTGACCCCCAAAGCCCGGTTCGTTTGACAAGTGTGAGCGCTCCGTTCCGTGCCCTGGCGCAGTTCGTTTGGCCGGCACTGGCCCGCTTGGAAGAGGTGGGCCAGAGCGCGGTTTGCATGCAGTGTGAGCGCTAGCCGCACCAGAGCACGGAACAGCTGTGCGCTACTGTCATCATTATGACAGCAAACACCAAACTATTACTACTTGGATACACTTTTCAATTAATTCAAGTATATTTAGGTTTATAACGGGCCTGGTTCTCACCGTAGGGTGGGGAGTGGGGACAATCACGCTCGGGCACGGTGCAAGGCAACCGTGCCTAGTGTGAGTACACTATTGTGTTTTTGAGCATCTAAGACTTACTTTCAGTTTCACTTGCGGCAGTTTGCGTGTTGGCTTGCTTTACTCATTTGCGGCGATGCGTGTTGCAGTAGTGCCATCATATCTGGCTACAACATGTGATTTTTATTCATCGTTATTTTTTAACAATTTGCCAGGAGTAAAATTTACATATGTGGTTTAAACAACCAGATGCATTTACACTTGTCCAGTTTCGCCTGAAATGCGTCCCAGACCACCTTCTGAACTGGTTTGTTTGAGTGATCGGATTTAAATCCGTCTTGAACGAATTTCAGAAGGCATTTACTTCTGGTCTTTTCACAATCGGATAGATATCTGGTCAGAGAAAACGAATGAAGTGACCAGGTGTAAAAAGGCCATAACTCTCCCAGCCGAAGGAACTACTGCTTGATTTGAAGGCCTGTTGCCCTGATTATTACAATAAATAGGTCTAAAAATTATGTTTATTGTGTTTGACTGTTCAGTACTGTTCATATTTACATTTAAAAAGCAGACATAAAAGTAACTTAAAAGTTACTTTCCCTAGTAACTAATTACTTTTGATATACAGTAATTGGTAAAGTAATTCAATTACTTTTAAAAGTAACTAGTAACTGTAACTAATTACAAATTTTCAGCAACTTGCCCAACACTGACTAGCACTGACATTTCTGCTTTGAATGAGGATTCAAACTCCTCATATCTTTCTCCTGATGTTTCCGCAGCAGAAAACACACGCAGGCAGCACGCTCCCATCCTCTGTCATGTGACCTGGAAGGGTTTCCCTGCACAAGAACTGCCCGTTTATATTCTTAATTTAATTTTCCCAAGGCCTGCTCCAAACAGAATCATTACAAACATCTTTGGAGACAAATATTCACACCACCTGAGTCAGCAACACCATGTAAATTGCATATGTGAATTCGCCATGAAAATCTATAATCTATAAGCCAGAACTGACAGCAAATAAAGCAAACAACAGGTTCCCCAGAGCAGAGTGTTGTGCACAAAATGGTCTAAATAAAAGACAATCAATCAGTGACTACAACCTACAGCACAAAGCCCACATCTAGAGCTCCATCCAGAATGTTCCATTACTGTTAACCATCGCCACTGCTGTTTAATGGAGTCATTATGCTCAAATGATGACAGACAGGTGTGTTAGACTGGCTAAGGGCAAACCGGCCACACACACTCACACAACAGTATTAATGCAGTTAAAGGCCCACTGAAGTGCCTTGAAATGTGCAGCATAATTCAATGTGTTGAAGTAAATTCCACTGAAACAGAAAGACAGGGCGGGACGTATCGAAAAGCTCCTCCCCTTTTTTTAAATAGCCAATAGCGTTTAGTTTAGATCACAGCTCGGTCAGAGCCGTTGAGCTTGGTAAAGCCACGGTTTCATTCAAATTCAAATGGGACTCGATCACATGAGTTCACAGAGTTCCGCTGTGTGCTATCTTGTCTCTGGACCGGAGCTGCGGTGGTTTGTGTTACACTAACGTGAAACCAGACTTCATTCGCCCTAATGGGAAGCATTACACTGTCTGAATCGTTCCCTATCCCCTATATAGTGCACAGTCTGATCAATCCCTATTCCCTATATAGTGCACAGTCTGATCGTTCCCTAACCCCTATATAGTGCACTGTCTGAATCGTTCCCTATCCCTTATATAGTGCACTGTCTGAATCGTTCCCCTAACCCCTATATAGTGCACAGTCTGATCGTTCCCTAACCCCTATATAGTGCACTGTCTGAATCGTTCCCTATTCCCTTATATAGTGCACTGTCTGGTCGTTCCCTATCCCCTACATAGTGCATTGTCTAATCGTTCATTATCCCCTATATAGTGCATTGTCTAATCGTTCCCTATCCCCTATATAGTGCACTGTCTGAATCGTTCCCTATCCCCTATATAGTGCACTGTCTGATCGTTCCTTTTCCCATATATAGTGCAGTCTGATCGTTCCCTAACCCCTATATAGTGCACTGTCTGATCGTTCCCTATCCCCTATATAGTGCAGTCTGATCGGTCCCTAACCCCTATATAGTGCACTGTCTCAATCATCAAAAGCGATGTCATCAAAATCACTTGTTACATCACAACTTTTACAAAACATTTAAAAAATTTCAATGGTTCGCCACTAGGGGGCGATGATCTGTGAACCAAAAAAGTTTGAATAAATTTGTAGACATTTTTAAGGACACATTTGTATTTTATTAAAAGTCTCTTATTGGCCGGATTAACCAAGCTCTCCATTAAACAAGCCCTACAATTTAATCAAATAACATGTATTATACAGACACTTTGTATTTAATGGTATTAAGGACGGAACACACCAAGCCAAGTGTTGGGCCGTTTTTTAGCTTCTGTCGGCTTTATTTTTTGGTGCGTTCCGCACTGTTGGCTCCAGTTGGACGGCGTCAGGTTTTCTTGGGCCGATTCAGCATGTTGAATCAGTGTCGGGCCGTCAGTGAGAGAGAGAACTCTGATTGGCTGCTCAGCATAGCGAACGATTTAGTGCACGAGAACAAAAGCATGACAAAAGTTAAGAAGGCACAGACAAAAGGATGTTATAATTTTACGTCATCTTACCTGAGCATTTGAATGCATGAATATTTTCATAATAACATGAGCCGACTCGAATGAAGAAAAATAGTAAGCAAGTGCTGCTTTGTTTACGGTTTGTATATCTGTTGTCCTAGTTCTGGTTTCCCTTTTTAAATGACGAATACAGACTATTGATACCTGCTGATATAGACAGACATTCACTTACACGCAGGCATAGAACGCACATGCTAGTTGGCAGTCGCCTTTAGTCCTTTTGGTGTGTCCAAGCACAGTTTCTTGGCCGAGACGCAGCCGACGAGAGGCGAGAACAGTCAGCTTTCGCCACTAGTTCTTTGATGTCGGCCTCGGATGTGTGTCCCGGGCTTTAGATGATTTGTTAATTGCATTAAATAGATTTAAATTAAAATTGCAATTGATTTGTAAAAGGCGTTTTTATTAGGGATGTCCCAAGGATCGGTATTGGGGCCGATTAAAGGAACACTCCACATTTTCCAACTCCCCTAGAGTTAAACAGTTGAGTTTTACCGTTTTCGAATCCATTCAGCCGATCTCCGGGTCTGGTGGTAGCACTTTTAGCATAGTTTAGCATAATTCATTGAATCCGATTAGACCGTTAGCATCTCGCTCAAAAATGACCAAAGACTTTCGATATTTTTCCTATTTAAAACTTGACTCTTCTGTAGTTACATCGTGTACTAAGACCGACGGGAAATGAAAAGTTGCGATTTGCTAGACCGATATGACACAGCGCCTGAAAATAGGCTAATTTCTGTCAACATAACCAACATAACAACCTGCTTGCACAGGGAGCGTGCTGGGGACTATTTTCAGGCGCTGCGTAATATCATTGCGCCTCTGCACCCATGGTACGGCAGCAAAGTTCCTTGATTATTACGCAGGAATGAGAGTATAGTTCCTAGCCATATCAGTCTAGAAAATCGCAACTTTTCATTTTCCATCGGTCTTAGTACACGATGTAACTACAGAAGAGTCAAGTTTTAAATAGGAAAAATATCGAAAGTCTTTGGTCAATTTTGAGCGAGATGCTAACGGTCTAATCAGATTCAAAGATCTATGCTAAGCTATGCTAAAAGTGCTACCGTCAGACCCGGAGATCGGCTGAATGGATTCGAAAACTGTAAAACTCAACTGTTTAACTCTAGGGAAGTTGGAAAATGAGTCTATTTTCCAAAAAAGTGGAGTGTTCCTTTAAGCTTTTTTTAACTACTCTGTATCGGATATCCTGAGCCCGATTCGAGCTTCCATGTTTAGCATATTCGATGCACACTTTTGTAATAAATCCCTTGAAAGTAATTTATTTACTGCTTATTTTTATCGGCTGTCAGACTATCTGAGACGACGTTGCCATAACGCGTTGCTATGTGTTGCGTCTTGTTTCGGACTTGACTGACAGACTGGCATTCATTTTATTATGGATCTTATTTGTTATATAGGTATTACTCTGTAGCGATATATGCCCCTTTTTTACATTTTACATCTCGGAACGGCAGATACTCAATATTCAATGACTCGTGTCGGTTAGGGGGCACAAAAAATGTGAGGACATCCCTAGTTTTTATGCATGTTTGGCCTTAGTTTTTATTGCAAAATTATTATTTTTTTTGTTAAAACCAGAATTAAACTAAACTACACCTGTTCTCTCTCCATGTAGCAGATATTCTCTGGCTCTGTAGGCATGATTGTTTCTGGCACGTTCTGTTGTTGTTGTTCGAGCTAGTGATGTGTCGTTCATGAACGATTCGTTCATTGTGAACGAATCTTTAATATGACTCGAGAACAACAAGTTGTCTCAGAGAGCGATTCGTTCATTTTGTGTTGACCGCGCATGCGCAACATCCCATATGTTCTGTACAGGAAACAGAACTGATTAGTTCATCTCTCGAGTCTTCGGGTTCGAGTCATTCGTCCATCAAGTCCCAGCTCCATAGGCAAGGCTATGAAGTCTGTACTGGAAACAGAAATGATTAGTTCATCTATCGAGTCTTCAGGTTCAAGTCGTTCGTTCTTTTGTCACGTGACAGCTGTGTTGGATACTGAAATGAGTTAATTCACAACCTTCCTTACAAGCAAGTGTGTAGTTTTTTTTTTGTTTGTTTAGTTCAGTTTTTTAGCTAGTATATTAATTGATTTTCCTATGAAGACTGGACACATTGGGTTGGTTAGAATGGATAGGCATAACATAAATGTTTATTGCACATATCTTCTGATAATTTTATAATAATAAATATATTACAACATGCAGTCAATAATACGAATGTAATGTTGTATATGTTGCGAAACATTGAACCGGGAAGCGGTCACATGACAAAAGAACAAGACTCGTACCCGAAGACTCGAGAGATGAACTAATCATTTCTGTTTCTGCATTCAGCCTATGGGGACTTGAACGAACGACTCGAACCCGAAGACTCGATAGATGAACTAATCTTTTCTGTTTCCGGTGATTGCATAGTCTTGCCTATGGGGCTGGGACTTGATGAACAAATGACTCGAACCCGAAGACTCGAGGTGAGAGGTGAACTAATCTTTCCAGGGAACAGACTTGATTAAATGTGAAGTGACAAAAGAAAGAACGATTTGGATCGGGAGGTGAGGTGAACTAACAGACTGCATACATAGCCTGAAGACCCAGCTAAGCAACTAATTAATCATTTCTTTCTCAAAGTTTGGCCACGGCTGCATTAGCTTATAGTTAATTTTTTATTCCAAAAGTACTAAATGTGTTGGAAAATTTAACATGTAACATTTTAATTATATTCTGCTGAAAGGAACGAAATGAACAAAATGACTTGAAAAAAGATTTGTTCATTTTGCTGAACGAGATTCAAAGATCCGAGTCAGTAAAACGATCCGAACTTCCCACTACTAGTTCGAGCTACTGAAGCTCCGCCCCCTTCTTGAAAGAACAGGCAGGAAGTTAAAGCTCATTTGCATTTAAAGGGACATACACAAAAACGTTTTTTTGCTCACCCCAAAAAAGTGGCAATTTTAACAGGCTATAAAAAATGATCTGTTGGGTATTTTGAGCTAAAACTTCACACACACACTCTGGGGACTTCAGAGACTTATTTTACATCTTGTAAAAAGAGGCATTATATGTATACAAGACATAGAAGATGTACTTTTGTTTATTTCTTAAAACTCTACAGCTGCGCTTCTCAAAACAAACACATCTCCATACTTATTTTACTGAACCTATGGGAGACATTAGGAAACTGATAAAGACTTTTATGAGTCCAAACAAGATTACTGAGAGTAAACAGCTCACATTCTGCAGCAAACTACATCTCCATACAGATTCACCATTCATTGCACTTAAGAACTTCTCAACTCCCACATAAACTGTATGCGTTCAGTATTCAGCATAGCTCCTCAGAAAACAGATTTAGGTTGCATCCTAAATACACTTCTGTAGAGTTCATTTCATAAGAGATCATCAATTTATTCATTAGTTGTCTCAACACTCGAAGTTCCTTTCCATTCCCTGACTGACTGCATTAAACAAAACAACTAATTAGCAATTCACATTGGACATGTTAAAATGAAATTAAACTATCATCTTGATACGGCTATGTGAGGGTCTGCTCTCATACGGCATACTAATATAGTCAATAACGGTTCATCTGACAGGCAGGTGTAACCAGCAGGTCTCAGTCAGTCATAAAAGCTCATTTACGTTATAAAACATAGCATCTGTTTTAACTTCAGAAGAGCAATTTGCAACTCTATTCACTCACTACGTTATTATTTTGACTTTTTTGTCTGACACCACAAGTACTTCTTTTTAACTCCTCCCTCCAACCGCAGACTGTAAAACACCCACTTTTCATGACCCAACCAATTCAAAATAAATAAAACAGTCCCTACAGGTTCAGTCAGAAACAGATCACATTATGGAAATAAAACATGGGTAGGTGATGCAAAATAAAATACAGTAAACAATTACTGTACAATATAACAGCTACACATCCGTTGAATTTAACTAAAGCAATGTTGCTGCCATTAACAACATTTTGTGGAGCACAGAGAGATAGATAGATAGATAATGTTTTATACATCATGTTAGTCACATGAGAATCACTCCAACAGGCTGCCTGACACATTGGCTGTGTCTCAAAACCCAGTGAACTGCATTATAGACGCAAAGTCATAAATCTATATGATGGCCAAAAATGTTGCTGACCAAAAATGCCACACACACACACATATGATGCCTACATCTGCTGCTGACTTGGAAAACGTCTATGATTATGCTCAAAAATGCTCCACACTTCTGATGCCCAACTCGTCAATGATGTTTATGCCAAAAAATGCTGCTGATTTGGAACATATATCCATAATGAAGCCCCAAACCGTTGCTTACTATGAACTGCCTAGGATGATGACCAAAACGCTACATGCATGCTGGCCAGAAAGGCTTGTGTTTATCTCCAGACATGCTGCACGCGCGTTTAGAGCGCATCAGTAGGTTTGAGACGCGTCCAGCGCGCGCTGCTATTAAACGCGTTTATTTACATACACAAACGCACTCACGTACCGTAAAACCGCGCTGCCGCTCCGGAGGAAGATGTGCTCGGGAGGAAGATCCAGGAGGATGGAGGAGAAGAGCGCGTGTGTGAGATGAAATCAGCGGACGGACACACACAGAACGGCATCATGTGCTGCGCTCACTGCGCATGTCTGCGCCGCACCGACTATCCACCGGCAGATCATCTTTCACGGGACCTGCTCACTGTCACTGAGGGTCTGTGGGGAATATAAAACACGAGGTTTTTTTTTTTACTTTTTCATGACGTCTTCTAACTTTCTAACTACTGATCTGCAAAGCATTACACAATACTCTAATGTTAATATAAAATGTTACTGAGGAAATCTAGCTTTTATATTAGGGGTCCATGTGTGTATAAAAGGTTAAAACCTGTTATATACTATTAAATACTACGTATGTCTATTTTAATTTAAGTAATTTAATTTTATTTGTTATATATATATATATATATATATATATATATATATATATATATATATATATATATATATATATATATACACACACACACTCACCTAAAGGATTATTAGGAACACCATACTAATACTGTGTTTGACCCCCTTTCGCCTTCAGAACTGCTTTAATTCTACGTGGCATTGATTCAACAAGGTGCTGAAAGCATTCTTTAGAAATGTTGGCCCATATTGATAGGATAGCATCTTGCAGTTGATGGAGATTTGAGGGATGCACATCCAGGGCACGAAGCTCCCGTTCCACCACATCCCAAAGATGCTCTATTGGGTTGAGATCTGGTGACTGTGGGGGCCATTTTAGTACAGTGAACTCATTGTCATGTTCAAGAAACCAATTTGAAATTATTCAAGCTTTGTGACATGGTGCATTATCCTGCTGGAAGTAGCCATCAGAGGATGGGTACATGGTGGTCATAAAGAGATGGACATGGTCAGAAACAATGCTCAGGTAGGCCGTGGCATTTAAACGATGCCCAATTGGCACTAAGGGGCCTAAAGTGTGCCAAGAAAACATCCCCCACACCATTACACCACCACCACCAGCCTGCACAGTGGTAACAAGGCATGATGGATCCATGTTCTCATTCTGTTTACGCCAAATTCTGACTCTACCATCTGAATGTCTCAACAGAAATCGAGACTCATCAGACCAGGCAACATTTTTCCAGTCTTCAACTGTCCAATTTTGGTGAGCTTGTGCAAATTGTAGCCTCTTTTTCCTATTTGTAGTGGAGATGAGTGGTACCCGGTGGGGTCTTCTGCTGTTGTAGCCCATCCGCCCTCAAGGTTGTGCGTGTTGTGGCTTCACAAATGCTTTGCTGCATACCTCGGTTGTAACGAGTGGTTATTTCAGTCAAAGTTGCTCTTCTATCAGCTTGAATCAGTCGGCCCATTCTCCTCTGACCTCTAGCATCAACAAGGCATTTTCGCCCACAGGACTGCCGCATACTGGATGTTTTTCCCTTTTCACACCATTCTTTGTAAACTCTAGAAATGGTTGTGCGTGAAAATCCCAGTAACTGAGCAGATTGTGAAATACTCAGACCGGCCCGTCTGGCACCAACAACCATGCCACGCTCAAAATTGCTTAAATCACCTTTCTTTCCCATTCTGACATTCAGTTTGGAGTTCAGGAGATTGTCTTGACCAGGACCACACCCCTAAATGCATTGAAGCAACTGCCATGTGATTGGTTGATTAGATAATTGCATTAATGAGAAATTGAACAGGTGTTCCTAATAATCCTTTAGGTGAGTGTATATATATATATATATATATTTTTTTTTTTACCAGTCATTTATTTAAGAACAACATAACAATGGCATGACAATATCTTGTTCTCTTAAAGGAGGGAAGGAGAACAATTAGGAATAAAAATTAAACATACTATAAATACAAAAGATTACATCAGAAGGTAAATAAATAGTTGATAGTAAATTGATTATATAGCTAAATTGATTATAACCTAATTTAAAATATTGAAGAAATGGCTTACAGACACAAAAATGTTAACTAAAAAACACTGAATCATTTTCAATAGTTAATTAATTAATTAATTAATTAATTAAGTTTAAGATTTATACAAAATGTTTTATTAAGCTCTAGTTTTTTTTTACTCAATTTACTGGAATGTGCCTGAATTTAGCCTTTTTTAACATTAAAGTGTTCAAGGGCAAGCACATCTGCACACAACATCCCCATAAATATATATGAGGAGAATGGCCGTTCAAACCAGGTATATTTTGGAAGAAAAGCAGAACAATGCAGAAACAAAATGTTCATCAGTAAATGTGCTAGGCGGCGTACAGAAAAAGATAAAGAGCCATCAAGCCAAATGCAGGGTATTTGTGAGATCTAACAATCAAGTTCTGAAATGAAAATTGTGGCAATTATATCCCTTCTGGAAAAGAACAATTAAACAGAATGTGGTAGTTTAGAGGTCTTTAGAGGTCTACGTCTCTAAACCAGCTTGGTCAAGAGTGAACTGTACAGCAACAGTGCAATGCAAAGAATAAATACATACGAAACAATAAGCATTATTTTAGTGAGTAGCTATCAGTATGAGCACGACCATTTCGTTTGAAGTAAATCATCACAGACACGCTCAGATTGAGTTTGAGTGGGAGTCAAATGGGCCTCTGCAGTTCAGACCTTTAACAAGGCAAATGTGTTTATATTTCATGAGAATGTGCTGATTGCTTCAAACTGAAAACCTGCCAGAACTATCGAACACCACAAAGGACAGCCGCTCACTTCATCCACGCAGAGCATCATTAATTAAAGAGCACAACAGAACTCAAAGAACATTATTCGTCAGCATGTTCACTGGGGACGCTTTCCTCTGAGCTCAGACGCACAGCCTTATCACACTTTTCCTTGAAGTCGAAGAACCATTTAACATTCTGCTTTGCTGCAAATGAACCTAGTACAAATCTGACCAACCAAAACATCAGTGCATCCTTTTTAGTGCACGAAAACATGAAAATAAATGCCCTGCTATTGTGGTGGTGATTATAAAGAGAAATAGTGTGAAGATGGCAAGGCTTTTGCAACTCTGATGAGATCTGCTCATATTTACATACTGCCATCTACTGTTCACGTAGTCTCATCACATGCATTTACACGTCAACATGTTAACAAATGATAAAACTGATGGTATTCACATGTACAGCATTACATGCTTAGAGTTAGCAGCACATACTCAAAAAATTAAGCCTTTTTTCAAGATTTACGCATTTCAATTAATAGTAAAATTCCATCAAATTGAATTGAATAATCTTTACATATTATTCATATTATTAAATACGAATTTTAAACGAGGAATAAAGAAATAGAGATTAATAAAAACCTTTTGTATAAATCTGAGAATGGACCATTTAATTTCATACATTTAAATTAAGCTTAAGATTTATACAAGATGTTTTAGTAAGGATTATTCAGTTCAATTTGATGGAAATTTACTATTAATTGAAATATGTAAATCTTGAAAAAATGCTTAATTTTTGTTTTTTGAGTGCAGATTATATCCCTCTACCAGGTTTATTTAATATTTTGAGTACAAAATTTAAGTCACCATATCAAACATGAATCCTCTGGTCTCCTCAGTCCTAAAGACTTTTATAATTTCTAATTTTCTATCCAGCAAATGCGATGTCGTCATTCAGCTGAATAATGAACAGGCTGAATTCTGTCTAATTTTAATAGTTATTGTTAACACACTGTCAGAGTTTTTCTTTTTGATAAATTAACACTCATGTGCTCTCTGCGGGATCAGAACCTCATAAATAATGAAAATCAGAGCAAATGCAAATAGTGCGCAGGATGAAGCAGAAATAATTTAATAGAAAACATGTTCCACTGAGAGGAGTCATCTGAATTAGCAGTTATAAACCTGATGTTGTCAGTAAGATGCATTGATATTTGCCCTCCTCTGATGCAAATGATTATAAGTAAATAATACTTAGAGCAAAAAGCATGAAAAATGAGAAGATAAAAATAGCTCATGTCTGAACTTAAATAAATCACCTGTCCATAACTTAACAAAAGCAACACAAGTATGAATAAACAAGTTGCAAAATATGCCTTTTACACCATGCATACACTATAATTTGTTTAAAAAGAGAAAGAAAACGTTGGGATCAAACCAATTTGCATGCATTAGTTAAAGAGGCAGCATTGAATGCTGCCGATTCGACTGACATTTTAAATATAAAGTCTGTGGAGTGGAACAATAATATCAGTGCCATGATGAAATCATACAGGTGCAGCTGATTCTATATATAGCACTATGATCACAGGGTCATTGATTGCACACAATTGGCTTCTTGTGGGTTGCCATGGTGATGTGCACTGATGTGCACTGCTCCGCTCCACCTGCAGATGGCAGCATCGCCTTGAGGTTTATGTGTATCAGGTACATCTGGACAAAGTACAGAGGTTGGACAATGAAACTGAAACACTGGCCAATTTAGTGTTGGAGATTTCACGGCCTGGTGGCCTGTCTTCACTGATTTTATATTCTATCAGTAAGAGCCGAGTGTGAAGGTTGAATTATCAGAGCAATAGCACAGCTGTCCATAAAATATGTGCAATCCACACAGCATAATGGGAGACATATCAGAATTCAAAAGAGGACAAATTGTTGGTACGCGTCTCGCTGGCTCATCTGTGACTAGGACAGCAAGTCTTTGTGATGTATCAAGAGCTACGATTTCCAGGTTAATGTAAGCATACGTCCACATGAGACAAACCACATCCTACAATGCAAGAAAGCTGTCGAAAAGGGATGTCCAGGTACTAACCCGGATTGAATCCAAAAAACATAAAACCACAGCTGCATAACTCATTACAGGGGTCATAACCTATATTGTTTTGTTGTTTTATAATGTTTCCTGGGGTGCACTTATAATGTTAGTATGATTTTTACATAAAAATTGTCATAGTTTAGAAATAAAAGGCATTTTTAGCCTCTGATCTGCATGGCTGCTGTGAGACGTCAGTGTAAACGCCCACTGCTGTGATTGGCTGCTGTGAGACTTCAGTGTAAACGCCCACTGCTGTGAATGGCTGCTGTGAGACTTCAGTGTAACCTCTAGCATCAACAAGGCATTTTCGCCCACAGGACTGCCGCATACTGGATGTTTTTCCCTTTTCACACCATTCTTTGTAAACTCTAGAAATAGTTGTGCGTGAAAATCCCAGTAACTGAGCAGATTGTGAAATACTCAGACCGGCCCGTCTGGCACCAACAACCATGCCACGCTCAAAATTGCTTAAATCACCTTTCTTTCCCATTCTGACATTCAGTTTGGAGTTCAGGAGATTGTCTTGACCAGGACCACACCCCTAAATGCATTGAAGTGTAAACGCCCACTGCTGTGATTGGCTGCTGTGAGACTTCAGTGTAAACGCCCACTGCTGTGATTGGCTGATGTGAGACTTCAGTGTAAAGGCCCACTGCTGTGATTGGCTGATGTGAGACTTCAGTGTAAACGCCCACTGCTGTGATTAGTTGCTGTGAGACTTCAGTGTAAACGCCCACTGCTGTGATTGGCTGCTGTGAGACTTCAGTGTAAATGCCCACTGCTGTGATTAGTTGCTGTGAGACTTCAGTGTAAACGCCCACTGCTGTGATTGGCTGCTGTGAGACTTCAGTGTAAACGCCCACTGCTGTGATTGGCTGCTGTGAGACTTCAGTGTAAAAGCCCACTGCTGTGATTGGCTGCTGTGAGACTTCAGTGTAAACGCCCACTGCTGTGATTGGCTGCTGTGAGACTTCAGTGTAAACGCCCACTGCTGTGATTAGTTGCTGTGAGACTTCAGTGTAAACGCCCACTGCTGTGATTAGTTGCTGTGAGACTTCAGTGTAAACGCCCACTGCTGTGATTGGCTGCTGTGAGACTTCAGTGTAAACGCCCACTGCTGTGATTAGTTGCTGTGAGACTTCAGTGTAAACGCCCACTGCTGTGATTAGTTGCTGTGAGACTTCAGTGTAAACGCCCACTGCTGTGATTGGCTGCTGTGAGACTTAAGTGTAAACGTTTTTACTATTACAGCTCTCAAAGTTAACTAATCGTAAAAAAGTGTTAATTATAGCATTATATTTAGATCTATGGCATTATATTTAGATTGTGGCATGAAAGGTTGCAGTGATGAGCATTGTAGCCAATCACAGACATGTTGAGCGCATGAATGCAGTGATTTTGTCATTGCAACTCGATTTCTGCACACTAATGAATTTCATCATAACTAACAGTGCAAACACAATGTAAATAAAAGATTTGTTGATTATTATGGGTGTTTTGGCACGAGTCCAGAACTCAGTCACTGATAAACTTGCGCTGTTTGATTGACAGCTTCAGCGATTGTAAAGGGAGTGTTCTTTGATCGCTTTCTATATAATTTAATAACAGTTTATATAAGATTATTTCATCCTACTAAGAGAAACAATGTGAAGTTGAGCATTTACTACAGTTACGGTTACATACATGTTTTGGCATAACTGTTGAGTTCATATCATAAAAGTCGAAATTTGCGACTGATTTACCAAAGAATCCACGGTGAAATGTAGCGAATACAAATAAATAATGCACAACTGAGACATTCACATTTTTTAAAATAAATAAGCACATTCCTAGCAGGATCCTTTGGAAGGTAATGTTATTTTTAGTCCAGTGATCCTGTATCGCTCTTCTGTCCTCGTCATCTCACTAACACACCAGTGGGCGGGGCCAAAGTTGTGATGATGAAGTAGGCGTTGATCCAACTTCGGTCTTTCACCAATCTATTATAGGCACATTCCACAACGAGTCGTTCTCTGGGCTTGGTTACAATAAAAGCTTTTTGGACTAACAAGGACGTTTTCAGTTCTGAAACAGGATATTCTTATAGTATGATGACCCTTTAAATGCTCACATCGAATCTCCTGTTTCCACCAAAACTGTTCGTCAGGAGCTCCACGTGTCAATATTCATGGTCAGACTGCTATAACTTTCATTAGTGCCAACAGTGCAAATCTTGGGCTGTTGACAATGTGAAACATGTATTGTTCTCTGATGAGTCCAGTTACTGTGTGGAGAAGCCCCAAAGAGACTCAACACCCGGATGTGAAGCACGGTGTGGATGAGTGATGGTTTGGGCTGGAATATCATTGCATTCCTGACTGTGCTTGATGGGCCATCAAGCACAGTTTGGTAGTTCTCTGCCAAGAACTACCAAACCGTTCTGGAGGACCATATGCACCTAATAATTCAAAAATTGTACCCTGAAGGGGGTGCCGTGTGTCAGCATGATAATGCACCAATACACACAGAAAGACCGGTGACAGAACGGTTTGATGAACATATAAGTGAAGTTGAACATCTCCCATGGCCTGCACAGTCACCAGATCTGAATATGTTATGAATATGGATTTTGGAGGAACGAGTCAGAAAACGTTTTCCTCCACCAGCATCACATAGTGACCTGGACACTGTTCTGGAAAAGGAACGACTCAAAATCCCTCCGACCGATGTGAAGGACTTTTATCTGTCATGATTGGATGAATTGATGCTGTGTTGGCTGCAAAAGGAGGCCCTACGACATACTAGTAAATTATTTTGGTCTAAAACCAGTTTCAGTGTTTCAGTTTCAGTTTCATTGTCCAATCCCTAAGCTGTGTCTATGTAAAATACCAAACCTAGAATATGTGCAGTACTATAATATGCCAAATATACAATGGGTTACAATATAGTTAATATATAGAAAAGTTTTGAGTAAAACATTTTTTTCTTGGTTTGATATTTTGATACACGATGCAATAAGAAATATTAAAAAGAGATTCTGATGCCCTTTCTTGAACTGCACCATCACTCAAAAACATGTTGAACTCACAATATGAAAATATAAAGACCCCAGGACTACAAAGTGCAGGGATAAAAGGCAGAAAGAAAGTTGTAGTGTTCTATCTGTTCGTGTACGTCCTCAAAGACGAATACACACCACAGAAATATGATCTATTATTTGCAAGCAAAGAACGAAGAGAATGTTGCTTTGTGAAAGCACTTTATTTTCATCTTTTTTCAAGAACTCCAGTATTATTTATGAAAAAGTTTTGAGATTGATCTTCTCACATGTCTGAGAGCTGAGCTTTTCTCTTCACTGTTTCACATGCAGAATTTGGTCAGATGAAATATGAACTCATTTTCCTTATTATTCAGTGCTCCACGTTCAGGCACTTGATGATGCCTACTATAGCCCCTACATACCAGCTAACCAAAATATGTTCTAAGAACGTTTTGCTAACGTTGCCATTAAGTTATGAAAAATTATTTTTTGTATTGTTCTCTAAGTGGCCAGTTTTTTTTAAGTTTTTTCTTGGTTATGTAAGATTCCATTTGATCATTCTTCAAACATTATGAATATTTTAATATTCTCTAAACATTCTGAAATGAGTGGTAGCCTAACATTTAAAAACATTAGACAAATGAACATTCTATCAAAGACTTTATATATTATATAGGAAGACGGTGCACTCTGAGTAGGCCTACTTATGAATGGGTGAAAGTGCAATGCCCAATATGGCGAATAAGCCCCGCCTTCTAAATTAAAGAGCCAATCATTGGTTAGTAAAGTCATCATAAAAGCTCCGGTTGCTATTGAGTGTTCTGAGACACCTGTTTAGGACTGCGCATGCGCATTAGATTTGTCCAGGCTGAAAAATGCAGGTTTTTTTTGTCATGATTCGAGCGTTAAGAAACAAAATTTATGAGACAGTTGTTGTCAGATTTAATTGGTTATTTCAAATATGACATTTAACCATAAGCTTGGCAAACAGTTTTGGAGATTTTGATGTTTCCCCATTCAAAGCTGCACTTGTGTGCCCGAGAGGCGTTTCAAAGATGGCCGCCGAGTGAAATGACTTGTCTTAAACTGGAGAAGAACATTTGTTCATGACTTTCCAGAGAACCTTTCCAGAACGTTAGCTAAAGTTTGGAGAACGTTCCCTGCATGTTTTAAGCAACTGAAATTATTTGGATCTTTCTACATAGGGACAAACACATTGGCTAAAATATTCCATAAATAGCCATATTTTATTAGACTGAACTATATTTAGTCTATACTTTCAATACTTTTCAGAACTGAACTAAAAATAAGATGGACATTTTTTTAATCTGCAATCTTGGAATAAGTTTCTGGCAATGCATTACAGGATCTGTCTTCTCCAAAAATAATAAATGCAATGCTTGCTAGCCAATAAAAGGCCTCTGTGAAGGCACTTCGGAACAAGGAAACAGATTAAAATACTGGTAAACAGCTCACTAGTTTGGACCAGAACTGTTGTGATGTTACAAAGTAGGCTACTGAAATAATGTAAGTGTGTGCAGCTAGCAGCAGAATTAGCAAGCCGTTGTGCACACTAATGTTGTATTCAACAGAAATCCTGCCAAAAATAGATTTACTTTGACACTGAAACATGCACTGAAAAGGCATGAAACATAACCTCTGCATTAATTCTAACCGATGAATGAAACATGACAATAGCCACCTGTCACACAATCACAAATGCGACACGACAGGAGAGCATAAATCATCCCCAGCTTTTAATCAATGTTTTTGACAGGTGTGACATAAACTGCAGCCTATTTACAGTGAAACGTATTTGGACACTTAAAACGTGAAGTTATTTCTAAGAAAAGATTGTGCATTATGCTCCTCTAGCCACTAGAGAGAGCTGTTGAGCCTGGTTTTATTTTATTTTATAAACCTGTGTCTACTCAATATACACTATATTGCCAAAATTATTGGGACACCCCTCCAAATTATTGAATTCAGGTGTTCCCGTCTCTTCCATGGCAACAGGTGTATAAAATCAAGCACTAGGCATGCAGACGCTTCTACAAACATTTGTGAAAGAATGGGTCGCTCTCAGGAGCTCAGTGGACTCAAGCGTGGTACCGTGATAGGTTGCCACCTGTGCAATAAGTCCATTCCTGAAATTTCCTCACTACTAAATATTCCACGCTCAACTGCTATGTATTGTGTTATTACTATGTATTATGTTTTATTACTATACATATTACTATGTATTATAACAAAGTGGAAGCAATTGCGAACAACAGCAACTCAGCCATGAAGTGATAGGCCACGTAAAATCACAGAGCGGGGTCAGCGCATTCTGAGGGTCACAGTGCGCAGAAGTCGCCAACTTTCTGCAGAGTCAATAGCTACAGACCTCCAAACTTTGTGTGGCCTTCAGATGAGCTCAAGAACAGTGCGTAGAGAGCTTCATGGAATGGGTTTCCATGGCCGAGCAGCTCATCCAAGCCTTACATCACCAAGTGCAATACAAAGCGTGGGATGCAGTGGGGTAAAGCACGCCGCCACTGGACTCTAGAGCAGTGGAGACGTGTTCTCTGGAGTGACCAATCACGCTTCTCTGTCTGGCAATCTGATGGACGAGTCTGGGTTTGGCGGTTGCCAGAAGAACGGGACTTGCCTGACTGCATTGTGCCAAGTGTCAAGCTTCTAGAAGAATGGTCAAAAATTCCCATAAACACACTCCTAAACCTTGTGGAAAGCCTTCCCAGAAGAGTTGAAGCTTTTATAGCTGCAAAGGGTGGGCCAACTCCATATTAAACCCTACAGATTAAGAATGGGATGTCATTAAAGTTCATGTGCATGTAAAGGCAGACGTCCCAAAACTTTTGGCAATATAGTGTATTTAATTTCCACTCGTTTATTTTTCTTGAGTCTTGAGTGGTTTTCCACATGTCAGATTTAACCCAGCGTTTATAAACCACTAGATATCTTACTCAACTCACCGTGTCTCGTCTGGTCTCTACACCTGTAATCCGGCCTGGCTGATAAAGCTCAGGTTAGTTACCACAGCTCTTATCACTAAAGTCCAGGTTCACTCCCTTCACTAGTGTTCTCGATGTTAGAGCATTAGAACAGAAATCCTCCTCCAGAATAGTTTGGGAATATGCTGCTCTGTGTGGTCTGGTATAACGTTCATGACAGATCCATCACAGCCTCTGAGTTTATCTAGAAGGATTTCATGGTATCCTGTGACAAAATGAGAGATTGAAAGTCTAAGGACTAGCTGTATTCTTGTGTGGTAAAGTTTTCTGGGGGAAAAAAACCAAGATTGGTTAAAGGGACAGTTCACCCAAAAATGAAATTTCTGTCATTAATTTCTCACAGTCATGTCGTTCCAAACCCGTAAGACCTTCATTCATTTTCAGAACACAAATGAAGATATTTTTGATGAAATTCGAGAGCTCTCTGACCCCTCCATAGACAGCAATTTAATTAAC
The DNA here is from genome assembly GCA_039654625.1 of Rhinogobio ventralis. Taxonomy (NCBI): domain Eukaryota; kingdom Metazoa; phylum Chordata; class Actinopteri; order Cypriniformes; family Gobionidae; genus Rhinogobio; species Rhinogobio ventralis. The sequence goes on along the minus strand of CM077210.1, from coordinate 35,873,311 downwards.
ACTTTCAAGTTCCAGAAAGGCAGTAAAGATATTGTTAAAATAGTCCATGTGACAACAGTGATTCAACCTTAATGTTACGAAGAGACGAGAATACTTTTTGTGCGCAAAAAAACAAACAAAAATAACGACTTTATTCAACAATTTCTTCTCTTCTGTGTCATTCTCCTATGCTGTTTACGTACTGTAGTGCAGCGCTTCCAGGTTCTACGTCAGAACGCCAGCTTTGTATTGGTCAGCATCACACGTCATCGCGGTGATCACGTGAACGGTGTCAGCCAATAAAGAGCCGGCGTTCTGATGAAGAACCAAGCGTTGCACTACAGTTAAAACGTAAACAGCATAGGAGAATGACACAGAAGAGAAGAAATTGTTGAATAAAGGTGTTACTTTTGTTAGTTTTTTTGTTCACAAAAAGTATTCTCGTCGCTTCATAACATTAAGGTTGGACCACTGTAGCCACATGGACTATTGTAACAGTGTTGTTACTACCTTTCTGGGCCTTGAAAGTTGCAATGACGTTGTTATTTGTGAGGGGTCAGAAAGCTCTCGGATTTCATCAAAAATATTTTCATTTGTGTTTTGAAGATGAACGAAGGTCTTACGGGTTTGGAACGACATGAGGGTGAGGAATTAATGACAGAATTTTCATTTTTGGGTAAACTTTCCCTTTAAAACCCTTTCAAAAATCATACTTTTCTTTTACCATTGATTGGAGTGTTAAAAAAAGCCTTTTTCTGTTTTTCTTTCTTTAAAGAAAAAACTGACTTAATAACAGAGTTTAATAAAATCTTTACCAGTAAAATGTAAAATTCAACAACTTAATCAAATGCATATTGCTTATTTTCTGTATGCATAGAATAGGCCTATCATCAGTAAATTACCAACTACATTTGCCAAATTGTGCATGTGTGTCCCCTAATGCAATGCACCCAACTATTTCTACACTGCAAAAATTATTTTCTTTCTTAGTATTTTTGTCTTGTTTTCCAGTACAAATACTTTTACTTCTGTTGTTTCTTGCTTTAAAGAGGAAATATTATGCCCCTTTTTACAAGATGTAATATAAATCTCTGGTGTCCCCAGATTGTGTCTGTGAAGTTTCAGCTCAAAATACCCCCAGGTCATTTATTATGGCTTGTCAAATTTGCCCCTATTTGAGTGTGAGCAAAAACACGCCGTTTTTTTTGTGTGTCCTTTAAATGCAAATGAGTTGCCGCTCCCCGCTCAGATCCTTCACATGAGCTCCGGATACTCCCTCAACAACAAAACATGCAAATCTCACTCAGTCAAAATATCTGAAATAACCAGTTGTGGTTATACCAGTACAGCCTTACATGTTTGAACCGGACTCAGGAAGAGGTTGACACTTTTAGACACACCTGGACGTTTCTGAATGGTTAGTGGATACAATTATGTAAGGTTAGTTGTTGTGGAGTTATGTTGATTTAACTCATGATTCAACTTATTGACTGTATCGTCATGTTGATTATAAATTGTGTAGGTGCTCGTGTGGGAATGTAAAAAAAGTCGTCACATGACTATAACAATGCATAATAAATGTGCATTTATGAATTACGCAGTCGGTGAGCGTTTTCGGGATAAAACTAACGACAAAGCTCTAGTCTCTGTGAATACAGTCAGAGACGATGGTAACTTAAGCCATATTAGCCCTACAGCATTCTAGAAAGCTCATTCAGAAAGGAAATTTGCAAACATTCACAAAATATGAAGTGCCATCCTCACTTGTTCTGGATATGAAGTTAGAGCACGAAGCGTTGGTATTGACCCATCCTTCAGAAACAAATTTTTCGCAAATCCAGTGTTGTATTGACCCCCGTTGGTGAAGCAGTAATGCGTAAAATGATTTGCGCAAATACATAACATTTTACTGACATTCTTCAGCACATTTCCTTCAAAAATGAAATTTAACCACGGTGTCCTCAGTGGCTCGGATGCCGGGAGTCTATGAGACTCGTATGTTTGTTGGTACATCCAACAACAGAACATTAGTAATGTTTTTTGGTGCAGACATTGTAATACTTGAGCGCTGATACATCGAGTAAACAGAAATGGACATTTCTGTGCTTCTCACTCAGGGGTGTGTCTATGATAAAAGGACCAATCATCAACAGTCATGGGTGGGGTTTCCCTAATCTTATGCAGGAGTTGGGGGAAATCTGGAACAGTGCGTTATGAGAGGTTGATAATGATTGATGGGGACTATAAAAAAATATTACTTACTTAGATTTTTACCATTATAGGCTGGTTGTTTAGACATCTATATTCAAAAGTGAATTTTGCATAATAGAATGTTTATATATATTTGTACTGGAGAACAAGACAAATATGCTAAGTAAAAAAATCGTTGTATAGTGTAAGCCTACAAAAATTATAGCTTTTCTATATCTGTGAACCAGAATTAATATCCATTGCAATATTTTGCAAAACAAAGGTTTATACTACAAAATAAATGTTTACACAAGATTTGGTTCATGCTAATATTTGATCGGACTGTTAAAAATACATGAAATTGAAATCCTCAACAATGGCATACTACTGTTTAAAACATTTCTGGATATTATTACTATTACACAGGCTCAATATATTGCATACTTTTTTTTTTTAAATAATATAAGCAATATATTTAGGCTGATAATGTGCATGTTAAAATAGCCAATAAGACACACCTAGACAGATTACGAATCAGGAAAAGCACTTAATATAAATGCAAGACCCTAAAAAACATTAAGCATCAGGTTAACTCATTAGCAGAAACAGGTGTGATGGTAACTATGGCAACTATACTCAGTACTGAGGTGAGGTTTCTGCAATAGCAAAACTGAGATGCACCGGGTGTCGACATGGCAATTATGATTTCATGAGAATAAACACATCTGGAAAAAGAAAGTGCTTATAATTTACCATGCTGCTACAATCAGGGTTAAGAGGAACAACTAGTCACTGGGTTTGGGATGTTCATGATATCAGAGATTTGACAGATATTCAGTTTTTACTGAGTTGCAAATAAGCTTACAACAAGGTGCTATTACTTAGCTTTAGTTAATGCATTAACTAACAATGAGCCACATGTGCTGCAGTATTTATTAATCCTTAGCAATAGTTAATAAAAACATAGTATGTTAGTTCATGTTAGCTCAGATCTATTAAAATAATAATAAACAGATAAAACTTTAGTAAATAGTGAACTTCAAGATTCATAAATGCTTTAGAAGTATTTTCCATTGTTAGTTCATGTTAACTAACTGTTAACAAATGAAACATTATTGTAGTGTTACCACACTGTAAAAAATTTCAACCTATTTTAACTTAAAAACTTAATTCAGTTGCAGCCTTAAATTTAAGTTAAAGCAACTCACCCTGAAAAGTCATTTCAACTCACTATTAACAATTTACATTAAACTGACTTACAATTTTGAGTTGAATCTTGTATAACTTAAAGTTGAAATTGCTTAACTTATTTTGATGAGTTAAACTTAAAACATATGTTGTCATAACTTATTGATCTTATAATTTTTTACAGTGCATAAACTTAGCAAATAAACAAAATGTCATTATATTCTGTTTTATTCACACAGTTTTCAGGTTTACTCACCCTCAACAGCTTCTCATCAGAAACAAATTGTGATTAGCCACCTTATGTGTCAATCAGACTTCTCTTTTCTAAGTGGGCGGTTCTTAGGGGTGAAGCAATGTGGAATAGAATTCATGATGATAGTTGAAAGTCTGACAACACAAGACATCCCAGCAGAACATGAGCCGTTACTGCAGGTGGATTGAGTCTGTCAGGAGGATATACAACTCAGAAAGACAAAAACAAGAGGAGACAACAAACAATCATCAGGGCGGGGCTGAGAGCTGTGGGAGCGGCGCTAATGGGTGTCACCTGTACGCCACAACGGTCTCGAGTCTTACGAAGGAGCTCCGGGAGGATAAAAGGAGGAGTGACAACAGTGCAAGATGAGATCGAGGGCCAGGCCGGGGACTTTATGTTGTTGTTTTGTGTTAGTTTAAGCGGCAGTCGTCCGTGAGTGTTACGGAACAGAGACTCCAAACAGGAAATGATATAAGGGAAAATAAGAAAAATAATATAAGGGAAGGTGAGTACTTAAGATGTGATGGATGGTAGATGAATGGTGATTGGAAATACAGTCTCTGTTGTTGACGGAGGTCTTGGATGATGGTGCGGAGGATGATGGAAGGACACACCGGTGCGTGAGGAGAGGAAAGTGGTAGCAGGATGACAAGGTGGACAATGATGAACAGGAATACACTGGAGACGTGGAGACATACTCTGGGAGACGACGATTCTTTGCAAAGAAACTTGGGAAGCAGGAGCAGACAACAAGGTGAGTCCTTCCTCAAACAAGACCAGACAAATTGACTATGTGAGGTGTGTGCTTATATGCTGCCTGTGGTGATGAGGAGATGAGGTGCAGGTGCAGGTGCAGGTGATAAGGTGCAAATAGGTGTGAATCAAGGAGGGTGCTGGGAAGTGTAGTGCTGACATGATGGAACTGTCACAGTGAGGGGCTGCCACTTTACTTTCGTTTTGTTGTTTGTTTATTTTATGATTCAAGTTTATGTTGAGCCGGTCAGACACAGTGGTATAACAAACACACTCGGGCCCCCTTAAGGATCCAGCCCGAAAACTGGAGCACAGCTGGAAGAAAACAAAACTAAAGGTGTTTCACATTTCGGTTCAGAAAACACAGCAAATCGCTCGGGGAAGAAACCAGATCATTGTACAGCTTCACCTTTGAATGTCAGTGGTGGAAACGAGGCCCAGCTCAACACTCATTAACCAGCGTTTGGTACCAGATACAGATATTTGGGATCTCTGAGTAATTACCTCTGGAGCCTGCTATATTGAGTTGATATGAGAGGATTTTACTAGGAATAGAGACAAAGGTTTTGTTTGCAGTGCAAGGATGTTATGCAAAAAGCTAAATCTAATAAAGAGACGTGACATTTCATGCTGGAAGAAGTACAAAACATGAGCCACAAAGTCTAATGCTATAAAACTCGAAATAACATCTATATCCACTGAGACCGGGTTGAAAAGCTTGTGCACATGCTATAGAGCCAAACAAAAGAAAAACTGTTTGCAGATCTATAGTGAGCTGCATAGAAAAGCATTATAGGTGCTCTCAGGATGATATCTGTTCCTAAATTTATGAGACCTTGTAAGATACCTTTTATATTATTGCATTTAATGCTTATTAAGAATATTACACTACTAGCCAAATTATATGCATTGTAATAAAAATTACAATGTTTTATTCATTGCTAGTAAATTTTACAAATAATTACAAAGAAACATCAAGTAACATATTGAATTAAACATGAAATGTTTAAAGGGGTCATGAACTAAGAAATCAAATTTTCCTTGAGCTTTTGACATATAAGAGGTCATCATACAATAAGAATATCCGGTAAGTTTCAGAATTGAAAACCAAGACAAAGACAAAGACAGCTTTTATTGTTACCAAGCCCAGAGAACGACTCGTTGTGGAATGTGCCTATAATAGATCGTTGAAAGACAGAAGAAGATCAATGCCTACATCATCATCACAACTTTGTCCCCGCCCACTGGCGTGTTAGTGAGATGACGAGGAGAGAAGAGCGATACAGGATCACTGGACTAAAAATAACATTACCTTCCAAAGGATCCTGCTAGGAATGTGCTTATTTATTTTCAACAATGTGAATGTCTTAGTTGAGCATTATTTATTTGTATTCGCTACATTTCACCGTGGATTCTTTGGTAAATCCGTTGCAACTTTGGCACAGGCTTTGCAAACAGACTTTTATGATATGGACTCGACAGTAATGCCACAACATGTAACTGGTCAGTAAACGGTCAAATTCACATTGTTTCTCCTAGTAGAATGAAAATAATCTGTTATTTAAACTGTTATTAAATTATATGAGATGATTTGAGCTTTGTGACATGGAGTGTTATCCTGCTGGAAGTATCCATCAGAAGATGTGTCCACTGTGGTCATAAAGGGATGTACACGGTCAGCAACAATACTCAGGTCGGCTGTGGTGTTTAAACGATGCTCAATTGGTACTAAGAGGCCTAAAGTGTGCCTAGAAAACACCCATTACACCATTACAGCAGCAGCAGCCTGAACCGCTGATACAAGGCAGGGTGGATCCATGCTTTCATGTTGTTTACGCCAAATTCTGACCCTCTCATCTGAATGTCGCAGCAGTAATCCAGACTCATCAGACATTTCTCCACTCTTCTATTGTCCAGTTTTGGTGAGCCTGTGTGAATTGTAGCCTCAGTTTACTGTTCTCAGCTGACAGGAGTGTCACCGGTGTGTCTTCTGCTGCTGTAGCTCGTCTGCTTCAAGGTTAGACGTGTTGTGTGCTCAGAAATGCTCTTCTACAGACCTCGCTTGAGTTATTGTTGCCTTTCTATCAGCTGAACCAGTCTGGTCATTCTCCTCTGACCTCTGGCATCAACAAGGCATTTTCTTCCACAGAACTGCCGTTCACTGGACATTTTCTGCAAGCCCTAGAGATTGTTGTACGTGAAAATCCCAGAAGATCAGACCAGCAACAACCATGCCATGTTCAAAGTCATTTAAATCACCTTTCTTCTCCATTCTGATGCTCAGTTTGAACTTCAGCAGGTTGTCTTGACAGCGTCTACTACATGCCTAAATGCATTGAGTTGCTGCCATGTGATTGGCTGATTAGATATTTGTATTAACAAGTAGGTGAACCTAATAAAGTGCCTGGTGAGTGTGTGTGTGTGTGTGTGTGTATATATATATATATATGACTTGCTCAAACTCTCTTGTTTAGAATGGGGCGTGTTTCAAATATCGAACAGGACAGAGAGTCTGACTGTGAATCTGCAGAGAGGATCTTTGATCACATCTGGTCCTCAGAGGAGACGCCATGTTCTCACGCCCAGAGTCACTAGTGTCATTAACATCAAAGGATGGGAAAAAACAGGTTTAATCAATTTTCTCTCACTCTCCTGTTCTGCAAAAAAAAAAAAAACTGGCTTTGTTAGCTGGACTTGAAGTTCAGACTCAAAAAAGGTCTCAAGCAGTCAAGTCCCTCATGTAGCAGAGTTCACGTCAAACAGAGTAATTACGTCCAACGGTTCAGAAAACATACAGCAAATCGCTCGGGGAAGAAACCAAATCATTGTACAGCTTCACCTTCGAATGTCAGCAGTGGAAACGAGGCCCAGCTCAACACTCATTAACCAGTGTTTGGTACCAGATACAGATATTTGGGATCTCTGAGTAATTATCTCTGGAGCCTGCTATATTGAGTTGATATGAGAGGATTTTACTAGAAATAGAGACAAAGGTTTTGTTTGCAGTGCAAGGATGTTATGCAAAAAGCTAAATCTAATAAAGAGACGTGACATTTCATGCTAGAAGAAGTACAAAACATGAGCCACAAAGTCTAATGCTACAAAACTCGAAATAACATCTATATCCACTGAGACCGGGTTGAAAAGCTTGTGCACATGCTATAGAGCCAAACAAAAGAAAAACTGTTTGCAGATCTATAGTGAGCTGCATAGAAAGGCATTATAGGTGCTCTCAGGATGATATCTGTTCCTAAACATATGAGACCTTGTAAGATATCTTTTATATTATTGCATTTAATGCTTATTAAGAATATTACACTACTAGCCAAATGATATGCATTGTAATAAAAAAGGTGAAGGTTTTATTTGGAAGGTTTTATTCAAATTGCTAGTAAATTTTACAAATAATTACAAAGAAACATGACTTAGAAATAAAATTTTCCTTGAGCTTTTGACATATAAGAGGTCATCATACTATAAGAATATCCAGTTTCAGAACTGAAAACTTTGTTAGTCCAAAAACAGCTTTTATTGTAACCAAGCCCAGAGAACAACTCGTTGTGGAATGTGCCTATAATAGATCGTTGAAAGACCGAAGAAAATCAACGCCTACATCATCATCACAACTTTGGCCCCGCCCACTGGTGTGTTAGTGAGATGACGAGGAGAGAAGAGCGATACAGGATCACTGGACTAAAAATAACATTACCTTCCAAAGGATCCTGCTAGGAATGTGCTTATTTATTTTCACAATGTGAATGTCTCAGTTGAGCATTATTTGTATTCGCTACATTTCACTAAATACAGACTTTTATGATATGGACTCGACAGTAATGCCACAACATGTAACCGGTCAGTAAACGGTCAAATTCACATTGTTTCTCTTAGTAGGATAAAAATAATCTGTTATTTAAACTGTTATTAAATTATACAGAAAGCGATCAAAGAAGGCTACCTTTACAATCGCTGGAGCTGTCAATCAAACAGCGCAAGTTTATCAGTGACAGAGTTCTGGACTTGCGCCAAATCTCCGGTAATAATCAACAAATCTCTTATTTACATTGTGTTTGCACTGTTAGTTATAATGAAAACATTCATTAGTGTGCAGAAATCCGATTTGCAATTACGAGATCACTGCATTAATGCACTCAACATGTCTGTAATTGGCTACAATGGCCATCACTGCCTTTCAGGCCACAATTTAAATATAATGCCATAGATCTAAATATAATGCTATAATCAACACTTTTCACGGTTAGTTAACCTAGAGAGCTGTAATAGTAAAAAACATGCTAAAAGTTTTCGAGAGAGTTCCACATGTCATACTCAGCTGTTTCATATGCAAAGATGTCAGCCAATCACAGCAGTGGGCGTATACTCTGAAGTCTCACAGCAGCCAATCACAGCAGTGGGCGTTTACACTGAAGTCTTACAGCAGCCAATCACAGTAGTGGGCGTTTACACAGCAGCCAATCACAGCAGTGGGCATTTACACTGAAGTCTTACAGCAGCCAATCACAGTAGTGGGCATTTACACTGAAGTCTTACAGCAGCCAATCACAGTAGTGGGCGTTTACACAGCAGCCAATCACAGCAGTGGGCATTTACACTGAAGTCTTACAGCAGCCAATCACAGTAGTGGGCATTTACACTGAAGTCTTACAGCAGCCAATCACAGTAGTGGCGTTTACACAGCAGCCAATCACAGTAGTGGGCATTTACACTGAAGTCTCACAGCAGCCAATCACAGCAGTGGGCGTTAACACTAAAGTCTTACAGCAGCCAATCACAGTAGTGGGTGTTTACACAGCAGACAATCACAGCAGTGGGCATTTACACTGAAGTCTTACAGCAGCCAATCACAGTAGTGGGCGTTTACACTGAAGTCTCACAGCAGCCAATCACAGCAGTGGGCGTTAACACTAAAGTCTTACAGCAGCCAATCACAGTAGTGGGTGTTTACACAGCAGACAATCACAGCAGTGGGCATTTACACTGAAGTCTTACAGCAGCCAATCACAGTAGTGGGCATTTACACTGAAGTCTTACAGCAGCCAATCACAGTAGTGGGCATTTACACAGAAGCAAATCACAGCAATGGGTGTTTACACTGAAGTCTCACAGCAGCCAATCACAGCAGTGAAATCACAGCAGTGGGCGTTTACACTGAAGTCTTACAGCAGCCAATCACAGCAGTGGGCGTTTACACTGAAGTCTCACAGCAGCCAATCACAGCAGTAGGCGTTTACACAGCAGCCAATCACAGCAGTGGGTGTTTACACTGAAGTCTCACAGCAGCCAATCACAGCAGTGGGAGTTTACACTGAAGTTTCACAGCAGCCAATCACAGCAGTGGGCGTTTACACTGAAGTCTTACAGCAGCCAATCACAGTAGTGGGCATTTACACTGAAGTCTTACAGCAGCCAATCACAGTAGTGGCGTTTACACAGCAGCCAATCACAGTAGTGGGCATTTACACTGAAGTCTCACAGCAGCCAATCACAGTAGTGGGCGTTTACACAGCAGCCAATCACAGCAGTGGGCGTTTACACTGAAGTCTCACAGCAGACACGGCCCTTCAAAATGAGCTTTCAAATCAGAGGCTAAAATCAGGGTTTTATTTTTAAATTATAAAAATGTTTGATGTAAAAATCATAAGTTTACCACAGGGAACGTCTCGGTTACGTATGTAACCCTCGTTCCCTGAAGGAAGGGAACGGAGACGTTACGTCAGTTACTGACGGAATGGGGGTTTCGCTTAGAAGCCAATCGCCTTTGAGCTCTACAAAACGAGCCAAAACGATTTGCATGCCGCAACCCCGCCCCACGGCGTGGGTATAAAGGGCGTTGCGTGGCAATCTCGCATTATGTTTACCTGCTGAAGAGCCGAGGCATGAGCGCCCGGCCAGTTTCAGCGGTACAGCGGACATGGCAGGGGGACGTAACGTCTCCGTTCCCTTCCTTCAGGGAACGAGGGTTACATACGTAACCGAGACGTTCCCTTTTAGTCAGTACACTACGAGTTACGTCAGTTACTGACAGAATGGGGGTCCCAATTCAATCTCGCCATGACGGCTGTCTTCCAGCGTCCTGCGCTGACCCGGGCTCCCTGCCGTGAGTGTGGCACGAACGAGGGGCTAGGCTCAACGCTACCAAGGTACACTGGGAAGCATATCCCACGTGGAGAATGCAACACAATGCCAACCCAAAGGGGGGGACTTGAAGAATACACCTATGACCCGAAGGAGCTGCATAGGGAACACTCTGGGGTATCCAGCCGAAGGTGGAAAATTTCAACCCCAGGCGTGGCAAGGTGTCTTGCCAAGGGAAGACACGTGCTACAAGAGACTTACCGTGGAAATACACATGTGGGGGTTACCCAGCGGGGGAACCATGCACACGGAGGCACCTAGCCGAACACGAGGGGTGGCCTGAAAAGGGCACTCGCTCTGGTGACGTCATCGACAGTGCTGGAAGAGCTCAGGGCTTACTGGGAAGCTCACCTGAGAGGAATGCGAACGCATCCAGTCCGCGGAGTGGAATGGCGCAGCAAGCGAAGACACCTGAGCCTGTCCGGTTACTGGCCAGTAGGGGCGAGTACACGAGAGTATACAGGCTGCACTCGGAGATTATAAAATCTTGCGAATGTGTTGGGTGTCGCCCAGCCTGCAGCTCTACAAATGTCTGTTAGCGAGGCGCCATGCGCTAGAGCCCAAGAGGAGGCAACACTCCTGGTGGAGTGTGCTCTTACCCCGAGGGGGCATGGCATGCCCTGGACTTGATATGCCAGGACAATGCCATCCACTATCCAGTGGGACAACCTCTGCTTGGAGAGAGCCTTCCCTTTCTGCTGCCCTCCGTAACAGACAAAGAGCTGGTCTGAGGTCCTGAAACACTGCATCCGGTCTACATAAGCGCGAAGGGCGCGTACTGGACAGAGCAGTGCCAAGGCTGGGTCTGCCTCCTCCAAGGGCAGCGCTTGCAGGTTCACCACCTGGTCCCTGAAGGGAGTGGTGGGAACCTTGGGCACGTATCCAGGCCGGGGTCTCAGGATGACGTGAGAATTGGCCGGCCCGAATTCCAGGCACGCTTCGTCAATCGAAAATGCCTGCAGGTCCCCTACCATCTTGATGGAGGCCAAAGCAGTCAGGAGCGCCACTTTCAATGAAAGGAACTTTAGCTCGACTGACTGCAATGGCTCAAAGGGAGCCTTTTGCAGGGCAGCTAAGACCACTGCCATATGGTGCCCCGTCTCTGAGACAGGAGGTCCAGGGTCGACCAGGGAGGTTCTGTCGCAAGGAGTACAAGTTCTGAGAACCAGGTCCGGCCGGGCCAATATGGGGCGACCAAAAGGACCTGCTCCCTGTCCTCCCTGATCTTGCACAGAACCTATGCGAGAAGGCTCACTGGGGGAAACGCATATTTGCGTAGGCCCCGCGACCAGCTGTGCGCTAGTGCATCCGTGCCGAGGGTCCCCTCGGTCAGGGAATAGTACCAGCGGCAATGGGAAGAGTTGCGGGAGGCAAACAGATCTATCAGTGCGTCACCAAACTGTTCCCAAATCAGCTGAACCGTCTGGGGATGGAGTCTCCATTCCCCCGGGAGTGGCTGGAACCGCGACAGCTCGTCGGCTGCGCAGTTCAGGTCTCCTGGGATGTGAACGGCACGAAGCGACCTCAGATGCTTCTGACTCCGTAGGAGGAGATGGCGGGCGAGTTGCGACATCCGGCGGGAGCGTAGACCACCTTGTCGGTTGATGTACGCTACTGTCGCCGTGCTGTCTGAACGGACCAGAACGTGTTTGTCCTTGAGCAGGGCTTGAAAGCGGTGCAGGGCAAGACGTACGGCCAGCAACTCGAGGCAATGGACATGCCATAGGCGCTGGGGTCCTATCCATGAGCCCGCGGCAGCATGTCCCTTGCACATGGCGCCCCAGGCCGTGGAAGAGGCATCTGTTGTGACAACAACATGCCTGGAAACTCGTTCTATGGGAACACCTGCCCGTAGAAAGCTGAGGTTCGACCACGGGGTGAAGGTCTGACGGCAGGCTCGGGTCACTGGGACCTGGAGGGTGCCGTGTTGCCATGCCCATCTCGGGACTCGTAGAGCGAGGTCGGTGGCCGTCCGCAACTCTTGCATTAATGCAAGGTCAGCATTGCCCTCGTGCATGTCCCTGAGCACCTTGGCCTGATAGACCTGTAGGGTGGCCATGGCATGCAGGGCGGACGCGGCCTGGCCCGCAGCTCTGTAGGTCTTCGCCATCAACGTGGACGTGAATCTACAGGCTTTGGACGGGTGCTTTGGGTCACCGCGCCATGTCGCAGCACTCTGTGGACACAGTTGCATCGCAACAGAGCGCTCAACAGGGGGAACCCCAGTGTACCCTTTCACCGCGCCGCCATCGAGGGCAGTGAAGGCGGAAGTGGTTGCCGAGCGATCGCGAAAAGTCAAGGGAGACTTCCACGATTTCGACACCTCTTCATGCACTTCCGGGAAGAAAGGCACTGGGGGCTGACGGGCGCCTTCGGCACGGGCCGCCCCCAGATACCAATCATCTAGCCGGGAATGCTCGGGACATGGCGGAGGGTTCCACACAAGCCCAATCGTCTCGGCCGCCCGGGCAAGCATGGCTGTGAGTTCCGGATCGGACTCGGGCAATGCTGGAACTCCCGAAGGAGGCAACACAGCCGAATCGTCATCTCTGGAGGAATCCAGCCCACCATGTGATGCGGCGATCGACATAGCATCCTCAGCGGGTGCGCCAAATGAAACGCAGGGCCCCGAACGGGAAACCCCGGCGCCCTCATCAGGCAACACCACGGGTTGCAGTGTGCAGGAGGGGGGTGTGGCCCGAGGAGGATTCGTCGGGTTGTTCCACACCGTAACCCTCAGATCACCCTGACCACCAGCCAAAGTACCCCCTCCAGTGGAGGAAGTAGATTGGGGTGTGGTAGAGGGGACTCATGGAGTCTCGATCGCAACACTGAGATGGTCATGTTCCCGCAGTGAGAACATGACTCATCCATGAACGCGCGCTCAGCGTGCACGAGGCCCAAGCACGCCAAACAGCGATCATGACCATTGAACGGAGGTATCAGTCGACCGCACCCAGAAACGGAGCACGGGCGAGCCATCTTTAAAAAGACGTGCCGCGTGCAGCTCTTTTAGAGAGGAGTGAAAACTCTGCAGAATGCCGAAGCACCCAGGTAGAACGCGCATGCTGTGCTCGATCACTGCACAGATCAGACAGGAAATGCGGAACTCGCTGGAACGTGCCGTAACACCAACACAGGAAAGCGCTCAGGCAGTAAACTCGGCTCTGAAGCAGAAACATAATGCGAGATTGCCACGCAACGCCCTTTATAACCACGCCGTGGGGCGGGGTTGCGGCATGCAAATTCCGCAGACCCATGGCATTTTCATGCCATTGGCTCGTTTTGTAGAGCTCAAAGGCGATTGGCTTCTAAGCAAAACCCCCATTCCGTCAGTAACTGACGTAACTCGTAGTGTACTGACTGAAAGGGAACATTATAAAACAATACAACAATATGACCCATTTGAGTACAAAGACTGAATAGTATTTTCTTGTAAAACATAATCATAAAATACTTCACAAAATATACTTTCTTTTTTTTTTATAGTGTGTTAGTGTCAAACTCTATTGGTAGCAATTATGAATCAAGTGTCTCATTCATGTGAGAAATGCTATTTGTGTGGTGTCTGCCTAGGACGATTGTTTCAAATCTGTCACTTTTCAGGTTTCTTTTTTAGTTAAGATGCTGCCGTAAAAGACAGCTGCCTATATAGGGAGTAGACAGCAGGGGAACTCACTAGGGAAATCACAGAACTTAAACCAATTAAAGTAGTACTTCAATATTGGACAGACAGACAGCGAACAAATGTTGCATTTTGAGTAGCTGGGCTAAAAAGCATCTTTATGATCAATACACACTCTCTCTCTCTTTCTCTCTGTGTGCGTGTTCAATCATCATATAATGCTCTCTAATGCTCCAGCAGGCAGAAGTACAGCATCTCATCAGTAAAACTAGCCACAGTCTCAACACTGTGATGAACTAATGCTCCAAAGACACCAAGACACATAGAAAATAGATGTATAATCTTATGAAATACATAAACCGATCAGGCATAACATTATGAAGTGAATAACACTGATTATCTCTTCATCACAGCTCCTGTTAGTGGGTGGGATATATTAGGCAGCAAGTGAACATTTTGTCCTCAAAGTTGATGTGTTAGAAGCAGGAAAAATGGGCAAGCGTAAGGATTTGAGTGAGTTTGACAAGGGCCAAATTGTGATGGCTAGACGACTGGGTCAGAGTATCTCCAAAACTGCAGCTCTTGTGGGGTGTTCCCGGTCTGCAGTGGTCAGTATCTATCAAAAGTGCTCCAAGGAAGGAACAGTGGTGAACCGGCGACAGGGTCATGGGCGGCCAAGGCTCATTGATGCACGTGGGGAGCGAAGGCTGGCCCGTGTGGTCCGAACAAACAGATGAGCTACTGTAGCTCAAATTGCTCAAGAAGTTAATGCTGGTTCTGATAGAAAGGTGTCAGAATACACAGTGCGTCACAGTTTGTTGCGTATGGGGCTGCATAGCCGCAGACCAGTCAGAGTGCCCATGCTGACCCCTGTCCACCGCTGAAAGCGGCAATAGTGGGCACGTGAGCATCAGAACTGGACCACGGAGCAATGGAAGAAGGTGGCCTGGTCAGATGAATCACGTTTTATTTTACATCATGTGGATGGCCGGGTGCATGTGCGGTGTTTACCTGGGGAACACATGGCACCAGGATGCACTATGGGAAGAAGGCAAGCCGGGGGAGGCATTGTGATGCATTGGGTCCTGCCATCCATGTGGATTTTACTTTGACACGTACCACCTACCTAAGCATTGTTGCAGACCATGTACACCCTTTCATGGAAACGGTATTCCCTGGTGGCTGTGGCTCTTTCAGCAGGATAATGCGCCCTGCCACAAAGCAAAAATGGTTCAGGAATGGTTTGAGGAGCACAAAAACGAGTTTCCAGCACAACACAATCCAGTCGAGCATCTGTGGGATGTGCTGAACAAACAAGTCTGATCCATGGAGGCCCCCCTCACAACTTACAGGACTTAAAGGATCTGCTGCTAACATCTTAGTGCCAGATACCACAGCACACCTTCAGGGGTCTAGTGGAGTCCATGCCTCGACGGGTCAGGGCTGTTTTGGCAGCAAAAGGGGGACCAACACAATATTAGGTCATAATGTTATTCCTGATCAGTGTATATAATTGTCATAATTATCAATGTATCAGATGACTGTAGTAAAGAAGCATCCACATGTGAGATCCATATATACAGTAGTGGCCAGGAAAATTGACATTTTCAACCTTTACTTAAATATTAAAATGTGTTAAAGTCAAGTCAAGTCACCTTTATTGATATAGCGCTTTTTACAATGCCAATTGTTTCAAAGCAGCTTCACAGTGTTAACAGGAAAATAATGCAACAGAATTTGATTTTGCTGTACAGCCGCTCTGGAGAAAATGGTGATGTCATCAGCTCAGTTCAATTATCATATAGTGTCAATGTGGGCAGATCAGTAATATAGTTGAAATATTAGTGTCCCTAACTGAGCCAGCCAAAAGACAAAGGCGACGGTGGCAAGGAACCAAAACTCCTTCAGTGGCCAGAATGGAGAAAAAAACCTTGGGAGAAACCAGGCTCAGTCGAGGGGCCAGTTCTCCTCTGGCCGACGAACAAATAGTGTATGATTATGATTCTGGCAACATTACAGGTCAGAAGTCATATTAGATCAAAAGACAAGATTATTCGAAAGATTGGAGTCGTCACGCCGGAGACAGGTTTAATGAGGATGTCGTGTCGATGCAGCATTTACAGGGTGGAGTTTAATTGACGCTCTCTGCAGACACTTCAGGGATGAGTTGGTCATGTCCAGGCGCAGGTCCACCATCTGATCTGGATACGGCCCGGATCCGGCTGGCTGCAGTAAACCTCGGGATAAACAGAGAGACTAACATTAGTGTAGATGCCATTCTTCTTATGATGTAACGAGTACATCAAGTGTTATGGGAAGTGTTCCCGGTTCCGGCTGACCTAGTTAATGCAGCCTAAAACAATCATTTAACTGATTTAATTAATATAAACTGATAATGTTCTATGTGCATGCCATAGTAAAGAGATGTGTTTTTATTTTAGATTTAAACTGACAGTGTTCCCGAACAATGCTATGAAGACTGTTCCAGAGTTTAGGTGCTAAATAGGAAAAGGATCGACCGCCTGCAGTTGATTTTGATATTCTAGGTGTTATCAATTGGCCAGAGTTTTGAGACCGTAATAGACGTGATGGAGTATAATGCGTTAAGAGCTCGCTCAAGTACTATGGAGCTAAACCATTTAGTGCTTTGTAAGTAATTAGCAAGATTTTGGTTCTAGTAAGAACTCGAGCTGCTGCGTTTTGGACCAGCTGCAGTTTATTTTTTTAAGTGAGCAGGGCAACCACCCAGTAGAGCATTACAATAATCCAGCCTTGAGGTCATAAACGCATGAACTAACTGTTCAGCATTTTGCATTGAAAGCATATGCCGTAATTTAGATATATTTTTAAGATGGTAGAAAGCAGTTTTACAGATGCTAGAAACGTGGCTTTCAAATGAGAGATTGGTATCAAAGAGCACACCCAGGTTCCTAACTGACGACGAGGACTTGACAGAGCAGCCATCAAGTGTTAGACAGTATTCTAGGTTACTACATGTGGAGTTTTTTTGTCCAATAATTAAAAATTCTGTTTTTTTCTGAATTAAGTTGCAGGAAATTAATAGTAATCCAATTAGTTATGCATTCCTTTAATCTTGTGAATTGGTAAGTTTTTGTAAGTAAAGATTTTGTAAGCATATTGCATAGTTGTGCTTGTAGTCAATTGTTTTATTTGTAATAATGCACTGCAAATTGTGTGGACATCATTTTTGGCCTGGATGTCATACAAAGAAATTATGAACACCAACGAAATGTTAATAACTGAATATGTTGTAGTCAATGTTTTTTTGCATAGTAAAATAAAACCTGTAGCTGTAGTTTGCAGTTTTTTGCCAAATAGTTTTGTCAGATAAATACTGTAGCCAAGTTTAGTGGGTTTGTTTCTTCATATATATAATATAATATTTTTCTCATATTTTGATTGTTTAATCAAACTTGTAGGAACATCACTTTTGGTCACTACTGTGTATGTATATTAAAGTAACAAATGCTGTTGATACTACATGTCAACTGACTTTTTTGGCATACAAAGGATACTGACCTTTTTCTTGGCATAAAGTACAGAATTATTGACTGTAAATCATAGGCACAAGTGGCATGTCTCCTGTGAATGGGATATTGAAAGTCTTCAATGACAGAGTATCAGATGTCAGACAAGCGGCAGGGATGTTATAACTTTCATCTCTCCTGTGGCAGGTCAGTTTGTACGGGATTCAGGTATAAATCCTGCTGGTTTACGGCTCTGAGCTGTGACCACTGAACCCCTGCCGGCCCTCAGTTCACATGCATTTACTGATTCACTCTGATTTACTTTCCTTCATACCATGTTTCCTGGCACAACCATGCTGGAATAACAGCACCGAGTTCATCTCACCATCCGCCCACTAGCGTGTTTACCCCTCACGCATGGCCTACAACCTGTGCAACTAAATAACAAACCTGAAATAGCATGTGGTGTTAAACCGCTGAAGTAAAACAATCATTATACAGATGCATTTACCTCTTCAAGAGCCTCCATCATCTTGTTGATGTTTTCCTGTAAAACAACTCTGGGAGAAAATAACATAATTAATAGTTTTTGTAGGATATTCTCTCTGTTTTATCAGTGGTTTTGTCTGTTGGTTTCAGACAGATCCAAATATTGCAATTTTTGTGAATTACATTATCTATGTCAGTATCATCATATTTTTGCAATATCTGTTGGGTGAACAATAAAACCTCAACACTTTATTCCAAATGGTGTTTCTACGACTATCTAAAAACAAATAAATGTCAGACTGGGGCAAGTTGTCAAATTTTTTTCACATCTTCACGGTTTGATTTTTTAAATTTTTTTTTGATATTTTTGCTGTTTTATGAATTGGTTTCCCTAGTGTGACAACATGCCCCAGAAGATCAGTGTGTTCAATGAACCATATCTTATAAGTGTGTATCTATACACACTTATAAAATAAATAAACAGATACATAAATAAATAAGATCAGTGTGTTCAATTAACATATTTATAAACATAAATAATTATAAATATTTATTTTAAAAAAATCTTCATATTTATTAGTTTTTTTTATAGGCAAGTCATGTAGGCCTATCTATACACACTTATAAAATAAATAAAGAAATAAAGAAATAAACCCACAAAAAATGTGACAACTAGACCTGGTGTGCGCTTCAATCGATCAATCAATCAATCAATCAATCAACCAATCAAATGTAATAAAGTGCAAGTATGCAATAAAATACACAACACACAACCACAAATATTCAAATATTATAATACTATACTAACTATACTAATTAACTAGTTTACTCAATCCAACACAATTCTTTTCGACCACTTTACTTAATCCATTTGAGTTGAGAGTACATACATTTTATGTTTTTTTTTCATCAGGATGAAAACATTGGGAGACTTGTTCATGTTTAATGCTCTTTTGTTTTTATAATTATAAGAGTTTCTGGTATGTTGGTGTTTTTGGAGGTTATCATTGTGGTGAAGTGTAGAGCATGTGCTTGGGGTGAGGACCTGCTAATAACAATTAAAGTTGTTTTAATAATAATAAACAACTACTTTGGGCATGCCATGGATGTGACAAAACCATCTCCTGACTAACGTCTATAAGAGTCTTACAGAGTAAAGATTTTGTAAAAGGTTTTCATGTTAGATAATATTTGTAAATGTTGCAAAAATTGTATTTCACTAAATAAAATAATCAATTAAACTGTATTTCTTGTTTTGATTTTTGTTTGTTATTAATTTTAGAATAATTGAACTTAATAGTTTGACAAAATTAAAAATGTTAACCTGATTCAACTAAATGGCATTGAATTAACCTTATGTAAAAAACTGTAAGGTGTAAAGGTGCAGTGTGTGAATTTTAGCGGCATCTAGTGGTAAATGGACTGCATTTATATGGTGCTTTCAACAGACCCATGGCCACCAAAGCCTCTACATATTGCCTCAGTCCTTCACTCATTCATACACCGACGGCGGTGTCAGACATGCTCGTCGGGAGGAGCTGGGGTTAGGTGTCTTGCTCATGGACACCTCGACACTTGGTCAGGTGGAACCGGGGATAGAACCACCAACCCACATGAACCACTGAGCCACTGCCACCCCACTAGAGGTTGTGAGGTTGTGAATTGCAACTGGCCACTGCTCACCCCTCCCTTCCGAAGAACATAGAGAAACTACGGTGGCCGACACAGAACAAAAATGTCATTGGGGAGAGCAGAGAGTGACTAGCGCTCTGTAGAGAAGTTTGTCCGTTTAGGGCTACTGTAGAAACATGGCGGCGCAATATGGCGATTTCACTGTAAGGGGACCCGCGGTGTGTGTAGATAGAAATGGCTCATTCTAAGGTAATAAAAACATAACGGTTCATTATGTAAGGTCTTTATACACCACTGAAAACATAGTTATGTATATTATATTGCATTTCTGTCAATAGATCTTCATAAATACTACACACTGCACCTTTAAGTTTACTGAAATAAACAATGTTAATTTAATGCAACATAACCCAGTTATGTGGAACCTATTGACATACAAAAGTTATATATTTTTTTGAGTGTACATTTATAAAATATACATTTTATTTTATATTTTAAACAGGACAGGGATCCCTCATAAGTGGATCATTGAAAAAGTTGGAGAAGCCCTGGTTTGTAGTGGCGCTACTTCAGTGGTGTCAGGTGTTATTGAAATGAATAGCAGCACTGCAGCGGTGCAACCAAACTACACCTCTGAGCTGCTCCATGCTGAGAGTCTCTGTGCTGCAGTAATGACACCAATTAAACAAATTATCCCAGCCATTACCAGCAGTCTGCACAACGGCTGCCAGCGAGCCCACGCCTGATGCCCACACTTTCATTAGTGCACTTAATTGACTTGTATTAATAGTAAGCACAGTATACATCGAGTGCTTTGTTTTCATTCCGTGCCACTGTGACTTTGAGACAAACCCGCAGATGTGAAAGACATATTGACTTTCCTCTCGACTCTTGATCCCCAACCCAAGCCATCTGTGCAGTTTTCTTAACTTCTCTTCACTTTTCACAACTCTTCGTTTAGAAAACTGCCATTAAATGGAAATGTAAAAACAGGCCAACTCTTGATTTCAAACAAGAAAATATGAGTGGTGCCAAAACTCATGTCATAATGCTAAAATGTTGCTATATTCTGCTAGTTTTTAGCGCATCGCTGCAGGATTTTTTTCCACCAATTTTATCATCTGCCTGCAAAAAAATGTCAGTCTGATCACTTAGTAAAGCAACAGAACACACACACTCACTTACACACAGACACAGACACACACACACACTCTCGCTCTCTCTCACTCTCTCTCTCCCACACGCACACACAGACACACACACACACACTCTCGCTCTCTCTCACTCTTTCTCTCTCACACACCCACACACACACACGCGCACACACACAAGAAATGCCACAAATACAAAAAATACAAATAAAACTGTGTATTACTGTATATTAATTATATAATTTATTATCTTAATAGTTACATTAATTTAATGTAATGAAACAATGTGAAACATTTTCAAAACATGTTCAAAACATTAGATTTTTTTTTTTAAATGTTTAAATGTCAAAACATATTATTAGTTTTTAAAATAACATTTTATTTTTTTTACTTTGTGGCAGGAGCGGTTCTAGGATTTCACCCTTAGGGGGGCTTAGCCCTCACTGCTGATAACACTACTGAGTGTGTTATGGCTGTGTATTGCAGAATGTCGATAGCACAAATATAAAGGATATTTAATTACATTAGTTTAAATAAACCTAAAACTACCAATTTTACAGTCTTTTTTATTGCTTATGAAGTGTTACTTTTAATCTTTTCACTCATATTTACTTTTTCTTTAAACAATGCCATTATTAATAACTCATGAATAATTTTTTTTTTCATTAATATTTTTTTCTGTAGTACCAAAATTGATTTTGAGAAGCATGAAATTTCATTAGCATTGGTATGACGTATTGAATTGTAGTATTGTGAGAACACAGTATATAGTCTATACTATATTAAACCAACACAACCACACTCTACATTAATGTCAACTCGGTGGCAGAAACATGCAATATCTAATCATGAAAATGCTCACACAACACTATGAAAAGTTAACAAGATTTTACTGCAAGGTGTTAATTCTGTATTACCTCCAACAACTGTTTACTTGAGGGATAAACATAAAACACATCCTCAAAATACAAACTTGCAAGCAATTATAAGCAGCAATTATAAACACAAATGACAAAACTGAACTAAAATGTGCTTTTAACATACTATGTATTAAAAAAAATATTTAGTTACCACTTGTAGTACACTTGAACCTGTGTATGAAAAGATGTTTAAAAGATGGGTTCAAGTGTACTTACAGTTGAGTACACTTAGATGTTCTTAAAGGAGAAGTTCACTTTCAAATTAAAACCAGCCCATGACTTACCCTAAGATGAAGGAAGTCATATACACCTAGGATGGCTCGAGGGTAAGTCATGGGCTGGTTTTGATTTGAAAGTGAACTTCTCCTTTAAGATTATCTTAAGACTTACTAAAGAAGAATTTTACCATATAAAATAGCCTACAAAAATAGTGCTCGAAAATAGAGAACTTTAAGTACATTATTGAAGTGTTGTGTACTTTTTTCACCTGAGATCTCATTATTATCATACTGTTGTTAGCTAGGTAAATGAAAATAAAATTGTCAACAAAAAACTTGATTGCTTTGGTTTGAATAGCGTGACCAAGCAATGCTGAAATAAACTGGATGATGATGATTAACTACAGTACCAACTGAGAATTCATTCTCACCATTTATTACCTCGTTTCAGTAAATCACATCCACGATTTAACTAAATGAAAACAATACGAATTCTTAACTAGCCTATAGCAAACGTATATTGTGTCCGCATATCATGTGCTGGGCTCCATACTACGGAAAGCTAATTTAGGATGGCACATTACCATAGACATTGTATATATTTCATGCATTAATGCAGGCTAATCAATAAAAAATACCTTCTATAACGTCCTATGTGCCACGAGACGTCATGAAAGTCATTTATTTTACATCGTCATTTTAAAAAGTAAAAATTACACTTTCAATAAATTTTGATAACATGATAGTTGATAGTTTTAGGGGGGCTGGCATGACAGACAGGGTCTAGAACCGCCCCTGCTTTGTGGGATTGACCCATAACTGAAGCACTTGTGCCTTCTCATATGGTCAAACATGACAGGATCAGATGTCTCTCTCGTGTGTGTTTCTGTCAGTGGACTGGATAGGATTCCAGCTTGACATTTCTCTCTCTGTACTTCAGCCGAAAAATAAATGAAAAGAGATTAGAGATGACAGATGTGATATGAGGTATAAAGCATTTGAGAGAAGTGTGGATTAGATACAGAACTAACCATCATGCTTTGCTGATACACCACAACATTGAGACATTGCTCTACACTGTAAAAAGTAAGAATTCAAGGGTCATGCAGGGAATTCTGGGAATGTCAATTTACAGATTTTCACTTATTACTTTTCACCTCTCCGGTAGGTCTTTCACAGTGTCGTAGAGGGGTGAGGTGTTTTGCAACATCTAGCTACTGGGGTGCTCCAGGGTTCAGTGCTGGGACCGCTTCTCTTCTCATGTAAATAAAAGTCAAAGTTTGCATTTAAAAGTATTTATTTCTTTTAAACTTGTGGTGAAACAGAACATGGACATGATTTTGGTTTCACGTTTCTATTCACACAGTATTCACACACTATTTAGTATATTAGTGCTTCTACTGGGGCTAGTGCTTCTCTTCTCTTCTCTTCTCTTCTCAAAGAGGCACAAAATCACTTTCATGGACCTTTACGTAACAACCTAGTGTTTGGGTAATTTATGTGTTACCCAGATCCTGGGTCAGACTTAACAACCCAGTGTTTGAGTAGTTTTTGTGTTACCCAGATCCTGGTTCAGATGTAACAACCCAGTGTTTGAGTAGTTTTTGTGTTACACAGATCCTGGGTCAGACGTAACAACCTAGTGTTTGGGTAGTTTATGTGTTACCCATATCCTAGGTCAGACTTAACAACCCAGTGTTTGAGTAATTTATGTGTTACCCAGATCCTGGATCAGACGTAACAACCCAGTGTTTGAATAGTTTTTATGTTAACCAGATCCTGGGTCAGACGTAACAACCCAGTGTTTAAGTGGTTTTTGTGTTACCCAGATCTTGGGTCAGACGCAACAACCCAGTGTTTGGATATTTTTTGTGTTACCCAGATCCTGGGTCAGACGTAACAACCCAGTTTTTGGGTAGTTTTTGTGTTACCCAGATCCTGGGTCAGACGGAACAACCTAGTGTTTGGGTAGTTTATGTGTTACCCAGATCCTGGGTCAGACTTAACAACCCAGTGTTTGAGTAGTTTTTGTGTTACCCAGATCCCGGGTCAGATGTAACAACCCAGTGTTTGGGTAGTTTTTGTGTTACCCAGATCCTGGGTCAGACGTAACAACCCAGTGTTTGGGTAGTTTTTGTGTTACCCAGATCCTGGGTCAGACGTAACAGTCTGAAGCTCCGGCGCGAGATCCAGCGCCTTTACGGAGGAAACAGGACAACAGAGACTTTAACAGCAATTACACTTCAATTACCTCTAAATGTTAAATTTGTAAAAAAATTTACTACTAGTATTTATTTGTTAAATGAGCTTAAATGTTGCCAATATGTATTAAAAACTATATAAATATGCTATACTGTAAAATATGATAGAAAATAAAGGAACAGTGGTTGGGTATTTTTTTTTTTTTAAGTTTAGAGGATTTAAGTTAATCCGTAGACATTAATTCATGTATGAAGTAAAATAATAAGCTAGTATCATATTAAAAATGAATCAACTACTGGGTTAAATAAACAACACAATTTGTTGGGTAAAATTAACCCAACATGTGTTCTGTCCTATATTTACCCAGCTCTTGGGTTGTTTTTAACACAGTGTTTTTAGG
Organism: Rhinogobio ventralis; assembly: GCA_039654625.1. Lineage (NCBI taxonomy): Eukaryota > Metazoa > Chordata > Actinopteri > Cypriniformes > Gobionidae > Rhinogobio > Rhinogobio ventralis. The sequence goes on along the minus strand of CM077210.1, from coordinate 35,848,667 downwards.
TGAATTTTCAAGAAATGGCTGAAGATGAACACTTTCATTCAATTAATACTAACACTTACCATTCTATCTATCTATCTATCTATCTATCTATCTATCTATCTATCTATCTATCTATCTATCTATCTATCTATCTATCTATCTATATATAAAATATAAAAAACATACATATTGTTGCCCTATTGTTGGTTTGATTGCTTCTAAAGCTCTCCTCATTTGTAAGTCACTTTGGATAAAAGTGTCTGATAAATGATTAAATTTAAATCTAATGTAACAGAGATTACAATTTATATTATAACAATTTATATATATTTATTTATGCAATCTTTCAGCAGTAGCCGTAATGCAGATTTCAGCTTCCCGTGAGACACGTTACACACGTTATGGGATTGGCTTGATTTATTAAGCTTGTCCGGCTTGATAGTTGAGCTAGCAGTTAGTGAGCCATCAATAAGAGTCTGGACAGTCTAGGGGACACGCGTAATGTAGCTGCAGTGCTGGCGGCTCAATGCCTTCGCTACATTTTGAATGTTTTGTTAACAAAGTTGCACCCTGATGTGCTGTAAAACATGCCTGCGGTTTTGGGATTGCTGGAGATTACATTTAAAACACTGATTCTGCGTCAACAACACCAAAGTGTGTGTGAAACACAAAACCTTGTGATTCTGAAACATCTCGCCCCCCCCCCCCCCACAATCCCCCCCGCCCCCCTCCCCCCTCCGATGCCCTATTTTCCTCATCTCAATGTCAACAACTTCTGCCCCAAGCGCTCTCGGTTTTCATCCACCGCAGGCTGGTGTCTCCGGGAGAGCTTTAAAATGATAGACTGTCATGTTTGCCTCAGTTTGAAGTATTCCCAAATATGAAGTATTTGAAGTATAGAATTTTGTTTTCGTAATCAGGCTCTCAAAAAATTATATAACAATTTGGATTTAGATTTATCGGCCAATATCGGTTATCATCTTTCAAATATAAATAATTATCGGTTATCGGCCAAATTATTTTATATTAGTGCATCCCTAATTATCAATGTTGAAAACAGTTCTGCTTCATATTTTTGTTGAAACCATAATACATTTTCTCATTGCATAACCGTTCCATTCCGTGCCATCCAACTGTGATGGGCAACATCACGACTATGCTTAAGCATGAGGTATGCTTTTTTAGGGTCGCATTTTACCGTTTTTGGTTCGTTTACATGTCTTTGGTCCGTGTTGCGTTCATATTTCATTCAAACTGCACCAGAGTTCATTTGGAAGCAGATCGAGGCCCATCTTTTCAGCTTCTCGGGTTCAGATGACATCGTTCACACTTATTCAAATGAACCGCACTAACAGAGCAAGATTCGTTTTAATCGACAAACATGCCAAGTGTAAACACACCCTAAATGCGTTCTTATGTGGTCTTTTCTGAATGATATCAATCCACAATCTGACTTGTGTTGCAACCAAACCACACTGGATCGTCTGGCTCCTTGGCTCCTTGACTGAGTCTGGTTTTCTCCCAAGATTTTTTTTCCTCCATTTCTGTAACAGATGGAGTTTGGTTTCTTTACCACTGTTACCTCTGGCTTGCTTAGTTGAAGACACTTAACTCTTTCCCCGCCATTGGCGGTAATTTGTGAGAAAACAATTCCCTGCCTAATATGCATCTTCTGAAAGAGTGCAGAATCTCCTGATCAAAACATAGGTGAAGAAGACGCAGAAACAAGCGATCTCATATGTAATCATGTGCATATGTAAAATAACACGATCATCGCAACACGGTCTCACTCCTATTCGTCACATATTGACGCTTGGTCAGTTCCCTTCGGCGTCACTTTTTAACGCACAGGGTACCCATTTAGCGCCGTTTTCCGATGCACAGTACTCCATTGATTTCAATGAGAAACCGTTGCCGTCATATACAGACGCGGTGGGCATGGTTATCGTCATAATGAAACTATATATTGGGTTATGATTTTGCCATTATGACATGGAGTGTGATTCTCAATTTAACCAGCCAGCATAATTTTATTTACATTTATTTTATTTTTTTATTTACGCTATTCAGACACGTTTTGAACACGTAACCCAACCCCATCCCTAAACCTACCCATTTGTGTATTATAAAAAACAGAATATAACAGGCAGATACGACTGCAGCCACAATTTATTGTTTCGAGGCCAAACGATTGATTTGTGTGAAGAAAATCCCCAAAAGCGATCAGCGTCGAGTCCATCCACTGAAGATCATGAACACATTTAAAAAATTGCTGCCCGAAGAAACGTTACGTCAGCTTTGACAGCATTGGCTGTCGTGTGTCTCGTGACCAATTGCGTCATTACGTCAGCTTTGATTGTAAAATGCCATTGGCTCTCATGTGTCTCGTGACCGATCGGATCATGCTAAAGATTCGGGTGTGTATAAGTTGAATGAGATATGACTGAGTGGAGTGTGTGTGTTCACAGAGCGGCGGGATCATTTCAGCGATTAAAACCATAAGATCAACTCTGTTCTTAGAGTCGTATGACTTCAGAAGACTTGGAATGCAACATGAGTTAATACTTTAATACTGTTTTTGGTCAGTTTTTGCAACAAATACCTGTGACTGTACTTTTATTTGCCTGTTACATGTTTTATATTGTTGAGAAGTGGGTATGTTTAGGGTAGGAGTGGGGTTAGTTGCTCCAAAATATAAAAGTAGCCCATAAATATTCATAAAATCATGTCTATTTTTACAAATGCAAAGAATTAAATGCGTCTTGATCTGACACATTGGGCAAACAAGTGAAACCAAATGGAGTACCCTGTGCGTTAAAAACGTGTGACGCAGAGGGGTCCTGACCAAGAGTCAATATGTGACGAATCGAAGTGAAACCATGTTGATCATCAACATTAAACAGCATATAAATCAAAACTAATGTTACTGAGTAAAATGTCGACCCAGAACGAGCTATAGGACTGTGAAGCTTTGGGGACGTTGATGGACTCCATCTAGTCCATCTGTGTTTGATCATCGTTCTGAATCCCATCTGGATGTAGTCTTTGACAAAAACACGATTTTTGCTTAAAATGTTGCTTTTTTATGAAACTTACCCACATTCAAGTGTTGATAAAAAAAGAATGCATAAAGCTAGAATAATCAGGTTGTTTTGTTCAAAAGCAGATGCTCTGTTCTTTCTTTTGATTTATTGCATATTCAGATATTAATACAACAAAATATTCTGGGGGCCATTAAACTTTTGTGAAAATGTTCAGCATATTATTCATTTGACTGCACTGACACTATTGGATGATCATCACTGTTTTCTCCAGAGCTGCTTTATAGCTGAATTGAACTAATTCCATAATTGATGAACTTTACAGTTATTAAACCAAACTGAGTCAGCACTAAACTGATTTCAACTGAATAATGACTGTCTTTTTAGAGCTGCTTTACAGCAGAATTGAATTCTGTTTGCATCACTGAACCATTATTTCACTGTTTATCCCTGTAAAGCTGCTTTGAAACAATCTGTGTATAAAACACTATAGAAATAAAGGTGACTTTCCAGACAGCAACACAGTGTCGGTCCAGATCCGGCCCACATTCCACATACAAACGTCTATTACAATGTCCATGATGTGACGTGTTTATGGGACATTAGCATTGCCATATTAAGGTAAGCTGCATATATTTATTCCACATCTGAACTACACTAACAGAAAATGTGCATATGGTCTTACCACAGGCCCAATGCATGACATTATTTAATGGATATGATGGTGTACTGGACATACACTGCTCCATATTCTTTAAAGGGGTCCTATAATGCCCTTTTTTACAAGATGTAAAATAAGTTTTTGATGTCCCCAGAGTGTGTATGTTAAGTTTTAGCTCAAAATACCCCACAGATAATTTTTTATAGCATGTTAAAATGGTAACTTTTTGAGGGTGAGCAAAAGCGCAGCGTTTTTGTGTGTCCCTTTAAATGCAAATGAGTTGCTGCTCCCGGCCCCCTTTCAAGAAGAGGGCGGAGCTTCAAGAGCTCATGTTAGCAGCTCTGCTCACGCAGACACACTGAAAATGTCAGAAACTGTTCAGCCTTTTATGTTCAAACCTGAGTCAGACAATGATGGAAAGACTCAAGAAGAAGTGACGAGACAGGACGTTTCTGAATGGTTAGTTGATGAATTTATGGAGCTGATGTGGAGTTAACTATCCTCAAGTCATTGATTAGCATATTCTGTCATGATAATCTATAAACCGCTGGTGTGGGGACTGTTGTAAGATGCACAGAGCCAGAGAATATCTGCTGCATGAAGAGAGAACAGGTATAGTTTAGTTTAATTACGGTAATATAACTTATGTTGTCATATTGCTTTATGATTTGCTATTGCATTTGAGTTCATACTGGATTGCAATATATGTGAAAAGACGGATGACTCCCAAATGTGCTCGACTACAACAACTCTTCCTCTTCTCAACATGGTAATTTTTTATAAGGACAATATTTTCAACTACTTTTCTAAGTGACTTAAAAAGATCCCAGGAGGGTCCATGAGAGCCACAGTGTTATATACTACAGACAACCAGTCAAAATGCTTTAGCAACCACATTTTCAACATAAAACGTTCAAATCTGATCATAATGAGCTTTTGAGGCTAGCTTAAGTGTTAATGCTCTGGCTGTTTGCATTGGTCAGTCTGCAGTGTTTTATATGGATTCATTTGGGTTTGTTCTCTATATGAGGCACCACTTAAGTTTTACCTTTTGAAGCCCCAATAACTTCCGCAGCCATGTGGAGAGTGTGATCTTATTCAAAGAGTCTCGCCATGAAGCGTCTCAAGACGACCTCAGCAGAGAGAATCTAACGCTGCCGTCACGTTCCTCCCGGGAAGGTCATAAGCTACTTATGAGTTTGGGTATCACTGTGAGATTTCTTATTCTTTTTATTTCATATTCCTTTCTTTTTTCTTTCACTTCAAAGACAGCCTTTTAGCATTAGCACAACAAATGAAGAGAAAAGGATGAACACCAGATGGGTTATAGTAGAAAACTGAATATCTAAGACTTGGTTCCTCTGAAATACATGAGTGTGAATCTGAATTGAATTGGACACGCCCCCACAGGAGGTTGAAATGCATGACAGGAAGACAAATTTACTGAATTGAAATGCACCAGAGGAATTTCATAAGTTCAACGCAACAATAAAGAAGCAAGAACAGAAACGTCTTAGCTGTTTGTTGAAGGTTTCCAAGCATTGTTCTTCCTCCGCTGTCCATAAAATGACAGTTTCTAAAGCTGATCACTTTGTAGTTGCAAAATCTGAAAGATAATTACGATTTATCATTATTAATGTGAATTTCAAACAAGCGTAGAAAGAGTGTACATCCAAAAACTAAATTATGAATTTATTTGTTTGTCTCTTCTGTTCACCAAGGCTGCATTTATTCAATCAAAAATACAGTAAAATTGTGAAATATTATTATAATTTAAAATAATATATTGTAAACTGTAATTTATTCCTGTGATCAAAGCTGAATTTTCAGCATCATTACTCCAGTCTTCAGTGTCACATGATCCTTCAGAAATCATTCTAACATGATGATTTGCTGCTCAAAAAACATTTACTATTATCAATGTTGAAAACTGTGGTGCTGCTTCATATTTTTGTGGAAACCATGAATATTTTTTTCAGGAGTCTTTGGTCAGCAGTTATGTGAAATAGAACATTTTGTAACATTATAAATGTCTTTACTGTCACTTTTGGTCAATTTAATGTGTCCTGACCCCAAACACCTGAATGGTACTGTGTGTGAGTTGGGATACAGCCATAAACTAATTTAGGCCACAATCCTGCATTAGCAGGGCGTCTTCATTTCAGTGCCAGTATTATCAACTGCAGCATTTACTGCAAAAAGAAAAAAAAAATACAAACACACACAAATGAAGGCATGAGACTATAGAACATCTCCAATGCAGAACACACTCTCACACACACAGACACACAAACACACACATACACACACACACAATCTCTCTTAAATATGTGGTTTACGGGGACTCTCTATATGCGTAATGGTTTTTATACTGTACAAACTGTATATTCTCTCTCCTACACTAACCCTACCTCTAAACCTACCCATCACACAAAACTTTCAGCATTTTTTTGAATTTCAAAAAAACACTTTTTAGTATGTATTTTTAAGACTTTTGGTTCACGAGGACACAGGAAGTGTCCTCATAAACCATGTTTACATTGTAATACCCATGTCATTATATACATCTGTGTCCTCATAAACCACATATACCTGTACACACATACACGCACACACTTGAATATGTGGTTTACGGTGACTCTCTATATGCTCTATATACACTCACCTAAAGGATTATTAGGAACACCATACTAATACTGTGTTTGACCCCCTTTCGCCTTCAGAACTGCCTTAATTCTACGTGGCATTGATTCAACAAGGTGCTGAAAGCATTCTTTAGAAATGTTGGCCCATATTGATAGGATAGCATCTTGCAGTTGATGGAGATTTGTGGGATGCACATCCAGGGCACGAAGCTCCCGTTCCACCACATCCCAAAGATGCTCTATTGGGTTGAGATCTGGTGACTGTGGGGGCCATTTTAGTACAGTGAACTCATTGTCATGTTCAAGAAACCAATTTGAAATGATTCGAGCTTTGTGACATGGTGCATTATCCTGCTGGAAGTAGCCATCAGAGGATGGGTACATGGTGGTCATAAAGGGATGGACATAGCCAGAAACAATGCTCAGGTAGGCCATGGCATTTAAACGATGCCCAATTGGCACTAAGGGGCCTAAAGTGTGCCAAGAAAACATCCCCCACACCATTACACCACCACCACCAGCCTGCACAGTGGTAACAAGGCATGATGGATCCATGTTCTCATTCTGTTTACGCCAAATTCTGACTCTACCATCTGAATGTCTCAACAGAAATCGAGAATTTTTCCAGTCTTCAACTGTCCAATTTTGGTGAGCTCGTGCAAATTGTAGCCTCTTTTTCCTATTTGTAGTGGAGATGAGTGGTACCCGGTGGGGTCTTCTGCTGTTGTAGCCCATCCGCCTCAAGGTTGTGCGTGTTGTGGCTTCAAAAATGCTTTGCTGCATACCTCGGTTGTAACGAGTGGTTATTTCAGTCAAAGTTGCTCTTCTATCAGCTTGAATCAGTCAGCCCATTCTCCTCTGACCTCTAGCATCAACAAGGCATTTTCGCCCACAGGACTGCCGCATACTGGATGTTTTTCCCTTTTCACACCATTCTTTGTAAACTCTAGAAATGGTTGTGCGTGAAAATCCCAGTAACTGAGCAGATTGTGAAATACTCAGACCGGCCCGTCTGGCACCAACAACCATGCCACGCTCAAAATTGCTTAAATCACCTTTCTTTCCCATTCTGACATTTAGTTTGGAGTTCAGGAGATTGTCTTGACCAGGACCACACCCCTAAATGCATTGAAGCAACTGCCATGTGATTGGTTGATTAGATAATTGCATTAATGAGAAATTGAACAGGTGTTCCTAATAATCCTTTAGGTGAGTGTACACATGTACACACGTACACACACGCACACACACACCTATAACAGGGGCAAAGTTTTTTTAAAAATCAATCAGTCAGTGCAGACTGCACACAGATATGAAGTGGTTAGATTAGAACACATGCAGAACACCCCAAACACACACAAAAATAGCAACATAATCTTTTGCAAAAAAGGCTTTTATGAAGCAACATAAAATACTGGAGAGAACTACTCACCTATTCTAACAAAATATGTCTGTCTGACTGAATGTAAGTTAAACACAAACACTTTCTGTTCAGTAATTCTGACTGAATCCAGATCATTTAAGCAGTACTTTCGGCTTTGTGTTCTGTTTTTATGTAGATTAATGACCATTTGTTTATGAATCAAAGACTCTTTAAAGGGACAGTTCAACCTAAAATGAACATTAAGTCATCATTTACTCACCCTGGTGTTGTTTTAATGCTGTATGCCATTCTTTCTTTTATGGACCACAAAAGGAGATTTTTTTTTATTATTATTATTTTTTTTTTATGTCCTCTGTTAGGACCCCAAACGATCCCATTTACTCAAATTAAAGCACCTGATTACAATTCCTACTAAATCATGTTATGATAAATGCTGTTTGAACTACGTTATAACGACCATTAATGTCTGTATTATACATGCTTAGTTTACACACGCATTTTGCATTTACCCTACGTGTATTTACAATCGTTTTTAATGTAATTATGTGTCAAATGAAGTGTTAAATGTACAAATATTTCAGTTATGATGATGTAATGATGTTGAATTATTCACTTAATAGGCTATTATTATTATTATTAATTAGCAGTTTATCAAATATAAAAAAAAATTACGTAAAATTTGTTTAATTATCTCAATTATTAGAGATTAATCAGAATAATGGAAATTGCATGTAAATGAGAGTGAAAGTTTTGCTTGTGTTAAGTAAACATCTTACTGCGATTAAGTACTTAATCATATATAAACATCTTATATATGTATATCTCAAATATATGTATATCTCAAAGGCCCGGTTTATTCGTGGTATTAAGATTTGGTCGACTGGATCACAAGTGGACGACGCTAAATACACGGGGTGTAAACGGGGTTGGGGTTTGTAACACACATGGACAAAAAGTCACAAAACTGCAAGAATGATTTCATGGGGCTTTTTTAAAGAGCACAGTAGTGAAGTGGAGTAATAACCCTCAAAGGACCAACACTCTTCAATAGGACCAAAACTGACCCTGAGGGTTTATAAGTGAAAGAGTCGGTCAGAATGGCAGGGTGGAAATCGATGGATCTCAGGGTGTGAAGCTGTAAGGCAGAAGAGCACAGACAGGATTGAATCAGAGCCACACTGCTCAACACTAGACCTTAAGAGAAAACACACAACCGCATTCACCTGAACTTGAGATTGTGTTTTTTACCCTGACGAAGGCTTGTAAGCCGCAACGCGTAGGTGTACTTGTCACCTGTTTTTAAAAGAATAAGCCATGATGAATTAAAGGCTTTTTAACTTTTTCTACACCATTCGAGTGCCTTGGAAATTCTTTATTTATCGCATTCACCTCTTGTTTGGCTTCCATAATGTGACATTCTTCAAAGTCAGGGTTAAAATACATGAATGTGGCTGCACATTTAATCGTAACTTACATTATAGCTTAGAGCAATTATCAAGTTAAATGCTGCCATTAAATAAGGTCACAAGTCTCAACTTTGTAATTTTGTCATTTATTTGTCAAAGAAATGTAAACAATAAATACTGTTTTGTGTCGTGACAGATCGCTGTAGTGCCTCAGTTAAAGCTGCTCATGAACCAATCATCTCTTCCTTCTAGTTAATTTATAGCATCAAATAAACATGAATGAACATCAGAAGGAATGTTGTTTCAACACACTGTTTTTCAAGTTCAAGTCCACCAACGTTAATCTACGAACTCTCCTGACTGCTTTGTCGTACAAAATGGCGTATTCGGCGGATTATAATTGGTCAGATCGCCTGTCAATCAAACTCCCTTCGAAGGGTGAATTCCGATTTGTTGACTATATAGATTTTTTTGACAAGCTTAAATCTTCTTTTAAAAGTGATCCATATCCGATATCTGCATTTACGCCATACACGAAACAACCCAAAGTGGACGTACTGACACGGAATGCTTAGGCCGAAAAGGAAGTAAAAACGGCGCGATTTGCATTGATAACACAAGCTTTCGCTTTCTGCACCATCTTTAAAGGTCATCAAAACATTGGGTTGAGCCTTCGTCCTCCATTGAGTCATTGAAAAGTGTCATGTGATCACGGTTGGTGTTGATGTCATTCACCACTGTTGCATTTTTAATGACGTACGACTCGCATTGACGGGAATATCCGATCTGTCTTTCTACATGGCAGGCGCAATTGCACATATACGATTCCAACCTGTTCTCACTCCTAACTCGTCACATATTGACGCTTGCTCATGACCCCTCGCCGTCACTTTTTAATGCACAGGATACCCCATTTTTCTACATCTACATTTCTTGCATTTGTAAAAGTAAGCATGATTTTATTCATTTTTATAGGCTACTTTTATATTTTGGAGCAACTAACACCACTCCTACCCTAAACATACCAACTTCTACACAATATAAAACATGTAACAGGCAAATAAAAGTACAGTCACAGGTATTTATTGCAACAACTGACCAAAAACAGTATAAAAGTATTAACTTGTTGCATTCCAAGTCTTCTGAAGCCATACGATGTGAAGAACAGAGTTGATCTTAATGTTTTAATCGCTGAAATGATCCCGCCGCTCTGTGAATTCAACGCACGCAGTCATGTCTCATTCAAAAGATACACCCAATTGGTCACGAGACACACATGAACCAATGCCATTTCACAATCAAAGCTGACGTAATGATGCAATCGGTCACAAGACATATGAGAGCCAATGCAATTTCACTACCAAAGCTTTCTTCAGGTGGCAATTTTTGAATGTGTGCATATGATGTACGGCGGATGGTGACGCCGGTGATCGCTTTTGGGTCTTTTCTTCACACAAATCAACTGTTTGGCCTCAGAACACTAGGGTTATTTGTACTTTTTAAATAAATTGTGCCTGTAGTCGTATCTGCCAGTTATATCCTGTGTTTTATATTATATACACTCACCTAAAGGATTATTAGGAACACCTGTTCAATTTCTCATTAATGCAATTATCTAATCAACCAATCACATGGCAGTTGCTTCAATGCATTTAGGGGTGTGGTCCTGGTCAAGACAATCTCCTGAACTCCATACTGAATGTCAGAATGGGAAAGAAAGGTGATTTAAGCAATTTTGAGCGTGGCATGGTTGTTGGTGCCAGACGGGCCGGTCTGAGTATTTCACAATCTGCTCAGTTACTGGGATTTTCACGCACAACCATTTCTGGAGTTTACAAAGAATGGTGTGAAAAGGGAAAAACATCCAGTATGCGGCAGTCCTGTGGGCGAAAATGCCTTGTTGATGCTAGAGGTCAGGGGAGAATGGGCCGACTGATTCAAGCTGATAGAAGAGCAACTTTGACTGAAATAACCACTCGTTACAACCGAGGTATGCAGCAAAGCATTTGTGAAGCCACAACACGCACAACCTTGAGGCGGATGGGCTACAACAGCAGAAGACCCCACCGGGTACCACTCATCTCCACTACAAATAGGAAAAAGAGGCTACAATTTGCACGAGCTCACCAAAATTGGACAGTTGAAGACTGGAAAAATGTTGCCTGGTCTGATGAGTGTCGATTTCTGTTGAGACATTCAGATGGTAAAGTCAGAATTTGGCGTAAACAGAATGAGAACATGGATCCATCATGCCTTGTTACCATTGTGCAGGCTGGTGGTGGTGGTGTAATGGTGTGGGGGATGTTTTCTTGGCACACTTTAGGCCCCTTAGTGCCAATTGGGCATCGTTTAAATGCCACGGCCTACCTGAGCATTGTTTCTGACCATGTCCATCCCTTTATGACCACCATGTACCCATCCTCTGATGGCTACTTCCAGCAGGATAATGCACCATGTCACAAAGCTCGAATCATTTCAAATTGGTTGAGTTCACTGTACTAAAATGGCCCCCACAGTCACCAGATCTCAACCCAATAGAGCATCTTTGGGATGTGGTGGAACGGGAGCTTCGTGCCCTGGATGTGCATCCCACAAATCTCCATCAACTGCAAGATGCTATCCTATCAATATGGGCCAACATTTCTAAAGAATGCTTTCAGCACCTTGTTGAATCAATGCCACGTAGAATTAAGGCAGTTCTGAAGGCGAAAGGGGGTCAAACACAGTATTAGTATGGTGTTCCTAATAATCCTTTAGGTGAGTGTATAATGGGTAGGTTTAAGGGTGGGGCTGGGTTATGTGTTCAAACGTAAATAAATAAAAAAATGTGAGAGTGAGAATCACACTCCAACATGTCATAATGGAAACATTATAACCCAATATATAATTTCATCATGACGATAACATTCCTGTGTCCAACGCGTCTGTGTATGACGGCAAAGGTTTCTCATTGAAAGCAATGGGTACTCTGCGTGGGGTACCATGTGCGTTAATATATGACGAGTTGGGAGTGAGAACGTGTTGCGATTCATATCAGATTTATTTCCACATATGAATAAGGCCTGAAACCCATCAGAGAATATCAGAATCCAAGTGCTTTTTTCCTGCTTACATGCTCGTGGGTCATATCCGATCTGTGCCACATGGGAGAGAAAAATCGGAATTGGGTCACTTAAGCAATGTAATGTAAATGCAGCCTATAAATGTATCTGTTCATAGTGTGAAGAGCGGCACTATGATACACGTGTGTTTTCAACATCAGAGCACCTTGGTTCACAGCAAATGTTGCTTCTCAAAAAACTCCATCTCTGTATGTGCAGCATTACAGAAGGGCTGACGGTGGAGGAACTCTCTGTAGGATTACCCAAGATGCTGAGCTCAACAGAGACGAAAGAATGAGACTTATGCCTGGTACACATTGTAAGATTTTGGGCGATTTCTGTGGTTGTGGCTCCTAAACGTTGATCCTACGTAGTACAGTGAGAGAGGCTCAAAGACGGCCATTGTCACTGTCTTGTGACCAAAGATCATTTGCTGACAGTGTCAGAAATGTAGCATGATCATCTCAGTGTGTGCTGCTACAAGCTACGTCTACTGACTAGCAATTAAAAATGCAGCATGAAATGGTGTATTCATCAACGCGACATGGCGCTAAAACTAAAAAGCCTTTCTAAATTCTTGCTAAAGTTAACAGTAATTTAGCATCAATATAACAAAGGTTACAGCAATAATATCAAATAATGATAGCATCAGGGATCATAAAAAGCCAACATTTGCTCTCCATTTAGCCTCATTGCTGTGTAGGTGAAAGTAGAGTTTTTTACAGATCTTTTCTTCCTCTGTTCCCTCGACTGACACACATTTCACATTTCACTGGTTTAGTTGGTGAGTTGTGTCACGGGTTACAGAGTCACGTAAACATTGACGTCTCCTGTGCTCCTCGGTGCGCTAGCAGCTACTCGAGTGTGCGTGTGACATTTGCAGCAGTCACAGATGGTTTAAATTCACTTCAGTCGGTGACAGTGGAAAGGTGTATTAGGGCATAATTTATTTACACATGGACACAAAACACTTGCATAGTATGTGTTGTATTAATATTTCATTCCACAGCACTGATACCTTCATTTGCCTCACATCTAATGAGTTAATCTGGATTACAGCACAAATTAAACATGTCAATCGTGGCCCTGTATTACTGCAGGCATGATATATGATTAATGGATGCATGTCTACATGGTTTTGCATTACATTAAAATGCGTATGAGGTCAACACTGTCACAGTGCCTCAAAACGGGTAAAACACTGTATATGTTAACATTTCATATTCTGATAACGATAGGAGAACTGACAGATTGACATCAAGTCAATTAAAGTAATATGATTTAAAATCAAAACATATTTTAGTATCCTTAGTCTTTTTATGAGCGTGATTAAAATCCCAATACCGACCTCTAGTATTTTTTCACTTTTTTCCAATTTTAGAGGCCAGTTCTGAAAATATTGGTAACCTGATGATAATCTGAACCATTTGGACTTGAAGTGAACATGTTTGTCTATGTATCTACTAATTCTTTTGAGGCCTGCAATCATAATTCTCAAGATATCATGTTCTAAACATGGCTTTCCAGATAAGATGTTTTTTTTGGCCTGAAAATATCAGAGGGCTGAAGAATATGAGAATGTTAGACCTTAGTTTTAGGTCCTGAAAAGCGCATAACAAACAAAATTTGAAAGATTGAAAGATGCATATAATAATACAACAAATAAACATTACTCTAGTAAGACACTAGGGCCAGATTTACTAAACAGGCCAAATTAGAATGAGAACGCAATCCCATATAAGTGCCCAGACACAGACGCAGCCGGATCATTTCCATAATGACCAACACAATCTACCAAAAGCAGTGCAAATTAGCGTCTGGTTTAAGACATGCTTTTTGGGCGGTAAATAATGGCGCAAATACCAGTAGATTGACTAGCGCAAAGCTTAGTAAATCACCTTGCATGATTCATTTAAATACTCTCCTCACATAAATTTGTCATCTGAAAGGGAAACTCTTACAAATGCATATGCAATAAGTTCAGCCACAAAAATAACCCTGTCCACGCCTTTTCAGCGCTAGTTTTTCACTGCATGTCTTTAGTAAATCCAGACAGTATGCCAAAAGAGGCTTTGCGCTGGCGCAAGCTGTTAGTAAATCTGGCCCATAAAGCTGTAATTTTCACTGCACCTCCAGATCATGTTATCTTACCCAGTAATTAAGGCTCCTATTAAGAGCACAATGACATTACACAGCTATGATCATGGACCATTAGAGAACCAATAAGCCAAAGTCTCTCTTCTTCCCTGTCTCCAGATTTACAACTGCTGCACGAGTGTAAAAAAAGTGAAAGTTCTCACCTTAAGTGAGTGATGAAATACGACTAATGGAAAGGACATCGTGACAGGCATCTGTGAGCTGCGTTCGGCGGGACGGGTGCGATAATCCCGGTGACATTAACTGTGTCCGGCCTGGCGTTTTAGCTGCCGTTAATCACTGCAGGAAGTCTAGAGCTGTCAGGACGTGGCCTGTGCTGTGTCAGGCAGTGACCTTCAACACTGTGAGGGAACACCCTAGTTTTATCAGAGCTCAGATGCAGTGAGGACAAAGCAGATGTCAAAACATACGTTAGTGTTAAAACAGTCAGCTTAAGCAAGTGCTAAATGCAACAGAGCTGCATTGTGAGTATTTCAACAAATTTTGATTGTTTTCAGTGCAAACATGCCCCCTTTCTTTGCAAATGAGGCTTATTATAGCATGCAATGAATTAACAAAAGACATTTGCCTGGTGCATTTAACTATCACAGTGCTGCACTAATTGTTAGGGGCCAAGCACCGAAGGTGTGTAGGCACCTATTGTATCTGTTGGTGTTCTTCTTATTATTCTTCCGCTCTGAATGTCTATGGCAGCCCATAGAACTGCTTGCAGGAAAGTTATGAAATTTGGCACACAGCCTGGACAGCCTGAATTGTCACCATAGCAAATTTGTAGCGTCTAATCTCTGCCACCAACTGTCCAAAATTACACTCACGTTTATGCTAATAACTTTTGAACTGTAAGGTTTTCATGACAGAAAATGTACTCTAATGAGGCCAGCAATTATAATTCTCAAGATATCAGGTTCTAAACATGGCTTTCCAGATAAGATGCTTTTTTTGGCCTGGAAAAATCAGAGGGCTGAATAATATGAGAATGTTAGAAAATGCAAAACTTTTATCTCTATCTCAAAACCTCTAGCGCCACCAATTGTCCAAAATTACACTCACATTTATGCTAATAACCTTTGAACCGTAAGGGCTAGAAACTAAATTCTGATTCCTTGGCTCAAGACGATTCAATTGCATATGCATTTACCGTCATGAAAACTTTTCCGCAATTTAAAATTTTCAAAAATGTCAAACTCCTCCTAGGCAGTTGCTCCAGTTTTCATGAAAATTTAACCAGATCTTCAGACCATGGAGACAAAAAGTTAAGGAATTCAAGTTGATTCGTCAAACCGTTCTTGAATAACACACAAACAAATTAGACAAAGAACATGCCAAAATGAACGTGAAGCTATCTCTGTAACGTTTTACCGTATTCTGACCAAACTTGGTGTGTGCTATGACAACCATGACCTGAAGCTACATACACAGTGCCACCTATTGGTCGAAAGTGAAAAAAAAACAGACGCAGCCGGGTAATTTCCATAATAACCAAAGAGCAGTGCAAATTAGCTTCTGGTTTAAGACATGCTTTTTTGGGGGCGGTAAATAATGTTGCAAATACCAGTAAATTGACTAATGCAAACCTTAGTAAATCACCTTGCGTGATTCAAAAAAGTTAAGGAATTCAAGTTGATTCGTCAAACTGCTCAACATGCCAAAATGAACGTACCACTCGCCACGTACCATCGGCCCCGCTGAGGAGGACAGCGTTACCAGTCCCACTCCACCACTGCCAGAGACCAGCCAACCACCACCAGCGAGTGACGCCACGGAGAAGTTGCACGAGCCCACCGCAGACCGTGGAGACTGGCCACCCACGAGAGACGAGCCCGTACCGAGGACAAGGACGGAGTGTGTCATCGCCTCGGAGCCCAGACCACCAACAAGTTCTGACCAGGTGCGTGAGCCGACAACGGCGTATATCGCAGAGGGAGTTATTGTGGAGTTCGAGGGCTGGGAGGAAAGCCCCGCCCACAACACCGCCGCTGTGGTTGAGTTGCAGGAAGTCACTGGCAACTATATTGAAGAACTGGGGAGTGTTTTTGAGGTAGACCTGATAGACTTTTTTGGAGAGGTTTTTCCTGTGACCCCTGTCTCTTCAGATACCCCTGTTTCTCCAGTGTCTCCTGCCTCTGAATTCCCACCCAGCCTCCCTCTCCCACCTCCTCTGTCGGTCTATTCCTCAGTCCTCCCTTCGCTGCTGTCCTTCCGCCCCTCTGCTCCGCCCACACCTCGGTCTCCGGGACCTTCTGCCTCGCGGGGGCTTATCGGCTCGTCGGCTCCATCAGTGGCTCTTTTTCCGTTGGTCATCCCCAGGGTATCATCTACCTCCCAGTCGACTCCTCCATGGCTCCTCCCACCATCGACTCTGCCCTGGGGCCTCGTCCTGGCTGGTTTCTGGCCCACCATCTGGCTCCTGCTCCTGGCTTCCCTCTGGCTCCTCCCTTTCCACGTCTCCCCTTGGACTCTGTTTACTTCCCCAGACTGTCTGTTTCCTTTTGCTCCGCGCCCTCCTCCTAAGCCCCCACCCTCCCTCCTCAGTTGTTTTTGTTTACGGCGCGAAGACGCGCCTTTCCGGGAGGGGGCGATATGTTACATGTATGCCCTGTCTTATGTGTTTTGATTAAGTCTCTGTTACTTTGTTTTCCCCAGTTTGATTAATCAGTTATGTCTTTCACCTGTGCCTCGTCCATCACCTGCTCCTCGTTATCCTCATTTGCTCTGTGTATTTAAGCCCTCAGTTTGCCCTCAGTGTTTGTCGGTTCTCGTTCATGTTATACGTGTCAATGAGTGTTCCTGAGTTTTTTATTAAAGTTCCTGTTTCCTGTTCTCCTTTGTGCGCTTATCTCCCACACGTAATTGTAACACTACCAAGAGCAGAGCAAATTAATGTCTGGTTTAAGACATGCTTTTTGGGCGGTAAATAATGGCGCAAATACCAGTAAATTGACTAGCGCAAACCTTAGTGAATCATGCCACCTATTGGTCGAAAGTCATAAATTATTAAATCATATTACTAGTGACTGTATTTGTGATTTTTCAGCAATTTGGCCTGAAATCATCTTAATATGTCTTGAATTGCTCATTGTTGCAGTTGGTCTGATGCTCCCAGCTGTGCTGGCATGACTTATCATGCCTTCTTTGTGCTTGGCCCCTTAATCGCTGCTTGCAGCTATATTTTTGTTTGTGTTTGTACCATTACTCGATTTTCAAAGAGTGCATGCAAACAAATTATGCTATCAGCAAGCAAAACTATATCTATGCGAATCTCCCGCTCCAGCACATCCCAAAACTGCTCTATTGGATTGAGATCTGGTGAATGTGGAGGCCATTTGAGTTTAGTGAACTCACTGTCATGTTCAAGAAACCAGTTTGAGATGATTTGAGCTTTGTGACATGGAGCGTTATCCTGCTGGAAGTAGCCATCAGTAACGAAAACATCAAAAAACAAACTCAAGCATCAAATGGACTGGTTTCACAGCAGATGTTCTAGCCAGCAAACCTCCTAAAACACAAGGACAATATATCAGAAGTCACAGCAGACACTGACATTATACAGCTCAACTCTTCTTCACATGATAACTTATGATAAGTTGCTGCTGCTCTGTGGAAAGATGGCACAGCTGCATCTCTCCTCTCATCCGCCCACCTGCTGATCCTTTTTGAGCGGTTTTGTTTTCAGGATCTTCTTTCCTCTCCACACCGCAGGATGAATTAATGCACCTGTTAAAAACACACTTCTCACCCCCTGATGAGATACTGTCACTCAACATTGAGACTGGCAGGTAGGGCGCATTATTGTGCAGTGCATGCTGGGAAATGTCCCCCTGCTGCTGTCCTGACAGTGGACCTCAGGGAGTTCAGCTCTTTAAATTGTACCTTGATACGAGGAGGAATTCTGCCGGATATGGAAACAGCTCTGTGTTTCAACTAAACCCACCGGCTCTCCAAGGCCTGTCATCTAAAGTTTGCAGAAAGAAAAATGTTTGGGATATAAGAATGAAATATGCTGGCCTGGATTTTTTTCTTGCACTTACACAAAGAAGCAGTTCTTTTCCTGTATTTAGTCATGCAGTTCATTGAGGACACCAAACAAACTTTTCTAGCTTGCTGTTTTTACTTTCTTTAAGTAAAAATGTCCTTAGAGAAGCCTGCACTCACAGAAAAACTTGCAAAGTTTCTCACTTTAGTGAGCGGCCTTGGTTTAAATAATTTAAAATAAAACATAAAATAATTCAAATGCACAGAGCACATGCCCTTCTGTAATGCCCACATTCAGTCATTATTTTTGCTATTCCTTTTGGTGATACTACTGCCCCAAAATGACATACTTCATGCTCAGTATATTATTATTTCTCATTAGATCTGTGGGATCTTGTTGACAGAAAAATCTCTAACAGCCAGTATGAGAGAAAAGAAGCGCTCAAAATGATATATGTGGCTTTCATAGGTGATGTGAGAAGGATATCTCCTTCTGTACATCAGCTCGATACTGAAGCCTTTGGCCGATTCTTAATCCTCTCACTGTTCCACTTGAATCATTTTGTACCTGAACCTGTGAGTCTGTTTTCAATGGGAAAGAGAACCGTGTTTGTTTCCTGCGCTGCCGATCAGCAGCCATCACCGTGTGCCTATTTATCATGAGTCACCGAGACCATTTCAGCCGCTCTCATCCTGGATATAAATTACTTTGCAGCGACATCATCCTCTAAGAGTGTGTGTGTGTGTGTGTGTGTGTCTCCCATCCAGGTCACATTTCACCTCAAAATCAAATGAAAGAAAATACAAAATATTAAAATATTTTAATGCCATCAAGTTTTTTACATTATAACATTATTTTCCACAAAAGCAAGGCACTTTTCCTCCCAAATTGTCGTTATTGTAATGAAAAAAGTTTAACTCTCATTACCAGTGATCTTATTATTCTCAGTAGTTGCGTTTACATGGACCCTAATAGAGTGGTGCAGGTATGGCGTCACTTTGTAGGCCAATCGGCAGTCTGCATCGCACTGGTTCCTTTCGACAAAAACCCAATAGGATTTTCCCATAGGCTTTTGGATTATCACTAAAAACAAGCTCTGTGATCAACATAAGTTTATGATATTCGCATGTTTTGTCCATCAAGATAATTATCACAGATGAACAAAACATTTGAAGAAGTAAAAAGCTAAAGGTAGGCTATAAATGGACTACACCACGGCCGCTCAAATTCAAGGTCACCATCACTAAGCTTCTGACAACTTTTTCAGTTTTTATCTAAAAACATTTTCACATAACGTTTGAGTTAGACTAGTTTATAAGAGCACAATTATGAGCATAATGAGTCTGTAAAAGCGGACTGAGTTCACCTGTTCGGCGTGATGACGTTTAATCTCCTCGACAGCCTCTGTAGTCCATTTAGCCACTTGTTAGCAACCGCCTTCTTCAAGACACGAAACAGCTTCGAAAAACCACAAGTGTGGTAATACTGATGGATTTTATGTCGTAGAATAAAACGTGAAAGTGTCTTGAGCTTGTGTTCACCACATACCTTATTTCAGCCATTTAAAATCCCATTTAAAAAACTCATTGACTTCGGTACAAGTGAACCGGACGTGCTAAAATGCTAACTCACTTCCTCGTTTTGGCCTACAAAGTGATGTCATACCTGCACCACTATAATCCGATCGTAACCAGACTAGTAGCACAATCGGAAAACAAAAAAGTCACATGTAACCACATGAATCTGAATTGATTGGCCAGATCTGATTAAAATTTAATTTGGATTATAAGGGGTGGTTCATTCCTTTTGTAATCCGATCAAGAGGACATGTATACACTAGGGGCCCTATCAAACACCCGGCGCAATGCAACGGCGCAAGTGTTTTTTGCTAATTTCAGCCTGACGCAGTTATCATTTTCACGTCCAGTGCCACATTGTTTAAATGGCAATTGCATTCGCTGCGAGATGAGACTCTGATTGGTTTATTGCACGTTACGCCCAAAATACACCCATGACTCATTAAGAGACTAGGGACAACCCTTTCGGACCACGCCAACCGTTTTTCCCGTCGTTAAACTAGCAAAAGTGAATTCGGACACGTCCCGAGTGCACCTGCGGCGTGAGCTTCAGACCATGCGCTCAGATCGTTAAATTATTAGATCAGAAGCTTATGACATATAAACGCATACATCAACCTGATCACTTTATTTCGCTTGCATGTAAACACTACATTCGGATTCATCAATCAGAATAAATTCATTCAGATTGAAGCAAAAAGTGTCCATGTAAATGTATGAAATACTTATGAAATAGGCCTACTTATTAAATACTTTCATAAATACATAATAATTGCCATAAAAATAATGTTACAATACAAAAATAAACATAATGCTCCTCAAAATTGGCTGTTTTCTTTAGGAAAAATCTTTTTCATTGTTTTGTGGGTGAAAAATGACCTGCATTCTTGACAGGTTTCATGAGATTCACCATTACATATGACTGATTATCAATAAAAGACGGTTAATCCATCAAACACTACTCATCTGATGAAAGCTCTCTGGTGTATGTTATATCCCGGCTCTCATCCTGCGGGAGAATGACGTGCTTAGTCTGATATGATAAGTGTCTGTTTTCTAATTTTATCCTTCTGTCACCTGTCTAGCACTTCTGCAGCTCAGAAAAAAAGACAAATCTCCCATCAAGAGAATGAGAGAGAAACAAAGAGAAGAGTCACATTATTGAGAACACTTGAACGGACTGATTTTCCCAGCAGCCACTCTGATGAGATCAATAAGTGTTTGTGTCTCTCCATCTGTCTCTCTCTCTCTCTAGAACAAACACACAGAAACACATCAAAAGATTCAAAGAGCATTAAAGGATAGTTCATTGAAAATTTTTAATTCTATCATTGCTTACTAGCCTTCATGTTGCTCTAAACCATATCCAAAGTAACAGATGGTTTTCAGAGCAATGGACTCTTTTATCTCAAAAGATCAATGAAAGGTTGATTTATGTGACCTCTTTTAATAATTTCTACTAGTTCAACAAAGCCACATGAACATTTTCATCTGCTTTTCGGGAAACATTCATTTGAAGGATGAGCGTGCATCAACGATTCGTGATGCTGCTGTAGAAAAACTGCATAATAAACGGAGAAAAAGAATAAATGACTTTCCCTTCAGCTCTCCCAAAGACTAATTTCATGCAGTAGGTCGTTTTGTCACATTTCATCACTGCATATGCAAATACAAAAAAAAAAAAAAAAAAAATATATATATATATATATATCAGTCTGAAGGGAATCATCATAGAAGAGATGTTAAGTGTTTCAATGCATTTGCTTCACAAACGTCACAGACAAATATAAATGTTTTTGTGTAGTCATATACATCTTGAGCACTATATAAGGCTTGGGAAACAAGATAATCTCCAAAATTGCATCTGTTCCATAGAAGAAGGTCTGTCATGATAAAAAAAAAAATAGAACTCTAGGGTTCTTGACTACATTTTAAAGAAGTTCTATATAAGGAGAAATGTCTTGATTGCATAATACTTTAATGTTTAATGGGTTATTTAAAGTGCCCCTATTATGCTATTTTAAAGGTTCATAATTTTGTTTCAGAGGTCTCCTATAACAGGTTTACATGCATCAAAGGTCAAAAAACACTTTTATTTTCTCATAATATACATTGCACATCACCACAATGTTCAATAATTCTCAAACAACTCAACAGATAAATCAGTCTCTCTAAATCCCTCCTTTCTGAGAGCCTACTCTGCTCTGATTGGTCAGATGGCCCAGTCTGTTGTGATTGGTCTACCACTTACAATGCTTCTCGGAAGCTAAACGCTCATTACCATACTGAACTTCCGCTCCGTCTGGAGGCTTCCTAAAGCTCAGCGATTGTACACACTGTAAAGACAGTAATGATGACGTCGATTTTACCATATCAATCCGAGCGTGAGTCCGATGATGAAACATTGGAAGTGATTCAATTAGTGATTCAACCCGAACCTCCATCGCAAGGACGACTTGAGCAGGACGTTTCTCAGTGATACGCTACTTATTTTAAGGAACATTATGCAATGTTGCAGCTGTAATTCCTCACCATCAGCATTAACAAGAGTATAACCATCAACAAACCCTGTGTGTGTGTTTCTAATTTATTGCGGTGCACATGTGGGAACTGTATCAATAACAGTGCATATGTTAGCCCTGCACTGAAGTGAATGACTGATGTAACATTAAAGTTTGCAAAACAAATCTTGCTCCATCCTTTATCTTTACTCAAAGTAGTAAGAAGGACAGACAATCTGCATTAATAGACACAGTTTTAGGTAATAGTGTCCCACAGCTGATGAGCAGAAGTATTTCAGTAAGACCGTAAAAAACATGAGTTAGCTGGTTAGCCGGAGACCTAGACGATATAAAACACAAAACTACGTATTTTGAACACCCGGTAGGAAATATATACACCAATAATTATTCATACTTACAGGTTGTGATTAAGGAGCAAGTTGGTCCAAATAAACTGAGTACTGTCCCAATGGATAAGCGTTTTGGAAATCCCATTTAGACCTCACAGAGATTTGAGAAGCAATTGTCAAACGGTTATACTGATGTTGTATCGCTGTGGTAATTGTAACCACTGACTCATCCTCATCCTTTGGAAGTGTTTATAAAGAGAATTAGCTTTTGCAGTGCAGAAAACAGCTTCTTCTCGATATGTAGGCAGGAATTATGCAAATGCCTTACTGTGTTACTTTTGCAGGTCACGGAAGTGAGACTCGTTTAGGCAGTTCAGAATCGATTATTTATTTTAGGAGACAATAACTTTGTTTATTGCGCACTTTCGACTTTACAACTTTGACCGTTTACATTCACAGACAGCTATATTACACACTACATGAAAGGGAATTTTCAAAAAAGCATAATATGGGCACTTTAATTTTTTCTAGTGATAAAGTATGCACTGCAAAAAATGCTTTTCTTAGTATTTTTTTTCTTGTTTCTAGTCCAAATATATCCAAAAATTCTTAAAACAAGAAGCATTTACTAGACAAGTAAAAATTATTATATGTTTTGGGGAAAATAACTCAAAATTAAGTGAGTTTTTGCTTAAAATAAGCAAAATAATCTGCCAATGGGGTAAGCAAAATAATCTTAATTCAAACAGAAAACAAGATTATTTTGCTTACCCCATTGGCAGATTATATCTTTTGCTTGTCTAGTAAAGGCTTCATAATGTAAGAATATTTTGATATTTTGGCTGGAAACAAGACAAAAATACTAAGTAAGAAAAGCATTTTTTTGCAGTGTGTTTACAAACTGTTTAATTCATAGCATTTAATTTAAATTTAATTAAAGCTAAATCCACAAAATTTGATGGGAACCACTAAAAAGTTCTATTTATGAAGCGCCTGACAGAATAAGAACCTTTTCTTCAAAGAGTGTACAGGTTTGAGGAGCAAATACACTGATAAAAATGAATCATTGAGGCTAAAAGTGTAACATAAAAAAAATCACTATTTTATACAAATAAATCTTTGTTTGTTACTTTACTTGGATAATTTGAGTAGCTCACTTAATTTGGATTTGTAGCAAAAACATATTTTGTATAATTATATAATGCGCATTTCCAACATACTATTTAAATTACAAATATTTACTGCTGGATTTGGCTGATGCAATGAACTCTTTTTACATGGTGACGATGTATTTCCATATTGCATAAAACATAAATCTAGCAATTTTTCTCATATTTCATATTTTTATATTTTATATTTACACCGATTGTAATGATTTCTTGCTTTTGACGCGTCGCGATGCGCTGATTGCATCTTAATCTTAAAAGCTGTAATCTTGTGTTTATTTATTTCCTTGTTTAGAAAGTCGTGGATTTATTTTAGTTTTGCCGCTGAAATGGAAGCACTTACTCAAAACATAGAGGTTTGCTGCTTTATCAATATTATATTTAAATGAACATTTTGTCACAACTTAATTTTATTGTGTACAATCTACTTACTGGGGGTAAGGAGATTTCTAGTTCCCAGAATGCATTGCATGGGATTTAATTGGAAGAGAAAATGTTGGAGTTATGTTTATGAGGAAAATTGAGTAGAAATTACTTAAAGGGTGCATGTTGAAGACGTGAAGTCTATTTGGTCAAACACAAATTAGTTCAAAATACTTAGTAGTCTGAAGCAAATTGCTGCCTCAATAATATGACAAAATATAATGCATGAATGAAAAGTTGAGGTCTCTCCTACCTCCTCAAAACATGTGCTTGAATGTATTTCCATAATTTTCACATGATGTTAATCCAGCACACATTAAGAGACAGAGTCTCCTTGATGTTCGGCTGAAGGAACAATGACAGTTATGGCTGGAACCCACAATCCTCTGCTCCACGAGCTGCTGCTTTAATTGTTAGGCCATTGGAAGGCATTGACAGTATCACAGGAGTCGTCTTCATGTATACATCATTGCTGTCTGAGACTGGAGATTAGTAAAAACCCAGTCTTATTCATCCAGGATTTCCTGAGGTTGCATGTGGAATCAGGAGGCATTGCTAATGGTTTGTATTTCTACCATGTAATTGGTGAAACTCATCTCCTGGTGAGATGAGACTCGCAGAACACACTCTGCACCATCCACATGTGCATTTCTGTTCTTGGCAGATGGTTTCTTGTTGACCAAGCGCTTAAAGCACTAAATTACAGAGCTCTCCGGCGCTCCTCATTACGGATCTGAGATGCTCATCTGAAGGGCTTTTCAGTATCTCGCACTTCACAACAAACAGGGAATGAAATAGAGCTTTATACATCAGTAAAAATACATCATTAGGTAAAATAAATGGCTTCAAAGGGCTCTGCATGATCCCAGCCGAGGAATAGGTTTTCTGTTTTTGCACGACGTATAACGTCATCGCGTCCGAAAGGTCACGCACGTCACGTGGAAGTACCGATCCAGTGGTAAAACAAAAGTGCAAAGTCTAAATCGAACGCCCTTTACAAAAATAAAGTTAAAACAACAATGTTGGACAATTTTAAAGTTGGATGAGAACATGAGAATGAGTTTTTCGGCACTGGGTCGGTACTTCCACGTACGTCACAGGCGTGACCTTTCCGACGTGATGACGTCATACGTCGTGAAGAAGCAGAACACCGAAGTCGAGAATTTGTGGTTAAAAAGTATATACAATTTTTTTTTTTTTTTTAAATGATGGTTTGGCTAGATAAGAAGAGCCCTCTGAAGCCCTTCTTTTGAAACTGCCTTGATTTGGACCTTCAACCGTTGGTTGCAATTGAAGTCTATTATATGGAGAAAAATCCTGGAATGTTTTCCTCAAAAAACTTCATTTCTTTTCAACTGAAGAAAGAAAGACATGAACATCTTGGATGACATGAGGGTGAGTAAATTATCAGGAAATTTTAATTCTGAAGTGAACTAATCCTTTAATAAATGCTTTTAAAGCATTGTTCATTGTTAAATAATGTAGTTAAATACACTCTAAAAAATGCTGGGTTGTTTTAACCCAATTTTGGGTCAAATGTCAACAAACCCAAACGTTGGGTCAAAAATGTAATTTAAAAATGTAACCCAACGGCTGAGTTTGTCCATATTTGACCCCAAAAAAAAACAACCTAGCATTTTTTAGAGTGTAATGTTATCTAAAGAAACCTTATGGTAAAAGAATAGAATTCAAAAATAAACTCAGTATTTACTGTGAATCAAACCCTTGACCTCAGCATTGTTTCCTTTCTTAAAACTGAAAAAAAAGAATATTCCCTATTCTCTAAAAAAAGACTTTATTTGATTCTTAGCTGTCACTTGAGCTATAGAAACATTTGCACCAACATGAAAAATAAGATATTTGAATGTAAGATTTAAGATAAAAGTCTGCTTGAAATAAGATTAAAATGGTTTTGGTTTGTTTTGAGCAAAACTGCACTAGTTTCTAGTTTCTGTCTAGTTTTAAAGTCCATTAATATTTTAGCAGAAAGATATTTATGCAAGTTCTTCTTTTGCACATGGAGGTGGTAGAATTTTTTGCTTGATTTTGAAAAATGGCTGCATTAAATGTTTTGCTGGTTTCAACATATTTTTCAGAACGTTGAGCCTTGTGCAAGAGCAGCGAAAGTGACTTCTCAACATCCTTCCGCGTGTCTGTTATCTGTTATCCTCTTTTTCCTTCTATCGTTTCATCCGTAGAGAGCGGCACAATCGCTTCTGGTGCTTTGTTGAGGAATGCCTCTAAAAGCAAAACAGAGTTGTGTCAGGAAAAATCCTGCTCGGCGTGAGAGAATGCCAAGTCTCGCAGGTAACAGCCGTGTGCGTTTGCGTTCAGCTCAATCTCAGGCCCAGATGTCTCACCCCGGGGTGTTTTTGAGCTCTTATATGAGCATGTGCTTTATTGCTCTGTCATTTCCATCCGGGACTGGAAATCTGCATTTGGAATCCAGTAAGGTTGAAACATTTTAGTGCAGTCATAAAAACAAGCTCATTTTGATGAGGAAAAAGTCGCCTCATGCACTAATTCAGGAGGAATATGGTGTATAAACGTGTTTCAGCTGTAAATTGAGAAGGTTAACTGTATACTTTTGGTTTATGGAAGTCATTTTTGCAGCCTGTACTGTCGCTTGAATTCATAATGTGAGAAATGCATGTGAGATGGTTGCTATAGAGCATTAGGTTTTTTCACCTGTTTCATGCTGAAGTTTAATTATTAGTCATACAGGTTTGATTGGTAACACTTTACGTTAAGGTCCCATTAGTTCCCATTTATGCATTAACTAACATTAACTAACAATGAGCAATACATTCTGTACAGAATTTATTCATCTTTGTTCAAATTAGGTAATAAAAATGCAACTGTTCATTGTTAGTTCATGTTCAGCTCAGGTCCATTAAATAATATGAACAGATGAGATACTTTAAGAACTTTTTCTCTCAGAATTTGCTAGTAAATTTCACAATTTACAAAGAAATAACAAGTAACAAATGAAATTTTGAAGTAAAAAGACTGATATTTTCTTGTAAAATGCACACCAATAATCACAACAGCTGTACAGTCATTTAGTAAATGTTGAATAATATTCAAATAAGGAATAATTGACTCCGGGCCAGTGAATTATTTGAAAAATAACACACACCCGAGGTGGTAATGTGGTCATGATTTCTTTGCTCGGTCAGTGTCGTTGTGTGTTTTGGTTCTTTTACTGTTGTCGGCTGTAAGGACCTTTGAAATAACTGAAATCATTTGGCGGAGTGATATGGAACTGTAATGCGGTCAAAACCTGCCTGGGACTACTTTAGCCGCGCGTTTCCCTAAAAATAATTAGACCGTTCATCAACCAATCAGCATTCAACAGCCCAGTAGTATAACTAATGCTGCATCCCAATTCGCCTACATATACTATGCCCTAAAATTATGTACTATTTTTGTAAAGAAAAAGTACATACTTTTGAGTGTGTGGTAGAATAGTAGGCAAGCTTTGGGACATACTACTTCATTTTAAAATGGGTTGCTCTGTCGGTTAGAGTCGTCCTGTCACTGTTTAAACTGCCCTGTCAATCATCTTTTCACAGTTAAAATCCTCCACAATTAATTTAATTTATTTTCCAACCGTATCGGACAGAAATGTAGTAACACGTTGATCTGCCAGACGTGGGTCTTTCATGCGACTCTCTTCGTGTTGCATTATGATGCATTTAAAAGTTAATGACCAAATGTATCTTTGTAAAAGTTCAGAATGTTGCTGCAAATGAAATATAATGTGGATAACATTAAATAAATAAAGGTTAGATACTGATTTTTAATCATAAGTCAAACCCCTCTCTACTTAAAGCTGCAGTCTGTAACTTTTTTAGTTAAAAATGATCCAAAATAATTTTTTCAAGTACATCAAGTACATGAAGTAAAAAATCAAGTACATAACGAGCCAGTGTTCAAAACGATCTCCTTACCTCCTTGCCTGATTCACAATGGTAAGCTCGTAATAATGTGTTTTCATTTTGAGTGGTACTGGTAGCTTTCAGTGGGAAATTCGAGCATGGCACTGTTCGTCTTTGCGTCATTATCTCACGTCTGTATACATAAAGAAGGAGTCCGGCTACTCGGCTAGTAGGCTATGGCCCTGTCCCAAATGACACACTTCATGTGCACTTTCGGATTTGTGGACTTACAATGGCTGCTGTGTGTGCATGTTCGTTAAGTGAGACCGTAGGGTGTCCTATTTGTCATTTTTGGTTTCAGAAGGATGCTTGCGTGCGTCCCCTTTGTGGCTGCACTGAAGCGAGCTCTGTAGCAGACTTCTTCTTGACAGTCAAAGCGACATTACGTCACAAATGTGCGGACTCGGAGGTGACCGTGAGTGTTTAGAGTGCCATTTGGGACAGAACCTATATTGCATGTGAGGATGCTGCAGGTGGCGGATCATTTATAGCCTTTTCTCACAGCAGCTGGAATAATTAAACTTATCATTTTGATGGTGAATTGTAATCCAGAAAGGTCCAAATGACAATCATCAGTGACAACTGGAGATTCACCTGTAGTCAAAAGCAAAAGATTAGACTGTACAATTGAAATCTACAGGTAAAGCTAATACACACTAAATACACGTAGTCACGCAATGCTGATGTTGTTAACGTTAACAATTTGAGAACAAAGTATAACACAGTTTGTTGTGATATGAGTTAAGCAATCGTTAGATTTAATCACCGTTGGTAGCGCAATTCATTGTAATGCTTTTTTTTGTCAGTTGGTCAGAACAAAAGTGGCAGACATGTTACTAACTTGTTCAGATGACATTTTCCGGTGATAATTCTTATTTTGGTCGAACTTCCAAGACATAGAATCTGTGATTCGGAAGTACAGTATCCATACCGGTGCGGTGAATGAATGACAGCCGCACATACTCCTCAAAACATCAGATTCATCCGCACGGAGAAGCACAACCCACATAAAGATGATAATTCCACAAATTCCACAATAATTCCACAAATAATTGCAATTACTGGTTTCAAACAGAGATGGCGACAAAGAGGCAAAACTTATGGACTGCAGCTTTAACCGTCAGTCTCGCACATCCGCTATGTTTGTTTTTATTCTTGTTTGTAGTTCTAATTGAATAATCATGGGTTGTGTGTGTAACAGAGGCCAGCTAGTAGTTGCTGTGTGAGTAAACCTCACTCCTCTGATCTCAAGAGACGGTCTAGCGACTGATGCTAGAGGTTGCAGCCTTTAGCCTTCTTGTTAGAGTGTCCGACGGGTTACATGGGCAATATTAGCGTTAGAGTAGGCATGTATCTGCACTTCGGATTCTAACCGGAAATAGTTGACAACCTGGGTATCTTTGGAATACTCATCTCAACATTTACGATTTGGATACAAATTTTAATTTTGAATACTATTTATGTGAAATGGGATGCAGCATAAGATTAATAAATGCTTTAGAAGATCTTAACTAATGTAGTTAATTAATGCTAGCAATGGAACCTTATTGTAAAGTGTTAGCATTTGAGTAATAGTAATAGATGCTTAACTTGGCAAACACCACTAAATGCATTAAAAGCAACGACTGTAAATGTGAAATCAGCACATGGATATGCATGCATGCTTGAGTAAGTGTGTTTCTAGTAAGACATACAAAGTCTTTGTTTGCTTCATTGATTTCTGATCTAATTCCCCCTCCGGCTGCAGGAACGAGCTGAACTCGACAGGAGGAGGAACAAACTCTGATGATAGATTTACACCCCCTCCAAACGCTGACCTTTTAATCTCACTGTTGTTCTGTTGCCAAGGCGACGTGCCTGCGACCCTCTCCAGTCCGAACTGAGCCTTCGAGAAAATCCCAGAGCATCCCGCCCACCCTTTAGCCGCCTTTGTGATGATTATGTGGCCGTTTGATCGTGTTTACCTGCCGGGAACTCACTGGAGGAGGAAAATGGAAGCTTGAAATGGTTTCAGCCTGCAGCCGCGGGCGTTGATTGACAGCTACATTCTTAAAAATAAAGGTCCTTTAGTGGCATTGATTGTTCCATGAAGAACCTTTAACATCCATGGAACCTTTCTAGTCCTCAAAAGATTATTTAGTGGAAAAAATGATTAAAATGTTCTTCACACTAAGAAAAGGGTTCTTCTATGGTATTGTTGACCTTTTGAGAGTATAGGGGGTCAGATCTACCTGGTGTAGAGTTAAATGGCTTTTCTTTCATTTTCGCTGTGATGAATAGGGTGTAACTGAAGTACAAGTAAAAGTACCAGCTTTCAGTAGCATATAATTCTTTCCCAGCTATTAATGGAATTATTTATGACATTTATGACACAATGCTTCGTCCCCATTGACAGAACCTTCTGAAGAATTTAGAAACACTTGAGTCATTTCAAATGGGTAATGTTCTTTTATTTAAATTTTATTATACATTATGCATTAATTACCTATGAACTATGGTAGTTTTTAAGGTTGCAAACACTATAATATAAGGTAAACTACATGGGTTAATGTTTGCTTAGGTTCAGAGTTAGTACCTAGGTATTACACAGTTATTGCAATTACTATAATAAGTACATAATATGTGCATGAGGAACAGGACTGTAAAATAAAGTGCTACCATTCTTAGTACCATGGGCGTCGGAAGCAAAAAAAGTAGTAAGTGTACGTAGTGTAAGTATAACTGTAATTCAGTGCTGCAACAAAGACTACATGATGCCTTTAAAAGCAAAAGGCGAACAAATGATGAACATTCTCTTAAATACCGGCTTGTTTAGTGACAGTATATGTGAGCACACAGCCAGACCCACCTGAGCAGCAGAGGCACCTGTTTTGAGGGTGTTGTGAGCGCCGAAATCATACGTAGGGGGTGGAAATAAACCACAGAAAATATGTTTAGCACTGCAGCAGATATGCTAAGATGCTTTTGCCCTGTCCAAATAACCACACTTGCGGTCTTGGTCACTTGAGAGTGCGTGCACACGACAGGAAGTAAGTGCACAAGACTGTCCCATGTCTTAAAAATGCCAAAGCTCAGTGCCCTAAACGTACACTAAAACCACACTATCTCCGTTTCGAAGCTGCATTCAAGGCTAAGCATATCCCAATGTGCATTATGTTCGGGAACTCACGTGCCCATCAAGGATGTCAAGGAAAACGTTCCACTGTAATTACATATTACATAGCTATAGTTTGGTAGTAAAACATAAAGTGTTGCACATTTTATTGGAACAAAGATGAATAGGCTATGTGTATTTTGTACAACATTTGCAACTGCTTTTTATCACTTAATTAGAAGCATCAAAATGTAAAAACTGTGTCTTCTGTTAGTTACATAGCGACTAATGAACAGACATTTAGAAGTTTATTTTAAAATGCAAGTATTGAAAATAAAAAAGCTCTGTAAACACTTTTTTGCAACACGATAAGCGTGTCCCATCGGGTAATCAAAATTCTATACAAATACAGGAAATACGTCATGTAAGTAGACAAGTGGTCAAGTGCAATGACCGCAAGTGTGGGTATTTGGACAGGGCATTTGTTTAGCTTGCTGTGTCACAGGAGTAGAGAAAATGCAGAATGGAGTTAAATTTATATGGACTCTGAATGAGCCAAGTGGAATGGATTTGAGGAAGCAGCAGCGTGGAAGTCAAGGTTGTAAAACACGGAATGGAGTTTAATTTATTAGGGCATTCCTCAAGTGGAATGGATTTGACTGATGGCACTCTGAAAAGTGAACAGACATGACGTTAAAAGTGAGTGAGTCCAATATCAATGCTCTTAAAAAGTGGGTTGGTCTTGTCCCACCCACATCCAATGGTTCTGACACCCATGCTTAGTAGTTATCTGGGAGGTATGAACATTTTTTTTTAGATAATTAGTAGATAATTGATTAGATAATAGTGAACTACCTAGTAACACTTTATTTTACAGCGTCCTTGTTACATATGCACATGTAAATTATTCATAATTACATTACAACTAACCCTTAACCAAATCCTAATCCTACCCTAACCCTATAGTAAGTACATGTAGTTAATTAATATCACGCAGTACTTAAATATATAATTACACTGTAACAATGACACCTTAAAATAAAGTGTAACCCCTAATCCTAACCCTATAGTAAGTGCATGTAGTTAATTATTATTACTCAATACTTAAATGTATAATTACACTGTAACACAGACACCTTAAAATAAAGTGTAACCAACTACATCATTTAACTGAGCACTATTATTTACAAATCCAAAGATCAGATTTTCTTGTTAGTTAATAGTAGTAGAATGTCAATAGTGTGTTACTCATTTGTTCATGTGTAGTTACTCATTAATGACGGAACAGTATTTTAAAGTATTACCAGAGGTTATTTTTGGAGCCATAATGCAAATAAAAAAGTGCATTTATTTTTAAGAGAGGTAATGTCATTGGTGTTGTTCTGAATTAGTTTCTGGTTTTAGGTAATTCTGCATTTAGGTTCACCATATTTCCTCAAATGAGCCGTATAATCCTGGAGGTGTGTGTTTAGAACAGCGTCGTCACTCTTGCACTTCTGCTATTTCCGTCTCTGTGTTTTATTTCTGTGCTGTTGTGCTTGTGAAGCGGAGAAAGCCCAGCGAAGACACCAACAGTGGCCCAATTACCCTGAATTGTTCAACCTCGCTGAGGGCCTTATTACTACACCCTGAGACTAAACCTCTCAAGGTAACACATTCATCATGACTGGCACTCTGTTAATGTGATACACGATTTAGCCCACAGTAAAACACACACGCTCTCTTCCAAACCCTATGAGATGACTACCTAGTCTAGACCGCATCATAAGTGTGCTTCTAATGTGAGGGTGTTTTCCCAGCACAACATCAAATTACCAGAATGCATTGTGTCGAATTCCATGAAAAATAATCAATGCAAGATGGCACGGTCAGTTCTAATTAAAGAATATTTCACAATATTACTGTTTTTACAGTATTTTAGATCAAATAAACAGTCATGGTGAGCACATGAGACTGCTTTCAACATTAAAACATCTTACCAACCTCAACTATATATATAAATGCAATAATTAAATAATTTAATCAAATATATAATTTACTATATATTAAAAAAACACTCATTATTAATTCAGTTCATTGCATTAGATAAATTATTTAGCTGATGCACGTTATCAATTTCATTTGATTTGCATTCCATATTTCAGAAATCTTCTCACCT
The DNA here is from genome assembly GCA_039654625.1 of Rhinogobio ventralis. Lineage (NCBI taxonomy): Eukaryota > Metazoa > Chordata > Actinopteri > Cypriniformes > Gobionidae > Rhinogobio > Rhinogobio ventralis. The sequence continues at coordinate 35,815,110 of CM077210.1, read as the reverse complement.
TCAAATCACTTATTTCTACGTAGGCCACAGGCATCAAGGCAGCTCAGTAGAGTTTTACTTTTGTGTGGTAGTTTTCTGAGGACATGTTTTACCTGAGTGTTGATATGCAGAGTAAACAATGGAGAGGTGGAAAATAAAAGTGGGTGAAGTTGCCTGGAGCTCAGTGAACACAAGCGTGTTGTGTGTTTGTGCTGTGCATGTGTGTGTTGTTTATGTGTGCTGTGTGTGTTGTTTGTGTGTGTGTGTGTGTTGTTTATGAGTGTTGTTTATTTATGCTGTGTGTGTTGTTTGTGTGTGTGTGTGTGTGTGTGTGTGTGTGTGTGTGTGTGTGGAGCTGTGGAGCTGTGGGCAGTTCTTCCTTCACCTGTTCACCCACAATCAGCCTCCATCAGATCCGCCTGAGGGACTGAGAAGAGATGGAACAATACGAAAAGAAGCAGGAGAGAAACAGCTACTATCTGTGTGTGTGTGTGTCTGTGGCCTGGTAAACCCTACGTTATGGGGACAAAATGTCCCCACAAAGATGGCAATATCCAAAATCCTTGAGGGGACATTTTTTGGTCCCCATGAGGAAAACATCTTATAATTCATACTAAGTGATGTTTTTTGAAAATGTAAAAATGCAGAATGTTTCTTGTGATGAGTAGGTTTAGGGGTAGGAGTAGTGTAAGGGGATAAAATATACAGTTTATACAGTATAAAAACCATTATGTCTATGGAAAGTCCCCATAAAACATGAAAATCCAACATGTGTGTGTGTGTGTGTGTGTTTTCATAGACTATTATAATTGTCCTGTTATATACACTACCGTTCAAAAGTTTTAGGTCTGTAAGATTTTATTACGATTTTGAAAGAGGTCTCTTCTCCTCACCTGCATTTGTATCAAAAAATACAGTAAAAACTGTAATATTGTGAAATATTATTACAATTTCAAGTGATTGCTTTCTATTTGAATATAGTGTAAAATGTAATTCATTCCTGTGATCAAAGCTGAATTTATCATCATTACTCCAGTCTTCAGTGTCACATGATCCATTTAGAAATCATTCTGATATGATGATTTGCTGCTCAAGAAACATTTATGATTATTATCAGTGTTGAAAACAGTTCAAAAGAAATTCAAAAGAACAGCATTTATCTGAAATAGAAATCTTTTGTAACATTATACACTACTCTTCAAAAGTTTGGGGTCAGTAAGACATTTTTTTTTTTTTTGGAAAGAAATTAAAGAATACTTTTATTCAGCAAGAACGCATTCAATTGATCAACAGTGACAGTAAAGACATTTATAATGTTACAAAAGCTTTCTATTTCAGATAAATGCTGCTCTTTTGAACTTTCTATTCTGCAGAGAATCCTGAAAAATTAAATGTATCACGGTTTGCACAGATATCTGAAGCAGCACAACTGTTTTCAACATTGATAATAATCATAAATGTTTCTTGAGCAGCAAATCATCATATCAGAATGATTTCTGAAGGATCATGTGACACTGAAGACTGGTTGCTTTTGATATGAAATAAAGTCTCAGCTTTAATATGCTGCCTTGAACTGTAATTGTAAATAATGTCATATGATGTCACATTTACCCCAGGAAATCCATTTAATGTCCATAGTTTGTTAATTAGTTAGAAAGATAACTCTAGATAACTCTAAAATATTTTTGCTTAACCAGTTGTTTTCATTATTTAAAGGTGCAGTAAGCGAGTCTTACTGTAATGTCTGGTGTTCTGGTTTTGTTTCAGGTTTATGTTTCATGTATTATTTTTTGAATTGTTTCAGTCATGTTTCCTGTTTGCCATGTGCACCCCTTGTCATGTGTTCTATGTTGTCGTGTTTTCTTTGGTTCATTGTTTGACTGTTTACAGGTGTCCCTTGTCTAGTCATTAGTAGTCTGTGTATTTAAGCCCTCATGTTTGCCCTGTGTCTTTGTCTAGCTTTGTTATATGTAACCCACAAACACACACACCCCTCCCTTCATTGGTCCACCCCCAAAATAATAAACACGCAATGTAACACAGGGAAAAGCTTGGATGAATCAGCTGTGATTCAAAAACTGCATACAACACCATATCTTGGCTCTGTGAAACAGCAAAAACTCGGTAAAAAATAAATTTTGGTGCATTGCCACTTTAGACTGTTGGAAACACATGATGGAGAAAAATCACTGAAATAAGTTAGTGGGGATACTTGCCAACAATCTCTGTTCTTTTCCATATTTGTTCTTGGGCAGCTAATATAATCAGTTACGAACTTTAATTCAGCGCATGCAACAACTGCAAACCCTCAGGAACGTCTGTCAGAACACATGAAGGCTTCAGCATCAAACTGCTGTTTCTGATCAGTTGCATCATGAATCTGAAGAAACCGACTGAACGGATAATAAAGCTGCTGTTGTTCTCCAGACTGCTGCATCATCACACATGTTGCCGGGAGTCATTCATCATGGCGACGCTTCACTTACACTCGCCACCTTTAAAAATCACTTCTGCTTTCCTGGAATCACAGTGATGAGGATTTCAGTGTCATAAAAGAGTTTCCTTTGAACGCCACGTCAGGTGACAAACAAGATGTGATTTTAAGCACATGCAGAAGCTTTTATGGACAGTTACATCAGTTCCCTTAACCGTTTCCCATAATGCACCTTGACAAATACATCCTAGAAGTGAATAAAAATTCCCTAGAAATCGAGTACATGGAATGTCCGTCATTTAAGTTATTTGTTTATTAAATATTTTGGCTTATTTGATGATGCTTTCAGCAGTCTTTTAGTCATTTAAAAAAAAGTAATTTCATTTATTAGTTATGTTTTTATTTCATATTATTTTATTTAATTTTTATTTAATTTTATTATTTATTTTATTTAATTTAATTTTATTTATTTTTTATTAATTTTTTTATCTTATTTTATTTATTTTACTTTATTAGTTATGTTTTTATTTTATATTATTTTTTATTTTTTTATTTACATTTCTTTTATTTAATTTTTTAATTTTTAATTTTTAATTTTAATTTTTATTTAATTTATTTTATATTAAATTGTATTAAAAAAAATTATAATTTTATTTTTATAATTTTATTTTAATTATATTCATTTTATTTTATTAACCTCCACTAGTTTTTTCTTATTAATTTAGTTTTTTTACTTATCAATGGCATATATCTCCACAACTAGCTTCATAATTTGAGGTATGGTTCATGTTAGTAGCACAAGCAGTGCACGGCGACTTCTTCTGAAGATCGGACGAACACCCAATGCTTTGAGTGATGGGATTGATCAAGTCCTTTACCACGAGTATGAGTAGTATAGCGGCACTGCCTTAACAAACACACTAATTCAGTTTGTTTGCAGGCGTTTTCATCAGTATGACCGGGATGAAGCCATGCCATCCGATGTCTGACTGATTTCAGTGATGAATCATATTAGAGCTCTTTTATGACTGATTGAATATGTGAGACAGGAGCTGCTGTAATATTAATTTACTTCATATTGAAGATGAATGGTGTAGTCAGGCGGATATTTCTCCTCTGCATCTCTAATGTTCCTCTTATCAATCTCTCTGCATCTCAGTCTTTCCTTCTGTTTTTCATTCTAGCACAAACGCACACAGTCTCCCTAATGAGTATCAACATTATATATCAAGGTTTGGGGTCAGTAAGATTCATATTTTTCAAAGAAATTAATACTTTTTTTTATTCAGCAAGGATCAAAAGTGACAGTAAAGACATTTATTTTGTTAAAAGATTTCTATTAATAATAAATGCTGTTTTTTTGAAGTTTTTATTTATCAAAGAATCCTGAAAAGAAATGTCACGGTTTCCACAAAAGCATAATAGCACAACTAGATTTTTTTAAATACCTTGGAGTAAAACATGATATATGAAAACTTAGGTAATTTTTTTTTATTTATTTTTTTTATTATTATTATTTTAATACCACTATTGGTAATGATGTTCATAACTGATGCAGTCTTTATAATCTATTTGTGCAGTGTTAAACAGCAATTAGACTTGCAATATGAAATCTGAAATTAAAAACATGAAATAATTATTTTATTGAAATAAACAGGTTTGTTAAAAGGAGTGCCTCTCTGTCACAGCAGTGCCGGTGTTTGTTTGAATAATATTCTGAGCAGGTAGCAGCTGATTTTACACGAGCTGATTCCTGAAGTGTGCCTCTAGATTTCCTGCATGAGTCGCTGTGCTCTGTCTCCGGGGATTAAATGCAAAAACTGATTATGAATCAGCACCTCACATCTAAAGAACATCAGGAAAACATTCTAGTCATATTGATTTAAGCTCCAGCTCCTCCAGGTTTCACCTTGAAACAGGTGTCTTGCATCAATAACTTCACTGACGCAACCCGTTTCTCATGTCAGGATGTGTGTTTATTAGTGCTGTTTACTAAGGAAAGCATCACTGTTACTACTCAAGAGTTAGTGATTGGAACAAACCCATAACCTTTTGAATGAGTCCTCATATCGTCTGTCTTGTTAAAGATAGAGGTCTGCTATTGCTTTTGTAGGCATATTCTAATCATTTTCACATGCTGGATCTTTTTTACTTGAGTAACCACCCTAGCAACCACATAGCAACATGCAAAAATCCCCTTTGCATCTTCTTTTAGTAGTGGAAAGAGACACCCAAAATACACATTTAAGTTTTTATTTTATTTTATATATTTCCATCTGTAGATTTAGGGTACGCGACAATGATATGCTTAAAATGGAGACGTTTTTCCTTTGAGTTTTCTGCGTCCATTGTCAAAACAAAATCTCCATTCACACGGATCCGCAAAAACGGCTAAAAAAAGCTGTATTCTGTTTCTAGTCCATTAGATGGTATATTATCGCAAACACTATAGACTGAACGTGTGATACGCACGACGTCATCGGTTTCACAGATTCACCATTTTCAAAAACGTGCACTTTGAAACCCATTTTCAAAAGTTTGCATTTTTAGGCACCTCAAAACGCTGTTGTCGTGTAAAAGAACGGCTAAAACGCATAAAAACTTTGGAAATGGTGTCGTGTAAACAGCCCCTTAAATTATAGTTGTCCCAACTACCAGCTGGAGTGCCCATGATCTCCACCATAGGGCACTCATTCATCTGCTTTATCTCACTATGAACTACATTTCCCATAACTCATTGCCTGGATTAATCATGTTCTGATTAGTTCCACCTGTGTGTTATTATCTCATTTACTCTTGCCTATTTAAGCCCTGTGTATTCACCCCTACTTTGCGAAGTCGTGTATGTGTTCCACTGCATTTTGAGCATTATCCTGGTTCTCTGTGTCTTATGTTTGGTTTGTTTTGAAATTTGAAGATCAAGGTAAATTGTACTTAAAAGTTTACAAAAGTTTTCACCCCCCCCCTGCTCTTAATGCATTGTGTTTCCTTCTGGCATCAGTTCATGTTTGAAAAAAAATTAATAGTTGTGTTTGAGTCCCTCAATCATCCTCAGTGTGAAAAGATGGATCTCAAAATGACACAGTCACTGCTGGAGAGGGCTCAAATATGCAAAAGATGCTGGAAAACTGAAGAATGTGCAGGAGCTGGAGGATTGGTCAGTTTAACTGCTCAGGACAAACAAGACACTCAAGAACAACCATCACACACACACACACACAGCCGTGGATCATCAGGGAACGACACACAGTATTAAGAATCAAGGGTTCATCAACTTTTGAACGGGGTCATTTTTAAAAATGTAACTATTTGTTTGTCTTGTGTCTATCTATTAGTTGAACATTTTCAACCTTTTAATTTTCTTCATAAATAACAATTTATATTAGGTGTCCTTAACTACTATGTACTTACATCAAAAAATAAGTACAATGTACTTATTGTGTTCATATTGTATTGCAAAACACTTTTGCTGATATTGAGGTGGGATACAGGTAAAGTTAGGGACAGGTGTGGTGGGATGGGTAAGTATAAGGGTAGGGTTAGGTGTAAGGGAAGTGTCAACAGTGTAATTATAAATGTAACTACAGAAATTAATTACATATGTAATTACATGCAGGTCATTTTTAAAATGTAAGTACAATGTAAAAACTTGTATGTACACAATAAGTGCATTGTATCAAATTATTAATTTAAATGGTAGTACATAGTAGTTAAGGCCACCTAATATAAAGTTGGTCCAACAATTTTAAAGCTGTATTAATATGTAATATAACTGATATGTCATATTGATGTCATTCTGTCTGATGTTTGAACTGTGGACTGTGTATGATTGCAGTACTCTATTAAAATGCATTGGGTCCAGACAGCTGGATATCAAACATCTGTCAGTCAATCAGGTTTCCTCCTGATGTGGTCAGAGGTCAGACACTTCTGTGTTCGTGTCTCTCAGCATGTCGTGTGTGATATTAAAGTGATGCTGAACCACAGCACTGAAAGCCAGACGCTCAGCACTTCTCAAACGCATCGCATTACAGCCGTATTTGGAGTAAACGGTGTGTTTGTGGTCTTTGCCAACGGGCATGTAAACAACATATTTATTTAGTATTACCGTCAGAGCATTATAAGTTGTTGAATCCATTCGCTCTCCAATATTCCAACTGTAGCCACTTAATCAAAAGTATTTGTTAATGTTCCCATACAGATTAATATATTTATAAAAGATAAAAGAGTGTGGTTATGCAGTTAGCTTAAATAAAAATCATTTGTATGATGCATGTTTGGACACTAGTCACATTTATAAATCTGAATGTCATCGCATTGGAAAACAAAATATCAAACTCAACCACGTTTATTTTCAAGCAAAATATTTCACAAAAAAGATGTTTGTTCCATTCGAATCAATGCTAAATCAATAGATCTATAGAATAGAATAGAATCAAGAAAAGTGATGTTAGTGAAAGAAAAGATCTGATGAGTCACATTTGAGTGTCCAAATGATTTTAGGACCACGGTATGCCACTATCCTGATTTTTGTATCTCTTTTGCTTAAGTATGCATGAATGATATTCACACTAGTCTTCTCTGTGTCATACTGAGATATGCTAATAAAATATAAATCAGGAGGAATACAGTGTATCCGGAAAATATTCACAGCGCTTCACTTTTTCTACATTTTGTTATGTTACAGCCTTATTCCAAAATGGATTAAATTCATACTTTTTTTCTCAATTCTACAAACAATACCCCATTATGGCAACATAAAAGAAGTTTGTTTGAAATCTTGGAAATTTTATAAAAATAAACACGCATAAGTATTCACAGCGTTTGTTCAATACTTTGTTGAAGCACCTTTGGCACCGATTACAGCCTCAAGTCTTCTTGAGTATGGTGCTACAAGCTTGGCACACCTATTTTTGAGCAGTTTTTTCCATTCTTCTTTGCAGGACCTCTTAAGCTCCATCAGGTTGGATGGGGAGCGTAGGTGCACAGCCATTTTCAGATCTCTCCAGAGATGTTCAATTGGGTTCAAGTCTGGGCTCTGGCTGGGCCACTCAAGGACATTCACAGAGTTGTCCCGTAGCCACTCCTTTGTTATCTTGGCTGTGTGCTTAGGGTCATTGTCCTGTTGGAAGAGGAACCTTCGCCCCAATCTGAGGTCCAGAGCGCTCTGGAGCAGGTTTTCCTCAAGGATGTCTCTGTACATTGCTGCATTTATCTTTCCCTGCATCTTTCTCTGCATTCCTGACTCCCAGTCTCCCAGTTCCTGCCACTGAAAAACATCCCCACAGCATGATGCTGCCACCACCATGCTTCACTGTAGGAATGGTATTGGCCAGGTGATGAGTGGTGCCTGGTTTCCACCAGACATGATGCTTGCCATTCAGGCCAAAGAGTTCAATCTTTGTTTCATCAGAACAGAGAATTTTGTTTCTCGTGGTCTGAGAGTCCTTCAGGTGCCTTTTGGCTAACTCCAGGTGGGCTGTCATGTGCCATCTGGCCACTCTACCATACAGGCCTGATTGGTGGAGTGCTGCAGAGATGGTTGTTCTTCTGGAAGGTTCTCCTTTCTCCACAGAGAAATGCTGGAGCTCTGTCAGATTGACCATCGGGTTCTTGGTCACCTCCCTGACTAAGGCCCTTCTCCCCTGATCACTCAGTTTGGCCGGGCGGCCAGCTCTAGGAAGAGTCCTGGTGGTTTCAAACTTCTTTCATTTACAAATGATGGAGGCCACTGTGCTCACTGGGACCTTCAATGCTGCAGAAATTTTTCTGTACCCTTCCCCAGATCTGTGCCTCGATACAATCCTGTTTCTGAGGTCTACAGACAATTCTTTGGACTTCATGGCTTGGTTTGTGCTCTGACATGCACTGTTAACTGTAGGACCTTATATAGACAGGTGTGTGCCTTTCCAAATCATGTCCAATCAACTGAATTTACCACAGGAGAAACATCTCAAGGATGATCAGTGGAAACAGGATGCAATTTTTAGTGTCATGGCAAAGGCAGTGAATACTTGTGATTTTTTTCATTTTTAATTTTTAATAAATTTGCAAAGATTTCAAACAAACTTGTTTCATGTTGTCATTATGGGGTATTGTTTGTAGAATTGAGGGAAAAATAATGAATTTAATCCATTTTGGAGTAAGGCTGTAACATAACAAAATGTGGAAAAAGTGAAACGCTGTGAATACTTTCCGGATGCACTGTATGTCAGTATCAGTCGGACACATGGGTTAGCAGAGGAGACGATAATAACATGGGCATGCTTCCTTTTCCCCCCTTTTTTGCTATAGTTCTTGGCGGAAAGGCTCTTTAGTTATGCTCTTTAAGTCATTTCACTCGGTGGCCATCTTTGAAATGCCTCTTGGGCGAGGAAGTTCAGCTCTTTGAATAGGGAAACATCAAATCATCTATCTATCTATCTATCTATCACCCCTCTCTCTCTCTCTCTCTCTCTCTCTCTCTCTCTCTTAAAGCACAGAAAGCTGCTTCAGACATCGCTTGAACAGACAAAAACATACAAAATTATGCCAAAATGTCCGTTTTGTTGAGTATCCTCACAAGCACAGTTAGTCTTAAAGGGGTCATGAACTGCGTTTTTTAAATTGTTTTATGATGTTTCCTGGGGTGCACTTATAATGCTAGAATGCTCATAATTTATAAATAAAAGGCATTTTTCCTACCCTGATTTTAGCCTTCTGCTCTGAACGCTCCGTTTTAAGCGGCGTGTCCGCTGGGAGACTTCAGTGTAAACACCCACTGCTGTGATTGGCTAACGTCTTTGCATTTGAAATAGTATTACTCCCTCTTTTAGCTCGTTTTCACAATTACAGCTCTCATGGTTAACTAATCGTGAAAAGTGTTGCATTACATTTAGATCTATGGCATTATATTAAGTTTGTGGCATGTAAGGTTGCAGTGATGATCATTGTAGCCGATCACACACATGCTGAGCGCATGAAAGCAGTGATCTTGTCATTGTAACTCAGTTTCTGTACACTAACGAATGCTTTCATCTTCACTAACAGTGCAAACGTGATATAGTTAAGAGATTCGTTGAATAAAACGGGAGTCACTGATAAACGCGTCACTGATAAACTCTCCTGTTTGATTGACAGGTTCAGCGCGTGCTGCTCCAATGATTGCAAAGGGAGCTTTCTTTGATCGCTTTCTTTATAGAATTGAATCAGATTATTTTCGTCCTACTAAGAGAAACAACACAAGTTGATGTTTAGTCACTGGTCTGATTTACTAACACAGACAAAGAACATCTGACTGTACATGAATCATTACATTTCAGATCAGGCATTAGAATGAACACAGTTACTTACATGCATTACTGTTGAACCCAGTCACTGCACAATATTTTGTAATCCTCAACGGCATGTTTATTGCTTTGTAGCTCGATGGTTTAACACTAGGCCTATGTTACATGCGCGAATCGGTGGGCGGGGCTAAACAGGCAGTGATGAAGTAGGCGTTGATATTCTTCTGCTGAGGCGGTGCTTGCCTCCCACTGACGTCATAGATCCCCACTTTGAAAAACCTGTCCTTTGATGGGCCTGGTGTCTATAAAAGCTTTTCTTTGACTAACAAGGAAGTTTTCAGCTCTGAAACTTACAGGATATTCTTATATTACCATGACCTTTTATATATCAAAAGCTCAAGGGAAAGTTGATTTCTCAATTCATCACCCCTTTAAATGTCGAGTTGTGGGATGTGTGTCAGATCTGCGTCATGTGTGTCAGGTCTTAAAGTGACAGCAGCCTAATAAACCTGCTCCTGTCTGTCATTAATGATAATCAAAGAACAAAAGACAAAGAGAAAATCACTCACTGCTCTTGACTGAATAACATTTGTAGCTTTAATAAGGATTAATCTATATTTAATTTATAATTTATGCAGTGAAGACTGTGAAGTGTTTGATAACTTTATTCATTTTATATATCCTACCTGTTGAAAATCTTAAAGCACTGTTTACAAGGTTACATGGGTCAAAAACAATGGAAACAATAACTTTTTGTACATTTTGAGAAATCTGAACCGGTCTGACTGGGCCAATATATATATAAAAAAATTAGCTCTGATATATTGAAGTGACATTTATTATAATGGGTTTATGTGAAGATTGTTTTAAGTTCACTAAAATTAAAAGTTGTTATATATTTTTAAAGCCTAATAAATGTTAAAATTGATAGCTTTCAATTATAATATAATGCCGAATGGCTATAAATAATGGCTAAAATTGAGAAGAAAAAAAATCTATTTCATAGAGACATCGGTATCAGTATTGATATCAGTGATACTGGCCTTCATTCATAAAAAGATGCCATTAAACAAATATTTAAAATATAGGCTACTGTCTTTGAGTTGATTCTACATTAATTTGGAGATTAAATGTGAAATTATTACCATATAATAATATATTAAAACTTTAATGTTAGGTGTGATTAATTACAGTTAATAACAGAAATATATGCGATTCATTAGTATTTTTTTTTTAATTGATTGACAGCACTAGTTAAAAAAAGAATGCTCTTGACTGAATAACTTTGTTTGCTCTTATTTTTAATTTAAAAAAAATATTCAAATAACAAATTTGCAATTTGTCCGTCATACATATTATGATAAATATGGTATCCTAATAAAATAATAGCACATTTTGGTAATTCCCACCACAAAATCAGTCGCTGAAATGGGTCAGAACAGGCATAATTTAGTCTGGCTTTTATGCAGCATTATGTCTTGACACTGAGTTTTGAACAGGCACAGAGCAGCCTTAAATCAGCTGTGTAAAGACGCCTTTAGTGTATATCAAACTCTGATAGAGGTTGTAAAGAAAATAGTATCTGGCTATAACTGAGAAATTATATTTTAAAAATGCCTGTTACATTGCAGAATATTCAGAGAAAGCACTAGATAGTCTCAAGGTTTGTGTGATTCAGACAGCTAGAAGGAGCATGAATGAGAAAGAGAGAGCAACTGTGTGTTTGTGCTGAGACACAGAGTGAATTCATTCATTCAGACCTTCAAGTGTGACTCATCCATTATATCCACTACTGTGTTCCAAAACTAAGTGAGCTGCCTGTCTAGACAGCATTTCAAGGCATCAGAGACTCCCAATACGAAGGCTAAAAGGGGAGCAACATTTAAAAAGAATGCACTCAGCAGTGATGTAAACCATAGACATGATGACCCAAAACGATCATCAAAACATTTCATCCAATATGTGTGTGAATAAGGCTTGTATTTGTATGCTGTTTATAGTATCACACAGTTAGCTTGTTACCCTTTTGAAATTGATTGTGAATATGTAGAGCCCTCCAGATTGGTCTCTTGTGAGGTTTCATATCTGTTAGACGCTATGGGCCCTCTCATACACCCGGCACAATGTGACGCCAGGCGCGATGCAAGTGTTTTTTGCTAGTTTCAGCCTGACGCAGTTATCATTTTCACGTCCAGCGCCACATTGTTTAAATAGCAAATGCACTCGCGCCCATCTCTTCACCCATGGGCGTCTGGTCTGAAAACCAGGTGTGTTCAGGAGCATTGTTGGCGCGTTGCTAATTTGAGGAACTGAAAACGACTGCGCCATTGACCAACAAAAACCTGTTCTGAAGTCAATAGCGCAGTATTTTTTATTTAAAGGGTGTGTTAGTAATATGAGCCTATAGGCGGTGCACAACGCGTATACACTCTGCTTATTACACACACAGGGACGCGCAGCAGCACACACACATTTTTAAATATTAAAAATAAAAGGATTCCTCTCTGGAGAAGCGTACAGTCTTTCCTCCATGTAAATAGCGAATCCGCCATGGTGCAAGCACAACTGGCTTTTAAAGGGAAAGGGAGATGAGACTCTGATTGGTTTATTGCACGTTATGCCCAAAACACACCCATGACTCATTAAGAGACTAGGGACAACCCTTTTAGACCATGCGCCTGGCGCGCCGACTGTTTTCCTGTCGTTAAACTAGAAAAAGTGGATTCGGACACGCCCTAAGTTCACCTGCACCGTGCACTTCAGACCATGTTACTTAACGACCACGATATTTAAACATGGCTTGATGCTTGACCATGTGTTCAGACCATGTGCGCTTCAGACCATCGTTAAAATTGGGCCCTAAGGGCCTATGTTACGGAGCCTCTAAAAGGACATGGTGATAGTAAGTAAATATAATTTTTTATGTTTTAAAATTATATTTCAATGCTTTTGTGTTCCACCGAGAAAATGTGTGTTTGCTCGCAAAATGCAAAGTTTCTCTGGGGAACGCTATAGTTTTGTGAGAGAGTGCAATTTTTTTTGAGAGAAAGCAATACTTTTGTGAGAATTGTCCTGTAGGAAACAATATGTCAAAATTCATAATCATATGTCATCAACCAGGGTTCTTAACATCGGCGCTCCGCAAGGGTGTGTCCTGTCTCCTCTTTTATACTCTCTTTATACCAACAACTGTATGTCCCATTCAACATCTGTTAAACTGTTAAAATTCGCAGATGATACCACTGTAGTAGGTTTTATCTCTGATGGGGATGAATCTGTTTACCGGGGTGAAGTGGAACAGCTGGTCAGGTGGTGCGAGGACGATAACCTAATCCTCAATACATCTAAGACCAAAGAGATGACAGTGGACTTCCCCTCTCCATCAGTGGTCAGGTTGTTGAGAGGGTCTCCTCCTTCTGCTTCTTGGGCACTACCATACACCAGTCCCTCTCATGGGACCTGGACATTAGTCTCATTGTATAGGCAAAGCTCTTCAGAGACTCTTTTTCCTCCGTCAGTTGAAGAAATTTGGGGTTAGCCAGGAAGGCATGACTCATTTCTATCGAGCCGTTATAGAAAGTGTGCTGACCTTCTCTATCCTGTCCTGGTACGGCAATGCAACCAGTTAGGATAAGCACCAGTAGTGCGCAGAGCCTCCAAGATCATTGGCTGCAGTCTGCCTACCATAGCCTCACATTACGTCACCAGAATTATTAGGAAGGCGAGAAACATCACCACCGACCCCTACCACCCAGCACATCACCTGTTCACTCATCTGCAATCAGGGAAGAGGTACAGAAGCATCACCAGCAGAACATCACGCTTCAGAGATAGCACCTACCTCCAAGCTATACGTTATTTAAACATGGCTTGATGCTTGAATGTTTGATTTAGGTTATAAAGTTGTGGACTGATTTCTGGCTGTGTCGCTTGCACTAAGCACCTTATGGACTGGTCCATAACCCGTGCACACCTAATGTGCAATAGGTGTTGTTCATGTCTGTGTATATGTGTGTGCTGTGTGCATTTTTGTTAATTATGTGAGCATACCAAGACAAATTCCTATCAACTGTATTGTTGAAATGGCTAAATAAACTTGAACCTTGAGAATATGCAAGGTTTCTCAGTACACAATACACAGTACTTTTGCAACGCAAATGTTTTGCAAGAGAATGCAGAGTTTCTCGGGAGAATGCAATAATTTTGCTAGAGAATGCAAAGTTTCTAGGAGGAGCACAATAGATTTGTGAGAGAACACAACTGTTTAGTGAGAGAATGCAATTTTTTGGGAGGAAGCAATACTTTTGTGTGAGAATGAAAAGTCATATTTTTTTCCATCACCATGTCCCCTTAGGCACTTTGTACTATGTAGACAGTGAAGCAGCTAACTATGTTTGAGAATAGAGCAACAGATGCCACATCCAGGACATTGTGCAGTGGTGAATTATTGAAATGTACTGGACGAGTCTGAGGAAGGGTGCTGTACGCAAGGTCTAGAAGAACCACATCCACAGGCATTATTCAAAGAGTTCATATCATAGAAGACCTCCAAATCACATCATGACTGATGTCAGAGTTCATTTGCATACAGTAGAGGTCTTAAAAATACAGCCTGTTTACAGGTTTAGTTCACCCAAAAATGTAAATGAACCCATAATTTACTCACCCTCAAGCCATCCTAAGTATATATGACTTTCTTATTTCAGCCAAACACAATCAGAGTTATATTAAAAAAATATCCTGGCTCTGCCAAGCTTTATAATGGGAATGAATGGTACCTGAGATTTTGAAGCCCAAAAAAGCACATCCATAAAAGTAATTTGTAAGAAAAATATTCATATTTATAACTTTATAAACTGTAATCACTGGCTTCCGGTAACAGCCGTACACGAGTCTAGTTCCAACGGAAGAGTGACCTCTGACCCGACGCATGACTTAGAAGTAGTGCACTGTCAATCTACCTGCCAAATCGGTTCTAAAAACTAAATTATGACTATTTTTGGTACAAGGAACTTTGACTAACACTAACAAGAAAACTAATGCAGATTAGTTTCTTTTATTTGTTCAGCTTGTGTCGCCCTGGAATCTGTCTGACAGAGGTACATGCACTTCAGTAAAGCACAGAGGGGAAGATGCCAGAATACAACTGTATCATCTCAACACAGATGTTTTGTGAGTATATGCCAAAAATAAAATATCATCTCTTGTTGCCATTCCAGGAATAAACCAAGTATATAAAACTTGCATTTATTTTAATTCAGCTAGTTGCAACAGTACTCTTTTTTGTTTAGTTTAAGTTGGTGTAAAAATACTTTTTTACTAAAAATGAAATGAAAGCAGAAAAATTTAAATAATTCAAAATATGAATAAAAACCACAATAGTATATCAATAATACTAAAATAACATTGGGCAGAGTCTGTAGAATAGCATGCACAATAAGAGCAGAAACATGAATGAAGTAGACAGGGTCATTTTCTGTTTCTTCCTCTACAGTACGTCTGAATGAGTTGGGAATGAAAGCAGAAGTTGAGATGTCAGCGTGATTCAGAGATGCCGTGTTTCCCCTGCGGTGTCTGACGTCTGTGATCAATGATCTACAGATGACGCTGCGCTGACTCTAATCAGTCTTCTCTTGTGACACTAACGAGTTTAATTTTGACATATTCATAATGAGCACAATTCATCAGGATATATATTCTTGAGAAATGTAGCAAGGTTTTCAGCCAAACTTCCACAATTTACTAAAGCTTGTGTTGGCATTAGATTTAAATCAAAAATTTAAATAATTTCTGTGATTGTTTATATTGTCACAAAAATGTAAAATGTACAGTATAGAGAGAGAGAGAGAGAGAGAGAGGCTATAAAATAAAATTCAAAATTTCAAATGAATAAATATTAAAATAAAACAATATAAACACTAACATCATGATTCTCTGTAAAGCTGCATTGAAGCAAGTCGCCGGAGGCAGTGTGATACTTTAGGCAATGTTCTGCTGGGAAACCTTGGGTCCTGCCATCCATGTGGATGTTACTTTGACCCGTACCACCTACCTAAGCATTGTTGCAGACCATGTACACCCTTTTATGGAAACGGTATTCCCTGGTGGCTGTGGCTCTTTCAGCAGGATAATGCTCCTGCCACAAAGCAAAAATGGTTCAGGAATGGTTTGAGGAACACAACAACGAGTCTGAGGTGTTGACATGGCCTCCAAATTCCCCAGATCTCAATCCAATCGAGCATCTGTGGGATGTGCTGAACAAACAAGTCCGATCCATGAAGGCCCCCCCTCGCAACTTACAGGACTTAAAGGATCTGCTGCTGACATCTTGGTGCCAGATACCACAGCACACCTTCAGGGGTCTAGTGGAGTCCATGCCTCGACGGGTCAGGGCTTTTGGCAGCAAAAGGGGGACCAACACAATATTAGGAAGGTGGTCATAATGTTACAGTACTGTGCAAAAGTCTTAGGCACGTTGGTATTTTCACACGAAAACATTTTCACACATTTTTAAGCCAGTTATTTATATATTTTACTGTAGTGTGTCAGTAGGAAATATCAGTTTACCTTTCCAAACATTCATTTTGCAATTAATTGTAATAATCCAGTGAGATATTTTTTTTATGCACAAGAAGTCTGACAGCAGCCGGTCTGATCTGATCTCACCATCATCGAGTCTGTCTGTGATTACATGAAGAAACAGAAAAAACTGAGACAGACTAAATCCAGAAGAACTGAGGCAACGTCTCCCAGACACTTGAGGAAACCTTCCTGCAAAACTACAGTACTGGGAAAAGTTTAGGCACTTGTCAGAATGCTTTGAAGTGAGAATGCTGTCAAAAATAATAACATAAATAGCTTTTATTTATGAATTAACTTCTATTAACTAAATCAAATCGATATTTGGGGTGACCACCCTTTGCGTTTAAAACGGCCTTTGTCACCTGCATCTATTCCTACACCTATTCATGGAGTTTTGCAGGAAGGTTTCCTCAAGTGTCTTGGAGACGTTGCCTCAGTTCTTCTGGATTTAGTCTTTTTTCTGTTTCTTCATGCAATCACAGACAGACTCGATGATGGTGAGATCAGATGATTTATTATGGTTTTTAAATATCTGTAGCAACTATGGAATTTTGGCTAGAGCTGTAGTTACCATTGTAAGTTGTTGTAAGGGTTTTAGCTGCAGAATATCTGGCCTTGTTTATATATTTTTCTCAGGATCTGGTGGAAAACGTTCACACCACACACAGACAGACACACGGCAGAAACACGACTGAAAACAAATGAACGGCTGTTGCCATAGTAACAGGGGTTGAGGGGTAGCTGTCAACTATTGTACCTGCTGCCAGTGGGGAAGCTTCTGTGTTTGCGGTTGAAAAGCTCTTAATTAATATGCACAAGTTTACACAGTGACCATATTTTGGTGAACATGTTTAAATCGTTTATGTCTCACACTTTGATCTCAAACATCAGCTACTGTCAGGTTATGAATTATTACTTCATACCTGACTAAATAAACAGGGTCCATTAGTATATAAATGTCATATATGTTTTGGTAACTTTAAAATGAGGTCTCATTTGTTAACGTTAGTTAATGCATTAACTAACAAAAACTATTAGTGAGCAATATATTTCTGTCATGACAACTCTCTGAGGAAGCTTGAGACAGCTATGACAATGATTGGCCTTGGCGGAATCAGCTACACTGCTGCTGCTGTTATTGCTACTGTTATTGCTGCTGCTGTTATTGCTACTGTTATTGCTGCTGTTATTGCTGCTGCTGCTGTTATTGCTGCTGTTATTGCTACTGTTATTGCTGCTGCTGCTGTTATTGCTACTGTTATTGCTGCTGCTGCTGTTATTGCTACTGTTATTGCTGCTGCTGCTGCTGTTATTGCTGCTGTTATTGCTACTGTTATTGCTGCTGCTGCTGTTATTGCTGCTGTTATTGCTACTGTTATTGCTGCTGCTGCTGTTATTGCTGCTGCTGCTGCTGTTATTGTTGCTGTTGCTGCTGTTGTTGCTGCTGCTGCTGTTATTGCTACTGTTATTGCTGCTGCTGTTATTGCTACTGTTATTACTGCTGCTGCTGTTATTGCTACTGTTATTGCTGCTGCTGTTATTGCTACTGTTGTTGCTACTGTTATTGCTGTTGCTGTTGTTGTTATTGCTGCTGCTGTTATTGTTATTGCTGCTGCTGCTGTTGTTGCTGCTGTTATTGTTGCTGTTGCTGCTGTTGTTGCTGCTGCTGCTGTTATTGCTACTGTTATTGCTACTGTTATTACTGCTGCTGCTGTTATTGCTACTGTTATTGCTGATGCTGTTATTGCTACTGTTATTGCTGCTGCTGTTAATGATGCTGCTGTTATTGCCGCTGTTATTGCTGCTGCTGTTATTGCTACTGTTTTCTGCTGCTGTTGCTGTTATTGTTGTTGCTGCTGCTGTTGTTTTTGTTGTTGCTGCTGTTATTGCTATTGTTATTGCTGTTGCTGTTGTTGTTATTGCTGCTGCTGTTATTGTTATTGCTGTTACTGCTACTGTTATTGCTGCTGTTGCTACTGCTGCTATTGCTTCTGCCGCTGCTGTTGTTGTTGCTGCTGCTGTTATTGTTGCTGCTGTTATTTCTGTTGTTGCTGCTGCTGTTGTTGCTGCTGCTGCAGCTGTTGTCGTTGCAGCTGTTATTGCTGCTGCTGTTGGTTATTGTTGTTGCTGCTGTTATTGCTGTTGCTGCTATTATTTCTGTTGCTGCTGCTGCTGATATTGCTGATGCTGCTGTTGTTGTTGCTGCTGCTGTTACTGCTGATGCTGCTGTTGGTTATTGCTGCTGTTGTTGTTGCTGCTGCTGTTATTGCTGCTGTTGTTGCTGCTGCAGCTGTTATTGTTGCTGCTGTTGGTTGGTTATTGCTGCTGCTGTTGTTGTTGCTTCTGCTGTTTTTTGCTGCTGCTATTAGTGTTGCTGCTGAAGCTGTTGTAGTTGCTGCTACAGCTGTTATTGCTGCTGCTGTTTTTGTTGCTGCTGCTGCAGCTGTTATTGCTGCTGCTGTTGCTGTTATTTCTGCTGCTGCTGCTGCTGTTGTTGTTGCTGCTGTGGCTGTTATTTCTGCTGCTGCGGTTGTTGCTGCTGTAGCTGTTGTTGTTGCTGCTGCTGTTGTTGTTGTTGCTGCGGCTGTTATTTCTGCTGCGGCCTGCTACTGCCAATACATACATCACATTTTGCTGTGAGCAAGTACTACATCCTGCTGCTGTACATTAATTACCCGTAGCAATTTCTGAAACCACGCTGCATTTCTAGGTTAAGCATGCAAGCTTGTTGGCTACTGATCAGCTGTTCCCTATAGAGAATGATGTGATTGTAAGTGGATTGAGCTAAGGACCTGTCAGTCTGCGCCATCTAGAGTTTCATGACAGAACTTTGCATATTTTACAGCATTTATTAACCTTTGTTAATGTTAGTTAATAATATTCATGCTTATTTTAGTTCACAGACCATTAACTAATGATAAAAGATACAAATTTTTAGTATTTTTAGAAGTATTGTTCATTGTTATTTCATGTTAACTAATGTAGTTATCTAATGTTAACAAATGAAACTTTATTGTGAAGTCTTATCAGAGAATGCATATGCGTATGTGTAAAGCTTCATTAAACATGAACATAAAAATTCAAATATCCTAAGACACATAACTCTGATAATTCTTCACAGCACAATTGGAATGTTCCTCATATTTGATGAAGTTTGCATTATTGATTCTGTATTTTATAAAGGTGACGACTTAATCTTTAAAATAATTCACTATGGTAATGTTAATGCCAAAATACCACAGGAGACGAGCAGGACTGAATCTGTCTCAGGATTTCCTCAGGTTCCCCCCCAATGGGCGGCTCAATTAAATCAGGAGCGGAGGAATAAATAAATCACTGTGTGACGCGTCTCCTCCCACGCCTCTATATCCAGACAGAGATGTAGTTACAGGTGATGGTTGCTCCGTTCTGGAGGAAAGAGAGCAACCGTCATCTTTCCTTACCACTTGTTAATAAAAACACAGTTTTTTGTTTGTCTTTCCATCCACAGATTTGTCTCGATCACAATTCTCTTTCTGGAGCAGCTCAACAGCTTCATGAAGTGCAACCACAAGTGTCTCTTTCTGTTTGGATCTTGATGTAGATTACAGTACGTACTTGAGGCAACATATAATTTCTGTCTGACACATTTTGTGAACGCAGTGGTGCATGAAATTGCACTTGCGTAGTTAGAAGTATGCATCGCATTGGTTGCAATGCATATTGTGTGGAGCATGTTTTGGGGCTTATATAAAACAACTATCCAACTAACAAAAACCAAAACAATGCTCAGTTTGTACTAAGAGTCCTAAAGTGAAAAAAAAAAATCCTACCAACCCCAAATCAAATAGTTGACTGCAGGCGACGTGTGCAGTCAGTGAGCTAGATTTACAAATGGATGGGTAATGTCAATAGACAATTAGGAGTTGACAGGCTCTCCCCACCGAAAGCTCATCAGAGAGCCGGTAATTAGAACAAACTGAGCTTAAGTGCTCACAAATGAAAGAGCCGATCGCTGCAAACAGCAGGTCAAGGGCTTTAGTCAGCGACACGCAGCCCAAATGAAGCTTCACGCTCCGGGAGACTCAGCAGTGAGCGAGAGAATAAGAGAGCTGTGAGGGCGCGCGTCTGGAGCTGACTGACATCTCGTGTGTGTTTGGACAGCTTTTCCTGTGAAATCATAACATTGCATTTAAAAAAATCACGACCTAATTGCTACAAGTTACTTTTCTGCATAATCTCTCGCTTTTGCATTATCCTTCAGATGTTTCTGGTATCTGCTTAATTAAAATTTTTTTTGTATTTAAAGCTGCAGTCCGTAACTTTTTTTGGTTAAAAATGATCCAAAATCAATTTTTGAGCAAGTACATAACCAGCCAGTGTTCAAAACGATCTCCTAACCTTAGCCCGATTCACAACGGTAAGCTTGTAATAATGTGTTATAATTTAAGTGTTACTGATAGCTTTCTGCGGGAAATACGAGCTACCGCCGTTCATCTTTGCGTCATTACGTCACGTCTGTATATATAAAGAAGGAGTTCGGCTAGTAGGCTATCGCATGTAAGGATGCTGCAGGTGGCGGATCGTTTGTGGTCTCTTCTTACCAACCTGTTCTCACTCCCAAGGCGTCAAAATTTGAAGCATGGTCAAGTGCCTTCCACGTCACAATGAAGACGTTAAAGGTACCCTTAGGCGTCACTATATCGACGCGCAGGGTACTCTGTTCATTTCAGTTGTTTGCCCAATGCGTCATATCAAGACGCATTTAATTATTTGCATTTGTAAAAGCAGACAATCGGACAGTCGGTCACAAGACACATGAGAGCCAATGACATTTTACAATCAAAGCTGACGTAATGACGCAATTGGTCACGAGACATACGAGAGCCAATGCAATTTCACTATGAAATCTGATGTAACGGGGGGCTATTTTTAAAATTTGATGTGTGCATGATCTTCGGCGGATGGAGATGCTGGTCGCTTTGAATCGGAATTTGAATTGAAATTTCAGCTGATATGACAGAAACTGGAATTTAACAACTCAACTGAATATTAAAAGATCAAGTACAAAACAAAGTTACATCTATTTCCTTGAATTTTTATTAATTTCGACTGCAATTCTCCTGTTTGTTGCTTCAATTCAACAGCCTTTGATTATGTTGCAAGAATTACGTCCTTGCGAAATAAAATTATTAATAGTATTTAAAAATGTTTACAGACCCCAAACTTTTGAAGGTTTGTGTATCAGTAAATAAATAAATAATATATTCACTATTATAATATACACTCACCTAAAGGATTATTAGGAACACCTGTTCAATTTCTCATTAATGCAATTATCTAATCAACCAATCACATGGCAGTTGCTTCAATGCATTTAGGGGTGTGGTCCTGGTCAAGACAATCTCCTGAACTCCAAACTGAATGTCAGAATGGGAAAGAAAGGTGATTTAAGCAATTCTGAGCGTGGCATGGTTGTTGGTGCCAGACGGGCCGGTCTGAGTATTTCACAATCTGCTCAGTTACTGGGATTTTCACGCACAACCATTTCTAGAGTTTACAAAGAATGGTGTGAAAAGGGAAAAACATCCAGTATGCGGCAGTCCTGTGGGCGAAAATGCCTTGTTGATGCTAGAGGTCAGAGGAGAATGGGCCGACTGATTCAAGCTGATAGAAGAGCAACTTTGACTGAAATAACCACTCGTTACAACCGAGGTATGCAGCAAAGCATTTGTGAAGCCACAACACGCACAACCTTGAGGCGGATGGGCTACAACAGCAGAAGACCCCACCGGGTACCACTCATCTCCACTACAAATAGGAAAAAGAGGCTACAATTTGCACGAGCTCACCAAAACTGGACAGTTGAAGACTGGAAAAATGTTGCCTGGTCTGATGAGTCTCGATTTCTGTTGAGACATTCAGATGGTAGAGTCAGAATTTGGCGTAAACAGAATGAGAACATGGATCCATCATGCCTTGTTACCACTGTGCAGGCTGGTGGTGGTGGTTTAATGGTGAGGGGGATGTTTTCTTGGCACACTTTAGGCCCCTTAGTGCCAATTGGGCATTGTTTAAATGCCACGGCCTACCTGAGCATTGTTTCTGACCATGTTCATCCCTTTATGACCACCATGTACCCATCCTCTGATGGCTACTTCCAGCAGGATAATGCACCATGTCACAAAGCTCCAATCATTTCAAATTGGTTTCTTGAACATGACAATGAGTTCACTGTACTAAAATGGCCCCCACAGTCACCAGATCTCAACCCAATAGAGCATCTTTGGGATGTGGTGGAACGGGAGCTTCGTGCCCTGGATGTGCATCCCACAAATCTCCATCAACTGCAAGATGCTATCCTATCAATATGGGCCAACATTTCTAAAGAATGCTTTCAGCACCTTGTTGAATCAATGCCACGTAGAATTAAGGCAGTTCTGAAGGCGAAAGGGGGTCAAACACAGTATTAGTATGGTGTTCCTAATAATCCTTTAGGTGAGTGTATACACACAATCTTTATAGTAAAATACTGCAGTTTAGTCATAGAAGTTCAATTGAAATTTGAAATGGCATTCAAAATGGCAATGAAAGCAAGTGGAATTTATTGAATTATCGAACTTGAAGAATTTCAACAAAGCTGAAAATTCTGGAAAAGTAGGTGTTCTTCCACCCTTTTTTCAAAGATTGCACCTTTACAGCATTAAAATTAAGTTATATTTTCTTGACTTGTAATTCATTTTAATTCTACTTTCATACATTTAAGTTTGTATTGCAATTCTGCATCCTGTTTGCTACATAACAGCACTTGATGTTGCATGCGTGCCGTGATGGCGGGCACTTCAAGTGTACAGGGTGTGTGTTTAAGTGTGTGTGTGTCTGGCATTGCAACTTGTTTTTGCAGTAGTGGGTCTGTCAGATTGACGCTCATTGAGATGGGCAGAAATAGAGGGATAGAAAAACACAGGAACAAGAAGAATTGAGCTGTCAGTGTCATTTAGAGACTCTGCTCTGTGTGTGTGTGTGTGTGTGTGCGCGTGTGTTAGTGTGTGTGTGCGTTTGTGTGTGTGTGTGTGTGTGTGTGCGTGCATGTGTGTGTGTGTGTTTGTGTGTGTGTGTGTGTGTGTGTACTAATGTCAGCAGAAAGCTCATGTGTGTTTGTGCATATACAAGTATCAGTCTGTCTCTTCCTCTGACACAGACAGATGATAGTGGCGAGAGAGCCGCTGTGAATGTCGTCTCTGATGTTATTTGTCCTGTAGGACGGGAGCTCAGGTCACACACAGACACCGTCTGTCTCTCCAGAAACTTCATTCTCACATTCAGCTCTCAAAATTAAATTATACACATACAATCAGATTAATGGAGGCTGACATGAACTGGCTGAAACATTCTCTTCAAAAGATTTCCAAGACACATTTTAGCTTGCTTATTTTTTACAAACAAATAATTCATGAAATAAAGCTAATTGTGGTGAGTGAAGCCTTTAAAGGGTTTCATTATAGAAATATAGACATTTATTTCATTATATATTTTATGTAATAGCATGCTATTTAAATTGGTTATAATATAATATAATGTACCCCTGGTTTCAAAGACAGGACTTAAACTAGTCTCAGACTAAATGCATGTTTGAGCTGTTTTAACTGAAAGAAACTTGCATTGAGATATCTTAAAATATGTCAGTGCCATTGTTTTGTCTCAAGAGGCACACCAGTAATGTTTTTTTTCTTTCTAAGGAACACTTATAAAAGCTACTTAAATGTCCTAATTGAACTTTAAGGCCAAATACTGGCCTAATCTAAGCCCTGTCTGTGAAACCAGGCCAAAACGTATATGATATATTTTGTATTTTTAGCAAAAAAATTAATAATTGTTGTGGCCTTTTATTGAAGTATTTAATTATAGAAAGACCACAGGAGACCACAGGATATATAATATTTTATATTTAGGCCCTATTTAAATTACATCATAAGATTTCTATATTACCATAATAACATTCTTTAACATTTAGTGTGCAACATTGTTATTATAGTATATTATTACTGTAATACTGTATTCAGTATTATATACACCGATCAGGCATAACATTATGACCACCTTCCTAATATTGTGTTGGTCCCCCTTTTGCTGCCAAAAACAGCCCTGACCCGTCGAGGCATGAACTCCACTAGACCCCTGAAGGTGTGCTGTGGTATCTGGCATCAAGATGTTAGCAGCAGATCCTTTAAGTCCTGTAAGTTGCGAGGTGGGGCCACATGGATGGCAGGACCCAAGGTTTCCCAGCAGAACATTGCCCAAAACATCACACTGCCTCCGCCGGCTTGCCTTCTTCCCATACTGCATCCTGGTGCCATATCTTACCCAGTAAGCGATGCACACACACCCGGCCATCCATGTGATGTAAAAGAAAATGTGAGATCAGATCAGGCCACCTTCTACCATTGCTCCGTGGTCCAGTTCTGATGCTCAAGTGTCCACTGTTGGTGCTCTCGGCAGTGGACAGGGGTCAGCATGGGCACCCTGACTGGTCTGTGGCTATGCAGCCCCATACGCAACAAACTGCGATGCACTGTGTATTCTGACACCTTTCTATCAGAACCAGCATTAACTTCTTGAGCAATTTGAGCTCCAGTAGCTCGTCTGTTTGATCGGACCACACGGGCCAGCCTTCGCTCCCCACGTGCATCAACGAGCCTTGGCCGCCCATGACCCTGTCGCCGGTTCTCCACTGTTCCTTCCTTGGAGCACTTTTGTTAGATACTGACCACTGCAGACCGGGAACACCCCACAAGAGCTGCAGTTTTAGATTAGATTCAACTTTATTGTCATTACACAAGTACAGGTACGAGGCAACGAAATGCAGTTTGGGTCTAACCAGAAGTGCAATAGCAGCAAGTGCAGGACATGAATATGTACTGAATAAATATAAAGATGGCTATTACTATAAATAGAATTTACAGATAGATATGTATAGAATATAATATACAGATGGATGTTGCTATAAACAGTTTGCAGATAGATATATACTGAACAGAATTTACAGATAGATATGTACTGAATATATATATACAGATGGCTATTATTGTAAACAGAATTTACAGATAGATAGATATATACTGAATGTAATATACGGATGGATATTACTATAAACAGAATTTACAGGGTAGATATGTACTGAATATATATACAGATGGCTATTACTATAAGCAGAATTTACAGATAGATGTATATAATGATATGTTAGGCTAAGATGGGCAGTATAGCAATGAACGATATAGTGCAAATGAGCATATTTTAGTAGGGTAGTAGTGCAAGATGCTTATATTAACAGGTGTTACTGTAGTAACAGTCGATAGTGCAAATGAGCATATTCCAGTTAGGTAAGTAGTGCAAGATGCATATATGTACAGGGGTTACTGTAATAAACAGTCGATAGTGCAAATGAGCATCCAGTAGTGCAAATAACAAGTGAAGGCAGATGTGAGGGGGAGAGGAGGGTTATCAGTATATAGGGGGAGTGGGATCAACGAGGGTTAGAGTTCAATATGGAGACAGTTCTGGGAAAAAAACTGTTCTTAAGTCTGCTGGTCCTGGTCCGGAGGCACCTGAAACGCCTACCAGAGGGCAGGAGAGAAAACAGTTTGTGGGCTGGGTGAGAGGAGTCCTTAAGGATGCTGCGAGCTCGATGCAGACAGCGTTTCCTCTGGATGTGGTCGATGGCAGGTAGTGGAGTCCCTGTGATGCGCTGGGCGGTTTTCACCACCCGCTGTAGTGCCTTGCGCTCTGCAGCAGAGCAGCTCCCATACCATACTGTAACACAGTTGGTCAGGATGCTTTCTATTGCGCAGCGATAGAAGTTCACCAGTATAGCCGAGGATAGCTGATTCTTCCTCAGTGTCCTCAGGAAGAAAAGACGCTGGTGAGCCTTCTTGACCAGGCTGGAGGTGTTGGTTGTCCAGGACATGTCCGCCGAGATGTGGATCCCCAGGAACTTGAAACTGGAGACACGCTCAACAGCCGTTCCATTGATGTGGATGGTGTCGTGTGTGCCTCTTGCCTCTTTCCTGAAGTCCACGATGAGTTCTTTTGTTTTGGTGGTGTTGAGGAGCAGATTATTTTCAGTGCACCATGTGGCCAGGTGCTGGATCTCCTCCCTATAGGCGGTCTCATCGTTGTTGCTGATGAGTCCAATCACCGTAGTGTCGTCCGCAAACTTGATGATGGAATTAGATCCATACACAGGCTTGCAATCGGAGGTGAAGAGGGAGTAGAGAAATGGGCTTAGCACACAGCCCTGTGGTACGCCAGTATTGAGTGTGGTGGAGGTGGAGTAGGTGGAGCCTGATCGAACATTCTGGGGTCTGTTGGTCAGGAAGTCCAATATCCAGTTGCACATTGAGGTGTTGATGCCCAGGTCTCCAAGTTTGGCTATTAACTTGGTTGGGATGACAGTGTTGAATGCTGAGCTGAAGTCAACAAACAGCATACGTGCATACGTGTTCTTATTGTCCAGATGTGTAAGCACAGAGTGCAGTGCCAAGGAGACTGCATCCTCTGTGCTCCTATTGCTACGGTAGGCAAACTGGTGTGAGTCCAATGTGGATGGTAGAGATTCTTTTAGATGTGCCAAGACCAACCGCTCAAAGCACTTCATAACGATGGGTGTGAGTGCTACAGGGCGGTAGTCGTTAAGGCACCTCGGGCTAGAGTGTTTTGGTACTGGCACAATGGAAGTGCATTTAAAGCATGTTGGTATGGTTTCTTGGGCAAGAGACAAGTTGAAAATGTCTGTAAAAACCCCAGCGAGCTGTTCTGCACATGCCCTGAGTACTGTGATGGAGATGCTCTGACCCAGTCGTCTAGCCATCACAATATAGCCCAAATCCTTACGCTTGCCCATGTTTCCTGCTTCTAACACATCAACTTTGAGCACAAAATGTTCACTTGCTGCCTAATACATCCCACCCACTAACAGGTGCCGTGATGAAGAGATAATCAGTGTTATTCACTTCACCGGTCATATTGTTATGCCTGATCAGTGTATATGATGTGTATTCAGTTTGATATGATGTAGGTTAATGCATCATTTATTCTGTAGACTGAAACAGGAAGCAGAGCGCCGTGTCCATCTCTACCTCATCAGTTATCAATGATGGACAGCTGCACTGGTCTGCTCACCTCATCAATGTTTTCTACACAAATCAATGCAACCTCAAACAGATTAACAATACTAGAGGAAAAGATGTACTGATGTTGACTGAAGCATTCGCTCGATTAATTTCATCATAGTTTTATTCAGAGAGCAGAAAACAACAACAGCGTTGCTTATTTCAAGGTCTGTGAGGAGACGGTTTTCTCTTTCATTGAGCCAGGACAGAAGAAGACAGATTTACCCAAAGAAAAACTATTCTATGTCATCATAATATTAAAAAGTGTTAGGTGTAAATTGCTCTGATGTATACAGTATATTTTGTCTGTTACGCTTTATAACGATAGTCCACTTTAGACATGTTACTAATTATAAGTAACTTTGCAATGAGAGTTAGTTGACGTGGTTGCAAATTTAAGAAGAGTTATTTGACATTCTCATTGGATTAAGACTGTTAGGTTAGGGTTCGGGTTACTACAATAACCTGAAATTTGCTTGCAATTTAAGTTACTTATAGCAAAGACTTGCACTCCGATTTCTTATGAATAGGAGAAAGTGCAATAGCCAACATGGTGAATAAGCCCCGCCTTCTAAATGAAAGAGCCAATCGTTGTAAAGTAATCGCGTCACTGGTCACCGGTTGCTATAGAAACAGGCAGCATTTCTAAGACGCGTTTAGGATTGCGCATTAGCTTTGTCCAGGATGAAAAATGCATTTTTTTGTCATGATTCAAGCGTTTAGAAACAAAATTTATGAGACATTTGTTGTCAGATTTCATTGGTGATTTCAAATATGAAATTTCATCGTAAGCTTGGCGAACAGTTTTGAAGAGTTTGATGTTTCCCCATTCAAAGAGATTGGAGCTGCGCTTGCGTGCCCGAGAGTTGTTTCAAAGATGGCCGCCGAGTGAAATGACTTGTCTTAAAGGGACTTTAGTTCAGTAGAATTACTCACAGAACTTTTATGTGATTATTTATGCATACATTAGAATTATTTTTGCATGAACAGGGGCATGTTGATAATTATTTTTATTAAATGACTGCTTAAAGAAATTCAATGCAACTAATGCATTCTGGGAAATGAAGTGTTTTTCCTCCTTTTTTTCAAAGCAGTTGTCAACTTTAATTACAGTTCATTTCCTTGAATTTCATTTATTTTAATTCTTCCTTGCATAAAAATTTTAATTGCAAACAGCTCTCACAAACATTTGTTTTTATGTTTATGAGCAGAAGAATACATGTAGTAACACTTTACAATAAGCTTTCATTGTTTAACTTTAGTACACTAGTTACCAAACAATATTTAGACTAAAACATTATTGTTAGTTCTCAAGATTTACTAATAAATTATTAAAATCAAAAGTCGTATCTGTTAACATTAGTTAATGCACTGTGAACTAACGTGAACATTTGGTAAAATATATATATTGCTCATTGTTAGCTCATGTAAGATAATGCATTAATAATGTTAATAAATGCAACCTTATTGCAAAGTGTTACCCTAAATATTTACTGGCATGATAACTAGATAAGGAATAAAATCATTGCACTGAAAAGAGCAATTTCTAGGTGATTAAATATTCTAGAGCTGATAATGAGAAAAAGTATATTTAGTTAATTTGTATGTCTTGTTCAGGCAAGATTTCAAATTTCTGATATTTCCAGGTTAATGGAATCCACATTAACAAAGGTTAATAAATGCTGTAAAAATATATATTGCTCATTGTTAGTTCATGTTAGATAATGCATAACAATGGTAATGGTAAGGTAATGTTAACAAATGAGACCTTATTGAAAAGTGTTACCCTTTTATTTTCTTAATTATTAATTAATGAAATAACTATTTTTAATACAATTTAAATCCATTTTGTTTGGACCTTTATTCATTTTGATTATTTTTATTTACTTTTAAAGCACTTTGTTACCATTGTATATGAAATGTGCTACATAAAAACACTTGCTTTAAGTCAGATTAATAAGTTAATTTGCTCTTAGAAGTATAAAAATATGAAAAAAGTATACAAAACAAATAAAAGTGAGATGATTTTGTTTATACTGTACCTTGATTTTAAGAATTTACATTTAAAGGTTATGTTTCATTCTGTAAAATGCAAACATGTCAAGACAACATTCAGTAAAATTGCTAAAATAACAATTTGCTGTCCAGTTTTAAGATGCATTAATATTTTAGCAGCTAGATGTTTATGCTATAAGCATTCCTTCCAAGTCGCTTACATCATTGATAATGTTTTCTTGATTTTATGCATATCTAACTAGTAATTTTCTAACTTATTTAGTTTTTATTCTAAGTTTTTATTATACAAAAGATTCTATTCATAACTTTCTATTCATAAAAGAATCCTGAAAAATAAAAAGGCATCACTGTTTCCACAAACATATGAATTGTTCATGTTTGTGGACGAATTGGGGATCACTTCTGGGAGCACCTATCAGCTATGAGTGTATACAGAACGGGCCAATGCCCATTGGCGTGCAAGATTTGTATCTCGCGCTCTGCCCCGCAGCGCGGGTATAAATACGGAAGCATTTTTCATTCATTTCGGAGCCGTATGTTTGCTGCTGAAGAGTGTTCTACAGTTCAAAGAATTAACCCCTTGAGTGCTGTGTGTGAAGGCGCGACAGCGAGGACCGCAATCTCACTGGAAGAGCTTAAAAACTGCTGTTTTCACAGCAAAATCTCTCTGTTGGTATCGGTGGGGCGATCCTTTTGTGAGTGCAAACACAGGCTGCACTGTGTTGCCGTGGCCATCTCCCTGTGTGCTTCAGCACATTTAAAAGAGCTATTTCCCTAAAAGAGTGCACGGGTATGTTACTGCGTCTTTTCCAAGATGGCATTCCATCCGTGTGTTTCTGATGCGGTCGTTCTCTGTCTCCAGCTGATGGTCACTATCGTTGCCTTACGTGCCTGGGCATTCAGCACGCTGAGGCAGCCTTTGTGAATGGTTCATGTACCCACTGCGGGAACATGACCATCTCGCCGTTGAGGCAGAGACTCTCCTACCTTCGGGAAGGCAGAGTCCCCTTGCCTATTCCCCGTCCTATATACCCACCCAGAATTGACGGCTATGCTTGCCTGGGCCGCCGAGAGGCTCTCAGCGCCCCGCCCCGTACCATTCTTCCCAGAAGTGCATTAAGAGCTCTCGAGAACGTTGAAGGCACCTTTTTCTGCCCGAAACCGGTCAAGTGGCTCTTCACTCCTCACTACCCTCGATGGTTGCCAGCAAAGGGGTACGTGGAGATCCCGCCGGTGGAACGGGCCGTCGCGATGCAACTGTGTCCGGCGTCCGCTTCCTCCTGGTGTGGCGATACGCATCTCCCATCCAAGGCCTGTAAGTTCACGTCCAATCTAAGGGGCAAGGCTTACAGAGCCTGTGGACAGGCTGTGTCCGCCCTGCATGCCATGGCTCTGCTCCAGGTGCACCAGGCCCAGGCACTCATGGACATGCATGAGGGTAGACCTGACCCAGAACTGCTTTGGGAGCTCCGGGCGGCGATGGACCTTGCTCTCCAAGCGACGAAAGTCACCGCCCGTGCAGTTGGTCAGGCGATGTCCACCATGGTGGTCCAGGAGCGCCATATCTGGCTCAACCTGGCGGATATGAAGGAGGCCGATAAATATCGGTTCCTGGACTCCCCTATTTCCCAGGTTGGGCTGTCCGGCGACGTGGTCGAGAGCTTTTCCCAGCAGTTCTCGGCCGCCCAGAAGCAGACGGAGGCTATCAAGCACATCCTGCCCCGGCGGGCCGCTGCTGCCTCCACCCACCCGCCGGCTGCAGATCCTCCGCCTGCTCGTCGCTGACCTCAAAGCTGATAGGGGCTCCCAGAAGTGATCCCCAATTCGTCGGTGATGTCCGACGTACGTCTCCATTCCCTCCTTCAGGGAACGAGGGTTACATATGTAATCGAGACGTTTTCAACATTGATAATAATCAGAAATGTTTGTTGAGCAGAAAATCATATTAGAATGATTTCTGAAGGATCATGTGACACTGAAGACTGGAGTAATGATGCTGAAAATTCAGCTTTGAACACAGGAATAAATACATTTTACAATATATTCACATAGAACATTCACAGCTATTTTGAATTTTAATAATATTTCACAATTTTACTGCTTTTACTGTATTTGTGATCAAATAAATGCAGCCTCTGTGAGCATAAGAAACGGTAGCATATGTTTTGTGTTTGTTTGTTTGTTTTAAAACAGATGTTTTTAGCCCTATGCACATCAAGTGCAGCTTTATAGGTTCTACTAGGAAAAAAACTTTCCATGCTGCATGCACCAGTCGAGCAGTTTAGATAAATGGGAATGCAAACGGACAGCTCTCTCCAGGTATAGCGCAGCTCTAAATCAGTCTAACATCTGATCCTGGGCCTGTTTTTCCATCCCTCACTGCATTCTGCCAAGCAAACAAAACTGATCCGAGCGCTCAGTCATTCCTCAGACCGCGGCCACTAAATCACTCCGACTGATCCTGAGTCAGCGCTTGGGAGGATATGGAAACAAACAGCTGATCTCGGACCACCGCGAACAGAACAAATGGAAGCCATCCTTTATTTTTCCTTGAGCCGATGGATTCGCCCCTCCCGTTCCTGACTGCAATTTATCCCCCAAAATTGGCGGAGCACAGAGGCGTTTATCTTGCCAGCGCATGTACATAACAAATAAATTGATCCCATAAAAGCGCAGACGGCAGATATGAAGAAGCCGGCACATGGCAAGCCATTAAATTAGTGTACGACAATAAAGCGCCACAAAGAGGGGAAGAGAATCCACTAAATGAGGTGAAGTTGAATGGATTTACACCATCGAATCAGGGCTTCCTCCGGAAAGAGGTCAGTGGGAATACTTCACCCCAAAAGAAAAATTCCACCATTATTTACTCATTAAAAACACAATATGGGTTTGGATTGACTGAATTTGTTCAATCACCAGGACACTTTAATTTACAAGCGCCGTTCGCTGCCATTTAAAATCTTTGAAGTGCCAATATGTTTTATTTATTTCTTTTATTGCAACAAAATGTCTGCCAAAATATGGTGGCTTTGCTGATTCAAGGCGAAAGTCAAGGCTGGAACGGTCTGTGCACCTGAGCGTGCCAGAGATGCTTTTAACACACTGTGACAAACACTCTCACACATGAGAACACACACACACAGGGACACCGGAGCAGATCACCATCACTCATGATCTTGCTCGTTCCATCCGTTTCTCCATTAATGCTGAGAGGGGAAAGATCGTGATGGAGGGGGAGGGAAGGAAGGAAGACAGGTGAAAGATAGACACACAAACACCTACCTGTCCACACACACATCTGGTTCGCTTTGTGGAGACAAATGTTTTTTATACTATACAAACTGTATCTTCTCTCTCCTTACATGAAGAAACAGAAAAAACTGAGACAGACTAAGGCAACGTCTCCCAGACACTTGAGGAAACCTTCCTGCAAAACTCCATGAATAGGTGTAGGAATAGATGCAGGTGACAAAAGCCGTTTTAAATGCAAAGGGTGGTCACCCCAAATATCGATTTGATTTAGTTAATAGAAGTTAATTCATAAATAAAAGCTATTTATGTTATTATTTTTGACAGCATTCTCACTTCAAAGCATTCTGACATGTGTGCCTAAACTTTTCCCAGTACTGTAGTTTTGCAGGAAGGATTCCTCAAGTGTCTGGGAGACGTTGCCTCAGTTCTTCTGGATTTAGTCTGTCTCAGTTTTTTCTGTTTCTTCATGTAATCACAGACAGACTCGATGATGGTGAGATCAGATCAGACCGGCTGCTGTCAGACTGGATTATTACAATTAATTGCAAAATGAATGTTTGGAAAGGTAAACTGATATTTCCTACTGACACACTACAGTAAAATATATAAATAACTGGCTTAAAAAAAAAATGTGTGTGAAAATACCAACGTACCTAAGACTTTTGCACAGTACTATATATATATATATATATATATATATAGAACAATAGAACATTGAATGTTGATAACAAGAGCTATACACAATTATGCACTAGATAACCAGCCCTCACACCAGCAATAACCTGTATTCAGCAGCTCATCTCGTCAGCAGCACTAAAGCTGTTCAGCAGGGTGACACATGGAGGAGGTTTACGGCTTTGGGCGACATTCATCTGATCCAAATATTCAGGTACATCTTTGAAATGGTAAAGAGGCTGTTTATAGATCAACACGTCTGAAAGACGCTGGCAAGAGAAGAGAGGGAACGCACAGGAACAGAGTGGGAAGAGAAAGAGAGAAACAGAACACGGATGAGGGAAGATGCACAAATTATATTTCTTTAATATCTTTCTCCTGGAAAGCAATGAGAAGTTTGGCTGAGTTCTCAGATTTTCAGGTGAAAAGACCCCAGTAACCACACACTGTCTGCTTAACGCTTCAGAAGAGTTCTCAAATATCAAAATCTGTCATTTGAATATGAACTAGTTTCTCATCAATATGAACTCATTTGAGCTTCTATTAACATTCATTTTATAAACTCTTACTCTTAGGCTATTGACTCATTCATGTGGAGTCGGTCGGGAACAGAGAACCGGTTCTTATTTAGAGTCAGACCACAAAACAGTGCAAGCACAAATGTTTCTATTGCAATGCTTTTGCAAACATTCAGCACAATCAGTCTTGTCCGATTCACAAACTACACTCTAAAAAAATGCTGGGTTGGGTTAAAAATGAAATTTAAAAATTTAACCCAACGGCTGGGTTTGTCCATATTTGACCCAACATTGGGTTGAAACAACCCAGCATTTTTTAGAGTGTAAGAGCCAGTTCCTTCAGTGAATTGGTCAAAAAGATTGTTAAGAATCAGTGTTGTTATATCTAAAACTAAAACTATTAAAACATTTTGTTAATTGAAATAAATCTGAAATAAAAACAAAACAAATATTAGATAAAAAACTGAAAATTGTGTTGGCAACTAGCTTATATAAGTTTAATTTGAATTAACTGAAACTAAAATTGAACTACAAATAAATTCAAACTATTTAGAAATGTTTTTAAAAACAAAAACTAATAAAAATGAGAAGAAAAAAAACATTTACTCAAAATTAAACTGAAATCAAAATGAATACTGCAAATATAAAAATAAAAGCTAATTCAAATGACTAATAAAAAATGATGGCCCCACTTTATATTAGGTGTCCTTAACTACTATGTACTTACATCAAAAAATAAGTACAATGTACTTATTTTTAGTGTATTGCAAAACACTTTTGCTGATATTGAGGTGGGATACAGGTAAAGTTAGGGACAGGTGTGGTGGGATGGGTAAGTTTAAGGGTAGGGTTAGGTGTAAAGGATGG
Source organism: Rhinogobio ventralis (assembly GCA_039654625.1). Classification (NCBI taxonomy): domain Eukaryota; kingdom Metazoa; phylum Chordata; class Actinopteri; order Cypriniformes; family Gobionidae; genus Rhinogobio; species Rhinogobio ventralis. The sequence goes on along the minus strand of CM077210.1, from coordinate 35,780,366 downwards.
GTCAACAGTGTAATTATAAATGTAACTACAGAAATTATTTACAGATGTAATTACATGCAGGTATTTTTTAAAAATGTAAGTACAATGTAAAAACATGTGTAAACAATATAAGTGCATTGTGTCAAATTATTAATTTAAATGTTAGTACATAGTAGTTAAGGCCACCTAATATAAAGTGGGTCCAAAATTATAATAGTATATAAATTATGCTTAAATAGCAAAGTTAAGAATAAGAGTTAAAAAATGTTACCATACATTTGGGTCCTTTTTGACCCGGAAGATGTACATTATATATTTATATATATATATATATATATATATAAATAAATCCATAGTTTTTAGAACAAAGATAACATTTTGTAAGTGTGTTAAGACAGTCAAAATACACACCAATGAATGTTTTCAGATTTTTTAAACAAAAATTTAAAGAGATATAACCATTTATACTAAATTGTTACACCTGTCCGGGTCCGTTTTGACCCGAAAGAACTGTGGCTTTACACCTGAAATGGTGTTTTTTTATTTGTTTGTTTGTTTTTTAACAACTATTAGTTAGATTTGTCTCAAATTACGTCTGTAACATACATTTAGCATTTTTCCTTACTACTGGGGCTGCATTTTGTTTATAAACATGCTCATGTACACACACACACACACACAATAATTTTAAAATTAAAATAAAATGACAAACAAATTAATGTCTTAAGGTGTTTGTAGAGCAAAAGTTCATATACCAAATTTGAAAAAGGGAAGAGTCCATATTTTACTCTGCTGCCACCTATTGATAAACCATTGCACGAAAAGGAGATTCAAGCTGTTTATCATCATATTTTTTTCATATTAAAGTACGTTTATGCGGGTAAAATAAATATATTTTGTTCGAAAACATTTCAGAGTAATATTGATGTTGTTTTTGGTGTAGGGTATATAAACTAAGACTGTCATGAATTATACGTTTCAAATGAATTTAATTCAATCATTTTCAGTCAATGGAATTCATACAGCCAATTCTCATATTATATGTTCTTATACATTTCATCTAATGATGTATTATAATAAAATGTCTCATAAATATTGATAAAAATGTATTTTTTCTTGCATCACACTGTTTCTTGCTGTAGTTCTTCAAAACATTTTTAATTACTAAAAAGGGGGTAAATGAAGTAATAGCATGGAAAAAACATTTTTAAAACTTTGATGCATTCACTCAATAATGAGAAGTTACTGATTAGATACAATATGGTTTTAGTTGAAAAATATTAAGATTAACTAAGAAAAAATATTTAGGGGAAACAAAATCATTAAATTCCTTATGATTCCTATCTCTAATTTTATTTTTCCTTAGAAACACTGAAGTTGAAACTTCAATAAAAAAAATCTCTTGCATCACAAAAGAGCAATACCTGAGCAAGAGGAGTAGACAGAGGAAGAGAAGAGACATGAGGGTGTAAGACAGGAAATATGGATGAAGAAAGACAGTACACAGATGATAACACCACAAACTGTCTGTCTTCACAGACCGTGACAATCGTCTGACCAGAGGAGATAAGAGAATGTGAGAGCTGAAAACACACGTCAGACTGCACATTTGTCTTGCTGTCATAATACTAAACTACGAATCAATCCTTAAAACATTTGCGGCGCCTGCTTCTCTGATAATGGTTTCTTTCTAAATGTTTGGGTTGGACCTGAAACTGAAGACACATGAAGAACAGTAGCGCAGCATGAACTCACGCCACATCAGCAAACTACTGTATCTCACACAGGGAGCTTTGGCTTTACGCGGCACATTCTGGCACATGCACTAGATCATCTACTTCATGCATACGGAAAATGTGCATGCTATCCACTGTATACTTATTGCACAAAAAGTAAGAGTATATGATAGTATGCTATTTGGTAACACGTTTGGTAACAGTGTCCTTGTTACATATGTTACATGTGCTTACCATAGTAATAACAGTAAATTATGCATAATTGCATGCAACTAACCCTTAACCAAACCCTAACCCTATAGTAAGTACATGTAGTTAATTAATATTACTCAGTACTTAAATATACAATTACACTGTAACAATGACACCTTAAAATAAAGTGTAACCTGCTATTATTATCAAAGAAATCTGAGCTGTTTAATTGTGCATATGTACATAAACATAATTATGAAATTACTGCCCAGCTAACACCTCTGTATAAACTATAAACCAGAAGGAAAATCAAAATGACATTGTTTGTTTGTCTAAATAACACTCCTGGAGAGACCAGCCAAATATATGCATGGAGTCAATATCAGCGCTGGGTTGGCTGTTTTGCTTTCCTTTAAATATTTTATGTTCATAACCAGCTCAATCTCCCCTATCTGAACCGACCTATTAAACTATTTATTTTTCATGTGCATTGGCTATTCAAATCAATAACAGACAACAGGAGAAATGCTCTTCATTGATCAGCTGAATTATTTATAAATAATATAATATAATATAATATACAGTAATACAATATAATAAAAAGCCACTCACGTGCATCGCAATGATTTTATGGGTAACACAAGTGTAGAATTTTTTTTTATTAAATTATTAATTTTAATTATATTAACAAACTCTATGAAATATTTAATGTTTTATTTTGAGAATACACCCTGTTTAATCCAATTGTACTATTTATTTGTATTTTATTTAAAATATTTTGTACTACTTTTTTTGCAATACATATGTTCCGTTTTCATCACGGCAATAAAACACTAAATTGAATTGAAATAGAGAGAGAGAGAGAGGAGAGAGGAGAAAGAGATGTGGGGAGGGACAGAAAAAAGTGTGTGTGTGCATGCAAGTGAGTGTGTGTGTGTGTGTGAGAAAGAGAGAGAGAGAGAGTGAGAGAGCACAAGCATTCGGGAATGAGGTGAATTGCATCGTGATTTCATCCAAGCGCAGCTGTGAGACACGCTGGAATCCAAACAGGCTTTTTCTATTTGCAAACGTTTGTTTCCGAGGCTTTTCCTCTCAACATCATCCTCGTGCAATGCTTCAGTGTTTTCTGTCTCACTACATGAGTTGGATTTTAATACCGTGAAGCCTCATGGAATCAGATGCCGGACGGGTTTGGTCTCCTGCTGGATTAAAAGCATCATTCAGGCAGTTCAGCACCACGGACAGCAACTGAGCTCTGAGGTGAGATGACCAATGACAGCACTCATCAATGATACCTCAAATCATTTCAGTTTTAACTAGTACAGTAGTTTGATGTTGGCATATCACTGAACTAACTAAAAGTAAGAGTGTACGCCAGTGGCTCTCAACTGGTTTTGTTTCAGGGCTCAGATTTTATATTGCACATCAGATGATGACCAAAAGTGTTTTGCCACATCATACTGAAAGAACAAAACAAATTTCTTAAACATGAAAATGTCAATTTTGTGCATGCACAGGTAGCCAAAACACATGAAATACACACTGAGCTAAACATTTTAGATGAATTTGCACCAAAATATAATCTAAAAAATGCTGAATTGTTTCAACCTATGTTTGGGTCGAATATGGACAAACCCAACTGTTGGTTAAAATTTTAATTTAACATTTTGTCCATATTTGACCAAAACATGCGTTGAAACTACCCTGCATTTTTTAGAGTGTAGAGTTCAATTGGCCCATGACAAAAAGATAATGCATTTATCTCATTTTAACTGTTTATTGATTATATGGTTAGCTGCATTTCATTATTTGCACTTACAACCATTTTGTCCCTGCTGTCTGTGACCCATCAGAACAGACCTCAAACCAGTTGAGATTCACCAGTATGAGAGGTGGTTGCTTTTACTCGTGTTTTGTGGTGTGTGGTCATTTCTGTCTGTAGATGATGCAGTAGTTTGTTGCTGCCGGCTTCTTAAGTTTATTACACACACATACACAGCGGCCCAGGAAGGCTCTCTGGGTACTTTATGATATTACGCAGCTCAGCGTTTGATTTATGAATCCTCAGTGCTGTGGAAACCACTGAGCCAGTGGTTCTCTTGGGAATGACCCTGTTCCCAAAACCGCCTTGTAAGTGCTACAAAGTTGCCTTTACAATCTTGTTTCTACCAAAGAGTACAAGATACAGAGACCTTTACTGGTTTATTTCAGCAGGCACTTATAATCAGCAGGTTGACTGGAGAGGTGTTTTCTCTTGGTCCAAAACTCTCACTTTGCGGCCAAAGGTATGTGGACTCCCCTCTTTTATTAACAGGTTTGACTATTTCCAATTCCAGTGAAATCAAATCTTAATGCTACACAATGCAGTGTCATTCTAGACAATTCACTGCTTCCATTTCATTGCAATAGTTTTGGGAGGATTCTTTTCTATTTGGTTTTTGACTCTGGTGGGCATGAACTTGACTGGCCTGCACAAACCCAGACCTGAAAACATTGAACTGGAATGGTGAGCCAGACCCTATAGATCACTCAACAACAGTCTGATCTCACTGATGCTCTTGTGTCTTGTTGAACATTTACTTTTAAACAGTTTAAACTCTTATGGGAAGATCTTCCACTATTGAAACATACTGTAGATGAAGGGATTTGCTTCCATTAAAAGAGGGGTCTAATGCTATTTCATGCATTCTGACTTATTTACATAGTTAAAGAGTTGATTCTCATGCTAAACATGGCCAAAAAAAAAAAAACGAGTTGGACGTATGACAGAGTATTTCTGTGCCAAATACACTCCTTCAGGATTCAAACTAGTTTCGGAAAGTTTTTTTTTCGAGAATGGCCCTGTATGACATCATAAAGGGTGGAATTCCTTATATGAGCACTTCTCCCGGGTGAGCACGTGCGAATCGACCAGAGCGAGAGCAAGAGTGCGCCCATCATCGAGCTTCGTTCGGGTTACGGGAGTCGTCGGTAGCGCTGTCATTTTGTTTTTAGACCACAAAATCAACAGTTTCACTAAACAAGTGTGTTTCTGGTTGTGAGGGAAAGATAACCTTGTTCAGCTTAACAAAAAACCCAGCGATAAAGAAATAGTGGATGCCGTTTGTGTTTCTGGAGTTCTGCAAGTGTGTGCGTTTGTTCCCGGTCATGAGTGGAAACCGCAGGCGGTGAGTGAAACTGCATCAAATGTGTGTGTTTTGTTGGCAATCGGCGCGTAAGTGCATATAATGTGAACAACACCGATGTATAGTGAATCGAAAGCTATCCAGGGATAATGACGTGATATATTGACAGAAACGTGTGTGTTATATACCCTTAAAGACAAAAGAGCATCAATAGCTGGGTTTCAATACACATATTTTCATGAAAAGTATGTGTTTTCATTGTAGTTTATGCATGTCTTATTGAATGAAATTTAGCAAGTTTTAAATATAAAATGTATAGTAAGATTAAACAAAGCTGAGATCCTCAGTGTAAACTTAATTATGCATATGCACAAGAACTTAATAATGAAATTATTAAAATAACCCTAGAGAAATGGCTATTTTGTTTTCCTCTAAATATTTCATGTTCATAAACTAGAGTAAATTTATTATATTTGGTAAAGGAGTCACAATGACTCCCCCAGTGGATACTGCATTCATTTCCATTTTTATTTTGTTCATCAGTTTCCTCAGAAGTGAGGATTTTGTTCTCTCATACACATGGGATGTAATTTTTTTTTTTGATATTTAGATGGCTCCAATTCATCCCAAAGGTGTTCTTTGACACCAGAGTCAGTTAATCATTTTCATATAGACCTCTCTTTGCAGGAACAGAAAAAGACTCTGTCATTAATTACTCACTCTCATGTCGTTCCAAACCATAAGACTTTCGTTCATCTTTGGAACACAAATATATTTTAATGAAATCTGAGAGCTTTCTGTCCCTCCACTGACAGCTACGCAACTACCACTTTGACACGTCAAAAAGTTCATAAAGAGATAATAAAACTAATCCATGTGAATTGAGTGGTTTAGTCCAAATTTTCTGAAGCGACTCGATCACTTTATACGATGAACAGATTGAATTTAGGCTTTTATTCACATCAAAGAACAAAAAAAGAAGTTCAACCGAACCTGCTGTACATGCAAATCTCATTGGTTCTCGCTGAAGCTCAAACGTGCTGGGTAACACAAGAATGAACCTCATTGGTTCTCGCTGAAGCTCAAACGTGCTGGGTAACACGAGAATGAACCTCATTGGTTCTTGCTGAAGCTCAAACATGATGCGTAACACGAGAATGAACCTCATTGGTTTTTGCTGAAGCTCAAACGTGCTGCGTAACACGAGAATGAACCTCATTGATTCTTGCTGAAGCTCAAACATGATGCGTAACACGAGAATGAACCTCATTGGTTCTTGCTGAAGCTCAAACGTGCTGCATAACAAGAATGAACCTCAATGGTTCTTGCTGAAGCTCAAACGTGCTGCGTAACACAAGAATGAACCTCATTGGTTCTTGCTGAAGTTCAAACGTGCTGCGTAACACGAGAATGAACTTCATTGGTTCTTGCTGAAGTTCAAACGTGCTGCGTAACACGAGAATGAACCTCATTGGTTCTTGCTGAAGCTCAAACGTGCTGCGTAACACGAGAATGAACCTCATTGGTTCTTGCTGAAGCTCAAACGTGCTGCGTAACACGAGAATGAACCTCATTGGTTCTTGCTGAAGCTCAAACGTGCTGCGTAACACGAGAATGAACCTCATTGGTTCTTGCTGAAGCTCAAACGTGCTGCGTAACACGAGAATGAACCTCATTGGTTCTTGCTGAAGCTCAAACGTGCTGCGTAACACGAGAATGAACCTCATTGGTTCTTGCTGAAGTTCAAACGTGCTGCGTAACACGAGAATGAACCTCATTGGTTCTTGCTGAAGCTCAAACGTGCTGCGTAACACGAGAATGAACCTCATTGGTTCTTGCTGAAGCTCAAACGTGCTGCGTAACACGAGAATGAACCTCATTGGTTCTTGCTGAAGCTCAAACGTGCTGCGTAACACAAGAATGAACCTCATTGGTTCTTGCTGAAGCTCAAACGTGCTGCGTAACACGAGAATGAACCTCATTGGTTCTCGCTGAAGCTCAAACGTGCTGCGTAACACGAGAATGAACCTCATTAATCAAACCTATTATGTAGAAGGGAGGTCCACATATTTTTGGAGCAGGAATCCAATCGTGGCTCACAAGCACATCCTGCTCCATCACACAGCTCCCAATATGAGATACTGACTTGAATCCAAGTTGGTTTAGTTGGTCTATCATCTCGTCCTTCCTCACTCACCAGAATGACTTTCCCTACTGCCGTAATAAAAACTGTACTAAAATCAGCTGTAGGAGGAAAAGACAGACCCTTTTCTCATCTCTCACTGGCACTGAAATGGAAGTGGATAACCTGAAAGATTGTATTGGAAATATTAAAAATCATCATTTTATATTTATCTGAGACGTGTAATAATGAGACGACTGTTTTGCACAAAAACAAAAGCAATTTTTCCCTGAGGATGAATTGTGCCTTTTCCCAAATTGAAAAGAAATAAACTACAAATTGCCACATGCATGAACTTCTGGTTCCAAGCCAGAATAGATGATTTTCTTGCAGCTTAGTTTACATCAGTTTTGGACTGCTTTCGGGGTAAGTGCTTCCTCTATTTATAGAGCCTGATGTGTGTGACAGATACATTCTGAATCTCTTTTATCAGCATTATTGACATTGGCGAGTCCCACTGGTGGTTTATCTAGAGGCCAATAATTGAATCGCTCTATTATGTGTTTGTTTATAAGCCGCTCTCAGAGGGAAAGGCTTTTGTATGTTCAGATATGACCCCCTGTGATAAGACTACTTGAATGGTAATAAACTCATCTCTAATAGAAAAGGCTAAGAAATCAAAAATGATTGATGTTGCACAATGATTTGAAAGGCACAGTTTGTGACCACAAATACTGACAAAATATAGACTAGAAACTACACTGCATGCTGTTAATGCAACATATGCACAAACCCATTGGGTTTTTTTTCTACTTGAGCAAAAGGCAAAAGATACATGGAGCCACACAGAAACTCATTTTATCTGATGGTACCAGATAGAAATGATCCGTAGTGCTGTTTTACAGCAGTAGGCCAAAAATGGGTCACAATATACCAGTCACAGGAGGGTTGTGACCCATTTCTTTAGTGGTGGACAGCATGAAAAAATATAAAAAACAGTAGTAAATGAAAACAGAACCATAGTTAAAATAGTAAAATAAATATACAATCGTATCAACTTTTAAAAGGAAGAAAAACACTTTGGATTTCAGTTGATACGCCATATGTCAAGTTTCCTAGATGTCAACATTTCCTGTATTGTCACATATGAGCAAAACCACATACGATAAATACAGGTGTAAAGTGCCCCTATTATGCTTCTTTTGAATATTACCTTTCATGCAGTGTGCAATATAGCTGTTTTTTGAAGGGGGGGTGTATAATGCTTTTTCATGTATTCTGACTTATTTACACTGTTAAAGAGTTGATTCTCATGCTAAACATGCCCAACATTTCAAAAAACGAGTTGGACATATGACGGAGAATTTGTGTGCCAAATACACTCTTTCAGGATTCGAACAAGTTTCGTAAAGTTTTTTTTTCGAGTATGGCCTATGACGTCATAAAGGGCGGAATTGCTTCAAAAGCACGCCTATCAACAAGCTTTGTTCGGGTTACGGGAGCCGTCGGCAGCGCTGTCATTTTGTTTTTAGACCACGAAATCAACAGTGTCACTAAAGAAGTGTGTTTCTGGTTGTGAGGGAAAGATAACCTTGTTCAGCTTCCCAAATAACCCAGCGTTATTGATGCAGTGGATGCAGTTTGTGCTTCTGGAGTTCTGCAAGTGTGTGTGTTTGTTCCCGGTCATGAGTGGAAACCGCAGGCGGTGAGTGAATCCGCATCAAATGTGTGTGTTTTGTTAGCAATCGGCATGTAAGTGCATATAATGTGAACAACACCAACGTATAGTGAATCGAAAGATATCCAGGGATAATGCCAAGATGATTTTTGTGTGTGTGTGTGTGTGTGTGTGTGTGTGTGTGTGTGTGTGTGTGTGTGTTCGTGACTCTTTAGCTCCGTCAACTGCACGAGCTCAGCTGTTTTCGGAAAGAATAAGTGCAGCGTATTCTTTTATAAATCTGATAAAACTAAAGACTCTTCTGAGATATGAAGGATGCAATACTACTCCATAGATACTCAAGATTAACATGAGATTGGCAGAAACTGTGTGTGTTATGTACCCTTTCATGTAAAAGGTCAGCAAAGTTTTAAAGATCAAAGTGTACGACAAATAAATGTAGTCTCCTAAAAGAAAGAATCGATTCTGAAATGCTGAAACTAATCGTCAGGAATTCAATGAATAACAATGTAACACATTTGCATAATGCCAGCCTGTGGTCTTCATTGGCTGCCTGCTTTGCCCCGCCCTCAAACACCGTAGCTGTTCTTGTGACGACATGTTGCTGATTTTAGTACTGCATATCCACTTTGCATGCATTTCAGAAGGATGAGGACTCAGGCTGGAAATTATATGGAAAAACAGATGCCATCATTTACAGTATATCACTGTGTATCAAGCACTGTGGAAGAGCTGAAATTCAGGTAATGGGAGTTTTGTTTTCAGCACGTGCTGTAAGCGGTCAGCCAATCACAACAGACTGGGCCATCTGACCAACTGTGTTCAGACTCTTTGAGAAACAAGGTGATGTGCAATGTTTATTAATCAAAATAAAAATAAAAGTGTCATTTGACCTTGGATGCGTAAACCTATTGTAGGAGACCTCTGAAACAAAATTAGGAACCTTTAAAATAACATAATACTCAGTGTGTTTTGTGCTGTGAATTATTGGCATCACAGAAACACATGTTTTGAGAGACAAACCTGTGGTGTTGCACACATCTTAGCAAATCATCAGATACAAATACAAATACATACATTTAATTAATACATTTAAATAAATAAATAAATAAATAAATAAATACATAAAATAAAAATAAATGAAATTAATAAAAGAAATTTAAATAAAAGACATTCAAATATATGCATGCATTCTGTCATTGTTTATGCATTTAAAAAAAGTTTCCCTATTCAGTCTATGTCATGTTAATAATTTTGAATACTGTTGGGTCAATGCCGTTCAGTGTAATATTAATAAACTTAAATGTTTGATTTTGTTTGTTAAATTATTAGAAAGTTTGATTTCAATGTTGGACGTCCTGATAGCAATCACTAAGTTAAGTGGTCTAAATGTATATACACTCACCTAAAGGATTATTAGGAACACCTGTTCAATTTCTCATTAATGCAATTATCTAATCAACCAATCACATGGCAGTTGCTTCAATGCATTTAGGGGTGTGGTCCTGGTCAAGACAATCTCCTGAACTCCAAACTGAATGTCAGAATGGGAAAGAAAGGTGATTTAAGCAATTTTGAGCGTGGCATGGTTGTTGGTGCCAGACGGGCCGGTCTGAGTATTTCACAATCTGCTCAGTTACTGGGATTTTCACGCACAACCCTTTCTAGAGTTTACAAAGAATGGTGTGAAAAGGGAAAAACATCCAGTATGCGGCAGTCCTGTGGGCGAAAATGCCATGTTGATGCTAGAGGTCAGAGGAGAATGGGCCGACTGATTCAAGCTGATAGAAGAGCAACTTTGACTGAAATAACCACTCGTTACAACCAAGGTATGCCAAGCATTTGTGAAGCCACAACACGCACAACCTTGAGGCGGATGGGCTACAACAGCAGAAGACCCCACCGGGTACCACTCATCTCCACTACAAATAGGAAAAAGAGGCTACAATTTGCACGAGCTCACCAAAATTGGACAGTTGAAGACTGGAAAAATGTTGCCTGGTCTGATGAGTCTCGATTTCTGTTGAGACATTCAGATGGTAGAGTCAGAATTTGGCGTAAACAGAATGAGAACATGGATCCATCATGCCTTGTTACCACTGTGCAGGCTGGTGGTGGTGGTGTAATGGTGTGGGGGATGTTTTCTTGGCACACTTTAGGCCCCTTAGTGCCAATTGGCCATCGTTTAAATGCCACGGCCTACCTGAGCATTGTTTCTGACCATGTCCATCCCTTTATGGCCACCATGTACCCATCCTCTGATGGCTACTTCCAGCAGGATAATGCACCATGTCACAAAGCTCGAATCATTTCAAATTGGTTTCTTGAACATGACAATGAGTTCACTGTACTAAAATGGCCCCCACAGTCACCAGATCTCAACCCAATAAAGCATCTTTGGGATGTGGTGGAACGGGAGCTTCGTGCCCTGGATGTGCATCCCACAAATCTCCATCAACTGCAAGATGCTATCCTATCAATATGGGCCAACATTTCTAAAGAATGCTTTCAGCACCTTGTTGAATCAATGCCACGTAGAATTAAGGCAGTTCTGAAGGCGAAAGGGGGTCAAACACAGTATTAGTATGGTGTTCCTAATGATCCTTTAGGTGAGTGTATATATATATATATATATATTGGTCTTAATGCAGTGATAGGATGCCCTACCTGCCTGTCAGAACATGTATTCCCATACCACCGCGCACCTGCTCGAGCAGACATCGCACGTCATCAGTGTTTCATGCTATGCAGCGTTAGACAGACGTCAGTCACAGAGCACTGCAAAACAAACAGCAGCCGCCTTTTACAGTTCCTCCTGAACCAAAACAATGTGTTTATGCTGTGTTCACACCATAACTACTGTCATTTGGAAGCAATGGCAACCCATGACGTTATACCCAAAGTGGTTCATGACTCGAATTTATGCGTTTCAATGGCAACACTATCAACGGCGAAATGAATCTGAAGCAGTCAGGTGGTATAGGTCAGTGCTCTTTAAGTTGCTTATGTTCATTCTTATTGTAATGTTATGTGCTTTGAGACATGAGGTAGTTTACGCTGTCTATTGTGATGCTTTTGTTTGCTTGTGTTTTGGAGGCGTAGCTTTGGAGACGCTCTGAAGGGAGCGTGGGATCTCACGCTTTCAAATCTAGCTCGCTATTGCTAGCCTCTCTGAAAATTACCTACCCTACCTTTAAATAATTCTAGCACTGTGCTGGGTTCCCACTTGGTGTGCAATGTAAAATCTGAGTCCTGAAGCCAAACCTATGGCGTACAGAAGCTGCAGTGGAATCAGCAGCTGGCTAACCTGGAGACATGTGCAGAACGGTTCATAATGGATTCCAATCTGGCAACATCCTCGTGCTTGTCACTGCCTGGGGTGAGTCCAGCGTGAGGCCGCTAATGGAACGGGCTCTTTTGATTAGGCTGCTCTAACAAGCTGAAAATGCTCTTTCCGTAGACCATCAAATGTGGAAACCAGGCTGACCCTGAGTCTGTTTTGAACAGATCTATACAGCACAGTGATTCCTCAGAGAGTTGTGCATTTGCTTTCTGAAACAATGTGGTGTTTGTTCAATCAGCGGACTAATCTATGTAGTGCAGCACCAAGCTACAGCATCACACCAAACTTAATTTAAAATTTTGACCCCATTTGATGACCTTTACAAGCACTGCCAATGACATACATTATTACACAACATAGAATGGATTTCATGACATTCAGAGAATAATTATCACAATATATCAATGCTACACTGAAAAATACTGAAAATTACTCAAATCAAGCCATGAGAGACATTACATTCTTAGACACAATGCAACAGCAATAAGATAAATGATGCCAGTGTTCAATAAATTAAAATGAGTAATGATCCCAATAAACACATCTTCAGCCAAGTAATACAGTTCATTAGTTTTACTGTATCTGTTTATGGTTGACACACAATGCAGTAAATGAATGTGTGGTTGTATTGAGTATTTCACAATATGAATTTAGAGTCAAAATAAACCACAACAGGAAGAGCTGGAACCACGATACAAAGCGAATATGCCACTTATAGTAAGTCTACTTAACAAATAAATTAACAAAGGGAAATATTTTCAACTACAATTAATATTTTTGTTTTATTATGTAAGAAGAAAGAGAGTGTGGAGTTATATGATAGACATGAAAATGGGTAGGGCTGGGTGACAAACTGATCGATATTTATCAGAAAAAATATTAAATCCTAAATATTGATTATAATAACAGATTTTGGGGAAAAATGTAATACAACTGATTCCACCCACAACACCCTAAACATCCACCCACAACACCCTAAACAACCACCCTCAACACCCTAACATCCACCCACAACACCTTAAACAACCACCCACAACACCCTAATCATCCACCCACAAAACCCACCCACAACACCCTAATATCCACCCACAAGAACCTAACATCCACCCACAACACCCTAAACATCCACCCACAACACCCTAACAACCACCCACAACACCCTAAAAATCCACCCACAACACCCTAAACATCCACCCACAAAACCCACCCACAACACCCTAAGGTGTAACAAGCATGTGGAATGAAATTAATATTGTGATAAATATGATTTATTAGAAAAGTACTGAAAAGCATAATTACACATATATGAAATATCTGACCACATAATGTCACATTTGACCAGACACAATGTGACTGCTAAATGCGACAAGAATGAAGATATTAAGATATTATGAACATTAACATCATGTGAAGCAGTAATGTATGTTGTTAAAATCGCAATATAAATACATTTGACTTGACCAATCAGAATCAGGTATTACCATCAGTAGAATCTAAGAGTCTTTTGACTTTCTCTCAAGCTAAAGCAGCAAAAGGCTCTTATTCATGTGAGAACACAGTTAGTAGAGCGTGCAGATCAGCATGTCATCACATCTGATCCGGAGCGCTGCATCTCTGCCAGCGTAGCAGGACGTCCTCTAGGGCTGTTGGCTCTTCTGCAGGCACAAATAGAGGGAAACCGATACTGCAGAACCGCACAGAGATGATGGCCCCTGCTATCAGAGGGTTCCAGTCTGTGAGAAGGTTCTACAGCGACCCAAATCTGCTTACGTGCATTCAGATTAGAAGCAGCCCTGCTGGCGGAGCATGATAACTGTTGCTCGCTGCATCCGTCACAGCTTCTGCCAATCCCGCACCTGCACTAAACCCGGTTCCCCAGTTTTTAGAGGTCAAAACAGCTGGACATAACGACTGCCTGAGCCGCTCTTTTCATCTTCTTCCTCTCAATACACTAGAAAAGTTTTGTCTGCACCTACTGGACTTCCACAAACAATGCTTTGCACATCCTTTTGCATTGCATTTAACCTTTGGTCACTCCAGAAGAACTTCACTTGTAACTGCACTGAAAGTAACTTAATAAACAAGCATTTACTGAGTGACTATTTACACTGCATCTTTACGTAAAAGCAACAACAACAAAAAGGTATACATTTACATATAGATCTAAATATTTTATACCAATAGCAGGGTTGTGTGCCATTTAGAAATGTATTTGAATTAAGCCAGCAAACTGGAAGTGGAATTTGACTTTAAGGAAGTAAAAATAGAAAGTATTGCACCCAAAATTTTCTGTTAATGTATTTTTTCCACGTGGGATCATGTACTTGTGTTTTTATTTGATAATTTGATATTTTTGTTCACAATTTTATTTAATTTTTTCTCTTTTGTGTGTGTTAAATAAGATGCTTTTTTCTTGTTTTTAGGTTGACTTTTTAACATTTCTGTCAAGGGTCTACAGATGAAAAATTCTGTCACATTTACATTCATGTTTATTAATGTGCACAGCCCCTGTAAACACATAAACTTAAACTTAAATATATAAAAGAAAAATCATAAGTACATTTTTAACTGTAATTCAACTAGAAAAGTCAACACAAACTTTGAATGTTGGCCTTACAGAGAACAGACAGACAGATAGACCCTAACCCAACATCCACCCAACATCCTAATCACCACCCACAACACCCTAACATCCACGCACAACACCCTAACCACCACCCACAACACCCTAATAACCACCCACAACACCCTAACTACCACCTACAACACCCTAACATCCACCCACAACACCCTAACATCCACCCAACATCCTAATCACCACCCACAACACCCTAACATCCACGCACAACACCCTAACCACCACCCACAACACCCTAATAACCACCCACAACACCCTAACTACCACCTACAACACCCTAACATCCACCCACAACACCCTAACCACCAACCAACACCTTAACATCCACCCACAACACCATAACCACCACCCACAACACCCTAACATCCACCCAACACCATAACCACCACACAACACCCTAACCACCGCCCACAACATCCACTCACAACACCCTAACCACCACCCCCAACACCCTAACATCCACCCACTACACCCTAACATCCACCCACAACACCCTAACCACCACCCACAACACCCTAACATCCACCCACAAATCCCTAACCACCACCCAACACCCTAACCACCACCCACAACACCCTAACCACCACCCACAACACCC
The DNA here is from genome assembly GCA_039654625.1 of Rhinogobio ventralis. Classification (NCBI taxonomy): domain Eukaryota; kingdom Metazoa; phylum Chordata; class Actinopteri; order Cypriniformes; family Gobionidae; genus Rhinogobio; species Rhinogobio ventralis. The sequence goes on along the minus strand of CM077210.1, from coordinate 35,764,955 downwards.
TAACAACCACGCACAACACCCTAACATCCACCCACGACACCCTAACAACCACCCACAACACTTTAACAACCACTAACGACACCCTAACAACCACCCATAACACCCTAGAATCACGGCAGCAAGTTCTGCACAGGTAAACACCCCTCACACATAGAATACTTCGCATTTTAATTTGAGAACACTTGCAAAGAAACTCAATAATCAGTCAGGAAACTACAAGGCAGAAAACAAAAATAAGTAAACAGGTCACATTAATTCAAGAAGCCAAAGCGGAGGAAGATAATAGTGCAGAATGAAATGGCATCAGTCCTGCTGCTGGCACTGAGATAATGCTGCTCATTGGCAGCGGTCAGACCAGCTACAGAGCACCCGACTCTCCCCCACTGTATTGACCCGGTGCATGAAGAGAAGAGCGATCAGGGAGATGGATGTTCAGGCCCAGCAGGGAAAATATCCCACACCAATAAGGCTGTTTTCTGTTTCTATGTGTGTGTGTGTGTTGTAAAACGATTTTGTTTAATTACTGTGTGTGTGTGTGTGTGTGTGTGTGTGTGTGTGTGTGTGTGTGTGTGTGTGTGTGTGTGTGTGTGTGTGTGTGTGCGTGCACTCTGAATTTCACCTAACACGCTGTGGCCTGGAACGGCTGTGTGAAGTTGGTTTGTGCTGTGCCTTCTCTCTTTAAATACATTTTTCTTCATCACAGACGCTTGCATCCAGTTTTCTATATTTAGAGGCGTTTGTTAAGTCAAGCATCACTACTTATATAAGGGTTAATGATTTGAACAAACCACTAACACTAAGCATTAAGATTTAGAGTGTAACATCTCCAGAAAGCATTTGTGAAATTTGAAATTATACTTTTGCAGTCATCTAGTGCTCACGTAAAGCTGAAGCATATGGAAAAATGAGCATGCTGTGTTGAGCATGTGTTGTTATCGTTAACTAAACCAATAAAAAAATGGTAACTGAAATACAGCTGAAATAAAATATAAATATTCAATGAAAAACTTCAACTTGAAAGAAAATGAAAAATGTTGCCTTGGAAACTAACTGAAACAAATGTTGAAGCTGAAATCACTAAATCACTAAAAATAAATGAAAGCTAAAAATAAAAATGACAAATAAAATCATAAAATCATTACTTAAACTTGAATTTAATAAAATGTAAATTAAAATAAAAAATATACAAATAAATATAATTTAAAATATGAATAGTATTTATTGATACAATATAAAATACTAAGTACAACGGTTTTACAATCTCATCAAAAAACTAAAAAAAAATTTAAGCTAAAATAAGTGGATTTTTTTTTTAAACAGCAACATATTTAACTTTTGTTCTTTTGCACAGGAAAACACCAGTGACATTTTCTTTAGACCGTGTAACAATCTATTTCTCCCTTTCATTCTGGAGTCCATTTTTCTCTTTCAGTTTCTTTTTCTCTCAAATGCACCACAATCCCATACCGACTTAATGGCTTCTATTTCAATCACACTGGTCTGTGATCAATGGGAGGTCAAACGTCCACCAGAGAGTCTCTGATGAGACTTACATTTACAAACAGTGAAACACTCAGATGAGAAGCAGCAAATGCACATTAAAGCGGCACCAGAAACATATAGCAAAAATGACTGGGCTGTTTGAAATGGGTTTCTATTTTTGTATGCGGTATACTGTACTTTGTAGAGTTTACATAAAAACACACTGCTGTACCCTGCAATGACATGTGCTTTTTCTATGTGATTAGACTGCCGATAGGCTACAACAACAACAACAACCTACAACACCCTAATATCCACCTACAACACCCTAACATTCATGCACAACACCATAACATCCACCCACAACACCCTAACATCCACCCACAACACCCTTACATCCACGCACAACACCCTAACATCCACCCACAACACCCTAACATCCACCTACAACACCAGAACATCCAACCCAACACCCTAACATCCACCCACAACACCCTTACATCCACGCACAACACCCTAACATCCACCCACAACACCCTAACATCCACCCACAACACCCTTACATCCACGCACAACACCCTAACATCCATGCACAACACCCTAACATCCACCCACAACTACCTAACATCCATGCACAACACCCTTACATCCACGCACAACACCATAACATCCACGTACAACACCCTAACATCCACCCCAACACCCCAACATCCACCCCAACACCCTAACATTCATGCACAACACCCTAACATCCACCCCAACACCCTGACATCCACCCACAACACCTTAACAACCACCCACAACACCCTAACAACCACCCACAACACCCTAACATTCATGCACAACAAACTAAAATCCACGCACAACACCCTAATATCCATGCACAGAGAAGTAAAAGTGACAGTTTTTTTCGGACCATTTAATTTTTTCGAATCATGTTCACGATTTGTGTGTGTGTGTGTGTGTGTACCTGGTATTCCCTATGTTACGGGGACCAAATGTCCCCACTATAGTATCTGTGATGGGTAGGTTTAGGGGTAGGGATAGAATATACAGTTTGTGCAGTATAGAAACCATTACGTCTAAACATGGAAACTATTGTGTGTGTGTGTGTTTGTGTGTGTTCACATGTGTGTTTGTTTGCCACAAAAGTCATCAAATGTCATACCATTCTGATGTAGAAATGTAAAAAGTTTATTTATTATACTATTTTCATTTTCAAGAAGATACTGCAATTTAATGCCACTCGCTGAATTGTGTGGTTATGTGATAGTGTAGCATAAATATTTATCATTGCATTATGTGCACATTTCACATGCTGTTATTTAAAGTAGGCAGTATACAGCCCTGCCCCCAAAAATCACGGCATCAGAAATTACATTTACATTTATTCATCTAGCACATGCTTTTATCCAGAGCAATTTACGAGTCAGAAGCACTGCATGCAGTTTCCAACAATATTTGCAATACAAAAATGCCAATTTACAATTGTAAGCTAGAGCAGTGCACAAGTTGGCACATCAGATGACTCAAATCAACAGATTTTCTGAAAGTGCCACGGAGTCTGCTGTTTACACTCTTCAGTAAGTCAAACTACGATAGTTGACTCCGCAGAGAAAGCATTTTACCATCAAAATATTACACATGGCAGCTTTAATCTCCTGCTCTACGCATCAAGTTAAACACACACGCAGGAAGTAGTAGAGCTGATCTATTGGAGACCTTCGTTTCCTCATGACACACAGTAATTAGTCGTGTGATGTGAAATCAATCAGCTCAAGTGGTGAGCCCAGCAGAGATACACCTCCTAAAACACACACTAACACCCGCTTATACTGTCTACATAGACAGCTGCCTTCAGGGAGCATAAATGATATGAACCCTCATAAACGAACTGATTTGGAGCACTCAATAAAGGCTCTATGTGACTCTGCATGTGTTATTTTAATATCAGTGAAATACTATTATAGTTTATTTATATATGTGACCCGTGCTGAGGCACACAGTGCGCAGAAGTCGCCAACTTCTGCAGAGTCAATAGCTACAGACCAAACTTTGTGTGGCCTTCAGATTAGCTCAAGAACAGTGTGTAGAGAGCTTCATGGAATGGGTTTACATGGCAAGCAGCTCATCCAAGCCTTACATCACCAAGTGCAATGCAAAGCGTGGGATACAGTGGTGTAAAGCACGCCGCCACTGGACTCTAGAGCAGTGGAGACGTGTTCTCTGAAGTGACCAATCACGCTTCTCTTTCTGGCAATCTGATGGACGGGTCTGGGTTTGGCGGTTGCCAGGAGAACCGTACTTGCCTGACTGCATTGTGCCAAGTGTAAAGTTTGGTGGAGGGGGGATTATGGTGTGGGGTTGTTTTTCAGGGGTTGGGCTTGGCCTCTTAGTCCCAGTGAAAGGAACTCTTAATGCTTCAGCATACCAAGACATTTGGGACAATTTCATGCTCCCAATTTTGTGGGAACAGTTTGGGGATGGCCCCTTCCTGTTCCAACATTACTGCGCACCAGTGCACAAAGCGTCGGTCCATAAAGACATGGATGAGCAAGTTTGGTGTGGAGGAACTTGACTGGCCTGCACAGAGTCCTGACCTCAACCCGATAGAACACCTTTGGGATGAATTAGAGCGGAGACTGCGAGCCAGGCCTTCTCGTCCAACATCAGTGCCTGACCTCACAAATGCGCTTCAAGAAGAATGGTCAAAAATTCCCATAAACACACTCCTAAACCTTGTGGAAAGCCTTCCCAGAAGAGTTGAAGCTGTTATAGCTGCAAAGGGTGGGCCAACTCCATATTAAACCCTACGGATTAAGAATGGGATGTCATTAAAGTTCATGTGCATGTAAAGGCAGGCGTCCCAAAACTTTTGGCATGTTCATACAGACAGTATTTGAGATGCTACTCTAAGCTGCAGTGTGAACAGGAGATTTTGAGACACACCTGTAAATGCAGTTTTCAATCCCAAAAATTGACATGCTGCTGCTCATATGTGGGGTTAGTGATTTAAACAAACCACTAACCTCAAGCATAACATTTTTAAAATCCCTCGGACTTCCATTGAAGGAAGGGCCGAGCCATTTCTAGAGAGCAGAATATCATAGAGACTCATGTGCTGTGAGAAAGCATTCTGCTGCTGCTGCTTGTATCTGCCTGTGTGTGTGTGCGCGCGCACATATCTAATCCTCAATTGTTATTGATTTTATCTTTCTAATTACTGAGTCGTCTGGCTGAATGAGAAACAGGAAAACAATGGCAGGAGGTGAAGAGCGTGAGCTTTTCTGTGCTGAACGAACACATGCACATACAAACATCATGAGTTCAGCAGTCAGGAGGATTCACTAAGCATAAACTACACCTGCTCAAAGCATTTTTATTTCAATGTTTTTTTTGTTTGTTGTTTAAGCACCCAATTTAACTGTGTGAAATTTGTGCTTTGTGACAAATAATCTATCTATCTAAAATAATGACATTCCTTGTATTTCCTTACTATGTAGTACTGTATGTAATGTAGGTAAAATGAGTAGCACATCAGCATATGCAGTATTTAATAAAACTCGAGCGTGGAGAAAATGGCGGATTGCGTACAACTCGCTGAGGGCGGAAACTATGGTATTGCAGGACTGTCAGTTAGCGGCCGTGGGCGGGGCCTGAGCAGTATGACACTGCTCAGAGAATCAAAACATGCCTAATGTGATTTTGGTTTAATGGGGTTTTAAATAAAGGAGTGGGTAGATTTTTATCATTGTAAGGTGATTGTGTTCACACACTGCCAACACACATTTATGTCCAAACACTTTTTGTAAAATAGGTGCCCTTTAATATTTACTGAGCAGAACTCGCTGTTATGGTAATGGACAGGACATTATGGTAATTTTTGAGCATCAAAAAATTTCTGAAGGATCATGTGACACTGAAGACTGGAGTAATTCTGCTTTGATCACAGGAATAAATTACACTTTACAATATATTCACATAGAAAACAGCTACTTTAAACTGCAATAATATTTCACAATATTTTTTACTGTATTTTCAATCAAATAAATGAAGCCTTGGTGAGCAGAAAAGACCCTGACACCAAATTTCTGAACAGTACTATACTTATAAAAAAAATAAGTTATACAAAATATGAAGTTCTTCATCAAATGCAGTACATATTCTGACAGTAAACCAACATATTCCAACCATATTTAAGATGCCAAATTACTTAAATATGTATAGCGCTACATGAGCATCTTGTTAAACTGGACTGCGGGTGGTATGCAAATAAGGAGTTGCACTAAAATATAAACCAAAATTGTTAGTGTGTGTGTGTGTGTGTGTGTGTGTGTGTGTGTGTGTGTGTGTGTGTGTGAGAGATTGAATTTTTGCTCCAGTTGCTTGTCTGTGGGGTGAAGTTGGGGTTATGCTGTCTGCTGCGGTTTCCAACTTTAACAATACCGATAATCTTGACATGCGTGCGTTTGCAAATCCAGCAGATGAGGAAGTGATCGGATAACCCTCTGTGAATACGCCGCAGTCTACAATGGGCCGTCCATATCCCGAGCTCCTCTTTAAATAGATAAGAGTCTTTTATAATCCATGGCGCATATATGGATCTGTCCCCCTTATAATTCACTTCCTGTGAAAAGGTCAACTATATTCACAGGGATTTATGAAAGCGAGTCTCTCATAAGAACATTTATTCATGCTCAGGTCAGCTACTTTGCATTAACGGATTTCCTGTAAGAAACACTTTCACTGACGCTTTATCGTGTCTTTCGCCATGTGTGCCATGATCTAAGACGAACATCCTGTCAGCCGTGACCTCAGGGTCATTGTGATTGGTCAGAAACACATTCTCTCCTGTCATTGGCTTAATGAGAGAATGTTATTTGAAAAATAGATAGTATTATTGTATATTTAAGCAGAACAGCATGGCTACATAGAGCTTTGAAAGAGGATTTGCTCTGATAATCTGTATTCATATATACAGTCTTACTTAGACTATACATACAGTACCGGTCAAAAATGTGGAAACATTACTATTTTTAATGTAAGTCATTTATTTGATCAAAAAATACAGAAAAACTGTAATATGTGAAATATTATTACAATTTAAAATTACTGTTTGAATATATTTTGAAATATAATTTATTCCTGTGATCAAAGCTGAATTTTCAGCATCATTACTCCAGTCTTCAGTGTCACATGATCCTTCAGAAATCCTTCTAATATGATGATTTATTATCAATGTTGGAAACGTCTCGGTTACGACTGTAACCTTAGTTCCCTGAATAGAGAAAAGAGACGCTGCGTCACCGCTTTGGCAACGCCCCTGCGTGAATGCGTCGTGAAGCACGTATGTCATCAGTCCAATAGAGAGACGGAACATCATAGGCGGGTGACGTCATAGACCCGGAAACTATAAAGCACACCGGCAAACACACGCCTCCAGCTTCTGTAATAAGGATGAAGCAAGACGCTTGCGGGCATGCGGGGAGTATGGCAGGGTGACGCAGCGTCTCGTTCCCTACTCAGGGAACTAAGGTTACAGTCGTAACCGAGACGTTCCCCTTCAAGGAAACTCGCGCTGCGTCACCGCTTTGGGAACGAGAATACCCACGTCCCCATAGGAGCCGGATGCCCGTCTGTGACATTGTTAGGAGGCAAGCACCCGAGCCCCTGGAGTAGCGTTAATGTCAAGTTTATAGAATCTGATGAAAGTGAGCGGTGAGGACCACCCTGCCGCATCACAAACATCCTGCAGGGAAGCCCCTGCCAAAAGTGCCTGAGAGGCAGCCATACTCCTAGTCGAGTGGGCCCGGACAGCCAAAGGAGAAGGCTGCCCGGCCGCCACATAAGCAAGTGAGATGGCCTCGACCACCCACTTGCTCATCCTCTGCTTAGAAGCCGGACCCCCTCTCGAGGGTGGCCCGAAACAAACAAACATCTGTTCTGATCTCCTTCACTGGGCAGCTCTGTGGATGTAGGCGTCTAGTGCACGAACAGGGCAAAGCAGATTAAGTCGTTCCTGGTCTGACGTCAAAAAAGGCGGAGAGCAGAAAGCCTGAAGTACGATAGGTCTCACAGGATTAGTGGGAACTTTAGGAACATAACCCGGCCTAGGATGTAGGAAGGCCTTGGCCATACTGGGAGAAAATTCCAAGCACGAGGGTGCCACAGAGAGGGCTTGTAAATCCCCAATTCTCTTCAGCGAAGAAATAGCAAGAATAAATATAGTTTTTAGAGTAAGAAACTTCTCGGAAACTTCCTCGAGTGGCTCAAAGGGAGCCTCAGAAAGGCCTTGCAGGACAATCTCCTTTATCTTGGTCAGATTCAGCCAAATATGTCTCTCCGTGGCCCCCAGGGCTGCCATAGAACGGCCAATACATCTGGCCGCCTCCTTGGTGGCACGGAGGGCTAAATCCGCCGAGGACCGGAGCTCATTAACCATATCAGCCCCGATCTCCTGACTTTCCCCCAGGTCTCTCAGCAGGTCAGCCTGGTATGCCTGCACTATAGCCATAGTGTGCAGGCATGCGGCAGACTGACCTGCTGCCGAGTACGCTTTACCCACTAAAGCAGATGTTGCTCTCAGAGGCTTAGTGGGTAAAGATGGAGCTTTAATGGCCGATGCAGATTCGGGAGAGAGGTGGCTCACGAGCGTCTCCTCCACCCTCGGCATCGAACCATAACCATGTCTTTTCAGCCCCCCGATGTTACTGTATACAGATGTATGGGGACTGAACACTCATTCAGGCCGCTTCCAAGATCTTGACACCTCGGTGTGGAGATCGGTAAAAACAGCAAGCTCCGCCGTGGAGGCTGAGCAAAACGGGCTGGCAAAAAGCGCCCATCAAGCCTGCTTTTAACTGAGGCGCGCTCCTGCTGAACTTGTGTGGGCCAGTCAATGTTTAATCTAGCCACAGCCCTGCTCAGGACCTCCACGAGCTCCTCACTGGCGGGGGTTTGAAGTGGCAAGTCTTCAACCCCCACATCGATACTGCAGATATCGACCTCCTCGGAGGAAGACAGCTGCAGCACCGAGGCCGCCCCCCGGGCGGGAGAAACTGCAGTGCGGGCTCCCGAACCCAGAGAAGCACACGCAAAAGCAGCGCCTCACAATGCTCGCAGCCGGCCCCCTCGAGAGCCGACTGTGCGTGCTGCTCACCCAAACAAACAACACACATTAACTGTGTATCCCCGCTCGTGATGTAACGTGAGCAGGGAGGAACACACCTAGTGAACTGTTGTTCGCTCGCCATAATCTCTCTTAAATATTGTCAGTGTGTGATGCAAACTTGTGAAAAAACAAGAAAGTCTGAACTCAGACACAACACAGAGCTGACAAAAGACAATGACACAGAGCGCTTGCTGAAGACAACAGAAGCTGGAGGCGTGTGTTTGCCAGTGTGTTTGCCAGTTTCCGTGTCTATGACGTCACCCGCCTATGACGTTCCGACTCTCTATTGGACTGATGACATACGTGCTTCACGACGCATTCACGCAGGGTCGTTCCCAAAGCGGTGACGCAGCACGAGTTCCCTTGAAGGGGAACAGTTGTGCTGATTAATATTTTTTTTTAAACTTTTTTCAGGATTCATTGATGAATACAAAAATAAAAAGGAACAGCATTTATTTAAAATAGAAATCTTTACCATGACTTTTAATCAATTTAACACATCCTTGCTGAATAAAAGTATTTATTTCTAAAATAGAAAACCATTATTTTAAATTGTAATAATATTTCCTGATATTACATTTTTTTTCTGTATTTTTGATTAAATAAATGCAGTCTTGGTGAGCTGAAGAGACTTCTATCAAAAACAATAAAATAGTAATGTTTCCAAACTTTCCAACGGTACTGTACACACACACACACACTATTAGGTATAGCATTATATAATATTAGGTATAGGTTTATTAGGTATACCTTCAGAACTGCATGTCATGAACACAATATAACAAAAGACACAAAATAAAAACACAGAAGACACCTAAAGCATTACAGTAAGGAAAATAACAAGATTTAAGTATCATTCACTGAAATAACCTTCCCAAATTATATTAATCAAACTGTTTGTTCATTAATTATTCATATCTACAGTATCTTATGACCGATCATTTGCAAGTTTAACCTATCTAATTCAACTACAGCTATAATTATTCAACTATCCTTTTAAAGTCGCATGCATGATCATTTTCATGTTTTTGTTCCTAAATATTTTTTGGAAAATCTGGAGGAATTTTTAACTACAGTAGATTTAAGTCTGAATCTAGAGGTGTAATTTTGAATGCATAAAAGGTAAGCAGTTAATGTATCCTTACAAATTTCTGTGCGCTATTTTTGCTGTACACATATAACAGTTGACAACAGATGGAGCACATACACAAGGTGCACACACAAATGCACATCCATTTGTGCTTGAAAACACAGTTTGGTTTGTCATCTGTCCATCTGAAGCTCAGCAGCTGTGTGTTCCTGTGGGAACTGCATGTGTATCCATACAGTTCATCACATAATGTGCTTTATATAGTGTGTGTGTGTGTGTGTGTGTGTGTGTGTGTTCAGTTTTGAAGGTAAGCTTGTGTTTTGCACTTGCACCATTTCCCATTTGGTCCTACAGTAAATTCTCTCATAAACTAGCATCTCGTAGATCAATAATCAGATTGAGTCTCAAACGGATGTTTCCTCAGTATAAATCAGTTTGAGGACTGTGTAATTGTTGCATGCACTACATGCACTGCAGCCATATCTGGAAAAACTGAATTTGACTCTGAAGGAAAATAAACACCCAGAATGCACTGCTTTTACCGCAAGCATTGCTGTTGGCATCATTGTTTTTATCATGTCTAAACTTGAAAGCAGCACGCATGAATGTACAAGATAATTATGGCAGAAATAATAACAGGCCATCGAGTTGAGATGTTGTTTGAGGATCATGTCTCAAAGACGTCAAACCTTAGCTTTGTAATTTCAACAACACAGCAAGAAGACCATGTGCAATAAACAGAAGCGTTTGTGATGCACTGGGGTAATGTCACAACACGCTGGAGGGAATTAATTGCGCTCCTGCTAGTGCATGCACTGTCTGTGTCGTCTTAACACTCGATTCACTCGAGGAGCTAATGCAAATCAGCTAATGATACAAACACACCTACAAAATTAGCGTTCATCAAGGAGGTCTATAATACCTGTAGAGAGTGGGAATGATGCATGATCCCAGAAATACACAGCCTGCATGCTGGCATCTTTCACTGTGCGATACAGGTATATTAACAGTACCATATTACAGGGTTAGAATGCTTTTCAAATTCCAATGCAACTCAATAAAGTGTCATCTGTTGGCTTGAAATAGTAAACTACCATGTTCCTCTTTGCACATTTTCTGTATGCATGTAATATCCAGATGAACTATACAGATGAATTATTTTTTGTATGCATGCAGTATCCATATGAACTAGCCTACTACATTTGCTAAAATGTGACAAAAATGAAAGAGAAACAATATGAGCTGCAATTTCCAACACCATCATTTATTTAATCTTCAAAAAAGCACCTTCTACACAAATATGATTGTTAATTGAATTTTAACCATAGCAACCCAGGAAAAGAAGTCCAATTTCAATTTAAGTAAGTAGAAAAAAAGTGTAATTTTTAACAAGACAAACTCTGAATGTTGGCTTGACAGCCTTGTAAAATGAATACACATTTAAAGTGGGCACACGTAAGCGCGCACCCACAAGCCAGTACGTGCATCAGCAAAATTAATCTAAGACAAATCAGCATGTTCAAAATTTCCAGTCAAGAGAGTGAACAACGCACATCAAGAAAGGAATGTTATTTTCACTATTTAAGCCCTGGCCTATACATGTCCGAGTCTGATCCCGAATCGTAGCACAATGAACCAACAACACCTCAAATACAAAGGCTACTCCAGCCTAGTTGTTAGTTATGTAGTTAGACACGTACATAATCAGTAGATATCAAACGTAACAATGTAATACTATCACATATAAAAAAATGATTTTACTTACATAATTGTGTTGCATCATTCCTGTCAGATCCAGAAGCCACTACAGCATTGTTTTTTAATCTCATCCTGTCTGCAAATCCAGTCTCTTGTTTACAAACGAATCCACAGTGAATGTTTCAATGTTTGATACATGCCATAAGCTTTATTGCTTGGAAGTTCAATCCGGTTTAGCTCCATGTAGGTCTGTTGTTTATCTAACATGTCATGTCATTACATGCGCGAGTCGGTGGGTGGGGCTACAGAATTAGGCGTTTGCCTTGAAGCGGCGTTTCACTGCTCTCTGACGTCACGGGGACGCACATTCGCAGATCGATCGTTTGCTGAGCCAGCTGTCAATAAAAGCTTTTCTTTGACTAACAAGGACGTTTTCAGCTCTGAAACTTACAGGATATTCTTATATTACCATGACCTTTTATATATCAAAAGCTCAAAGGAAAGTTGATTTCTCAATTCATCACCCCTTTAAAAAGTTGTGCTTTAAAGTTTGAAGGTTTTCAGAAGGACAGATTTATATGCAAAGATGGAAGACTTAATTTCTGCAAATGCATTACCAGTATTGAAGTACAACTCGGTATATATTCATGTCACTCTAATTCAACTTCCTGTGTTTTGAATTCGATTCAAATTCACTCAGTTCTGAATCGTGCACAACTCTGCATTTGACATTTGCTAATACAGTACATTCTATAATGAGCCTTATTTGCACAGAATTTAAATATGCAATAGATTTGGGTACTGCCTACCTGATGATAAAATATATTGCATCAATCACTGCATCATTATTACACTTTAACACACTTTTGTTCATTGCGTGTCTCAAAGAAACTTATACACAGCCTGCTTATTTATCTGTGAGACATGAGATTAATAAATAAAACTAAATGCAATATTAGGAGAAAAGAATCACAATATGATATCAGCACTATAGTGTTTGGTTAAGTTGGACAGCAGGTAGTTTGTGAATAAGATCCAGGGTAAAATATTGAGAGCAAAAGAGCTGCTTTTTTAATTTACCCTTTAGTGCAAGGGGTGCAATTAATTTTTTAATAACAATTAATCACCCTGCTGGCTATGAGTCCAGATGGATGTATTTCTGGTTAGATATGGTGAAATGATATCGCTCTCTGAGCTGTGTTACGCAAGCTGGTAGTTTATCACGGTACGACTGGAATCAATGGCATTACGCTGAAGTCTGCAGCCTAATTTATTATGGATTTCTGACTGAAATGGCCCGATTTAATCAAGGCGGCGAGTTAGCATGCGTGTATGTGTGCGTGCATTTGTCTCAGAAATGCTCAAGTGAGACGGCCGTGATGATGAACGATTTGTTGGTGTCAGTTCAATTGTGTGTAATTGGGCGAGACTTTGACAAATTTACCAACAAGCTTTTCAGCTGATTGTTGGTGCATGCGTTTTTCTGATCATATTCATCTGCTCGACTCTTACCACAATAACCACCATCTCTACACTGTAAAAAATTATTGTTGGTTTAACTTAAAAAAGTAAGTTGCCTGGTTGCCTTAAAAAAATTGTAGTTAATACAACAAAGGAGATTCGTATTGGACCATTATGTGTATTTTGCAGGTATGAAATACCCAAAGACCTAATAAAACAATCAAAACACACTGTGAATGCTGTATCCCACATTGCAATTTGAAAGAAATTAGCCAAATTAAAATTACTTCCAAATGTAGTTAATTTTTTTATAAAATAACTATTCATTTTCCTCTTACTCGCTTACTAAATTAAACATGCATCATAATAAAATCACGTGAAAAGCATGCGGCATAACCTCATACTAACATAATACTGCAGCATATTTTTGTAAACCTATAATTTCACTAGTTATGGATGTTTTATTTTTAGAATATTTTACTTCATCGGAATGGTACGAAACTTGGCACTTGCTGTGTGAACACACACACAAAAAAGGATAAATGGTCCTGAAAAAAATAGTCATACTTGTACTGTTCGCAGTCAATGAGTGCATTGGAAATGAATGGGAAGCGAATTGCATCTAGTGGAAACGTTTGGTACTGCACCCAAACAAAATCAATTTTTTTTAGATATTTGGAACACAACTTTAGATTTATGGCTTTAATTTTCTCACAGTTTTAAAATAAAGCTTGTTTTGGAAAATATATTTCATATAAAAATTCAAAAGAGTATTTTGGTGCATTTTTATAACAATAAACAAAGTTTTTAAGTTCACTTTTTAAAATGTTTTTCAGTTCAGCAACAATCTGCCAAGTGTCGTCTTTAAAAATAGACCAAACTTTCAAGATTTATGACCGTTTAAGATGGAAATGTCATTTTTCAAAGTGAATAAATGGATTTTAACTACTGCAATAAATATAATTAACTCTCTCCCCGCCAGCGGTTTATATATATATATATACGTTTTTTTGATCATTTTCACAAAAATTTCATGGCCCACAGAATATTTTGTTGTATGAATATCTGAACATGCGATATGTCAAAAGAAAGAACAGAGCATCTGCTTTTGAACAAATAAAAAACTGTTTATTCTAGCTTCATGCATTCTTTTTTAAATCAACACTTGAATGTGGGTAAGTTTCATAAAAAAAAAAGCTGAGAAAATCACGTTTTTATCAAAGATGGACTAGATGGAGTCCATCAACGCCCCCAAAGCTTCACAGTCCTATAGCTCGTCCTGGGTCGACATTTCATTCACTAACATTAGGCAGTTTTGATTTGTATGATGTTTAATGTTGATAAATGCGTTATTTTACATATGCATATGATTACATATGAGATTGCTTGTTTCTGCTTCTTCTTTGCCTGTGTTTTGATCAGGAGATTCTGTACTCTTTCAGAAGATGCTTAATAGTGCCCCCTACCGTATAACATGGAAACCTGGAAAATTCTGTGTTTGGTGGGGAAAGAGTTCATACGATAAAATTCCTTTAAAATACAAAATATTAAATGAAAACATTATTGAATTATAGTTTTATTTAAATAGTTTTTTTTCGCCCTGCAAAGCGCTTAATGCACATTTACTTTGATATGAATCATGGTCCGGTAAATTTATGTACAGTATGTGTGTGTATCCGTTTACAGTGAGGTGTCTTTTGCTGAATAATGCTTATTGAATGCGTTGCGGTACGGCATTAAATGTCATTAGCCTCACTGTGCCATAATAACCAACCCATGTTTCATCTGTGGCTGATTATTATTATAAATACACAGGGAAAAAGTTTTATCAACCATAATGATCTAATGGCTCAGTTAGACAGTTCCTGGGGTAATGTACATAATTTATGATTCGCGGAAAGACATTTTTAATCTCCAGATCCGTCTGTAGATTCAGAGATCAAAGCTGGAGAGACGTGCTGTCTTCTTCCTGTGGCTCTTTACTGGCTAATGTCTTCATTTTATGAACAATTTACTTAAAAAGAGCTGAAATAATTCATATCAGATGTAGAATATTTAAGTTACATGAAAAGAAGTACAACAGGGCTCTAACATTTCATGCACACCATTATAAAAAGATGTTCTGGTAGAGTTTTAAAGCACACAAAGACAGAATGTGAGAAATGCGTGCGTGAGAATCGGAAGAGACAAACAAGGAGTCAGTGAAATGTTGTGGAATGTTGCTTATTAAAACATGCAGCCAGATTTTCAAGACTGCCGTTTTTGTTGTTTTTCATATTGCAAGGGCAAAAGAAAAAGAAAAGAAAAAAAGGGCTCTAAAATGGGGTTTTGTGATATTAAAGCCTCATTAAAAATGAATAAACACAAATCCATATTTTACTGAGAAATAGATTAAAAATATCAGAGGAGCATGATATCAAATGTTCAACTCAAAGTGACGCCAAAAATGACATAAATAATGATTACAGTATTTTGGTCAGACTTGACTAAATCTATTGGAGTGCAAAAGAAAATTACTCTGGAAAATCGGTCGTTCATAGCTCTGATGGGTTCATTTAATTATTAATTTACTCTCAGATGTTTCTCCTAAAAATAGCAAACCATTACAGTGCAGTAAAAAAATGTTTGAGTTCATATTGAGATCTCTGACTTTTGATTGCAGACGTTAGTCTCTTTGAGAACTCTTCTGAAACTCTAGAAGAGACATATGAGTTTACTAGGGTCTTCTATTCACTGCTATCCAGGAAAAACAATTATAAACACAATATGTGTGTGTTAGTGACACAGCTGAACGTCTGGCTGCTGTTGGCAGATCTTCATGCGTTGCCATATGTGAGAACAGCAGAGGAGATGGTGTATGTGTCACTCAAACTAATAATTAAAAGCTCATAACTAGACCGTGACAGACGCTCTGAGAGAGCACTGATGTTTCCTATGAGTCCTCAGAACTTTTGATCGGTTCAAGTCTCCCATAATCCTTCATAGGAGAATCCCGGGCACGTTTAGATCTGTTTCATTCCCCTGGGACCGGATTCCCAAAACATTCTTAAGAATAAAACTCTTCGTAACTGCTATTTTCTAACTTAAGAGTAAAGATAAGTATTTTTTGTATTCCCAAATATTATGCGCTGTTGGGGTCTGGGACGACCCGAAATTAACTTGAAAAAAGTGTTTTATACGGCCGCATTTACACTGCAGGTCTTGATGCCCAATTCTGATTTGCTGACTATCAGAATTTATTTGACGACCAGCTTACATTTTTTAAAAGTGACCCATATCCAATATCATTTACACTATACACTATACTGACCCAGAAAAGCTTGAGTTGACGTCATTCACCACCGTCATTTGACGTACGCAATGACGTACGACTCTCGCATTGACAGGAATATCTGATCTGTCTGCTTACATGGCAGACACAAATGCATGTATCCAATTCCTATCAGATCCACGTGCTTTTATCCTGCTTACATTTTCGTGGGTCATATTCGATCTGTGCCACATGGGAGGAAATAAAAAATCTGAATTGGGTTGCTTGAACTATGTAATGTAAATGCGGCCTAAATGGCATGAGACTTGGCTTTGTCGACACTTGCTAGCTCTACAAACAAATAAATAAATAAATCGGAATGGTATCCCATATTATGTTAGTGTGGTGAAAAAAAGTCACACTGACGGTAACACAGGTTGTTTAGGGTCTTTCCCAGACACCACAATGGAAATTAATGGGGAAATCAATAAATCAATAAATGCTCACACACACACAGTTTCTGCAGAAGCGTCATACCCTGATATTAACACACAAACAAGACAGAGCATTAAACAACATAATTCTAAATTAAACAACAAAATTCTAAATTAGATTTTAAAAGTAACCAACTACCAACCACCCAAAACACCTTAAAGCTGGAGTACACTACATGACTTTTAAAATCTGAACAGATCATCATATACACTTGCCGACTTTGAATAGTTACAGAGAAAAATTGGGCATCACACACTAAATGTTCAGACTGCAGGTAAATGTTGCCCAAATCCGATTTTTTTGCTCATATGTGAGTTTGCAATGGTCACATTGGCATTCATGCGACTTTTACGTCACTCTAGAGCAACATTCGTCACAATTCTGCACTCATGGGAGTCACATCAGAGATTTTACCCGACGTTATCAAGACAGTTGCAAAAGAAAGTCGGTGGAAGGACAGTGATGTGTCAGAGCTCACAAGAATTACAGCGACAGCTCTATATTCGAGCAAAACATCATAAATGTTTAGAAAATCTGCTCTCTTTTTGCATCCATGTTTTGTTTTTAATGTTTCCTGTGCATACATTTGCTGGCTTCAGCGGCAGATCACACAATAAACAAATATGTAATGGCTTACTTTAATGTCCTCCATGTTTACTACGTCTTTTTATTGTTCTTTTGTACATGCTGGACAGTGCAGGACCATGATCTGTTCACACTGGAATCTGATATTGGCCACAATTAAAACAACAATGTGAACAGCTATACAAAACTAGAATGTACATTTCCTGAAGAAAATGTGAGTGGTGCTTGCAGTGGCAAAACTCGGCACTTGGTTGCTAGGGTGTTCTGGGTGGTTGCTAGGGTGTTGCTAGGCTGTTGGTAGTTGTCACAGATGGTTACTATGGAGTTTTTGTTATAGACTTCTTAGCATGTTATTAACATGTTTTAACACTTAGTCATTATTAGCATGTAGCCATTCACTGCTAGCATGTGTAGCATGTTGGAAGTCCTGAAAGAGTCAAAAGAGCCATCTCTATACAATGTTCTGATGCAGAGATATATATGTCTTGCTATACAGTTGCTAGGATACTCTGTTTGGTTGCTAGGGAGTGGCTTGGCAGCTGCCAATGATGATGCTCCAAAGGCTGCTTGTCAGTCTGAGTGATATAAACCAACCGCAATCCCTCGATGACATTCAGATTACAAGATATCCCTCTATGGGTTGCTATGGTGCTCTAAATGGTTACAAGGGCATGGCTAGACAGTTAGTAGGCTTAAAGTCCCAGTGAACCGGAAGTTGCAGCTGATTTTATTTCCAAGTGAAATGGAATATTGAATAGAGGGCAGGGTTTTACTTCAGCGCTCCTCCTCTCCATCTCTCGCTCATAGCGGACTAACGGTTGGAGGGGAGTGTTTAAGGATATTCAAACCCAAGCCGTCAAACTGCCGTCATTGGAAAGGGAATGCCATTCCAGACCGGAAGTTACTTTTCAGATTTTGATTAAAGATTACCATGGCAAACAATTTTTTGTGTATTAACTTGCACGGATGAATTGTTCACCCTAAGACCTGTAATGTGTGCTAACAAAGTAAATAAGATCGATTTTGATTTCATGAGGACTTTAAACCAATAGACTGCATGTCCACCCAAATCAAAAGAGCCAAACTCATGTGTCTCTATGATTAATTTATATCCCTCTTATCTGTTTTCTCAAATGAGTGTGTGTGAGATAGAGAGAGAGAAAAAGGCTTCTAAGGCCCTGTGTGTGGCCTGGTAAACCCTACGTTATGGGGACAAAATGTCCCCACAAAGATGGCATTATCCGAAATCCTTGACCTTGTGGCGACATTTTTTGGTCCCCATGAGGAAAACAGCTTATAATTCATACTAAGTGATGTTTTTTGAAAATGTAAAAATGCAGAATGTTTCCTGTGATGAGTAGGCTTAGGGGTAGGGGTAGTGTAGGGGGATAAACTATACAGTTTATACAGTATAAAAACCATTATGTCTATGGAAAGTCCCCATAAAACATGAAAACCCCAAAAAACTGGTGTGTGTGTGTGTAAATGACATTTGAAAATTCAAAATTCCGAACATTCTGTCAATGCAAGTCAATAGGATTTTTGGGCCGTGTTTTCATCCGCTGTGCGAACATCGTAGGTCCGATCGCTTAGAAAAAATATAGCACATCTCTCCTCAATAGCCATATTTCCACTGTCGGGCCAAAAGCAGGCGTTCTAGTGCGTGCCAGGGCCAGTCGTGTTTCCACTGTCACTTCCGGGGCTTGATCAGACCTCGTCGGGGCTTCCTCTGGGCCAACGGCCAGGGTTTTTTGGCCCGCCGAATACCTTGGTCCAAAGCGGGCCAGCTCGGGCTTGAGGAGTGGCTCCGAACAAAGGCGGAGTTTATGTGAGTCTGGAGACAGCAGCACAGCGGATGATTTCATATATCAGCTAACATCAGCATTAAAGACTTAATAATTTTAGCTCAAAACTCACTTTCAGACAACAGCCAGTGTTTGAAATAACTTCTGTTTGTGATCTGATGTGGATTCTGAACACCGTATAAGGCAGAAATAGTGATGCAAAAGACTATTTGCACTAACCATTATTATAGTAAACAGTAAATACGACCGCTTGAAGAAATTAGACAAATCATAAAGTCTATCACAATCGTGTATTTATTTCATCTGTCAGTAAGGTCTCGTCTCTTTATTCCGGACTATCTGATATCCATATTTAGTGCCGTATACTGTCATAAAATAAAGCAAGCAACTTTGTTTTTTTGGGAGCTTCCACTGTTTCTGACTGAAAATATAACTATTGGGACTGTCACTGGAGAGAGTGCTAAAGCTGCTCAGGTCGTATTTTGTTGGAAAAGTTGTAGAAATGATCATTCTTTCTAAATGTGATGTAAACACTGTCCTGTGACTACAAATAAACAGAAACAGACACCGTGTCATCTTTCTTTAGTGAAATAAAGGGAAAATACCATTTTATTGCTGTGTGACTAATGTGCAGTCTCGACACAGATTTAGTTATTATGATCAATGTATCAATTATTATTGTAAAACTGTGGTAAACTTGTGTGACGTTGTTCCAGAGAGGCATGTTACGGGCAGGTTTTAGTGAAGCGCTGTGGAGCTTCTGGCCCGACAGTGGAAACGCAGTGTGGTTTTGGGCTCAGTGCTACAGGTCTGAGGCTATTAGCCCAGCCCGGCCCGGCCCGCTGAAATCCCTGGCTCCCACTGGCCCGACAGTTAATGAGCTGGTCGATTTGACTCCTCATGCATGGGTGTATGACAAACAGTGTACAGGAGTAGTGCGCCAAACTTTTGTCCAAAAGAATAACAAGTATGACGAATAACAATAGTGATGATTAAAAATCAGATCTGAGCAGTATATCGGAATTGAGCACTAAGGCTTGCAGTGTGAACATAGCTACTACCAGACTTTCAAATAGTTCACATTGAAACACACACCTCATTGCTAGGAGACGCATGGCAGATAAAACAAACATGGATGTGCAGGAGATGACCACAGTAGCCTAGTTGTTGTTGCGACTCTTGTTCTAAGTCACAAAAGAAAAAACGAGCCAAATGCATTTGGATGCGGTCTTGGGTGGGAAGAAGCAGTTATTCTTCTTAATCTCCGAGGGCTTGTTGTGAGCACACAGCTCTGGGTCTATTTTTAATGTTGTTTTTGTTTGCATATTTCACTCTTATGTTTTAAGTTAAAGCCAGTGTAGTGATCACTATGTGTCTCATGTGAGTGTTCTGGAAGGAACGGAAACTTTCTTTCTGTCTCTGATGGATTGGTACAGAAAGACCTGACTGTGTTTGGTCTCAGATGATGAGGCAGATTGTGACGCTGTGCAGACTGTACTAATATCACCATCACAAACATCAGCTCCAGAGGCACATATTCACAAATCAATGCTGATTTAATAATGCATGTTAGATATCAGCAGGAACAAAAGTTATTTATATTCACTTACTTATTTATTTATTTACTAACTTGCTATTTAATATCATTTTCTATTTTTCAATACATTTTTCAACTTGTCTATTAATGCATGTTTAGATCATGATGGTATTTGTTATACTGCCTTTATGGTGATTTTCTGCCAGAATATTCTGCTTTACTAGTAAATGCACCACATTACAATAACTCTTTCGTGTTGACATGTTGAAGGTGTCTGTCTATACAATCATCTTTCAGTTGTGTGCTGTTTTTTTCCTCTCATCTAAAGGTTCCCAACAGCACTCATTCCCCTCATTATGCCTTTGCTTTTCAAAGAAGAGGAGAATCTGCATTCATTGAATGGCATGTCAGCTGTCAGATTCAGCAGCATTGACTCATCCAGTGTGTGAACGCTTGTGTCGTTTGACAGGCAGATCGAGAAAGGGGTTTGCGTGCACAAATGCAAATTAGTGGGTAATTAATGACTGACGCCTTGGATAATTATCACAAACAAAGACGGCGTGTGAGCCATTTAATGAAGCAGCAGAAAGGTGAAAAGGCCCTGAGTGAAAAAGACAGAAGAGACGAACTTGCACGTTAATTGAAAAATATGCCTAATTGATTTTTTTTCCTATAAGGGTGATTCCAAGAATGTGTCTGGGTCAACCCCAAAATAAAAAAGGGGTTCTATATTATATTATATTATATTTAATATAGTATTTCCATTTGTATAAATGTATGTTTATATCATGTATTCCGTTTTATCAACGTGTACTCGTACAAAAAAATGCACAAATCTTCAGAGGTAATTTGAGGTCATTCTGATCTTTTTCACTATCTTCAGTCACCTGTCAAATGCAAATAAATTCACATCAGATGTCTCACCCCAATTCGTCCTTGAGTTCCTTTTAACGCCACAGTAATTCCAGCTGAAGAGAGACAGCTGCGTCTCCGATTGTCAGCGTCTGGGCTGCATTTCCGCTCTCCTCCTCCAGGCTCTGTGCTTCTGTTGTGATGGGACGGCTGGCAGCCAGAATCGCCCGAAGCGTTTGCATGACGGAAGACTCCACTGTCACTGTCTGGGGAAACAGGATTATTTGTTAGTAGAGTTATCTTTTGAGCTTTAAAGCGGACCTATTGTGCCCTTTTCAAACTCTTGATTTTGTTTTTAGGTCTTCTAGAATAGATTTTCATGCTTTAATGTTCAAAAAAGTCCTTATTTCCCCCATATTCTCCATTGTTGCAGCTCTTCTCTTCCTAGTCTGTCAGTAATGCTCTGTTTAGTTCCTGTCTTTATGAAGCCCCTCCTTCTAAAAAGCACACTGTGCTCTGATTGGTCAGCTGAACCAGTGTGTTGTGATTGGTCAAGCAATTTGAGCATGTTTGGGAAATGTCCTGCCCCTTACCATAACCGCCAGTTTCAACCAAGCGGCAACCTCCCGCGGTCTCTCTTGAATCCAACACGGAAGTTACTTTCATCGACTGGCTGCTAGAGACAGACTCCAAAAGGGAGACAATCCCATAGACCCCACATGTTAAAATGCCCAACTTTACAGCAGAAAAAAACATGTTTACAGCCTGGTACAGAAAGTGGTTTTGATCTATATAGCTAATTTTGTCCTTCATGACATCTGTGAGGGGGGGGAGACTTTTTTATAACTCATCCGTTTAAATTATATTAAGCCTTAAAGTTCTGCATAATTAAGTGCGTGGCCTCATGAGTGACAGGTGGATTGCCGCTGCTGTCACTACTGGCGTTTATCTGCTGTCTGTTAGCCGCCACGTCACCTCAGCTAATTCCAGCCGCTGAACTTCTCTGCCGTGTCTG
Organism: Rhinogobio ventralis; assembly: GCA_039654625.1. Classification (NCBI taxonomy): domain Eukaryota; kingdom Metazoa; phylum Chordata; class Actinopteri; order Cypriniformes; family Gobionidae; genus Rhinogobio; species Rhinogobio ventralis. Next base: position 35,742,514 of record CM077210.1, on the reverse strand, counting down.
TGCTTTTTTCTGGATTATTTCATACAATTATTAAATAATATGGCTTGCTGTGCGGTTAATTGTACAATTTTTTCTGGTGAGTGAAATTCAAATATAATTTTATTTATTATTTATAATTTTATTCTAAAATTTATTACACTCCAGAATCCAACAGACTGTGATTAGCTGTAGGCTGAAACCATAGACTGTATAAAATGTCTAATACATTGTCATATAATATTACGCCTGCATTTCATAAATAGCGTAACATTTACAAACACAGACTATATTGGAGGTATTTGTTTTAATAGTTGACATGTCCTCAAAAATATGTGCAGAAAATAGGCCTGTAATTACTCAAGAATAGACAGCGCAATGGAACAGAATGAGGACTGTGATGTCCACAACCTTTTTTAAGCTAAAATACATTTATTATGATCTTTTGGACACTGTAGTAATTTAAGTTGTATTTACCGTCAATGCCCCCGACTAGCAACCTCTATGCTACCAGTAGCATATAGCTTTAGCTCCTTAGCCTGAGCTAACTTGATCATGTCGAGCTAGGTGGGCATGGTTTCAGCATCCAGGCCCCTCAGCTCCACCCACGCCCCGCCTCTTTACCCATTTTCTGTTATGAGGGAGTAACACGCTGCCAAGATGGCCCACTTTGGGCTTCAAAAATGCTCTTCAGAAACCTACGGGTGACGTCACGGACACTACGTCCATTGTTTTATACAGTCTATGGTTTCAACACACTTCTAACTAGCTCAGACCCCTTTATTCTGCAAATTAATTATTTAAATGAGGAATATTGTGACGTGTTCATTCCTGGAAGAAAACAGACTACAATGGAGGCGTTTCAGGGAGTTCAGAAACAGTGACACTGATATAGACACTGATATAACTCAGTTTGGAGGGACTCAAACAGCAACATTACACACTACAGGACCCCTTAATATTAGCATCAAAATCTGAGTTCACACCCCTCAGAAGAGTTTCTTCTCCATTGCCTTATGAACTTCTCAGTCTTAATTGCACATTGCCTCTTAAGCTGTTGGCAGATCTCTTCACCCATCCAGACACATTTCTGGCAAACCGTCCATGCTCACAATTTCTTTTAAAATTGGCACAAGGCACGTTACGCTCCCCTCCGTTTGACCCCTGTTGTCAAAGAGTAGTAAAAGACATGGATGCACACATACAGTAATTGTCTATAATTCATTGACCCTGTTGGTTGTGTCTAAATCCTGATGTGCAGACAAAATCAATCTGATTGACAGGAGGAAATTCGTTCCAGATCCTCAGCCAGAAATGTGTCTGGTGCAACTTTTCCAAAAAAAATGTTGGAAGGAAGACGTGACGCAAAACATGTTCTTAATTATTTAATTTTGAGTGCTTTACCAGAAAATATTTATATGCAATTTATTCACTTAAAATGTTTTTATGCAGATGGGGTTTTGAAGCATTGAATCTGCATAATTCAACAGTAGATTTCCACTAGCGTTCGGTAGCAACCTCAGATGGTTAAGTGTCAAACTTATTAATGTCTAGAGCTTTTTTTCGGCCTGAAGACATGATTCTGCTTTAGTCTGTATTGGTTGAGGTCAGCTATGACCTTGAAAACACGCAGAGAGCTTTGCATTATGCTTCTACTCAGAGTAATGACACATTTGCTCATTTGATGTTAATAAATGTGTAAATCTGTGATTTGTAATGCTGCAATGTGAGACTCGTCGCTGTCATCGACACAGTGTGAGCCTCAATCCAAATTAAACATTAAACTTTGATCTGATTTGATTAGCTGGAGCAGTTTTGACGTCTGGAGAAAAGCTGCTCCTGCGTTATTTAAAAAAATACATTGGCATTTGTTATTATTTCCTCATGCATAAAACTCTGAATAGCATGTCACACAAACATTTGAGTTACAAACCATAGATAATATATGCACCTCCTTCCCAAATACCATAAATGAACCTGACAACACTATACATACAAATTGCATATGCATATGCATATGCATATAACTATACAGACACATGATACTACAGTGTTAATACCATTCAAAAGATTTTTGTTTAAAAAAACTGACATTAAATACATTTATAATGTCAAAAAATATTTTTATTTCAAATAAATGCTGATCTTCTGAACTTTCTATTCGTCAAAGTATCCTGACAAATTGATAATAAGAGATACATTATATTGCAAAAAGTTTTGAGGCACCTGACTTTACATGCACATGAACTTTAATGACATTCCATTCTTAATCCATAATCTTAATATAGAGTTGGCCCACCCTTTGCAGCTATAATAGCTTCAACTCTTCTGGGAAGGCTTTCCACAAGGTTTAGGAGTGTGTTTATGGGAATTTTTGACCATTCTTCTAGAAGCTCATTTGTGAGGTCAGGCACTGATGTTGGACGAGAAGGACTGGCTCGCAGTCTCCGCTTTAATTCATCCCAAAGGTGTTCTATCGGGTTGAGGTCAGGACTCTGTGCAGGCTAGTCAAGTTCCTCCACACCAAACTCACTCATCCATGTCTTTATGGACCGACGCTTTGTGCACTGGTGCGCAGTCATGGTGGAACAGGAAGGGGCCATCCCCAAACTGTTCCCACAAAGTTGAGAGCATGAAATTGTCCAAAATGTCTTGGTATTATGAAGCATTAAGAGTTCCTTTCACTGGAACTAAGGGGCCAAGCCCAACCCCTAAAAAACAACCCCACACTTTACACTTGGCACAATGCAGTCAGGCAAAGTACCGTTCTCCTGGCAACCGCCAAACCTAGACTCGTCCATCAGATTGCCAGACAGAGACGCGTGATTGGTCACTCCAGAGAACACGTCTCCACTGCTCTAGAGTCCAGTGGTGGCATGCTTTACCCCACTGCATCCCACACTTTGCATTGCACTTGGTGATGTAAGGCTTGGATGAGCTGCTCGGCCATGGAAACCCATTCCATGAAGCTCTCTACACACTGTTCTTGAGCTAATCTGAAGGCCACACGAAGTTTGGAGGTCTGTAGCTATAGCTATAAAGTTGCCGACTTCCGCTCTGTGATTTTACGTGGCCTACCACTTCATGGCTGAGTTGCTGTTGTTCCCAATTTCTTCCTCTTTGTTATAATACCACTAACAGTTGACCGTGGAATATTTAGTAGTGAGGAAATTTCATGAATGGACTTATTGCACAGGTGGCAACCTATCACGGTACCACGCTTGAGTTCACTGAGCTCCTGAGAGCGACCCATTCTTTCACAAATGTTTGTAGAAGCGTCTGCATGCCTAGTGCTTGATTTATACACCTGTGGCCATGAAGTGATTGGAACACCTGAATTCAATGATTTGGAGAGGTGTCCCTGTTCCAATACTTTTGGCAATATAGCGTATTTCTTGAGCAGCACATCAGCATATTAGAATGATTTCTGAAGGATCATGTGACACTGAAGACTGGTAATGATGCTGAAAATTCAGCTTTGATCACAGGAATAAATTACATTTGAATATATATTCAAATAGAAAACAGTGATTTTAAATTGTAATAATATTTCACAATTTTTACTGTATTTTCCATCAAATAAATGCAGCCTTGGTGAACAGAAGAGACTAAAAAATAGAACTGACCCCATATATTTGAACAGCAGTGTAAACTGTTTTGTTCCAAATAAGAGTTTAAATAACCTTCAAAAATACTGTATTTGCAAAAGTGAAGACAATGTCACTCCATTCAGGGATTGATCCATTCCTGATTGAACCTCTAGACTTTCTGATATTTTGCATATGAATTGGCAACATCAGGTCAAATTGGATGGTTTTATCAGGAATGGACTGATTCTGAATTGACATTGTCTTCACCTTGGTTGAGTTAATCCGTGAGTGCTGAAGGTGGAATGGCTGGAATAATCACAATCCCATGCATTAATTGAGGCTCTGGAGAGCATGAGAGAGAGTGATTATCTGAGCTGGATGTGTTTGGTGAATACAGAGTAGATACTTTCATCACTTTATCCACCACAGTGATTAACACGACTGATAGAAAAATCAAGTCTTTGCTCTGAGGGGTTAGTCTTCTCTGCTCTGATCTGAGTTGCTTTTACATTCATTTTAATCAGTTATTTGTGTTTACCAAGTCACTGCTACTCATAATAGAGTTATTGATCTGAACAAACCTCTAGCCATAAAAACCTATGCTACTCAAAACATTATAAACCATATAGTGACTAGAATACCATGTGACTGTGAAAACAAATATGAAATCCAAAGAAAGGTTTAGCAGGCTTGTGGATTTGGTATCCTAATGTGAGTGTGATGTTATCATAAAAGGTTGTAATTTTAATTGCACACAAAAAGTAACCTGTTTATCTCTTTAATCTCCTAAATAAATCACACACAGCTTAGGCCCGCTCCAGATGAAATTATTGTACAATGGAGCAAATTAGTACATAATTGTCTGGATGAGAAGCATTTACTCAAATGCAAACTAAGCACAATTAAACCTGTTATAGTTGCTGATTAGTATTAATGAGCTACTTAAAACAATATTTATTCATTAGTGGTGTTTACTAAGGCTACAATCACTATTGCTCATACTTGGGAGTTAGTGATTCAAACAAACCCACTCAAGCAACAATTAAGAACCACCCAGAACATAAATGGACCTAAATGTAGAAACAAATATATGGAGTGTCTATTTAACTTAAAGGGGAACCTATTATGCCCCTTTTTACAAGATTTAATATAAGTCTCAGGTGTCCCCCGAATGTGTGTCCCCAGAATGAAGTTTCAGCTCAAAATACCCCACAGATCATTTATTATACCATGTTGTAAATGCCCATTTTTGAGTGGAAGGGAAAAAAATGTGTGCATGTATCTTTAAATGCAAATGAGGGTGGAGCATTTACAGCTCGTGCCTCCAATACTCAATAAAAAAATGGCAGATGTTTTAGTTTTTGGCAATCATCTCTATCCTGTTCACACTCACATGACATTGCAGTTCTTCATCATCAAGAAAGTGTATTATCTGCATGCGTTTTAAAGGTGCCATAGAAGGAAACTTTCACTTTTGTAGATTTTTTTGCATTTAGTTAGGTTTCTGCTGAGTCTGCAAGCTCAAAAAAGCTGAAACGAAAACATGCAGCCAGTTTGTTATAAACTGTCTGAGTTTGAAAATGTGTCATTCGGTGACCTGTTTCAGTTTGTTGCCAGTTTTGACTATAATAACTAGCTAGTTATTTGAATATGACCGCCCCCGAGCAAGATTTGGAGTCCGCCCTCTTCCCAGCCTGTTTTGTACACAGATAGCAAAGCGGCTAACGAACGTGCCTTTGGTTTTACTATAATTTCATTTTACAATGAAGCGATCACGGCATGCAACCTGCTCTGTGTTTTAAAGACGAGACTAAAATGTAGTTTAAAAATTAAAAACTTAACCAAAATTGCTCTTTGGTTTTGTCAGGGGGGGGACAAAATGCTTGCGGTTGCCAGAAATGTAAATCCCCCCAATCAGAGGTTTTCTGTTAAAAGAACACGTTTTACTTAAACTTTGCAATCTGGCAACCATGTGCACGCTCTCTCTCTCTCTCTCTCTCTCTCTCGCGATAAACAAATAAGCTCCATTTCAGCAATCTCCTTTTTGCTGAGATTTTCTGCTTAAATTAAAGTGTCATTCAGTCGGTCTGTGTTCTGTCACGAGCCGCTTGTGCTGTTTGTGCAACTAAATCTGCCATCAAGCCTTCTCAGTGATGAACTGTAATAAATCCAAGCATGGATCTCGTGACTATTTGCGATTGTGTTTGCTGAATAACTGCACTTACGCAATCTCTTTGACAATACAGTCTTTTTTTGCGGTTGTATTAATTGAAAAAATTAAAGTACATTAAAGTAATGTGGAATTTCACTGTTTTATGTTTTTAGAGAAGTTTCTTATTTTTCCATTAGGCCTATATGACAACTGTCTTTGAAAACAATGAGGTCCCACCTTCGAAGCAAAGGTAATGTTACTTATCATTAATTGCGTATGTGCTGCGTTATAATGACAGAATAACTGTGTACTATTATTAATTGTAAGCTTGTTTATCGGTAAGTCAGTTGTGTGAGGCTGTGAGCTACTGAAATGAGCCTTGCTGTGAAACAGCCAATTGGAGCAGAGCTCAACAATATTCATGACCTATCCAAATAAGGTAATAACAGCCAATTTCATTCTAGGGACAAATCCTAGGGTTATGAATGGACATGTAAACCCATATCTGGAGAATTTTTGCCCTTACCTAAGCCACATACCTTATATGTAGATATCAGAGAACAATTTAAAATACTGTATCAATGCATTCTATGGCACCTTTAAAGCCATATGAATTTAAACTTCTGATATGGTTTTCTGAACGCACACCTCTGAAGCATGCGCACAGAAAGCTAGATGTCAGATGGGGCGTCCCGTGAGTATTAAAGTTCAAGTTCACGTCTTATTGCACTTAAACTGTCAAATACACACAAGGTCATGTCAAAAACACACAAAGGTCACACAAACACAGTTGGTTATGTCTGTGAACGTAAACAGCAAGTAAAGAAATCGCATGTATATATTAGGTGTGTAAGTGAAAGCAGTGTAATAGTACCTACTGCTATATATGCTGTTAATATGAATCAAAAAATCAAAAGAAAAATCACTCTGATCTTGACAATAACTTTAGTAGCTTTAATAAGAATACATTTCTTACTTGAATGCTGCTGTTAAATGCTCTGGGGTGGAGATAAAAATGGCAAACTGTGTACAGCTCACTCAGGGTGGGTCTATGCTAATAGGGCGGAGTCAGTCAGCAGTTGTGGGTGGGGCCTAAGCATATGTGACGTCACAATGCATAGAAACTGCAAACGGCTTATTTTTATACACTGCTTATGATTTATGGGGATTAAAAAAAGAGTGGGTGGATTTTCACCATTATAAGGTGGTTGTGTACACACTGCCGACACATATTTATGTTCAAACACCATGTACAAGTGAATTTTGCATAATAGGTCCCGTTTAAAAAAAAGTTGCATCTGAAAAATTATTTACTACCCAAGTACATCAGTGCAAAATGTCCTGCGAAAATGTAATTTCTGGCAAGTTTCAGATTTCCCAGCAGGCAAAACTCTGGATGTTTCTAAGAGGTTCTCTTTTTTTGTAACTCTTTAGCAGGTTTCTGACTAATGCATTTGTTCATTTTACTTTTAAAGAATTTATGTTGGCTTGACAACATATCCATAAATGAACATTTAAATTAATCTTGTAGTTTTAAAGCTACATCCACTAAACTCAAAACAGTGTTTGAGACGTTCTAACTTTGCATGCTTTATTTTTCCGACTTATATTGATCTCATCCAACAACTTTAAAGGCCTAAAACATGTTTTCTTAGCTGTCAGACAAAGTTAACAAACTCATGACAAACTATTCTAGTTGTTATTGTTGTGTAGATTTGACAGGCTGAGCTGTTTTCTTTTACACAGCGCAACAGAACAGACGATTATTTCCTGTATGTCTGTTGTTTTTCTGAGCAATGTGTAGGTATAATACTGGAGACGCAGATTAAAAGTTTGTAATAGATGATTTTTCAGCACAGCAAAATAGAATCACACCTAAAAAAATAAAATGAATTACAGTAGGAGATAAAAAGTGGATATTGACATTATAAGATTGAAGACTGTGGATGAGTGCTGGAAAAGAACATTTATTGTCCTGAGGGTGAACAGTGCTCATCATTAAATAAATGAACAACATTACATGCCCTACAAATCAATGTGCTCACTGTGCTGCTGATACAATAATTCATATTCAATCCTTTTTATTGATCAGTATGAAGTTGTTTTTCATTACACTTCCTTTTCATCCGTTTCATCATCAGCACTAACAAAATAACAAAAGTAATGTTTAGTAGAATGGTACTTATTAAAAGTATAATAAAATTAGCAATAACCACTGAAATAGATGTGTGATTTTCAAATAAATAAATACATAATGCATAAATATATACATGCACTACATTGCCAAAATTATTGGGACACCCCTGCAAATCACTGAATTCAGGTGTTCAATCACTTCCATGGCCACAGGTGTATAAATCAAGCACTAGGCATGCAGACGCTTCTACAAACATTTGTGAAAGAATGGGTCGCTCTCAGGAGCTCAGTGAACTCAAGCGTGGTACCGTGATAGGTTGCCACCTGTGCAATAAGTCCATTCATGAAATGTACTCACTACTAAACATTTCACGCTCAACTGCTAGTGGTATTATAACAAAGTGGAAGCAATTGGGAACAACAGCAACTCGATAGGTGAAGTGATAGGCCACGTAAAATCACAGAGCGGGGTCAGCGCATGCTGAGGGTCACAGTGCGCAGAAGTCGCCAACTTTCTGCAGAGTCAATAACTACAGACCTCCAAACTTCATGTGGCCTTCAGATGAGCTCAAGAACAGTGCGTAGAGAGCTTCATGGAATGGGTTTCCATGGCCGAGCAGCTCATCCAAGCCTTACATCACCAAGTGCAATGCAAAGCGTGGGATGCAGTGGGGTAAAGCACGCCGCCACTGGACTCTAGAGCAGTGGAGACGTGTTCTCTGGAGTGACCAATCACGCTTCTCTGTCTGGCAATCTGATGGACGAGTCTGGGTTTGGCGGTTGCCAGAAGAACGGGACTTGCCTGACTGCATTGTGCCAAGTGTCAAGCTTCTAGAAGAATGGTCAAAAATTCCCATAAACACACTCTTAAACCTGTGGAAAGCCTTCCCAGAAGAGTTGAAGCTGTTATAGCTGCAAAGTGTGTGTGTGTGTGTGTCTATATGTATGTATATGAATACATACACATACATACATACACAGATATATAGTCAATATATAAAATTATCACTGTAAGGCTTTTTTGACTTTATTAAATTTTATAGCAGGGAAGCAGAATAATTGGATGTTCATTAATTAATTGCTAATCAAAGACATGATGTTTGGGAATGTTTGATGTCTTTCTGCCTGTTACTCTCTAAACTCTCACGCCGCCTGTTTTTCTCAGTAGGATTGAGTGACAGGAGGGAAGAATTGTTCTTATTCTCTTCACTTTGAGGACTAATTATTCATACATACAAGCTTTGATCCCTTTTATCCTTCTTTGTGCATAAAGAACACATTTGGATTGACATTTTAACAGAAATGTTGTTTAGAACGAATCGACTTGCTCAAAGGGAGAAAGACATTTCTGTGAAATGAAATCATCACGCAAGATATGTGCCTCCTGGAAATGAAAGTTTCATACAAATGATTGACATTAATTAAATTGTAGAAAGCTAAATGTGATTGGTTGCTTTACATGTCAGTCAGACGGTGTCTTCCTATTTAAGTGGGCGGGTCTTGACCAAAATAAGCTGCAAATTGAACTGAAATGTATCGTTAATCAAAAGATTACGCTCAGAATACCTCATTTCGAACATGCATTTACAAAATCTCTTGTATGTCATACAGCTTGTGCTTTTGAGCAATTCTGGGACTTTTTATTGCGGGGTGCCTCTCTGTGCCCCTGGATGAATCGCTCTTGTTGCATAATACCTCATTTGTAAGTCATTTTGGATAAAAGCGTCTGTTAAATGAATAAATGTAAACGTTAATCCATTTAGCATTCTGATTTGTCTTCATGCTAATACATATTTGATTAAACGCTCATATCTTTCTTTTGCCTGTAGTCAGTTGGTTTTTCAAGGATTATTTATGCTATTAATTATACTAAAACACCAAACTATTCCATAATGGGCAAAGAGATGTTTAAAAATTTCTTTAAAAGAAATGCAAACCATGCAAAGGTCTTTGAAGCACTGCAGGGACGGCAGTTTTTTGTAGGCCGTCCCCTAAGTTTGCATCACACTGGTTCAAACAAAAACCCAACAGGGTTTTGGATTATTGCAGAAAATAAACTCTGTGACCAACATAAGTTTATGATTCTTACACATTGTGTCATCATGATGACAAATTTTTTTAAGCTTAAATACAACTGCCAGAACAAAAAGCTGAACATAAGCTAAACAAACTACACCACAGTCGCACAACTACAATATCACCAACATTAAGGCTCGGGTATAACTCATTTTCCACAGCTTTCAAAGGCTGTGTTCAAAATCGCCCCCTATACCCTCATTCATTATTCCTTACAATCGCTAATATAGTCCAGTGAATGAAAACGAGTGAGTGAATTCAGACACTGAGTGCTGCTTTTGCATAGTTTGTGCTTGCAGTTTAATAATCATTTGAAACTTAGCAATCTGGCAGCTCCAGTAGTAAGATAAAAAGATTAATCTTGAACTCTGTCATGGAAACTATGTATAAACTTTAATTCAACAATTTAATAAAAAATGGATGATTCAGCTGCAGGCACCATCTTCTGGTCAGACGCGGGACTTCATTCGGTGCGCAACTCTTATAGTGCATAATGGGTATTCTCTAGCCATTGGGCCTCATTCATAAAACACAAGCAGAACGAATTTGTTTAAATCGTAAATTTTTGGATTTATGAAAATGTTTGGATTTTCAAAACATACTTGGTACGAAAGAAATTTGTTGTTGCCGTGCATTGTGAGACTGAATGAGTGCACTTAATAACGTCCACTATGGTTTCAGACACCACTACAAATAACTGTCCCCTCAAAAAGTGCCCTATTTAAGGGTGTAGGGGACGATTTCGAACACAGCCAAAATATACTTATTCGCAGATGAGCGTGGATGGACGTGTTTGACACATGCGCAGTACAAGTGCTTCTACCAAATGTCAGAGGGCAGCACTGAGCCGTGTCATTTACAGGACACTCACTCAGAAGGATAGAAGAAAAGTAGCGGATCCGCCATTGGATATTCTTCGACTACTGCACAGTACATCACAATTGTATTGCCACCTAGTGCCACTCTTCTGTCTCAACATTCACTTTGCGCATGAGCTGATGTACATACACCGTCTGCGCAGTCACAGTCACATTTTTTAAAACACATTTTCACTGAAAGTTAGAATAGTTGGCAAGAGAGTGATTATAAACATGAGGCAGTGAAAGCGACTAGTGAGTTGATGAGTTTACTTGATCAGTGTGATCATGTTTAATGTCCCGACAACCTCTGTAGTCCCATTTAGCCACCTATTAGCAACCAGCTTTTTCAAGACAAGTAAAAGCTTTAAACAAATCACAGGGGGTATTACTGATGTAATTTATGTGGTAGAATAAAAGGTGAAAATATCTTGTATCTTGTGGTGTGAACCACAAACCTTATGTCAGGCATTTAACCAAAATACTGTAAACACAGTCGGTTAGTGAAAGTAAAGAGATGAGAAAGAAAACGCATGTGTAACAGTAGGCTATATATATATATTGGATCTGTGCATTCTGTCTTAAAGTGACAGCAGCCTAATATTCATGCTGCCGTTTGTGCTATGTTAATCAAACAATGAAAGACAGAGAATTCCCTCGTTGATTGTAGTTGCTTACAGGTTTACCCTTAAAGTCGTCATGAAGCCGAAGTTGCGTTAGTCTTTTCTTCCCTATTGTGATATACACTCACCTAAAGGATTATTAGGAACACCATACTAATACTGTGTTTGACCCCCTTTCGCCTTCAGAACTGCCTTTATTCTACGTGGCATTGATTCAACAAGGTGCTGAAAGCATTCTTTAGAAATGTTGGCCCATATTGATAGGATAGCATCTTGCAGTTGATGGAGATTTGTGGGATGCACATCCAGGGCACGAAGCTCCCGTTCCACCACATCCCAAAGATGCTCTATTGGGTTGAGATCTGGTGACTGTGGGGGCCATTTTAGTACAGTGAACTCATTGTCATGTTCAAGAAACCAATTTGAAATGATTCGAGCTTTGTGACATGGTGCATTATCCTGCTGGAAGTAGCCATCAGAGGATGGGTACATGGTGGTCATAAAGGGATGGACATGGTCAGAAACAATGCTTAGGTAGGCCGTGGCATTTAAACGATGCCCAATTGGCACTAAGGGGCCTAAAATGTGCCAAGAAAACATCCCCCACACCATTACACCACCACCACCAGCCTGCACAGTGGTAACAAGGCATGATGGATCCATGTTCTCATTCTGTTTACGCCAAATTCTGACTCTACCAACTGAATGTCTCAACAGAAATCGAGACTCATCAGACCAGGCAACATTTTTCCAGTCTTCAACTGTCCAATTTTGGTGAGTTCGTGCAAATTGTAGCCTCTTTTTCCTATTTGTAGTGGAGATGAGTGGTACCCGGTGGGGTCTTCTGCTGTTGTAGCCCATCCGCCTCAAGGTTGTGCGTCTTGTGGCTTCACAAATGCTTTGCTGCATACCTCGGTTGTAACGAGTGGTTATTTCAGTCAAAGTTGCTCTTCTATCAGCTTGAATCAGTCGGCCCATTCTCCTCTGACCTCTAGCATCAACAAGGCATTTTCGCCCACAGGACTGCCGCATACTGGATGTTTTTCCCTTTTCACACCATTCTTTGTAAACTCTAGAAATGGTTGTGCGTGAAAATCCCAGTAACTGAGCAGATTGTGAAATACTCAGACCGGCCCGTCTGGCACCAACAACCATGCCACGCTCAAAATTGCTTAAAATCACCTTTCTTTCCCATTCTGACATTCAATTTGGAGCTCAGGAGATTGTCTTGACCAGGACCACACCTCTAAATGCATTGAAGCAACTGCCATGTGATTGGTTGATTAGATAATTGCATTAATGAGAAATTGAACAGGTGTTCCTAATAATCTGAGTGAAGCAGCTTCTGGACCAAGAACAAATGTAGGGCATAGAGATGCTGCAAAAGGGAAGGGGAGTTATTGATGTGCACAGATAAATCATTTATAATAAATTCTAGGGGTCGACCGATTATCAGCCTGGCCAGCATTAAGCATTTAAAAAAAAGTTTTTGTCAGAACCCTTGTTATTCCTAATTTTGACAATAATTTTTTCACCAGAAATATATATCGGTTCTCAGTCTACTTGATCTGTAATAATCTGTATTGGCATCGGCCGTGAAAAACACATAACGGTCCACCCCTAATAAATACTGCAATATTCCAAAAATTAAGAATTGACATTTCGTGGTGACTTTAATTCACCTGCTTTACCATCCACCATGCAGGTGAAAAATCAAATGCTCTGGCGTGAGTTACATGCCAAAGTGGTTTCTTGGTTTGATCAGACCACCAAGTATGAGCAAAAGTAACAGTGATGCTTGCCCTACTTTGGCATGTAACAACAACCCTCAACTAGTCTGGGCAAATTATCTGGATTACTTCTGAAATGACTTCAGGTCAATGTTGAGAAGTGATTTCACATGATTTTAATAGCAGCTCAGTATGGATGCCCAGCAGTGGTGGGGTTTTGTCATTTAATTTCATGGCCCAACTCGTCTAGTTTCCTGAAAATGACTGAATAAGAATAAGCCATGAATAATTACACAGAACTAAATGAGAGCGACCTAGTGTACCAGCATTTTCATGACCTTGCTAATGCCTTTGAATTAATATACATTTTAAATTATTTTTGCTGGGAATAAAATAACTGGCCCTCGGGTAAACAGCTGGTACAGTCGGTATATGTCTAGCTGAGAGCTAACATACTGACTAGCACTAAACGCACAGCTCAGATATCCTCGCGGGCCACAGAAAATAGTTTTCCAATGAATATTTAACATGTCGTTTTACTTCATTATGCTGAGACTCTGCACAACGTCCATATTATTGTGTTTACTTATGATAATGGCTTGTAAAACAGACATCCACCATGCACATTGTGTTCAGACAGAACGAAAAGTCAGAGAAAGAGTATGCGCAACTAGGGATGTCAGGGGACATCTGCTATGCCAACGAAAGTGCCAGTGTAGCATCTGGAAGCCATGTTAACATAACAGAGACAGCATAGTGTACTTCCTTGACAAACCTAACACACAGATGCATGCTGTAGACTATGCTGATGATTAATACTGCAGTGATGGCATCAGTGCCAGGTGATTCACTGAGCTGGCCGTACTTAATGATGGTGTGACTTACTTTTTTGGTAAGTTAGATTCATCTCTGGCAGCCAGATGCTTTATTATGGACATAAAATCTGCTCCACAATGCAGTTTATTCTGGGGAAAAAAATATACATCGTTGAACTAACAGTGAACTGGAATCTGCTGGAACATTGAAAATTATGGACTGGCCCCCTCAAAGTCTGGACCTCAACCCCATCGAGCACATCTATGGTACATTCAAAGAAAAGCCTTTGGCTTCAGTTGCAGAAGACATGGGATAACATTAGTGTTGAAATTCTCAGAGGAAATATATTGAGTTAAAAATGGATAAAAACAGTACAGCTCACTTCATCTGATATTTGATGGTCAGAGCAGCCATATGCATGTTTCATGAACATTATGAAATGAAATCCTGTTTTGGAGGCAAAAAAGGTCAATATTTTCAGCTGTCAGGTTTTCTAATAATTTTGGCCACCACTGTATAATAAAAGAAAAATATGTGTATAAGTGTTACATGCCATGTTGGGTGTAGCTAGTTACTGTAATTTAATTATGGGATTACTCTTATTTTTTCTGTGATTTAATTACAGTTAATTCTGATGTAACTAAATACTGTGTATAGACTGTAGAATGTTACATGTCTAGTCTGTTTTTGCTTGTCTTTGAGTTTGTTCCTTTGTTCATTTTCCCGCCACTCCTGTGTTCCCATGGTCACATCATTATGAGTTCATTTGTCCCAGCTGTGTCTTGTTAATTAGTCTAGTCATCACCTCGTTTGCCCTGTGTATTTAGTTCTCAGTGTTTCTTCAGTGTCTGTCCGTCGACGTTTATGTATACTGGTGTTTTTGAGTGTTCGTGCATTAAAAGTTCCCCTTCCCCTTCTCCTTCTCCTTCTCCTTCTCCTTCGCCTTTGTGAGTTTCATCTACACCAAGTTTGTAACATAGAACAATTATATATATAAAATACAATAGTGGAATTAGCATCAAAATTTTAAGTCTAACTTTTAAAATGCATGTTTTTATGTATCCTTCTCACATTTGTAATACTTTGGTCAGTTAATAAGAATAATTTATGTAGTTTTATATTATTGATTTGAATGAATTAAAAGAGCCGTTTCATGTCTATCCTTGAATCACGTAACCAGTCGAGGTTGATATAGGATTTAGAAAGTAATTCGTAATTAAATACTTTTCAGAGAGAGTAATTTGTCCAGTAATCTAATTACACTATTGAAGATGTAATTACTAACTAGTAATTAATTACTTTTATTAGAGTAACTTACCCAACACTGGTTACATGTTGCATTGTTTTTTTTTTTTATGGACTTTTATCCTTCCTTCGGATGAGACGTTAAACCGAGGTCCTGACTCTCTGTGGTCATTAAAAATCCCAGGATGTCATTTGGAAAAAGAGTAGGGGTGTAACCCCTGGCCAAATATGCCCGTTGGCCTCTGTCCATCATGGCCTACGAATAATCCCCCTATACTAATTGGCTTCATCACTCGGTCTCCTCCACCAATCAGCTGGTGTGTGATGGGTGTTCTGGCACAATATTGCTGCCGTTGCATCATCCAGGTGGATGCTGCACATTGGTGGTGGTTGAGGAGATTCCTCCCTTCCATGTAAAGCGCTTTGAGTACCCAGAAAAGCACTATATGTAACAAAATATTATTATTATTATTATTATTATTATTTTATTTTGTAGTGTTTCGTTTCCATTGTTCCTGTATTTAGTTCCTGTTTGCTTTGTTTCATAGCCTACCTTGCTAGTTTATATTGTAACTGATCACCTTCACCTGTCCCTTGTTAGTCCTTGCGCTCCCTGTGTATTTAAACCCTTGAGTTTCAGTTGTCTTTTGTTGGTCGTTGTCTTTACACCTCTCGTAAGCTGTTGTGTTTCTGTGTTTCATTCGGTGTCTGCTGTTCTGAAACTGCTGCCACTGCAGTTAATTCAGTCTACAAAAATCTATTAAAGCAGCTTACTATGAGTAAGGAATAATTGATGACAGTGTGTTGAATCGTTAGAGCATAATGCACACCAGAGGTGTACCACTTCGGTGTGCATTATTTTCTAATAATTCAATGGACCGGAGTCAATTATTACCCTTATACTACGGATACTTCACCTCAAAACATTGTTTAGATGTTGTATTTCAAGACATCTGTCAGGTTTTTGTCCTTAAAACGCTTGTGTGTGTAACGGAGGCCAGCTAGTAGTTGCTGTGTGAGTAAACCTCACTCCTCTGATCTCAAGAGATTGTCTGGCTATCACCAGACCAAGCTCAATCTTTTAAGATTGAACATTGGTCGGGGGAGTCTGCTCTGTATTTTCTACTGCACAAGAGGCGTGATCAACGAGCATAATTCAAATGACCCTGTACGCAATTGGATAGTCCTTCAAACAATCAGACCAACGATCCATCGCTTCTCTATCCGTCATCGTGTTAAACCCTGCTAGTAGCGCGCCAGGTGGATAAGCCAGTCTGTGATTGGTTCCCGCAAATGTGTAACAGAAGCAGGATATATTCACGTACAGGTTTCCAGCCTGAGCTGCATGGCGAAATCAAATCGCTGGCAGATCAGGCTGGGTTTACCCAGTCCACTCAAGAGACGCTCTAGCAACTGACGCTAGGGGTTGCAGCCTTTAGCCTCTTTGTTAGAGCGTCCCACTCTCATGCCGGTGGACCCGAGTTCGAGTCCTGCTTGGAGCAGGTGGATCGAACAGGAGGGGTTACGTTGGTGCCGTGACCTGGATGGGAGTGAGTTTTGGGGGGTGAGTGTAACGGAGGGCAGCTAGTAGTTGCTGTGCGAGTAAACCTTACTCCTCTGATCTCAAGATGCTCTAGCGACTGACGTTAGGGGTTGCAGCCTTTAGCCTCCTTGTTAGAGCGTTCGACTCTCATGCCGGTGGACCCGAGTTCGAGTCCTGCTTGTAGTGGGCGGTTCGAACAGGAGGGGTTACATGTGCAGGACTTATTTCTTACACATCTAAACCCAGGCCTCCGTTGCTAATTCCAAAACATAATTTAAGATCTAATAACTGAGGCTTGAGCCACTGATAGCAGATTAATGCAGTTATTAAAGGGATAGTTTAATTTGTCATTTTTATCCTATTGTTTACTATATTTATTTGCTTGGTGTCATTGTGGGTTTTGGTTCTTTTACTGTTGTCGGCTGTAAGGACCTTCGAAATAACTGAAATAATTTGGCGAAGTGATATGAAGCTGTAATGCGATCAAAACCTGCTGGAACTACTTTAGCCGTGCGTTTCCCTGAAAATAACTGCACACCTTAGAACGTTCATCAACCAATCAGAATCAAGCATTCAACAGCCCCGTAGTATATTAAGTAAGCATCTGTAGTAAATAATAAACTGCAATCTGCTTAATTTATTCATGGCGCTGTGCATTTCTGTGATTTATTGTATTATTATTTAGAGATGTAAACCGTCAAAAATCCTCACACTCAGTAGAAGGGATAAAAATCAAGTCAAAAGCTTATGGTTACTATTTCAGTCTTTGATGCTCTCATTTATCGTCTATAGCATGACTTCCTTAACAATAATACGGCGAAGAAATGTAGTTACGGTGTGTTAATAAACCACAACAGTTTTTTGCACAGGTGAAGTCCATGAATTTTCATGAATTCACTTTGCGTTTCACACACTGGCCTGCCCGGTTATCTCTAATATTCAGTTCTGCTCATGAATATCTTGTTTACTTGATACCAAGTGTCTCCAATAACTCCTGGATATCTTCCAAATGTTTGATGCCATGAACCTCGCAAACTCTGGCTCTTCCTCAGAAGATTGTACACATGATTTTGTTTACTGGTGGACTGATAAGCACCTGTGCACCATGAAATGAATTGGCACTGGTGATTTGATCAGCTATGATCAAAGATTTCTTAACCCGATTTGATGATTATTCAGAAGATTTCGAGTCATTTTGCAGCACTCGATAGGCTATAGAAAAGGACAACTGACAAAGTGCGTTTCTTTGAATTACATATCTTAATGAATATTGCAGACTTGTCCATAATGCATTAGGGCTTTGAAAGAGGATGTATTTCATAATTCATTGTTTTATTTCAGGCAACGTTAAAGATTTCCTCAGTGAAACAGTCTGTGTCTGAGAACAGCTGTGCTCAATATAATCTTGTCTTCACTTTGGAGGAGGTTATATTGAAGAGACATTAAGATTTCACACAGAAAATTTTGAACACTTGTCTGGTTTGCTTGTTACATCCATCCGCAAGGGCTTTGGAATTAACTTTGTCACAGACGTTTCATTTAAAATTCCTTTGCCGAAATATAATTAGACACAAATGAATCAGTTGTTGATTTACAGTGAGCGTATAAAGATATAAAATGAATATGGATAGCAACATATTGTTTGATGAGAAATGGTTGACTTTATATTGAGATCTTGAGACTTTTGATTGCAGACTTTGATGCCTTAGAAAATCTGCAATTTGAAACTCTTCTGAAACTCTAGAGGAGACGTATGTGAGATTCCTGGGGTCTTTCTTAGGAGTCAAACGTCTCCATCTGCAACTGACATAGTAACGACATCTAATTTGTGAGATTTCTTTCCATAAGACTCTTTAAAAAAAAAGTATATGTCTGTCACAAGCTGTCTAGAACATGCCTGTGACAATACAAATGTGAAATTATATTTTGCATACACAAAATTAGGCCTATTTTTGCACCATTAAGATTTTTTTTCTGATTAAATACATTTAAGTTCTCATTTCTTTAATAAAAAAGAATGTAAAATTTGTATTTGAATTTATAATTAAAATATTTTATATATACACATCTAAGCAGTATTTGCTTTACTTAAACAGTGTAAGGCTATAATAAATATAAGCCTATAACAATAAAATTTGATAATAAAATAGGCCCACATGTGAATTATAATAATATAATATAATATAATATGATTAAACCCACAGACCTTTATTTTGTATGAAGGAAGACTTTTGACTAACTTGTTGACTATCTATTACAACAATGTTTTTCATATTTTTTGGCAAAATGTCATTGATTATCCCAAATAATTGCAATTAGATCGAATAAGCACGATCAGACGACTAATCGCTCATCGTGACAGGCCTAATGCATACTTATGTCACGGTTTTGCATGTAATTATTTGGTTAATTGAAACAAAATTGGAGATTAATATTTCTCCAACATAAAAGCATACTGAAAAAATACATCACATTCAGTGGCATAATCGTGGTCTGATGCTGGATCGGAGTGACGTATCTACAGATAGTGTACTAGGAGCCCAAGGTGATCACTAATGCATCATTCTGAGGACTATTACATTGATTTAAATCTGCCCCCGTTCTGAGCTGACAAGCATAGAAATGAGATCTATGTCTGCTATCTGTGTACTCTGCCAAATGCTAATAAGATTGTGTTGGACATGACAGAGGGCTTAACTCATCTCCTGATGGTCTGCGTTAAAAACACACTCCAATTACCTGGTTTTAGTTCAACTGTTTTTTTGTTGCAGTATTTTCCATTGTTCGGAATGATATTTTAATCTGGAACAAGTGGATGAGATTTGGCTAGCTGCATGTTGTGTCGAGTTTTTCATTATTTGTGTTTAATTTTTGTGAAATGTCAGCTCAGTGTGTTGATTAGCACTCCTGCGACCTTGGCTATCAGACAAACGCCAGCGGCTCGGTGTGTGAATATTAAACAGGTCAGTCTAAATGAATCTCCAAACACAGTTCCAGAGTCGCTCAGCTTGAATTATTAATCATGGACGTTTATTGACCTGCATATATCCATCAAACACATGATTAGTAATTACATCATTATTGGCTCGACAGACCATACTTATATTTGTTTTAACATCAGTCTTGAAAAAGAAACATTATCTTAGAGCAGGGGTGGCCAAGGTCCGACCCGCGAGCCAATTACAGCCCGGGATGAATTTCAAACGGCCCGCAGCTTGTCTATTAAAATAAATTACATGTGGCCCACCACGCATAATTTACAAATAATGCAGTTTCACGGTGTCAACACAAGGTGACAGCACTACATTTTAGGCCAGGTGTTGTGAATGAAAGGTCAGGTGTTGTGAATAAACCGTGAATGAAACCAAGTTTAATAACTGATATGCGCTGGCATTTCTGTTGCTTGTGAGAAACGTGCCAAAAGCGAAGCAGCGCTACTCGTTGAGTTGTTTGAACCGCCCTGTGGCAAGCAGACAAGGCCAAGGGCAGCGAGCGAACATCATGAGTCCGGTGGCATGATTGATAATGAGCGGCAGCTGCGCGCCCCGTTCTCACGGTCCCTCAGCCTCGTCCTGCTTGCCACACACCCCACACACAAACCATTTATAAGCCAATGGTCCAAATGTCCAAAAGACACAAGTGTCTACTTGCTGACCGGTCTCATCACGCGACCACAAAACAGCCAAGTGAGATCCAGTGAGAAGCGTTTGAGTTTGGCGCAAAGATCTCCGATACAAAACTCAAATGTGTCTGTGATTTAAACTAGTTTAAAGGGGACCTATTATGCAAAATTCACTTTTACATGAACATAAATGTGTGTCGGCAGTGTGTACACAACCACCCTATAAATGGTCAACACTCTTTTTTTAATCCCCATAAATCATAAGCAGTGTATAAGAATACGCCGGTTGCAGTTTCTATGCAACGTGACGTCACATATGCCCATGACTGCTGACAGACTCCGCCCTGTTAGCATAGACCCCGCCCTGAGGGAGCTGTACACAGTCCGCCATGTGTATTTCCTCGCCACAGCATTTAACAGCAGAATTCAAGTAAAAAATTTTGATTTTCTGTTTTTTTTTGTTGTTGTTTGATTCATATTAACAGCATATATAGCAGTAGATACTGTGTATTACACTGGTTTTACTTTAATACACATCTAATATACACATGCGATTTCTTTACTTGCTGTTTACGTTCACAGACATAACCGACTGTGTTTATGTGAACTTTGTGCATTTTTGACATAACCTTGTGTGTATTTGACAGTTTAAGCGCAATGAGACGTGAAACAAGAGAAATTAGTTTAATACTCACACGACGCGCCGTCTGACATTCAGCTGCACGTGTGTGTACACTCAGAAGACCATATATCAGAGGTTTAGACTGATATGGCTTTAAAACGCATTCAGATAATAAACTTTCACGATGACGAAGAGCTGCATTGTCACGTAACCGCTATAGAGATGATAATCAAAACCAAACAGATGTTTCGGCAGAGTATCCAAGGCACAAGCTGTAAAGGCTCCACCCTCTTCTGGAAAGGGGGCAGGCACAAGCAGCTCATTTGCATTTAAAGATACATGCATAAAATTCCTTCCACTCAAAAATGGGCATTTACAACATGGTATAATAAATGATTTGTGGGGTATTTTGATCTGAAACTTCACAGACACCTGAGACTTTATTACATCTTGTAAAAAAAAAAAAATAGGGCATAATAGGTCACCTTTAAAGCCGAATAAAACCAGTGCTGACATTCTCAACAACACTGACGTTGAAAACAGGAGAAACATTGAGCCACACCGATACAGAATATTTTTCAACCCACAAACCACCAACATTTACCATGGGTTTACTGTAGTAACACCAAGTGTAAACATGGTGGCAGAAATGTGGGATATTCATATCGAATTATCATATTATTAATGTAGACATGTATTAAATATGAAATATAGGGCAAATTACTGAAACCAATGGTTAACTTTAATAAGAGTAGAGATCTAACGGAGTAAGAATATTTCAATTTTACCCTTTAAAAATGAGGTTGTTAATTTTACAGGTGTTACTTTGTGTTAATAAAAAAATGTAGGGTACAGCTGTGTCCCAACTCAAGCTACTGTCAAATGTACATTTCCAAGAGACAAAACATATAGGCTAATATTGTTAATATTATTTTGTGTATAATTATCCGAGTTTGTTGTGTTTCTTAGATAGCAAGATTTGATTACTGTTGAAAAAAATGTGTCCTCTATACCTTTTTTTCTCAACTAACTTTCAAGCATAATGAAAAGAAAAGAACACAGATGTGATCTTCTGCTGATTCTCAGATAAAAGACGCAAGTAATTTAGCTTCAACAAGGTTTTAAACAGTGTCCAGTTTTGCCAAGATACCAAAGTTTGCAATCAAATATCAGAGCTCAATATGAACCTTATATTAATATCAAATGATCTGAGCTGCTTTTTATAGCTCTGTACTCTTATTGCATGTGGCTATTGACTCAATTGCATCTATTTTCTTTTTTTCTAAGGAATTATGAGTCGATATTTAAAAAGAAACTGAGAAAACAGTTATGTCTGCTAAAAGATGAAAGAGCAGTTTTGAGCAATGAAATATTTATCTGTGATTAAATAAGTATCAAAGATCAAAGACATGGCATGCATGTATTAAAAAATGACATGCATTTATGACGTATTAACAAAAATACCAAATTATAAACCTCAAAAACTATATCTATGGAGAAAAATAAGGTAAATTCTCAAAGACCCTTCCAGCTTTTTCTCACCATCCTGCATTTGAGTTAAAATCAATGCTGGAATATTGTCATGGACATACAGTTTTGTAAGCATCCCCTGTATTAATAAAAAGTGCAAATGAATAAGTGGCCATGTAGCAGTGTGTTTCCACAATGTTGTTATCACATGTCTTTAAATGATGCTGACACAATGGCAGGGCCGGATGTGCTTTTGGCTCCTAGCAGTAATCCGTGATTTATTATCCACTTTGTGCTGACAGCTCCTCTCCTTCCCTCTCTCTTTCTAGGCTGTGTCAAAAGAGCAGGCGAGGATGAAACTGAAGCCCAGTAAAAGAGATTCCCCCTGGGGGAGCCATAGACAGATGTGGAGCCCCTGGAGCCACTGACCCTGTGTCTGAATGATCTATGGATAGAGACTACCAGCCCTCAAGAGTCAATCTTCCACTGCTGAGCGATTCTACATTGGCAGACGCAAACAAATGTTGCTCTGTAATTGCAGAGTATCTACAGTCTGAACATTTGGTTCCTGGGCTCCATTTTCTCAACGTTACCTTCCTGTTACAAGAAAAAACGACCTACCACAACTGTACTTAGCCTGAAGAACTCTGACTTTGTAATTGCTGAGTATCTACAGTCTGAACATTCAGTTCCTGCCCTCCATTTTCTCAAAGCGCACCTCAAAGTTCCCTTCATGCCATAAGAAATACAGCCAACTCACAATCCAGCAAATGCATGGAAAGCTTCCGGGAAAGCCCATGTATCCTCACATCACCTTCCAATTGCATGACCGTGAAAGAGGAAAGTTATGGTGTCTCGTTGAGAATGCTGAGGTCGGTCAGGCGTGCGGTCTAACAGGATCAATACAACCCTGCTGATTAATTGGCAGATTTCTCTTCCATTTAGTGTGTCAGAGAAGAATCATCTGCCAAGACCAAGATTGTGAAACCAGGTCTCTTCGGTCTTCAAGAGTCGCATTTCCATTGCAAAGTAATCCTGCTCTGGACCTGTTACGTATCATTTAACACTGCTTCTTCAGATTTACAATCAATACGACCCTTGCAAAGCAGTGTAAATCAAACTGTCAGTGTGGAGCAATTGGCTTTCTGTAGAATAAGTTCTTTTCACTTCGTTCCTGGGTCAAGTTTATGAAATTGGAAATGCAAATGCCTTCAAAGTTCACTGAACTAAGATGAAAAAGTAGCCGCTCCAAACAGCAGAGCAAAGCTTGGAACAAGGTCTCTTCAGTCTTTAAGAGTTGCATTTCCATTGCAAAGTAATCCTGCACTGGACTTTAACACTACTTCAGATTTGCAATCAATACGACCCTTGCAAAGCATCCAGTCAAACTGTCAGTCTGGAGCAATTGGCTTTAAGTTCTTTTCACTTGGTTCCTGGGTCAAGTTTATGATATTGAAAATGCAAATGCCTTCAAAGTTCACCAAACTGGGATGAAAAAGCAGCTGCTTTGAGCAGCCCAGCAAAGCTTGAAACAAGGTCTTTTCAATCTTTAAGAGTTGCATTTGCATTGCAAAGTAATCCTACGTTGGACTTTTTTTTTTAACTTTTTATCATTTAACACTGCTTCTTTGGATTTACAATAAATACGACCCTTGCACAGCACTGAGTCAAACTGTCAGTTGGAAGAAATTGACTTTTTATTTACTCATGAAGTAGTAGTTCTTTTCACTTTGTTCCTGGGCCAAGTTTACGAAATACTGGACGTGCAAATGCCTTCAAATTTCACCAAAATTGGATGGGAAAGCAGCCACTCCAACCAGCCCAGCAAATCTTGACCTGCAACATCGAGAATCCTTCGAACCCAAGTGCAACAAAGCGGACGACATTGCTGTGAGTGAGTGCATGTGGTGGTGGCCCTCAGCATGGTGTTGCCACCACCGGACAAGCGGCATGTGTGTCTTACCACCTTTGTGATCATGACCAGCATGGCCTTCATGGACGCCTACCTGGTGGAGCAGAACCAGGGCCCACGAAAGATCGGCGTCTGTATCATTGTCCTGGTCGGGGACGTCTGCTTTCTTATCGTCCTCCGCTATGTGGCTGTTTGGGTTGGAGCAGAAGTGCGGACGGCGCGACGAGGATACGCCATGATCCTGTGGTTCCTCTATATCTTTGTGTTGGAGATCAAGCTTTACTTTGTCTTCCAAAACTGCAAGGCTGACCGCAAGAGTTTGGAGACTGTCGCCCGGAAGGCTTTGACTTTATTGCTGTCTATTTGTGTGCCAGGCCTCTACCTGGTTCTGGTGGCTCTAGACAGCATGGAATACGTCCGTACCTTTAGGAGGAAGGAGGACATGAGGGGTCGGCTATTCTGGGTGGCTTTGGACTTGCTGGATCTGCTCGATATGCAGGCAAACCTTTGGGAGCCACAGCGGACGGGTTTGCCCATTTGGGCTGAAGGTTTGATGTTCTTCTACTGCTACATTTTGCTTCTGATTCTTCCCTGTGTGTCCCTGAGCGAGATCAGCGTGCAGGGCGACCACGTGTCTCCCCAGAAGATGATGCTCTACCCTCTTCTCAGTCTGGTCACCATCAACATCGTCACCATCCTCATACGTGGCGTCAACATGGTGCTATTCCAGGACAGCCGGGTTTCCACCATCTTCGTCGGCAAGAACGTGGTGGCCATCGCGACCAAGGCATGCACCTTTCTCGAATACCGAAAACAGTCGCGAGAATTCCCAAATCGAGAGAACGCAACCGGAATTCCCATGGAAGTCCAGCAGAACTCTGTGGGACACGGACAAGCTCTTCCGAATGCTACAAGCCTCCCACATGAACCCACTCCTGCACGGGAGATCATGGATACATGACCAAGGAACCAAAATGGAGTCTTTCATTTGACCCAATTGTACTTGGAGCCAACAAGGAGCATTCGAGCCAACAGATATGAACTGATGTTTTGGGGTACTTTGGTACAACATTTCAGCATTATAAGGTGCTTCGTCCTGTTCTTGACTGAGGTAAATTAGCCAATTTTGAGCTGTGTTGTTCAAAGGAAAACATTCAGTGTTTTATCATTTGTTCTTCATCTTCTCCACAGTTAGCAATGAAGAAGTGCTGTTTTCTTTCTGTACAGTAGTGGAGTGACTGTGGTGCAAAAATGTTTTCCTGTTTGAGACCAAACTCTTGTTCCCACATCCACTTTTTTGTGTGTGTCTGATATTTGCCTCTCTTGCAAGTACATAATGGTGGAACTAGAGTGTAATGAGTTTATTATTGAGGGAACTAGATAGATGAGGTTGATGATTATGACCATGACCAAATGTTGAGGAGTAGTCCTACATGCCTGCAGTATGTGTTTGCACTCGTGTTTTATGACGTGTTAATTACATTACAGAAATGAGAATGAATAAGAAAGTAAGAAATTTGTATCCGATGACTATATGGAATTTCTTAGGAAATAAGTGAATGCACTTCCATTTGATTGGTATATGGATTATTATTATTATTATTATATATACCACTTGTGTACTTGTTTTTTTACATTTTTGTTTGAGGACTCAGCTGTGTTTAATAAAAAAAATAAGAATTTTTTTTTTTTTGCTATTGCTTGAAGGGTTTTTAATGCTTACAAAATGCAAAAAGTGATTTCTTACTCCATAATTTTGTCTTGTTTCCAGTACAAATATCTAAACATTCTTAAATCATAGATGCATTTACTGAAGAAGCAAAATGACTTAACATATTAAGTCTTGTTTTCTGAAAAATGTATCAAAATTAAGTGTTTTGCGTAAAACAAGAAAAAATAGCTGTCAATTGGGTCAAAAATATCTATAATTGGATATAATTTGGGTCAGAAATTAACTAATTAACTATCTGGTGTCTAAATAATTTTTGGTTTGATTATCTTGATTTATGAATGTTTAGATATTTGTACTGGAAAACAAGACAAAAATACTGAGTAAGAAAATGTTATTGCAGTGCTCTTTTTGTACACACGAACAGACGATCACACACACTTCTATCAGCCCTTGTTTAAATCAGTTCCTCTAATGTGTGAGTAAACACACCGTGTCTTCGGAAGCGGATGGGAGGGTAAATGGCATCTGGGAAAATGAAATAAATTACGCATGGCCCCCATCAGCAGGAACTCACCTTTCTAGAGCCACACAGCGTGAAACTGATTCCTAAAACACTAAGGCCTAGACACCCTTCCCTCTGTACGCAGTGCGAAAACCATTTACCATCCACGTCTGATTTATTCAGCATATGTAGCAACCTGATGTATTCCATTTCAACAACATTAATTTATTGCCACCTGCATATGGTGGGCGGTCTTGGGTGGCGTTGACTCACTCCACTGCGTATTGTGCTTTTTAAGAATTTCTCTACTTTAGCGTCCACCCACCATCTGACAGCTTGAATATCCCTTTACCGTACAATGTTTCATATGGCAACATACCATTTACTTCACTTCAACACTATTTAGAATAAAACACAAGATGGATTGCATCATTTCATGTTTTTATGAATCATACCACAAAGGGATATTCATGCACTAAGAGAAGACATGCTGAAGTGCGCTTTTTAAACTGTACTATTCAATAGTCATTCAGCACTTACACACATATACAAGTAAAATGTAGTTTCAATGGGGTCAGGATGTGCAACACAGAACACTTAAGGGGGGTAAATACTATAAAATATTTGTGCCACAAAGTTTTGGTTGCTGCATCTTTGATAAGTTAAATGCTGTTGTTCACAGATATGCTATCTTGCATAGTTTTACTGAAAAATTAGAGAATATTAAGGCACCGCAGTGGAATTGTAATAATGCATTTCCTAATTGCAATGTTTTATAGATATGTTCATCAAGTTTTGCAATTAATAATATAGTGTTTCTATTAATATAACAGTATCAATTACATTATGATAGAGGAATGAATTCCAACACTGAACTGTTCCAATTGTTACTTTGAAACAATTTATCATTAAATTGCTAGTAAATTTCATACATGTTGCATATATTATAATTCCTGAAATAAGCTAAATGTAATTTAAGGAGAAAGTGATGCTTAAGCGCACACGCACACGCAAGGCATAACATTATGACCACTGACAGGTGAAGTGAATAACACTGATTATCTCTTCATCACGGCTCCTGTTAGTGGGTGGGATATATTAGACAACAAGTGAAGATTTTGTCCTCAAAGTTGATGTGTTAGAAGCAGGAAAAATGGGCAAGCGTAAGGATTTGAGTGAGTTTGACAAGGGCCAAATTGTGATGGCTAGACGACTGGGTCAGAGCATCTCCAAAACTGCAGCTCTTGTGGGGTGTTCCCGGTCTGCAGTGGTCAGGATCTATCAAAAGTGCTCCAAGGAAGGAACAGTGGAGAACCGGAGACAGGGTCATGGGCTGCCAAGGCTCATTGATGCACGTGGGGAGCGAAGGCTGGCCTGTGTGGTCCGATCAAACAGACGAGCTACTGGAGCTCAAATTGCTCAAGAAGTTAATGCTGGTTCTGATAGAAAGGTGTCAGAATACACAGTGTGTCGCAGTTTGTTTTGTATGGGGCTGCATAGCCGCAGACCAGTCAGGGTGCCCATGCTGACCCCCGTCCACCGCCGAAAGCCCCAACAAAAATGGCTCAGGAATGGTTTGAGGAACACAACGAGTTTGAGGTGTTGACTTGGCCTCCAAATTCCCCAGATCTCAATCCAATCGAGCATCTGTGGGATGTGCTGAACAAACAAGTCCGATCCATAGAGGCCCCACCTCGCAACTTACAGGACTTAAAGGATCTGCTGCTAACATCTTGGTGCCAGATACCACAGCACAGCTTCAGGGGTCTAGTGGAGTCCATGCAAAGGGGGACAAACACAATATTAGGTCATAATGTTATGCCTGATATAGATATATATATATATATATATATATATATATATATATATATACACAGAAAATCTAATTGGAAAAAAATTACATGGTTGGAACACAATAAGTGCAATTAACATCTGACAACATGATGAATATGCTGTAGTATTATATTCCAGAAACCTCCTCTGACTCCCAAACATGTAAATAACCTGTGTATCTCTGAGACATGGATGCAGTGAGAGCCCACAGCTACATATATTACAGTGCAAAAAAAATATTTTGTCATTTTCTTTGATAAATATGAAAGATTCAGCCTTAACCTTCAGACCTGCAGCATTACACTGTGATCTATAATTCAGTAGTGTGGCCGTTTACCAAAATATTTAAACCCATACTGTAAATGCAAAAAGTGATATAATTAGAAATATATAAATCTGAGTGTGCAAATATTAAGGATCTGCTATTATAAAAAGTCAAATGAACTGGAATTGATTTTTGTGCACAATGCTGAGAGACACACTTGTTATCGTTCACATTGTATGAAGAGCAAAGAGATGAAGGAACATCATCTTTCATTCTAAATGCATCAATAAACCACGTTTAGATGTCAGCAACCCCGCAGGCCCTCTTATTTGCTTTACAACATTAAAGATTCAGATTCCCTCTAAAACCGGTCAAAGGGACCCTAAGCCTTCAAATGTGTGTTTAGTGCTTGAACAAATGACAAAGAGAGAAAGATGGCAACACTTGACTTGAGGCCTGTATATATAATGCATTATAAAAAAGTATTCTTGATGCATCATAAGTACGTGCCAAAGTCATTCATTTGTCCTTTTCGTGGTTGCCCTTTTAAAGATTCAAATGGGTTAAACGCTTGATGTAAGATATGAAATTGGTTGTCAATAAGTAGGTCTATTTTATTGGTTTCCACTGGCAAAATTTCCTGAAAATATCAGAGAATTTAAAATGTGTGATTGCCAAGCCATAGTTAATTAAATCGTTTGAATATATGCATAAAATCTTGCCCCCGTGGGAATAATAAAGTTTATAAAATTGTAAACAAAACTAATAAAAAAAAAAAAAAAGTAAATGAAAAAAAAAAAAAAACATTTCTATATAGTCAATATATCTTTTCATATAATGAAAGTTCCCTTTCAGTCGGTCACGTTCGACGTACGTCGGACGTCACCGACGAATTGGGATCACTTCAGGGAGCCCCTATCAGCTTCGAGATATAGAGAACCGGCCAATGACTATTGGCGTGCGAGATTTGCATCTCGCGCTCCGCCCCGCAGCGCGGGTATAAAGCGGAAGCAAATGCAGCGCACTGTTGTCATTCACTTCGGAGCCGAACGGAGTTGATGAAGCACAGACTGCCTGTATTCAGCGAGAGAGAGAGAGAGAGAGAATTGGCTGCGGATCGTTCTTGTGCTGGTCAGACGGCACAAAACAGCGCGACTGCGGGCTCACCGCTGCTGGAAGCAGAAACCAACTGCTGTTTTCACAGCAACAGTTTAAAACTGCTGGTTCGTGAAGCGTTTCACTTGAGAGCAGATACAGGCTGCACTATCTCCTGTATTCTGCCGCGGTCTTCCCTGGGTGCTTCAGCACTAAAAGAGCGTTTCCTCACAAAAAGAGCAACACGGGTGTGACACTGCGTCTTTTTCAAGATGTCATTTCACCCGTGCGTTTCTGGATGCGGTCGTTCCCTGTCGCCCGCTGGCGGTCACAATCGCTGTATCACGTGCCTGGGCATTCAGCACGCTGAGGCAGCTTTTGTGGATAGTTCATGTTCCCACTGCGGGAACATGACTATCGCGGCGCTTAGGTCGAGACTCGCCTACCTTCGGGAAGGTGGAGTCCCCCTACCCATACCTCGATCTAGTGCTATTCCTGCCCAGCAGAATAGACCTACTTCGACGGATGGCCGGGGTGACCTGAGGATTACGTTCAGGGCAAACCCGCCGAGCCAGCCTCCGCAGGCCCCTGATCCCTCACAAGCGCCGCAGCCGGTAGGGCTTCCTGAGGAAATCGCTGGCCCCTCCCATGGGCGTCCAGTGGTGACCTTCGGGGCTCCAGTAGACGAACAGATGTCGATCGCTGCATCGGAGGGGAATTCCGGTCCTCGGAGGATGAAGATTCGGCTGTACTGCCTCCCTCTGGGAGAGTGGCAACGGCCGAGTCGGACCCCGAGTTGACGGCTATGCTTTCCCGGGCCGCCGAAAAGGTCGGACTTGAGTGGAACCCTCCACCACGTCCCGAACCTTCTAGGTTGGATGATTGGTTTCTCGGGGTGGGTCACGCTGGTTCTCAGCGTCCCGCCCCGGTGCCTTTCTTCCCGGAGGTGCATGAGGAGCTCACCAGGTCGTGGACGACACCATTTAGTGCCAGAAACAGACCTGGTGGCTCCTCCCTCCTCACTACCCTTGACGGCGAAGCCAGGGGGTACGTGGGAATCCCGCCAGTGGAGCGGGCCGTCGCGATGCAACTGTGTCCGGCTACCGCCTCCAACTGGCGCGATGACCCGCGGCTCCCGTCCAAGGCCTGTAAGTTCTCTTCCAGTCTGACTCCAGGTGCTCCAGGTGCATCAGGCCCAGGCACTCATGGACATGCACGAGGGTAGGCCTGACCCAGAGCTCCTCCGGGAGCTCCGGACGGCGACGGACCTCGCCCTCCGGGCGACGAAAGTCACCGCCCGGCATCTCTGGCTCAACCTGGCCGAGATGAGGGAGAACGACAAGTATCGGTTCCTGGACTCCCCCGTTTCTTCGGCCGGGTTGTTCGGCAACACGGTCGAGAGCTTTGCCCAGCAGTTCTCGGCCGCCCAAAAGCAGACGGAGGCGATCAAACACATCCTGCCCCGGCGGCCAGCTGCTGCCTCCACCCTGCCGCCGGTCGCAGCGCCTCCGCCTGCCCGTCGCCGAGGACGTCCACCCGCCGCCACCTCGCTGCCCCGCTGCGGGTACGTCTGTGGTGCCGATGGTCCCGCTTGTACGGTCGCTGGGAGCCTGGCTAGCGCTCCCCAGCCCGTCTCGCTGGCTCATCCGTACCATCAGATTCGGCTATGCGATTCAGTTCGCCCGGCCTCCCCCCAAGTTCAGGGGCGTTCACTTCACCTCTGTGTCGAAGGAGAATGCCCCTGTGCTTCAGGCGGAGATCGCAGTCCTACTGGCGAAGGACGCGATAGAGCCGGTCCCTCCAGCCGATATGAAGACCGGCTTCTACAGCCCGTACTTCATTGTACCCAAGAAAGGCGGCGGGTTACGGCCGATCTTGGATCTGCGATTCCTGAACCGGTCCCTTCACAGGCTACCGTTCAGAATGCTAACGCAGAAACGCATCTTCAGGTGCATCCGTCCCCAAGATTGGTTTGCAGCGATCGACCTGAAGGACGCGTACTTTCATGTCTCGATTCTCCCTCGACACAGACCGTTTCTACGCTTTGCGTTCGACGGACGAGCATATGAGTACAAAGTCCTACCCTTCGGGCTAGCCCTGTCGCCCCGTGTCTTCACGAAAGTCGCGGAGGCGGCCATTGCTCCCATGAGAGAGCGTGGAGTTCGCATCCTCAACTATCTCGACGACTGGCTGATCCTTGCCCAGTCGTGAAAACAGTTGTGCGAACACAGGGACATGGTGCTCAGTCACCTCAGCCGGTTGGGTCTTCGGGTCAACTGGGAAAAGAGCAAACTCTGCCCCACGCAGAGGATCTCTTTTCTCGGTATGGAGCTGGATTCGGTCGGCCTGACAGTGCGCCTCACAGAGGAGCGCGTCCAGTCGGTGTTGAACTGCTTGAATTCGTTCAAATGCAGGACAGCGGTACCACTGAAACATTTTCAGAGGCTCCTGGGGCATATGGCATCCGCAGCCGCAGTAACGCCGCTCGGGTTGCTTCATATGAGACCGCTTCAACGCTGGCTACACGACCGAGTCCCGAGATGGGCGTGGCACAGCGGATCCCTCCGTGTCCCTGTGACTCCGAGGTGCCGCCAAACCTTCAGCCCGTGGTCGGACCCTTCATTTCTACGGGCAGGAGTTCCCCTAGAACAAGTGTCCAGGCATGCTGTTGTCTCCACGGATGCCTCATCCACCGGCTGGGGTGCCACGTACAACGGGCTTGCAGTTTCGGGTCTGTGGACGGGGCCTCAACTGCAATGGCATATCAATTGCCTCGAGTTGTTAGCAGTTCGTCTTGCGCTGGGCCGCTTCAAAACGCCGCTACTAGGCAAGCACGTTCTGGTCCGTACGGACAACACTGCGGCCGTTGCGTACATCAACAAACAGGGTGGTCTACGCTCCCGTCGCATGTCACAACTCGCCCGCCATCTCCTCCTATGGAGTCAGAAGCATCTGAGGTCGCTTCGTGCCATTCACATTCCGGGCCTGCTCAATCGTGCGGCCGACGAGCTCTCACGACAGCCAGTGCTCCCCGGAGAGTGGAGACTCCATCCCCAGGTGGTCCAGCTGATCTGGAGTCGCTTCGGGACCACACAGGTAGACCTGTTTGCCGCCCCGGACACGACCCACTGCCAGTTGTTTTATTC
This sequence comes from Rhinogobio ventralis, assembly GCA_039654625.1. NCBI lineage: Eukaryota > Metazoa > Chordata > Actinopteri > Cypriniformes > Gobionidae > Rhinogobio > Rhinogobio ventralis. Next base: position 35,709,631 of record CM077210.1, on the reverse strand, counting down.
CCTGACCGAGGGGACCCTCGGCTCGGATGCGCTGGCACACAGCTGGCCCCGGGGCCTACGCAAGTATGCGTTTCCCCCAGTGAGCCTTCTTGCACAGACTCTGTGCAAGGTCAGGGAGGACGAGGAGCAAGTCCTGTTGGTCGCTCCGTATTGGCCCAACCGGACTTGGTTCCCGGAACTAGTGCTTCTCGCGACAGCACCTCTCTGGCCCATTCCTCTGAGGAAGGACCTCCTGACTCGGGACGGGGCACCCTATGGCACCCGCGTCCGGACCTCTGGAAACTCCATGTCTGGTCCCTCGACGGGACGCGGAGGTTCTACGTGGCCTACCACAGGCTGTGGTAGACACCATCACTTCCGCTAGAGCTCCCTCTACGAGGCGCCTCTATGCGTTGAAGTGGAACCTGTTCGTCGACTGGTGTTCTTCTCGCCGAGAAGACCCCCGGAGATGTTCGATCGGTTCCGTGCTTTCCTTCCTACAGGATGGGTTGGAGCGAAGGCTGTCTCCCTCCACCCTCAAAGTCTATGTTGCCGCTATCGCCGCTAATCATGACATGGTAGGTGGTAAGTCTCTAGGGAAGCACGATCTGATCGTCAGGTTCCTGAGGGGGGCGAGGAGACTAAAACCGCCTCGCTCTCCCTCTATACCCTCTTGGGACTTAACTCTGGTGCTAACCGCACTGCAGAGGGCGCCCTTTGAGCCTTTGCAGTCAGTTGAGTTAAAAATCCTGTCTCTGAAGACAGTACTCCTGACTGCATTGGCCTCTATCAAGAGGGTAGGGGACCTGCAGGCATTTTCGGTCGACGAATCGTGCCTGGAATTCGGGCCCGGTAACTCTCATGTAATCCTGAGACCCCGGCCCGGGTATGTGCCCAAGGTTCCCACCACTCCCTTCCGGGACCAGGTGGTGAGCCTGCAAGCGCTGCCTTCGGAGGAGGCAGACCCAGCCCTAGCTTTTCTCTGTCCAGTCCGCGCTCTGCGGACTTACGTGGACAGAACGCAAAGCTTCAGGACCTCAGAGCAGCTCTTCGTCTGTTATGGAGGCCAGCAGAAGGGAAAGGCTGTCTCCAAGCAGAGGATGGCCCACTGGATAGTGGATGCCATCGTCTTGGCATATCTAACCCAAGACGTGCCCTGCCCGCTCGGGTTAAGAGCCCACTCCACTAGGGGTGTAGCTTCTTCCTGGGCGTTGGCTCGTGGCGCCTCGCTGACAGATATTTGTAGAGCTGCGGGCTGGGCGACACCTAACACGTTCGCTAGATTTTATAGCCTCCGTGTAGAGCCGGTATCTTCCTGTGTGCTCGCTTCCCATAGTCAGTAACACCGAAGTGCCCGTTCTAAGTGTCGGCTTGCTGCGCCACTCCCTTCCCTGGAACGGATACGTGCGCTTATATGCTCCAGTCGAGTTCCCCAGAACGGCGAACCCTGTTGAGTCCTCCGCAACCCGCGGCAGTCGGATGTGGCGGAGCGTCCGACGCCAGGTCTAACACTCGTATGCATTGGTGGAACTTGTGTTACGCTGGGTTCCATATGTTGTGACCCCCACGGCGGTCCCATATGTGTATTCTTCCACGGTACGGCTCCCTATGGCGAGCCCGTGTCTTTCCCTCGGCAGAGCTCTCTGCCGTCTCAGTTAGGTGTTGTTCCCCCGCCTGTTTGGCCGGGGCCACCCCTGGGACTTCCGTATGTTGCACTGCCCACGGCCAGTCCATACGTGTATTTTCCACATGGTAACTCCCTTCGGGCATGATGTGGCTTCCGCAGCGTCCCTCTGGGCACGCTTTCCCAGCGTTATCCAATAGTCTACTGAAGTGGGTCTTGTGGAACAGCAGTGTGACTTCCCTGCGTGAATTCCCCCCCCGGAACAGACGGGGTCTGAGGGGCTCTCGCTGGGCGCTGGAAGTGGTAGTAACTGTGGCGTTTTCCAAAGGGATCCCAATTCGTCGGTGACGTCCGACGTACGTCGAACATGACCGACTGAAAGGGAACGTCTCGGTTACGTATGGTAACCCTCGTTCCCTGAAGGAGGGAACGGAGACGTACGTCCCGTCGCCACAGTTGCTGTACCATCACTGCATGGCCGAGTCACTAGTTCGGCTCCTCAGTGAAAAACAACAGTGCGCTGCATTCGCTTCCGCTTTATACCCGCGCTGCGGGGCGGAGCGCGAGATGCAAATCTCGCACGCCAATAGTCATTGGCCGGTTCTCTATATCTCGAAGCTGATAGGGGCTCCCTGAAGTGATCCCAATTCGTCGGTGACGTCCGACGTACGTCTCCGTTCCCTCCTTCAGGGAACGAGGGTTACCATACGTAACCTAGACGTTATAATTGATTGCAAACAATATAATATGAGAATTTTCATGTAGGCCTTTTTTTCCTCACAATTGCAAGCTATAAAGTCAGAATTGTGACTTTATATCACGCAATTGTGAGAAAAAAATTGTGAGATAAAAAGTCGCAATTACTCTTTTTATTTTTTTATTTAGTGGCGGAAACAGGCTTCCATAGTGAACAGCTTATGAAACTTAAAAACGAGACCTTCCTAGGTTGTCGATAGGAGCATTTTATGTGAAGGACACGGGATGTTTTTTCCGGGAAAATCACTTCCCGGGAAAATCTCTTCCGTGACAGATGAAACGAATGCTTATACAGTTGCATAAACAAGTACGTCATTAATTTTTTTCCTTCAAGACTGCTCATAACTTTTTAAAGTCAGTTACCTAAAAAGGTAGATCGGTATAATTTGACATGGAAAAAAAGACTGATTTGGTTGACTATTAGTTGGTCAAACTAGTTAAGAGTCATTTAAAATGGTCTTACAGCCAGATCTACATAGTCTTTAGTCTCAAATATACTTCATAATCAAACTATCATAACAGTGTAATTTTAATTACCTCATCTGTCGACATGATGCCGGTGCAGAGCTGGTGCAAACCAAGTCCTGAATAGTGAAGCCAAAGCATCTCGATCGCCCCCAGGTGGCTGGATGCAGTATAAGTCATAAACCCCGCCCTCTCATTGTAATCAAATGGGACGCGAGACAAACTAAACAATCAAATTACACTTCAAATAATTTTTTCCAAAGATGGTTTCTGTCATATTACGTCGTTTTAAAATCACTCTGATGTAAGTCCAAGTGTTCGTTTTATTAAATAAGTTTGGTTTTAGTTAGTTATTTGATGCTATAAAAACGAGTGTGAAGACATGATTGACAACTGTGATTGACAGCTTCTCTGAGTGAACTAGTCACTGAGGCACCAACAGACTTTTTTCAAGATTTTCGGGAGGAGATTGGAGCTTCAACTTTAATTTCTACATTTCCACAGTAAAATTTCTGCAGTAAACTGTACTAACCGATTATGCAGGAGTGTGGGTGGGGCCTTGATACCGCTACTCCACTTCACGCTCACTACTGCGCAGACACAGGCTGAATTGGTCAGTGTCTAGTCATAGCTGGGGGCGTGGCACGGGGCGGAGTTGGCGTGGAGTAAAACAATCCTTTTCCCCCCCTCACTGGAAAAGCATGGTGTTAACCCAGTATGGCCAACATTGAAATCACATCTGCTGCTTGACAGAGCAAGACACATAGAAAAACTGAGCCGTATTGGGTCGGCTTGTCCGTACAGCATATCTGTGAGGTGTATGCTCCTCCGCCAAATATTACACAACATAATGGCCTACTTTATAATCATCCAGTCTTTCGATGAAGACGTTTATTCAGTGTTCCTGAATTTAATGGATTTAGAGTATCACATACATTTAACGTTTTAAAATTAGTCTTGTGCAATGAAATAAATTTTTGCAATGTAAAGGGCGTTTGTTTATGTATTTGTTTGGGCTAGAACAGAAACATTAAGTACGCAGAGTCTAATGTCAAATGTTAATTTACTCCAGTACCACGTTTAGCAAACATTTGTCAAAAGCCTAAAATCCAGTTATTGATGCAATGGTAGCGAGAGAGTAGGTGTGTCATCCATCTTTTTTTTTTTTTTTTTTTTACAGTCTATTGTGCAAACATATCCACATCGCCATGATCAGATTTCCAACTTTTTAAATTTTAAGCAAAGAACTTTCGGGGCCTTAAATCACGTTCAGTACGTTTCGTGTGAACGAGTGCGAGCAAGAGCAGTAAGTTGCTGGCTGCAGTTTACTTAACGGCCACCATGTCGTTAATAACAAGAGTTTCTGAATTCTACATACAGCCCCTTTAATCCTAATCCAGTAATCATGAATGACTGGAAAATTAATTTGTTAAAAGGTGCGGGGCGTTCAGGCTTCCAGGTTACTGCCAATATTTCTCAGTTTCCTGTATGTTGTGGATTTTAATACAATGATGCAGCACATTATCAAAAAAGCAATTTGCATTAATAAGACTGAGGCAGATTTATAATGTTAGAAAATGAAGGTGCAGCTTGCTGCAATCACATACTCACCCATAAATGTGTGACTTGGGCTTCCTCCAACACTAATGCTCATGAACTCCATCATAGGAAACATCTATAAGCTTCCATTAGAGCGCTCAGGATCTGCCATCATGATTTGTTAACTTCAGCAGTCATAGGTTAAGCAATTTTGTGATCATTTTTGATATGGGGAATTCTGCCATCGTTCAGTATTTCAAGGCAATTTATGGAACTAATCCAGAATTGCAAATGGTTCATTTGGGAAGTCTACCATGACAGGTACGTTTAAACTCTAATTGAATAGAAATGCGTTTTGTGTGCTGGCAGGATTTGTTTGGAAAGCACAACAGAGCTCGTTCTTAGGACAACGTTTAATTAGATTGTGCTTATGAAGACAAATTGTTTACATGCATACCATTTTGTAATTTTTGTTGAAAATGCTTTGTTTCAATATCGCATTGCACACTAAGCACAAAGTGCTGACCCAACACAAACATATAAATATACATGTACATTATATATACAGCCATAATGATATTGGGTGATATTACGTTTATACAACAGTTCGATGGCACAAGTGAGTAAATAAACAACAGTGTGTCTTTAAAAACCCTCTTTTGTGCAGAACTACTTCCTTCCACCACGGATTCAAATCTCAAGTTGACAGTTTAACAGTTGATACCAATTCTGAAATGCCACTTTAGAACAAATGCCGAGTCGCTTCATTAAAAGCGTATTGTATTATGAGAGAAAGATCGACTAAACTTACCTGCATCTGATATGGCATTCATTCTTCAGGTTGATGCCCATAGTATTAGATCCATTATAAAAAATAATTTTGAAAGTACACTGAGGAAAATGCTTGTTCTAAGTTCCTGCGTAATAATCAAGGAACTTTGCTGCCGTACCATGGGTGCAGAGGCGCAATGATATTACGCAGCGCCTGAAAATAGTCCCCAGCACGCTCTCTGTGCAAGCAGGTTGTCACGTTGGTTATGTTGACGGAAGTTAGCCTATTTTCAGGCGCTGCGTAATATCATTGCGCCTCTGCACCCATGGTACGGCAGCAAAGTTCCTTGATTATTACGCAGGAATGAGAGTATAGTTCCTAGCAATATCAGTCTAGAAAATTGCAACTTTTCATTTTCCGTCGGTCTTAGTACACGATGTAACTACAGAAGAGTCAAGTTTTAAATAGGAAAAATAGTCTTTGGTCATTTTTGAGCGAGATGCTAACGGTCTAATCAGATTCAATAAATTATGCTAAGCTATGCTAAAAGTGCTACCACCAGACCCGGAGATCGGCTGAATGGATTCGAAAACGGTAAAACTCAACTGCTTAACTGTAGGGGAGTTGGAAAATGAGCCCATTTTCAAAAAAAAGTGGAGTGTTCCTTTAAAGGGGGATCTCATTACAGCGCTAAAACAACTTCCTTGTTCTAAAAATGTAACTTTCACTGAAGTCCATTTCACGCATTCACAATCACTAAAGGACTCTCTCAATACCAAATATGGCATATGTATATGAAAAATATTTATTGAACAACAACATTTAAATTAAAAGACAATAGGAAGTAAACCCAAACACACAATTCACTCAAATGTAAAAAAGCAGCGCTCTAGTACAGGATTCAAGTTAAATATAGCCTAAATATAAAGTTATGAAACTTAATTTTCCCCTTAACCAAAATAGATTTGCTCTGGAACAAGTAATAGATTAATAAAAAACATCTGCGAAAGAGTTGTAAACAAACTGTAAAATAGGCGCCATGTTTCTATACGAATCACATATTTGAGCTCTAAATAACTACATTCTCGCCTAAAAAAACTCTTAAAACTACATTCTGTGACACAGCAACAGTAGTATTTGTAAAATTGTGGAGATTTGCTGGGTCGCCATAACACTCTTCAGCTGTGTCCGAAACCTGGAAAATGCTGCCTTCGGAGGACACATTTCAAGGTAGGAAGGCATCATGGCACGTCCGAATCTAATGTTAGCTTCACTTCCTGCCTCCTGAGATACCTTCATCTGATCGATTTTAAGGCAGCGTAAATGTATCCTTCGCTGCCTTTGATATCCCACAATTCTGTGACAGTTGAGCTAGAAAAAAAGATGGCGTCCGAAAGTTGCGTTTGCTGGTCAGTTAGTGTGTAAATGTACATTTTTACCAAAGCTCTCTCTATTTTGCTGTAGATCATTAAACTGTTACACTGCCTTAGAAGTCTGTCCGAAAATCAGTTTCGTGAGGTGCCTTCATGCACAAACACTGCCTTACAAGTCACTGTCTGAGAAGGCAGCGAGGCAACAAGTCAGCTGCCTAGGTTCTCGGACGCAGCCTCTGTGATGTTGCTAGCGGAGTGATACAAACTGTGAAAGGGTTAAAGTGCTGTTACTGGGAGAATATTGCATCAGATTCAAGAACCAGAAAGAACTGTTGAATAAATATATAAATATATGACAAAGCCTTGACTAATGGATGGAAATCTAATTGAGACATATATGGTTACGTGACTTGATAACCACAAACAAACATAAAAGGCACATGCAAATTCCTGCTTGTTAGACGGGTCTGTACAAAGGCTCATTAGGGAGAAAGAGACCAAGAGATCCGCTTCTCAGCACCAAACCCCTGGTGTGAGTCTCATTACTCAGAATCAAGTGGAAGGAGTTTGTCTTGAGCTCAGATGGGCGAAGACATCTGACGGATCACTATTATCTTCAGACACTCTCATTACACTGTCAAATTATCTTCTGTCTGTCTTATGGTTGTTGATTGGATGCACGGCCCACTCTGAAATACCTCTCATTCGTACTTCTGCATATTCAAATTAGCAATGCCATTAGTGGTCACATGGTTTTGATTATCATGGATTAAAGCCTTTTTATGATGGATTGCAGTCAAAGATTGAAATGTTACCGAATGAAAACAAACAAGTGTGCCTGAATGCGATCTTTTTGCAAGTAAAAACGTAATAAATAAAGTCCCTGTAGGATAAAAATGCAGTGTATATGCAGTTATGAAAATTAGTCATTCAGCTAAAGGCTGGTCAATGCTGAAAAAGCCCTGACAGAGTTAACCTAGCAGGCTGTTATATCCGCTTGACTGGTAGAGCAGAATCGCAGCTTTACCAGTCAAACTGGTGTAATTATGGTGCAAATGCTCCAACGCTGACAGGTGGTGAATTGCCCCCTTGATAAGAGTTTTTACCTGAAAATGAGGGAGTTTAGCTTTTGCAGATGGTTTATATCTCTTACACACAAATACTCCATTAAATCAGACATCATTCAGTTTTAAAAGCTCAGATGATGATGTGGCTCACAGGAGATTTTAAAAAAGGTTTATAGCCAAAGGCTTTTACAAGAACAGACTGGTTACTAGATTTGATCCCATTGTATTTATTCTTTGTCGTACATAATTAATGCACATACAGTGACCCCAAAACACATTTGCGCACTTTAAAATGTCTGAATGTTAAATCAAACCAAGTCTCAAAAGTGCTAAAATGCTGCAGGAGTTTTTCTATGCGTTTTCATCATTTATAACAAATGCCACTTGGTTTGGTTTTAATGCATCTAATGTAAGCATTGAGACATACGTGCAAATATTATCTGTGGCTATATTCAATAATGATCCAATGATTTGTTACTGTAAAATCTCTGTAAATCAAACAGTGGTGTTAGTCTGCCACCTGCTGGTCATTGAATCCAATCATTTAAGGCATTTAAGGTTATGGAGGGTGTGTGGGGGTGCATTTATTCTCATACATTTTGGGTTTTAATTTGCTAATAGCCTATTAAATTGGGTATGCCTACTAAATTTAAAGACCTATGTGACGAATAGGTGTACATGTGAAGAATATTTTTGCTTTCTTTGTACTGATGCTTTGTACTGTTTGTAATGACGCAATGAAATGGACCTTGGTGTAAGTCAGTCATACTTCAGGGAAGGTTTTGTTTAGTTTTTTTTGCAAAGAAGAAACAGAACTGCATTTGAAATACAAAGAACATAAAAAGAAAAGGAAATTATAAAAAGGTAGGCCTAAACAAAGGAAACCTCAAACTTTTCGAAAGATAATCGTCATGAATCTTAAGAAATGTGTTATTTTTAGTAGGCTATTATTTGTGATTAAGAAATTTTATCGTGTGGGAATGATCAGCAAGAAAGAAATTTGTTCTTTGAATGAAAAATTTGCAGTGCGATTTGTCAGGCGGATTCAAATCGGTAACTATTCATTAAAAGAACCGACTCATAAGAGTCAAAATAGTTCTACCGCAGGGGTGTCCAGTCGTGCTCCTGGGGGGGACACTGTCCTGCAAAGTTTAGCTCCAACCCCAATGAAACACACCTGATGCAGCTAATCACGGTCTGATCTACAAACAATTCCTGATAGAGAAGACATTCATAATCTCTTTTCACCCAGCAACACATTTGTGCTGTGCTGAAAGTCTTTTACCCTACTTTCTCAATAATCATACTCACTTCTATAGTCAAAATTTCACTCAAACACTCACAAGACACAAATACAAAAAGTTCTGTCATGAAACTCTAGATGGCTCTAGATAGGTCCTTTAATTCAATTCGCTTGCGGTCACATCATTCTCTAGAGCAGTGGTTTTCAAACCTGTCCTGGAGACACCCCAGCCCTGCACATTTTGTGTCTCCCTCGTTTATCACACCTGATTCAATTCATCAGCTCGTTAGTAGAGACTGCAAGAACTAAATTGGGTGTGTCTGATAAGGGAGACATACAAAATGTGCAGGACTGGGGTGCCTCCAGGACAGGTTTGAAAACCACTGCTCTAGAGGGCACAGCTGATTGGTTCCTGCTATATCAGTAGCCAATGAGCTCGCTGCTCAACCTTCAAATACTTGATCAGCATTTGCTGTAGCAGTGCAGCGAGCTTTCAGAAACCCTCCACCTTCCCCAGCTCCACATGTATAGATCTGCTACAGGTAATTCATGTACGCTATATTGTACAGCAGCAGCAATAACAACAGATCTATTCCGCCAAGACCAAACATATCAACATTGTCATAGCCATGCCAAACACTCAGAGTTGTCATAATAGAAATAATATTTACGCAGATATACACTTACCAGCCACTTTATTAGGTACACTTGCTAGTATCGGGTTGGACCCCCTTTTGCCTTCAGAACTGCCTTATTTCTTTGTGGCACAGATTCAACAAGGTGCTGGAAACATTCTTCAGAGATTTGGCTCCATATTGTCATGATCGCGTCACACAGTTGCTGCAGATTGGTCGGCTGCACATCCATGATGTGAATCTCCCGCTCCAGCACATCCCAAAGCTGCTCTACTGAATTGAGATCTGGTGACTGTGGAGGCCGTTTAAGTTTAGTGAACTCACTGTCATGATCAAGAAACCAGTTTGAGATGATTTGAGCTTTGTGACATGGAGTTTTATCCATCAGAAGATGTGTCCACTGTGGTCATAAAGGGATGGACACGGTCAGCAACAATACTCAGGTCGGCTGTGGTGTTTAAACGATGCTCAATTGGTACTAAGAGGCCTAAAGTGTGCCAAGAAAAAATCCATTACACCATTACAGCAGCAGCAGCCTGAACCGCTGATACAAGGCATGATGGATCCATGCTTTCATGTTGTTTACGCCAAATTCTGACCCTCTCATCTGAATGTCGCAGCAGTAATCCAGACTCATCAGACCTTTATCCACTCTTCTATTGTCTGTTGTTTTGGTGAGCCTGTGTGAATTGTAGCCTCAGTTTACTGTTCTCAGCTGACAGGAGTGTCACCGGTGTGTCTTCTGCTGCTGTAGCTCGTCTGCTTCAAGGTTAGACGTGTTGTGCGTTCAGAAATGCTCTGCTACAGACCTCGCTTGAGTTATTGTTGCCTTTCTATCAGCTGAACCAGTCTGGTCATTCTCCTCTGACCTCTGGCATCAACAAGGCATTTTCTTCCACAGAACTGCCGTTCACTGGACATTTTCTCTTTTTCAGACCATTCTCTGTAAACCCTAGAGATGGTTGTGTGTGAAAATACCAATAGATCAACAGTTTCTAAAATACTCAAGACCAACAACAACCAAGTCACTTAAATACCCTTTCTTCTCCATTCTGATGCTCAGTTTAAACTTCAGCAGGTTGTCTTGATAGCGTCTACATGCCTAAATGCATTGAGTTGCTGCCATGTGATTGGCTGATTAGATATTTGTGTTAATAAGCAGTTGAACAGGTGTACCTAATAAAGTGGCGGTGAGTGTACAATCCTTCTAATCACACAATCTGAGGGGTTCCACTAACTCTTCCTCATCAGTGTACGGTACGTCTCAAACAGCACCAGAAATTGTTCTAGTTTGCAATAAAATACTAGCTTAACATTGCCTTTATCACTCCATTTGACTTCTGTTGTTTCTTAATTGTTCACAAACATTCAAAACACAGCAAAGGCCACAAAAACTATGAAACGGGTATAAATGGCATTGTTTAATTTGTGACATATTTTAAACATTCCTTTCTCAAAGATTCATATGACAAATGTACAGGAATAATTCTTTTCACATATATATATTTATATATATTTTTTCTCATGTTATTGCTTAACAGTAAAATGCATTGGTTGGTGTCCATTAAAGCATGACAATACATTCATATACATTTTACAGATGTATTCAGTTATGGTTCATAGTAACTAACTTGACATGAAATAGATACATTTATATTTTGATCATCATACATTTATTATTATTATTATTGGCATGAATCCCACATCACGTTGAGTTCACAGTGAATGGGGTCGCAGTTCATACACGTATTGAATGAGTGTGCGCTTATTTTGTAAGTTCCCATACAATCCACAATATGAAGAGGTACAACAATTATGCCATCTGAATTCTACTTGTTAAAAAAGGACTTCATAAACAGATATGTGATACATAATTAATTGTGTTAGTAGACTGTGTGTGTGTGTGTGTGTGTGTGTGTGTGTGTTAATATACAACAAAAACCCAAATGAAGTCTCAAATGAAGACCCCACCAGTTCAACTGATGGTAAATCAGTCATTGGTCAAAGCATCTCAAACATATGTACAAATAACCTTTATCTAAAGAACAAATTAGTTGTAACAGCTGTAAAATTCTGCATTATCAATATGTGCATTTCCAGAGATGCAAGTCCAGAAAATGTCCAGGTCAAAATTCACCCTCAAATAAAGATATTATATTTTGCATAAAGAAAACAGTCCAGAGGACCAAGACATTTTGTACGGAAAATATTTTCATGACAATTACAGCACATTTCCCTCAAATTATCATTATGTAACGCAAATAACGGAAAAATTTTGCGTTTGCTCGTAAAACCTTTGCGGTTTCTCAAGAAACAATTTTTTCGCTCGTAAAACCTTTGCTTTGCCCCAAGAAACTTTGCATTCGTTCACAAAACCTTTGCGGTTTCTCAAAAAACTTTGCGTTCACTCATAAAACGGTTTGCATTCCCCCGAGAGACTTTGCATTCGCTTGCAAAACGTTTTGCGTTCCCCTGTGAAACTCTGCGTTTGCTCGTAAAAGTTTTGCTTTGCCCCAAGAAACTTTGCGTTCGCTCGTGAAAAACCTTTACGTTCTGAGAAACTTTGCGTTCACTTGTAAATCCTTTGCTTTCCCCCCGAGAAACTTTACGTTTGCTCACAAAACCTTTGCGTTCCCCCGAGAAACATTGCGTTTGCTCATAAAACCTTTGCTGCATTCCCACGAGAAACTTTGCGTTTGCTCGCAAAACCTTTGCGTTCCCCCGAGAAACATTGCGTTTGCTCATAAAACCTTTGCTGCATTCCCAAGAGAAACTTTACGTTTGCTCACAAAACCTTTGCGTTCCCCCGAGAAACATTGCGTTTGCTCATAAAACCTTTGCTGCATTCCCACGAGAAACTTTGCGTTTGCTCGCAAAACCTTTGCGTTCCCCTGTGAAACTCTGCGTTTGCTCGCAAAACCTTTGCTTTCCCGTGAAACTCTGTGTTTGCTCGCAAAACCTTTGCGTTCCCGTGAAACTCTGCGTTCGCTCTCAAAACCTTTGCGTTCCCCTGTGAAACTGTGCGTTTGCTCGCAAAACCTTTGCGTTCCCCTGTGAAACTCTGCGTTTGCTCGCAAAACCTTTGCGTTCCCCTGTGAAACTCTGCATTCGCTCTCAAAACCTTTGCGTTCCCCTGTGAAACTCTGCGTTCGCTCTCAAAACCTTTGCGTTCCCCTGTGAAACTCTGCGTTCGCTCTCAAAACCTTTGCGTTCCCCTGTGAAACTCTGCGTTCGCTCTCAAAACCTTTGCGTTCCCCTGTGAAACTCTGCGTTCGCTCTCAAAACCTTTGCGTTCCCTTGTGAAACTCTGCGTTCGCTCTCAAAACCTTTGCGTTCCCCTGTGAAACTCTGCGTTCGCTCTCAAAACCTTTGCGTTCCCCTGTGAAACTCTGCGTTCGCTCTCAAAACCTTTGCGTTCCCCTGTGAAACTCTGCGTTCGCTCTCAAAACCTTTGCGTTCCCTTGTGAAACTCTGCGTTCGCTCTCAAAACCTTTGCGTTCCCCTGTGAAACTCTGCGTTCGCTCTCAAAACCTTTGCGTTCCCTTGTGAAACTCTGCGTTCGCTCTCAAAACCTTTGCGTTCCCCTGTGAAACTGTGCGTTTGCTCGCAAAACCTTTGCGTTCCCCTGTGAAACTCTGCGTTTGCTCGCAAAACCTTTGCGTTCCCCTGTGAAACTCTGCATTCGCTCTCAAAACCTTTGCGTTCCCCTGTGAAACTCTGCGTTCGCTCTCAAAACCTTTGCGTTCCCCTGTGAAACTCTGCGTTCGCTCTCAAAACCTTTGCGTTCCCCTGTGAAACTCTGCGTTCGCTCTCAAAACCTTTGCGTTCCCCTGTGAAACTCTGCGTTCGCTCTCAAAACCTTTGCGTTCCCTTGTGAAACTCTGCGTTCGCTCTCAAAACCTTTGCGTTCCCCTGTGAAACTCTGCGTTCGCTCTCAAAACCTTTGCGTTCCCCTGTGAAACTCTGCGTTCGCTCTCAAAACCTTTGCGTTCCCTTGTGAAACTCTGCGTTCGCTCTCAAAACCTTTGCGTTCCCTTGTGAAACTCTGCGTTCGCAAAACATTTGCTTTCCCCCGAGAAACTTTGCGTTCGCTTCAAACCGTTTTGCGTTCCCCATAGAAACTTTGCATTCATTTGCAAAGAACATAAACTTTTTTGCGAGCAAACGCAAATATTCTCAGGGGAACGCAAAGGTTTTGCGAGAGAAAGGTTTTTCCTCCATCTCATTTTTTTTTTCCTTCACCGTGTCCATTTAGGGGCTCTGTATTCACAATGAAAAAATGTATGTGCAAAATATAATATTGTCTATTGATCTGGGGTGAAATACGGACGTTTTTGTTAGATTTAACCCCTTTTCTTACAAAATGGCACTAGAGAATATTCATATATGTTTGGTTTTGTTCTTTATATGTTCCTTTGTCAGACAGAAATGCATGAAGTGTCTGTACAAAAAGTCAAGAGGAACTAATTGTCTCTGGGTGAAGTTGTGAGGGAAGCGAGTTTGATGTGTAGCTGAAACAAAACTATCATCTCAAAAACACCTTCATAGTCTACATCCATTCTCACTGAAAGTCGTCTTCCACTCAAAAGTTCAAGGCGGCTCATAAGTCCGTGTGCGAGTCTTGAACTGCCCTGTGAGGAGGAAGTCAATTTCTTCCCTGCATAGTGTCCACAACAAGTCCAAATCCTATTGCTATTTCACTCTTAACATTCATAAAAGAAAATGCTTTTATATTGTTCCCCTCTGACATCCGGAACGATGTGCACAGAAACAGCAGTGCTCATATTGCATAAACCCACAAAAGCAGCTGCGGATTCCCACAATGTTTGCGTCACGTTTCATCCCACATGACGTCTCCACAGAGGTTCGGTTCTGTAGCTGCCAGGTCGAACTGGGCAAGGGCCGTGGTTGCCATGGAGACAACTGTCCGGAGATCACCTCGGTGGAACGTCCCACAATGCACTGCAGGCGTGTGCTGTTGGTGGCTGTTCTCACGCTGCAAAAAAAAAAATGATGTCCTTCCTCAGTATTTTTGTCTTATTTTCTAGTACAAGTGCCTAAACATTCTTAAATGAAGATACATTCACTTGAGAAGCAATAGGACTTAAGATATTATGTCTACCTTTCTGAAAAATTTGTCAAAATGAAGTCAGTTTATGACAATGATGTAGGAAAATTATTAAATAATTTAAGCATAAACCTAAGTAAATTTAGTTCAATATACACTTAAAAAGAAGAAAAATATTTAGAAATGCAAGAGAAATGGAGAAGTATTGCACATCATCCTCCAAAATATAAAACATATTTTTCTTGTTTTAAGCAAACAGTGATTTTGAGACATTTACAGAAAACAAGATTTCATATTTTAAATAATTTTGCTTCTTAAGTCAATTAATCTTCATTTAAGTATTTGCATTTACGTAAGAAGCAAAATGACTGAACATATTTTTTTTAATATGTTAAAATAAAGTTCCCTTTCAAGGGAACTCCCGTAGCATCGAACGACGCTATGGGAACGCAATGCATGATGACGTCTTGAAGCACATGTAAAATCAGTCCAATGGTGTGACGGGACGTCAGAGCCGGTGACGTCACGAACCAGGAAACTATAAAGCCAGCCCAAAACAAAGCCGCGCTAGCTTCTGTGTCTTCAGTAGCGCTCTGTGTGATATCTGTTCAGTGGTTTTTTTCAAGTGTTTTTTCTAGTTCAGTAAAATAATGTTAACAAAAACACTATGGCGTGTAAGCAGCAGTTCAGAGTGTGTGTGCATCCCTGCCCGCGTTTTCTCACGAGTGGGGACACACACACTTTGTGTGTTGCTTGTTTGGGAAAGGAGCATGCACAGCTAGCGCTTGAGGGCGTTCTTTCGCGAGGACGTTCAGGCTCGCGCTCCCCAGGGCTCTGGTCCCGCTGCTGCCGAGGCACAGCGGCGATTGCAGTCTTGGGGTTCGCAAATGGATCTATCAGCGGGGTTTGAGACGGGCCCAGCCTTATCTCTGCCTTCACCTGATAGATCCAGTGCCTTCTCTCTGGGTTTGGAAGCACGCGCTGCGGTTACTTCCGCCCCGATTGAGGCACCTCTGATGCAGCTCTCCAGTTCTGAGGATCTGGAGAGTGTTAGTATCAGAGAAAGTGAGGATTCGCCACCTCAGTCACACACTTATGAAGAGCTGGTAGAGGTTGTGACGCGGGCCGTAGAGAAATTAAATATTAACTGGCCCGCAGATAAGCAGGATGTTCGTTCCAAAAGTAAGCTAGATGAACGCTTCCTGCCATCTCGGTCACAACCTCAGCGTCGGGGCCTGCCGTTTTTCCCTGATCTCCACACCGAGGTGTCGAGATCATGGGAGAAACCGGTCTCTTATAGAGTATACAGTGCACAAACATCACACTATTCCTCTATATTAGACTATAAAGATCACGGTTATGGGGAGATGCCAAAAGTAGAAGATACACTAGCTAGTTATCTTTCCCCTGAATCGGCATCTTCCCTAAAGGCCCCGACATTACCCACTAAGCCAGTGAGTGGTTCAGCGCTAGTGGGTAAAGCATACTCAGCGGCTGGTCAGGCTGTAGCATGCCTTTACACAATGTCGCTGCTGCTTGGAGATATGGATGAGGGCGGGGGTATTGACCCTGACGTGGTTTGCGAACTACGTCGGGCCACAGACCTGTCTCTCAGGGCCACCAAGGAGACGACTAAATCGACCGGCCGCTCTATGGCAGCCTTGGTGGCTACTGAGAGGCATCTCTGGCTCAACCTGAGTAATATAAAGGAGAAAGATAAGAGTTTTCTTATGGATGCACCCCTGTCACCTTCGGGCCTATTCGGCGACGCTGTTAACTCAGTCGTCGATAGGTTTCAGGAGGCAGCTAAGCAGGCGGCTGCATTCCAGAAACTCCTCCCCCGCCGCTCACATATCTCCGGGGCTGCCGGGCAAAAGGGGCAGCCCCAAACGTCAAAATCCAGCTCTTCCCACCGTGACACACAAAAACAGAGCGTGGCCTCTCGTGCTCCCCCTCAGAAAGATTGGGGACGCGGGAGGCAGGCTCAACCGCAGTCTTCAAGGGGTAAAACGGATCTGAGGACCGTTATTATGTCCAAGAAGGCTACGGGGAAAAGGTCCTGACGCCCGAGGGGTCAGGCCAATGAGGGCAGTCCCCCCCAAAGCAGAGCGGTCAACACCTCATTATACGGTGCCCGTCTCCCTTCGGTGCCCTCAGGGGGCCATTCTGCTAACCCTGCCACCTCTGGTGTTACAGGGCGCAGTGGGCTCCCGCGAGCACATATCTCAGGGTCCACCCGGAAACGTAGTGGCCCTGGGATGCCCGCCCCTTCCAAGGAGGGTTCCAGAGCAGTCAGTTCGGTTGTTCTACAAAAACCAGAATCCATCCTCGAGAGGATGGTACCTCTAGTAGATTTTTTGGCAGTGTGGAAGCTACTGCCAAATGTTTCTCGTTGGGTCCTGCAGACTATAGAAAAAGGGTATCAAATACAGTTCGGGTCTTGCCCGCCTAGGTTTATGTGGGTCCTATCCACAGTGGTGGGCCCCGAGCAGGTTCTGGTAATGGAAAAGGAAGTGAAAACTCTGTTAGAGAAAGGGGCCATAGATTATGTACCTCCCTCAGACAGGGAAACCGGGTTTTACAGCCGGTATTTCATAGTTCCAAAGAAGGATGGAGGGTTGCATCCCATTTTGGATCTTCGGGTGCTGAACACCACAGTCATGCAATTGAAGTTCAAAATGTTAACCTTGAGACAAATCGTGCCACAGATCAGGTCCGGGGACTGGTTTGTCATGATAGATCTCAAGGACGCATACTTTCACATATCCATCCTTCCATATCCCAGGAAGTTCCTGAGGTTTGCTTTCGGGGGCAAAGCATACCAATATCGAGTTCTTCCATTCGGCCTAGCATTATCACCCCGCACTTTCACGAAATGCGTAGATGCAGCTCTGGTGCCTCTGCGCCTTCAGGGTATTCGCATAATGAAATACATCGACGATTGGTTGATTTTAGCTCAGTCGCATCAGTTGGCGGTTCGGCATCGAGATGTCGTTCTCGCCCACATGAAGGAGTTGGGGTTACGGCTAAATGCCAAAAAGAGTGTGCTTTCTCCACTACAGAGGACCACTTTTTTAGGTGTGGTATGGGACTCAACGTCGATGCAGGCACGCCTGTCACCGGCATATGTAGAGTCCATCCTTTCGGCTGTAATAAAAATAAAACTAGGCCAGTCACTCACTGTAAAACTGTTTCAAAGACTATTGGGTTTGATGGCAGCAGCATCCAACGTGATACATTTTGGACTGCTGTACATGAGACCCCTGAAGTGGTGGCTCAGGACCAAAGGGTTTTCCCCGAGGGGCAACCCCTTTCGCATGATCAGGGTCACGCGGCGATGCTTACGTGCCCTGGTTATGTGGAAGAAACCTTGGTTCCTGTCCCAGGGTCCCGTGTTGGGAGCTTCAGGTCATCGCAAAATGCTAACGACAGATGCTTCTCTCACGGGCTGGGGAGCGATCTTAGAGGGACGCTCGACTCAAGGTCTGTGGAGGGACCACCATCTCTCATGGCACATCAACTGTCTGGAGATGTTGGCAGTATTTCTTGCTCTCAAGAATTTCCTCACAGATCTCAGGGGCCATCATGTGTTAGTTCGTACAGACAACACATCGGTGGTCGCCTATTTAAATCATCAGGGGGGTCTGCGCTCGCGTCCGCTTTGCAAACTGGCGCACCAGATCCTCCTGTGGTCCCAGGGGAAGTTACTTTCACTCAAAGCAGCTTACATCCCTGGGGTCCAGAATATAGGAGCAGACGTCCTGTCGAGACAGGGGCTGAGGCCCGGGGAATGGAGGCTCCACCCCGAGGTGGTGGAGCAGATATGGAGGGTGTTCGGCCAGGCTCAGGTGGATTTGTTTGCGTCTCGAGAGTCGACTCACTGTCCACTCTGGATCTCCCTCACGCATCCAGCTCCCCTGGGGTTGGATGCGATGGTACAGACGTGGCCGAGGCTGCGTCTGTATGCTTTTCCCCCGATCGCTCTGCTCCCGGGAGTTCTGGAGATAGTTCGCAGGGACCAGTTGCTCCTTTTTTTGATAGCCCCGCGGTGGCCGGGCCGAGTATGGTTCTCCGATCTAGTATCTCTCCTCGTCCAGAACTGTGGAACCTGTGGGCTTGGCCTCTGAGGGGGCACAGCTCATAGGGACTGGTCTCTCAACTGAGGTTGTGGAGACCATTCTACACTCCAGAGCTCCTTCCACGAGAAAACTTTATGCCCTAAAGTGGAAAGTCTTCACTTCATGGTGTAGTGACCGCCAGTGGGACCCGGTTAACTGCCCGGTTGGTACAGTGCTGGAGTTCCTGCAGGACCGGTTCACTGCAGGGCTATCCCCTTCCACCTTAAAAGTTTATGTGGCGGCCATAGGTGCATACCACATTCCTTTGGGTGGTATGTCTTTGGGTAAAGATCCGTTGGTATCTTGTTTTCTCCGTGGTACTCTGAGGCTGAGGCCTGCAGTTCGTGCTAGGGTACTGACTTGGGATCTGGCTACTGTCCTTCAGGGCCTTTCCCTGGCTCCATTTGAGCCATTGGAGGAGGTTCCTGCTAAGTTTTTAACCTTAAAAGCTTTGTTCCTCCTCGCTATCTCATCTCTTAAAAGGATAGGAGATTTGCAAGCACTGTCGGTTGCACCCTCGTGCCTGGAATTTGCACCTGGTATGGTTAAGGCCTTCCTTCATCCAAGGCCAGGTTATATTCCTAAGGTCCCTACAAATGTAGCCAGATGTATTGTACTGCAGGCCTTTTGTCCTCCACCTTTTCAAAATGCGGACCAGGAAAAGAATAATTTGTTGTGCCCTGTTAGGGCTTTAGATGCTTATGTCCACAGAGCTGCCCTGTGGCATAAATCTGAACAACTGTTTGTGTGCTTTGGGCCCTCTAACAAAGGGTCCCCTGCATCAAAGCAGAGAATGAGCAAGTGGGTGGTTGAGACCATCTCGCTTGCTTATGAGTCGGTTGGACAGCCTTCTCCTATGGCTGTCCGTTCCCACTCTACTAGGAGTATGGCGGCCTCTAAGGCCCTTATGTCAGGAGTTGCTCTTCAAGACGTTTGTGATGGGGCAGGGTGGTCCTCACCGCACACATTTGTGAGATTTTACTCTCTGGACTTGGACTCTACACCAGGGTCCCAAGTGCTCTCATCCTAGTGCTGCTCTTCGGATTCACACTGGACAGTCACTTCTCACTATGGTATAGACGTTCCCATAGTGTCATTCGATGCAACGGGAGTTCCCTTAAAAGGGAACGCCTAGGTTACGACTGTAACCTCGGTTCCCTGAAGAGGGAACGAGCGTTGCATCGCCCTGCCATATCTCCTACGTGCCTGTCAAAGCGACTACTTCAGACTTGCGAAGCTAGCGCGGCTTTGTTTTGGGCTGGCTTTATAGCTTCCTGGTTCGTGACGTCACCGGCTCTGATGTCCCGTCACACCATTGGACTGATTTTACATGTGCTTCAAGACGTCATCACGCATTGCGTTCCCATAGCGTCATTCGATGCAACGCTCGTTCCCTCTTCAGGCAATCGAGGTTACAAGCGTAACCTAGGCGTTTTGATTAAAACAAGAAAAAAATACATAAAAACATCCAATCATTGAGAGTTATAGAGGAAAATGCTTAATTTTCATTAAAAAAAACCTTGGTACAAAAACAGAGATGTGCAAAATATAATGTTGTCTTTTGATTTGGGGTGAAATATGGACGTTTTTGTTAGATTTAACCCCTTTTTTATTACAAAATGACACTATAGAGAATATTCATCTATGCTTGGTTTTGTTCTTTATATGTTCCTTTGTCAGACAGAATAAAAAAATGGAGGATATGCATTTCTAAATATTTTTCTTCTTTTTAAAGAATAAATCAAACTAAATTTGCCAGTGATGTAGAAACATTCTTAAATCAAGACACATTTACTTAAGAAATGCAATTACAAAATATTAAGTCTTGTTTTCTGAAAAAATGCATGAGTTTTTGCTTAAAACAAGAAAAAAATATCTGCTAATGGGATCAGAAAAATCATCTTGTTTTCCATCTGAGTTCAGTTTATTTTTCTAACACCACTGGCAGATCATTTTTTCCTGTTTTAAGCATAAACTCATGTAATTTTGATAAATTTCTACCGAAAAACAAAACTCAATTTTTAAGTCCTATTGCTTCTAAAGTAAATGTATCTTGATTTGAGAATGTTTAGATATTTGTGCTGGAAAACAAGACAAAAATACTGAGGAAGAATTTCATCTTTTTGCAGTGCACGGATTGGTCAGGTGAGACTGTCGGGAAGATACACACAAACACACACGTCTGACAGAGGGAAGCACTTCTGAATGAGACCAAACCGCTCACTTGCTTTAAAGTGCTAATTTCTCAGTTTCACAATGAATGAACTCTATCAGAAACTAGGGGATTGAATCTCATGAGCATCAAGACCAGCTCTAAACCACCAGAAACCACATGGAGATGCTCACTTATAAATGAATATGATTATTAAATCTCTTCATAGGCAAGTTTATATTCACAGAGCCTTCAAAGGGGCTACATCAAAACCTCCTAACATGATGAAACAAGAACATTTTGTAAATAAAAAAAATACATAAATTCCACACTTGCACTGCAAAACAAAATTATTCATTATCAGTATTTATGTGTGGTTTTCTTGAAAAAAAATGGAAATATTCCTTAAAACAGGATATTTAATTTTTTTGAATTAAGTAGATTTTTCCTACATCATAAGAAAATAAGAAAACTTGGAAAACTCTTAATAACTCAAAGTCTAAATATCGTTGAGTATTTGAATTTGAGCTATGAAATATTTGTGCAATATTTTTACTTCTCTAAATATTTGTCTTCCTTTTTTAAGCATTATATAACTACATTTAATCAGGTTTATGCCTAAAACAATTTGCCAGTGATGTAAGAAAATAACACATAAAATCTTAATTGAAGATATATTATATAAGTCTTTAAATTTGAACTTACCAGTTAATTTTTTTAAGCATAAATCAAACTAAATTTAGTCAATTTTATGCTTAAAACAATTTGCCAATAAACAAATGCTTAACTCAAAATCAAAACGTATCTTGTTTTAAGGATGTTGGGATATTTTAACCGGAAAACAAGCCTGTTCTGATAAGAAGAGAAAACCATGTCCTGATCAGGCACGAGTCACCACACGTTTCCTAATCTGTCTGCAAAAAAGATGGACTGCGTCCGAAATCACATAATCTCTTGAGTAGGTACTTATTTTGAATAAGTAATTACTTCACGACCGCTAAAAAGTGTGTTATATAGAGTATGAGTGTAATCCGGACGTACTGCATGCGCCATGTTGTCATTATCATGAGTACTTTGAGTACTTCTTTTGTCACATTCAGGTATATAGTAGGAAAGTATGTGATTTCAGACGCAGCCAGTGTCACTCCTGCGACACAATCACAGCCAGCTGCAACATTGTTGATGATTAATATGCAGATATTCTGGACCAATGAGATTTCACTGTGGGCGGACAATATGTCACGACTGGTTCGCACAAACATTCGCAGGACGATCATACCTGATTAGGACACGGTAAGAGAAGCCCTGTGCGATACGGTAATAACAGATGATGTACAATACTTTCATTTCTCTTGCATTCCTAGAAATTCTGCTTCCTTTTTAGGCCAAAAAAAGTGATATGCTACAAAATAATTCGCAAATAAAGACTTCATGAAGAGACGTTTCTTACAAAAAGACTTTTTCAACAAAATTACAAAGGAAAGGAGAGTGTATAAAAGGGTGAATGTTTATCCAGGCGTCCATACGCTCCTGATGCAATCCATATTTGGCGGACACGCAATGCATTTTGGGATATTAAAGATCTCAACTGGAAGAGAAGAGCTGCCAAGTTGAAGTTCCTCTTTCTGCGTCGAAATTTGGGGTTAGAGGTCAGAAAAAATGAGCTTGACTGGAAGATCTTCTCCGTCCACAGTGAAACGCGAGTCGCAGTGAATCAAACGTTAGTCCTAATGAAGACTAGCATTCGTCCGATCTGAGGTGATGATGGTTCTGGAGTGCTCAGGATGATGGTGACATCAGGATGGTGCATTCTGGGATATGGTTCTAGTCTTCCCGACACATGGGTATATTGACAAAAGTGAAGACGTTGTATTCGATCATGATGGAGAAACAGAGGAAGATGGCGTACAGCACCAGCACATAAACGCCCAGCTTAAAGTCCAACTTCCAGCCGTTCAGGTGGATCCCAAGAATCTGCAGGTGAAGGAGATGAAAACAATAACGTACATCCGTTTGTGCAACTCAGTACTCATGTGAAGTCTGTAAGTGAATTAATAACGTCGGACTATCAATTATGAAATGTCTAACCATAGATAAACAGATAGTTCTAATAGATAATGTTGTTAGTATTTAAGTTTATTACCATATCAGCATCACCGGCTATTACATGGCAGATACAAATTAAACATTTTACAACTTAATATCATAAATACAATATAATAAAAACAAACATTCAACTTAGACAAAAAGACAAGATTAAGTACATGTACAAAATGAGTACAGTACTATAAAAGAGTTTTTAAATGTACCTGTGATAAAAAGGTTTTCTGGATCCATAAAAGTTTGTGCTAATAAAAAAGCTTATATTATAAAAAATTTTATAGACAAGTTGGTATTACAGTATTGACATTTTGGTGATAGATAGATAAAATTGATTACCAAACATATTCTGCTGATAAAAAATAATAATACGGTATTTCGTTTAAACAACTGTCGGTCAATTCATAACAACATTAGAAATAACTTTTTCATTTTATTGTCATTTCTATATTTATCAAGTGCTAAATTGAATTGTATAGTGTGAATGTATGTTTTTTGATTAATTTTATTTATTTATTTATTTAATATAATTAACCATTTCATTATAAAATCATTCAGCAGCTGAAAATATTCAGTTTAAACAATTGTCTTCAATCACTTCACAATGACAATTTATTGTCATTTCTATATTATCAAGTGTTAAATTGAATTTTATAGTTTGAATGTATCTGTTTTTATTAATTAATGACTTTTTTTTCTTTAAATAATCAACCATTTAATTATTAAAATTTTCACCAAAAAGAATACAATATTCAGTTTAAGCAATTGTCAGTCACTTCACAATAGCATTAGAAATAACTTTATAATTGTATTGTCATTTCTATATTATCGACTGCTAAACTGAATTTTATAGTGTGGATTAATTGATTTATTTAAAAAAATCAACCATCTGATTATTACAATTCCCCCCCCCCCCCCCCCCCTCCAAAAAAAGTAATTGTCAATCACTTCACAATAACATTAGAAATAACACTAAAGTGCTAAACTGAATTAAAGTGTGAATGTGTCTGTTTTTAATTGATTTTTTACATTTACTTAGAAAGAAAAAAAAACATATTATTACAAATTATTCAGCAAGTAAAAACTGAAAATACAATATTAGGTTTAAACAATTGCCAGTCACTTCACAATAACATTAGAAATAATATTTTCATTTTATTTTCATTTCTAAATTATCAAGTGTTAAATTGAATTTTATATTTTGAATTTATCTGTTTTTATTAATTGATTTTTTTTTTTTTTTTAAGAATAAACCATTTGATTATTAAAAATCACCAAAAATAAAGTAAATATTCAGTGTAAACAATCGTCAACCACTTTGTGTCACAGGTGTGTGCAGGCAGGAAGGCAAGACAGGTAAATGCAATTCTCAAACGAAGTTTAATGAAAAAGGACACTCAGGTGAGCCATACAGGTAGGTAGCAACACACTCAATACATCAACGAGACCAGACACAGACACAGACTGAAGGAAACAGGAGAACTAAATAGCAAACAGAAAGGAGGGTAACCATGGGGACAGATGAGTGGTGGGAAACTGAACAAAGAAACACGTGACAAATGACAACTCTGAAAGTCCATGAACAAAACAGAACGTGGCTGTGACACTTTGCATAACATTAGAAATAACTTTTTAATTTCATTGTCATTTCTATATTATCAAGTGCTATATTGATTTTTATAGTGTAAATGTATCTGTTTTTATTAATTGATATTTTAATTGTTACTGTTTTTATTGTATTGTTATTTTAATTGTATTGCTTTACTATTATCAAGTGCTAAATTAAACAGTTTAAATGTATCTGTTTATATTAACCAATTAGAATTTTTATTATAATATTTTATTTTTCAATATCTTTATCATTTTCAAGAAAATGACTACTGAGTGGCACAAAAGGTGTAAAATAGGATCATGATGATAATTTATTGATCATAACTGTGATAGATGTTTATTTCCCTACGAACAGAGAATCTGACAGATTTCCACCTGTCATTCAAAAGTCAACATTCTGAGATCTTTTCAGCAGAATTGACAGAGAAACGTGATTATGAGTCAGGAATGTGCTGATTTACTCACGGTGAGAGCGACAGAGCCCAGCAGAAGCACCACTGAGTATACGAGCCCCCGACTGTTTATCATCACCTGTACGGAGGAGGAAACCACATCATCAGCTCCCACAATTCCACTGAGCCATTAAACCAGTGCAGCTGTGTTTCAGACAGACTCAACAGAAGCTCTTGGGTTCTGAGAAGCACAGCTTGATCTCTGTTCAAACAGAAAGAGGTTTTGCCAAGCGGCTACATGTGCTTACAACTGATCCATAACTGACTGCCATGGTCTGCAGCGCCCAGGGAACGCCGAGCCCCACCAGAATGTCAAATACGTTGCTGCCGATAGTGTTGGACACGGCCATGTCTCCCAGACCTACAGAAAAGAGAAGAACCGGCTTCAGATTGAACAAGCAGTGCCAACTCCTCTCCGAAGATTCAAAGGGCAAATTGATGCAGTGTGATGTATATGCAAACTTTCAGGGCCCTATTTTAATGATTTGAGCGCATGGTCTGAAGCGCACGACGCAGGTGCACTTAGGGCGTGTCCGAATCCACTTTTGCTAGTTTAACGACAGGAAAAACGGTCTGCGCGCCAGGTGCATGTTCTTGTCCCTATTCTCTTAATGAGTAATGGGTGTGTTTTGGGCGTACTGTGCAATAAGCCAATCAGAGTCTCATCTCCCATTCCCTTTAAAAGCCAGTTGCGCTCGCGCCATGGCGGATTTTGTATTTACATGGAGGAATTTGCGAGCGGAAAGACTGAACGCATCTCTAGCGAGGAAACGGATCTGCTCGTCCAATGACGTCTGCTTGCTCGTCATTACTGCAAATAGGTCATTCTGATACATGTAATGACTATCCATTATGACATGTATGCATTTTTATATTTATGTACACAATAATAATCTTTTACATTGTAATTTTAATATTTAAAAATGTGTGTGTGCTGCTGCACGTCCCTGTGTGTGTAATAAGCAGAGTGTACACGCGTTGTGCACCGCCTATAGGCACATATTACTAACACTCCCTTTAAATAACACAAAAAATACTGTGCTATTGACTTCAGAGCAGGTTTTGTTGGTCAATGGCGCAGTCGTTTTCAGTTCCTCAAAATAGCAACGCACCAACAATGCTCCTGAACACACCTGGTTTTCAGACCAGACGCCCATGGGTGAAGAGATGGGCACAAGTGCATTTGCTATTTAAACAACGTGGCGCTGGACGTGAAAATGATAACTGCGTCGGGCTGAAACTAGCAAAAAAACACTTGCGTCCCACCTGGGGACACATTGCGCCGGGTGTATGATAGGGCCCCTAACCTTTAACTTTTAGATACATACATATAAACATCAATGTAATATGAGCTTCAATATTTTTCAAAACAGTAAAAAAAGAACCATCACAAACTCATCTCTTTTGGGGTGCAAGGGATTGTGGGTAACATCAGCCGTTCTCTGATTTTGGATGCACTTCTACACAGGACAGATGTCACTGAGATGCAGTTTATGTGATTGATAGTGACACAGGAACAGGAAATCACATGATCTGTTCTGTCGTGCTTTGATCTGATCGTGCACTGCACTACATGAAGCTAAAACATTCTGTTTTTCATGTTAAATCTGCATTCATCCTGCCGCAGTTCTATTGATCCACCACTAGCTGTTGAGATCAGAGCGGCACGATCAATCTACCTTGACGAGCCACGATCAGACTGGCAATACAGTCTGGGACGCTCGTGCCCGCGGCCAGAAACGTGATGCCCATGATGACATCAGGGATGCCGAGCGTGTATCCGATGATCGTCACCTAGGAGACAGCATGGGGAGGAAGGTTAATAAAGTCTAGAAAGACAAATCAGAGAGAGAGAGAGAAAGATACATATCGCACATACCATCCACACCATAAAGTAGGAAAAGACGGCGATCCAGACGGTGGAGAGGATGAACGATAGCATAAAGTATTTCTCCCAGCGAGACTTGGCACAGTTCGGGATGGTGAAGAACAGAATCAACAATAACGGCCAAGAGATCAGCCATTTAGTCGTGTTCACACATCCGCCTGAAACACACACACAACTAACACAATTATTTACTGTTTTAAAGGAATATTGAAATATAAACTCATTTTCTGTTCTTGTTTACAATCAGATACAAAACTTTTATCTTCTGGTATGTTTCCATTCTCGACAGACAAAACAATAGAACAAAAGACAGAATGATAGAACGACAGACAGACAGATACAATAGAAAGACAATAGAACATAAGACAAAAACGATGGATGGATGGATGGATGGATGGATGGATTAGATCACCTGGTAATCTGAATGGAGAGGTGAGTTCACTCTCTTTCTCCTCAGTGGTTTTATCTTCTGGTACATTTCCATTCTCGATGTCTGGCTTCCCGTCCACCACGGCCGTCTCCACACCATTGGCTGACTGGACCAACCTCTGACGCTACACACACACACACACGTTGGGGACTTTCCATAGACATAATGACAATTATGTACAGTTTGTACATACTGTACAAACTGTACATTCTATCCTGAAAGTCTTACGGGTTTGGAACGATATGAGGGTGAGTAATGACAGATTTTTTGGGTGAAATATACTTCAAAAATAAATATGTATATTTTTTTTATAAATGTTATGATTGTTTTTGCTGTAGCACAGTGGTCTGTACATTCAGGCGTCTGCTGTACCTCGGTTATAATGAGGCGACTGGCCATGCGCAGACGAGTCTTTGGTCCAAAGTGGTTGGTGACCATGACACGGAGACCCGCTTCAGGGAAACGGTAATTTGGAGGACTGGCGTTAATGATTTCATCCACCATTACCACCGAACCTCGACTGTAGACCTTACTGGATTTGACTTGAGAAAGAGGAAATAATTAGCCAATAAAAGACATTAAAAAACAAAGAAAATTATATAATTATTATTGAAAAATAGCATTTTTCAGACATTTACTCTGCTATCTATTAGCTGTATTCTCTGAGAAGCATCAGAAAAAGAGTGAGCAGAGTTAATGCAGAAAGGTTCAGTAAGACTAAACAGACAGGCAGGGTTAAACGTGAAGATACCGATGCCAGAAACAAGGCAGAGACTCAGATGAAGAATGAGGAAAGAGACGAACTCTGGTGGAAAGATCGCAAGGAGTAGAGAGACAGAAGTGATAGTTACCTCTCCATCAGAGACGGACAGAAGCGGAAAGAAGCAAAAGTGCTGAGATCTCAAGAGCTGGAAAAACAAACCCTTCTCGTATCTGCATTAATACTGAATCAGGAGGACATTTCTCTCACAAAGACAATTCAGTCATGCTTTTCAGAGCACGTGCAATAAATGTCTAAGATGTCCATGAAATCTATATAAAACAAATCTAGTTTAAAACAAATACACCAAACTTTTTAAATGTCAATGTCAAATTTCATGTTGCTTTCATACGTTGACATTTTCTTGAAGTCTTAATATTTAACAAAAAATGCCCATGAAAAGAACTAAGATAACTAATAATACAATATTATGCTTAATTGCTTAATCATTTTTTTTTATATTTTTACAAAAATAACTATTGATTTTCTAAAATGATAATAGCTTTTTAATAAGATTTTAAGTTCATCATTATGAAATCTACTGTGTATACTGTATATATGAAAACATCCGCATAATTTTTTGAATATAATATACAATAAAAAAATAAAATATGTAAAAAAATATTTTAAAATGTAATTAATTAAAACTGTAATAAAGTCACTGTATAATAAATGCTTTTTATTTTATAATTATGAAATCTACATATATATATATATATATACTGTATGTGAAAACATCAACTATATAAAAATGTAAATATGTAAAAATATATTTTAAAATGTAATTGAGTAATTGAAAACATTAATCAAGTCACTGTATGTATGAATAGCATTTTATTTTTATTTAATAAGTTAGAAACAAGAGTCACATCATAGATATGTATACATAAAAACACCCCAGAAAGATAATAATATTTATTTTCAGACGTTTGTAGCGTAACTGACTGTATTTAGAACTTGCTGAACTGTTGGACATTTTTTAAACAAATTACATTTCAAGTAAAGTCCCTCTGTCGTCTTATACATTATCACGTTTTCTATTGTTTTCTACTGTGTTTGTTCACAGACTGAGGACAGATGACCTCGCACTTGAACTGAAGGTGACAAGGGTATGGAGTTATGAAGTATGACTTGTATTAAATCTGAATTTTTAAAGCCTGTCTGTTTAGTCGTACCTGGAGCCAGCAGTGGTGAAGACGGATCGTCCCATTTACAGTCTAAACTGTCTTTACCGTCCTCCAGTTCACTGCCGGCCGCTGCGTTTCCATTGGCTACATTCTTATCGCTTCGTCTTGTGAAAAACTTCTGCAAGCTGGAATTAAATCTAATAGAGACACAGAGGCAAAACAAAAGAGGCTTGATTAGGAGCATCCACAGGTTATATAACAAAATGAGAGTGCCAACATTTCCCGCTCTGGTATGACCAAAATTAAAAATATATACACTCACCTAAAGGATTATTAGGAACACCTGTTCAATTTCTCATTAATGCAATTATCTAATCAACCAATCACATGGCAGTTGCTTCAATGCATTTAGGGGTGTGGTCCTGGTCAAGACAATCTCCTGAACTCCAAACTGAATGTCAGAATGGGAAAGAAAGGTGATTTAAGCAATTTTGAGCGTGGCATGGTTGTTGGTGCCAGACGGGCCGGTCTGAGTATTTCACAATCTGCTCAGTTACTGGGATTTTCACGCACAACCATTTCTAGAGTTTACAAAGAATGGTGTGAAAAGAGAAAAACATCCAGTATGCGGCAGTCCTGTGGGCGAAAATGCCTTGTTGATGCTAGAGGTCAGAGGAGAATGGGCCGACTGATTCAAGCTGATAGAAGAGCAACTTTGACTGAAATAACCACTCGTTACAACCGAGGTATGCAGCAAAGCATTTGTGAAGCCACAACACGCACAACCTTGAGGCGGATGGGCTACAACAGCAGAAGACCCCACCGGGTACCACTCATCTCCACTACAAATAGGAAAAAGAGGCTACAATTTGCACGAGCTCACCAAAATTGGACAGTTGAAGACTGGAAAAATGTTGCCTGGTCTGATGAGTCTCGATTTCTGTTGAGACATTCAGATGGTAGAGTGGATGGTAGAATTTGGCATAAACAGAATGAGAACATGGATCCTTCATGCCTTGTTACCACTGTGCAGGCTGGTGGTGGTGGTGTAATGGTGTGGGGGATGTTTTCTTGGCACACTTTAGGCCCCTTAGTGCCAATTGGGCATCGTTTAAATGCCACGGCCTACCTGAGCATTGTTTCTGACCATGTCCATCCCTTTATGACCACCATGTACCCATCCTCTGATGGCTACTTCCAGCAGGATAATGCACCATGTCACAAAGCTCGAATCATTTCAAATTGGTTTCTTGAACATGACAATGAGTTCACTGTACTAAAATGGCCCCCACAGTCACCAGATCTCAACCCAATAGAGCATCTTTGGGATGTGGTGGAACGGGAGCTTCGTGCCCTGGATGTGCATCCCACAAATCTCCATGCAAGATGCTATCCTATCAATATGGGCCAACATTTCTAAAGAATGCTTTCAGCACCTTGTTGAATCAATGCCACGTAGAATTAAAGCAGTTCTGAAGGCGAAAGGGGGTCAAACACAGTATTAGTATGGTGTTCCTAATAATCCTTTAGGTGAGTGTACAGTATGATATTCCTGTGAATAATACTCACTTCATGATGAGGATATATACAGCATACATGAGCACCAGCACCAGACTCTCCCACCTAAAACACACAAGAGAGATTTATACAATCAAAACCAGACGTCAGATCGGATGAAGATTTGCAAAAATCAGAGAGGAAAATGAAAAGAGACTCACCACACAATCTTTCCATCATAGATGAACTGATTGAATTCAAACAAAAAGAGAGTCAGTGCAGTTACAGTCTAGTTCCGAAAAGTAAAAAAAAAAGCTAAATAAAATGTCATATTCGATATAAAAAATAATATATATCCTGTATTATCAGATATTCCTACGGAGCCCCTAAAGGGACATGGTGAAGAAAAAAATATGAGATGGAGGAAAAATGATTTGTCATTGCTTTTGCATTTTGTCAGTTTTGCGAGAGAACACAAAGTTTCTCGTGGAAACAAAGGTTTTACGAGTGAAATCAAAAGTTTTTCGTGGGAACACAAAACATTTTACGAGCGAATGCAAAATTTCTCAGGGTGAATGCAAAAGCTTTATATGAGCGAAAGCAATGTTTCTTGTGGGAATGCAAAACATTTGCGAGAGAACACAAAAGCATTGACTTATTATTATCCCTTTAGGGGCTCTGTATTTTCCCAAATGTTTTGATGTAAAATATTTACTTAAAGTACTCCTGAACTTATTATTTCAATAATTTAACAACACATTCACATGTTCACGGTTCTCTGATGCCAGTTAATGGTCACATTACATGCACATGGACTTATCAATTATTGCATATTTTTTTAGTGATTTATTTTTAATAATAATAATACAAATAAAAATTCTATTAATACATTTATAGTAACATATATTGTATATTATATTTTATTTTACAGTATAATTGTATGTATTATTGCAATAGTAAGATGTTTCTTTATTAATTTATTAAAATAAAAGTTTTTTTAATCATAATAATTGCCCACAGGTTTTCCTCTTTTTTTTCAGCATTACAGGATGATGTTGTTACAGTGTGTTTCATTTGAGACTCACCACAATTAGAGCAACTACAGACAATATGTAGAAGAAAGAATCACGGAAAACAGCCCACCAGGTCAGTACAACCACCTACAGACATCAACACAAACTACTGTTAAATAAATACATGAATACACAAAGCTAGAGAATAATGAACACTGAATATGACCTTCCTTTACAAAAAGGAAAAAACAAAACAACAGTGTGAAAGAATATGAAAAGATATGTCACATGACATGCATAATTCAGGCAGAGGCCTCCAGTTATTATCTCAGAAATAAAAACTAATTCATTTTGAATCGTATTTTGTATAAAAACCTTTTGGCAATCCAATCAGAACAATACATAGGAGCCAAGAAAAATCTAAGTTAAATAAAAAAAATATTGATCTTGAGAGAGAAAAAAATCACTCACTCACTGGAAATAGAAGGTCAAGTTGTGTGCATTGTATTATGAGATTTTCATTTTCATTATTCAGCATGGCACATTTTGGCAAATGCATTGAACATGACCACAAAAAAAATCCCTCTTTTGTGGCTTTTCCTAAATGTTTACTCTGCACCGTTATATAGATGGTTTTCTTATTTTGATATATTGCTGACTTCAAGGCTACTGTTGGAGAAGATGCACACACACCTGCCCGGCAAAGATCCCACAAACTCCAATGATGCAGAGGATATTGAAGACGGCAGAACCGACGATAGTTCCAACTCCAACATCACCGTGAGTGATGAACACACCTGAAGACAGAAGAAGGGGTCTGTTCAAATCTCAACACTAATGATCTCAGGAGAAACACTGCAAAAAATTCTGTTCTTCCTTTCCAGGACAAATATCTAACCATTCTTAAAAGAAGATAGATTTACTTGACATCATCACAATATTCCTGATATACGTTTTATATACACGGATTATACGGATGTACTGATATAATGATCTACTATTTAAGCTTAGTATTATTATTCTTAGCAAAAATTTAAACAGTATCTAGAATTTTAAAGCTACAACCACCAAACTCTGGTCAGATCTCAGACTGTTCTGACTCGGGTTGCTATATCTTTTCTAACTGATCGGATTTACGGTTTTCGTTAAATGTATAATCCAAACTACGAAAAATTGTGTGAGGGGGCCTAAAATCAATGAGAGGGCCTAATTTTTTTTACAATAAGACTTATAGTGTATTTAAGCTGTCTGTCACTAGCAAAGCTACAGCATGCTAATTAATGCTAGCAAAGTGTTAAATCATACTAGCAACATGCTAAAACATGTTAGCAACATGCAAACTAATGCTAAAATATGTTAGCAACATGTTAACTAATGCTAAAACATGTTAACAACATGCTAATTCATGCTATTAAAGTGTTAAATCATACTAGCAACAATATTAATAATGCTAACAACATGCTAAAACATGTTAGCAACATAATAATTCTTGCTAAAACATGTTAGCAAAATGATAATTCATGTTTAACAATGTGTTAAAACCTGTTAATTCATGCTATCAAGCGTGCTAAAACATGCTAGCAAAATGCTTATTCATGCTAACAATGTGCTAGAAAATGCAACATAATTCATGTTGATTTTTGTGATAAATGGACAGAATTATGAGAAATAATAAAGCACAAAGCTCTTTCCAATTATTGGATGGGGACACACTACAAATAATGTTTGGTGTGGTGGACCTGGCAACCCTTTGACTACGGGTGATTCATAGGGTCAGATAGCTTTAACCTCGCTATTTTTAACTGTTAATGCATTGTTGTCGCGTTAACTTGCTCTAAATTCAACACAAGAGAGATTTTCTTCACACACAGGATGGCTGCATCCGGAATTGCATACTCTCTTGAGCAGGTACTTATTTTGAATAAGTAATTACTTCACTACTGCTAAAAAAGTATTTTCTATATAGTATGAATGTAATCATGCTAGCAAAATGCTAATTCATGCTAACAATGTGCTAGAACATGTTAGCAAAGTGTTAATTCATGCTAAAACATGTTAGCAAAATGATAATTCATGTTTAGAAATGTTAAATCTGCTAATTCATTTTAGCAACATGCTAAAATATACTAGCAAAATGTTAATTCATGCTAACAAAGTGTTGAATCATGCTAGCAATGTAATAAAACATGATAACAACATGCTAATTTATGCTAACTACAATATGTTAACAACATGTTAAATCATGCTAGCAATGTGCTATAACATGTTAGCAATATAATTCATGTTAGCAAAGTGTGCTAAATCATGTTAACAGTGTGGTAAAACATGCTAACAAAACATGCTAATTCATGCTAGCAATGCCTTTCTTTCTTTCTTTCTTTCTTTCTTTCTTTCCACTTCACTAAATTTAATGCTTATAAAACGTTCAAACTTTTATACGGCTTTGTCAAGCCAACATCAAAGTTTGTCCCAATGAACTTTACTCATCTAGTTTAAATAGTTCCTGGCATACGTAAAATAAAGGGAGGGCCTGTTTGAGTTAGTTAGTTAGTTAGTTAGTTAGTAGTGTGTTGAAACTGGCGGTTTGGTAAGGGGCAGGACATTTCCCAAACACGCTCAAAGCTCTTGACCAATTACAACACACTGCTCCAGCCGACCAATCAGAGCACAGTGTGCTTTTCAGAAGGAGGGGATTCATAGAGACAGGAACTAAACAGAGCGTTACTGACAGACTGGGAAGAGAGGAGCTGCAACAATGGAGAATATGGGGAAAATAATGTATTTTGAACATTCAAGCATGAATCAATAATAATAGATCTCCTTTAAAACAAGAAAAGATATCGGCCAATGGGCTCAGAAGAATAAACTTAATTCAATGGGAAAACAAGATTATTTTTCTGACCCCATTGGCAGATATTTTTTCTTCATTTTTGCTTCTCAGGTAAATGTATCTTGATTGAAGAATGCTTTGAAATTTGTACTGGAAAACAAGACACAAATGCTGAGGAAGAACATCGTTTTTTGCTGTGATGATTGTGACTGTGTGACTTTACCTATAACAGATGCGAAGAGCTCTGGCGCTGAGCTCCCCGCCGCCATGAACGTGGCCCCAGCCACATCCTCACTCAGATTCAGCTTCTGCAGAACACAGTAACAGCAGACGCTTCACATCCAACAAAGCCTTTGGCACAAACCCCATCCAAAACTGGAGCAGTATGTTTTATGGGCTTCTGAAAGCCGCAAAGTGGGTCAGAGGAAGAACAGTGCGGATTCTGCTGCTCTCATTGTACCGCGGTATTATTCGGATGAAATGAGAATTCATTGGGATCGTTTCTGAATAATCCTACCTCACAGATTTTCTCAAGAGACATCACAAAGTAGTCGTCGCACACGATCGCCAGGGCCAGGAACATGTAGAGAGCCTGTCAGAAGACAACAGAAGATCTCTGGTCAGACGTCACCACCTCGGCTCAAATTAATCGCAAAAGAGATTTCTTTAATATCTCACTTATTTCTGCTGTGAAAAGACCCCAGTGACTCTTCTAGAGCTTCAGAAGAGATTGCAAAGAGGTCTTAAACTGAGCTTAGATTTTCCAAATCAAAAGTAATGTAAAGTAAACATTGATTTTATAGCATTTTTTATTTTTATTTAGTATTTTTATTGTATAGACCCTTTGCAAGTACTTTGCAAGCTCGATTTTGTGCGTTGCTACATTCTGAAGTGTCAATCTTTCATGCAATTCATTACATTACATCTACATTTAATCATTTAGCAGACACGTTTATCCAAAGCAAGTTAAAAGTATGAGGAACATCACAAGCAATTCAGTACCACAATGCTAAATTAAAGCTATAAATGTTTTTATTTTGTTTTGTTTTATTTAGTTTTTTTTATTTTGCCTTGATTTGTGGTTTAAGTGATTTGAGTCATGGCAGAGCAACAATTTAAAGTTAGTAAAAAATTGGTTAAACTAAAATGAATCATTAATTAAAATAAAGCTAAAAGAAAATGAAATATAGGCTAAATATTAGATGCAAAATGAAAATGAGAAATACTGAAATAAAAAAAGTTTAACTTACTTTACTAAAACTAAAATAGTCATAAATTAAAGCTAAATGGAAATATTATTTAAAAAAAAAAAAAAGAAAATGACAAAAGAACATAAAATTACAAAAAAATTAACTGAAATATAAAACTGAAAAATCAAAATAAAAGATTATTTAAAATAGTAATAAATATTAGGCCTACCATTGCATATAAATAATACTAATGTGTATACCTAGCTGAAAAATTAAATGCAGTTTAATGTCACAAACATAATTTCTTTAAATTAGTACTTTAAGTCAGTACTTTATTACCACCACAAAAATATACTTAATTACTAGAGATGCAACGATACTAAATTTCACTGCGATAACAATAGCAAATTATCCAGAATGATATCTGCCGATACCAATAGTTTGATTTTATTAAGAAAAAAAATCTCCCAAATAAACTATACAGGGAACCCTCTCATTTGGTACACTATTATATTAGAGGCAAAGACTATCAATATAGGAAGAAGGTGCGCTCCGATTACTTAAGAATGTGAGAAAGTGCAACGCCCAATATGGCGAATAAGCCCTGCCTTCTAAATGAAAGAGCCAATCGTTGGCTGCCGTTAGAAGCTCCGATTACTATAGAAACAGGCAGCGTTCTGAGACGCGTGTTTAGGATTGCGCATTAGCTTTGTCCAGGCTGAAAAATGTTGTTTTCTGTTATGATTCGAGTGTTTAGAAACACAATTTATGAGACATTTGTTGTCAGATTTCATTGGTGATTTCAAATATGAAATTTAATCGTAAGCTTGGCGAACAGTTTTGGAGAATTTGATGTTTCCCCATTCAAAGAGATGAGTTTCAAAGATGGCCGCCGAGTGAAATGACTTTGATTAGAAGTTAAAATTAACAACAGAGCTATTATATTATATATATATAATTACACTCAAATAAAAAGCCATATGCAACTCTGTATTTTTCATAAGCACTTGTCTTCATGGCAAATGTATTCAAAACATACATATATAATTAACAGTAAATATGATCCTCTC
Source organism: Rhinogobio ventralis (assembly GCA_039654625.1). Taxonomy (NCBI): domain Eukaryota; kingdom Metazoa; phylum Chordata; class Actinopteri; order Cypriniformes; family Gobionidae; genus Rhinogobio; species Rhinogobio ventralis. Next base: position 35,672,872 of record CM077210.1, on the reverse strand, counting down.
CAGTGTTTTTATAGCTAACTAATGAACTGTGAACATTGGATAACTTTTCTGAGGTAAATGCAACGTAAGTGACGCATTGTTCACGAGCTGTTTTTGATGTCTTTCCACGGTTGAAACACTGATTATCTTTTAACATACCTTCTGATGTTCATGCATGTTTTTCGAGATATAACTTGTATTAGAGTGGAAGAAGAGACTTGTGCTTCGTGCTGCCACTTGGACTGAGGCGCTACAGCAATCTGTCGTGTCAAAACGCCATTTTTCTTTGATATTCGGGATAAATGGACAGAATTTGAAAGATGAGACGTCTTATGAGAAATAATAAAGCACAAAGCTCTTTCCAATTATTGGATGGGGACACACTACAAATAATGTTTGGTGTAGCGGACCTGGCAACCCTTTGACTACGGGTGATTCATAGGGTCAGATAGCTTTAACCTCGCTATTTTTAACTGTTAATGCGTTGTTGTCACGTTAACTTGCCCTAAATTCAACACGAGAGATTTATTTTGAATAAGTAATTACTTCACTACCGCTAAAAAAGTATGTTCTATATAGTGTAACAACGTTTGTATGTTCCGGGAAGAAGGAGGCGGGAAACCGGCGAACATTTAAAACTTTAATCAAACAAATAAACAAAATGAAAGTCACCGCGGCAGCCCCTCACGGACGACTGCCGCGCACACACACAAAACCAAACGTAAACAAAAACACAACATAAGTCCAGGCCTGGTCCTCTCTCGTCTTGCACTGTCGTCGCTCCTCCTTTTATGCTCCCGTCACTCCTCCGTGAGACGAGACCGGTGTGGCGCGCAGCTGGAGCTCATTATCGCTCGTCACCGGCCCGTTCTCACGGTCCCTCACCTCACCGCTCGCCACATATAGTATGAATGCAATCCGGATGTACTGCATTCGTCATGTTGTCATTATCATGTGACCTACCAGCGTCAGTTACGTCGCTTCACTGCTGTTCACAAATCCTCTTCCGTGATTGCGTCTGAAGCACGTATGTCAACTAGTCCAATGGAGAGAGTGAACGTCATGGGCAGGAAAGGATAAAATCACATCTGGTCTGACTGGCGTTAGCTTCTGTACCTTAACAAGCGCTCTATGTTGAAACTGTCTGTTATATTTATTGTTGTCTGTCTCAAGCATTCTAAAAAACACTATGGCGAAAGAAATGTTTAAATTGTGTGCTTCTCCCTGCCCGCGCTATTTAACGGTTGGGGATACACACGACTTTTTCACGTCCCTAGTCTCTTTTTGAGGGAAGTGGCCAGGCTTGCGTTCCTCAGGGTTTCATCTCCGCTGCTGCCGAGACAAAACATCAGTGGTCTCTTACATAAATCACCAGGGGAATCTGCGCTTGCGTCCGCTATGCAATCTGGTGCACCAGACCCCTGGTCCCTGGGGAAAATAGTCTCCCTGAGGGCAGTGTATATCCCAGGGTACCAAAATATAGGAGCAGACACCCTGTCGGCACGGGCTGAGGCCAGGGGATTGGAGACTCCACCCCTAGGCGGTGAAGTATATTTGGGAAGTCTACGGCCAAGCAGAAGTGGATGTGTTTGTGTCTCAGGACACGACGCACTGTCCTCTTTGGTTTTCCCTCACATGGTGCAGACGTGGCAGAGGCTGCGTTTGTATGCATTTCCCCCTGTTGCTCTGATCCCAGGAGTTCTGGAGAGAGTCTGCCGGGATGGAATAAGCCTACTGCTGGTAGCACCACGTTGGCCGAGCCGAATTTGGTTCACAGACCTGATATCTCTCCTCGCGGCTCCCCCCTGGAGATTCCGGTCAGGACAAACCTTCTGTCTCAGGCGGGGGGCACAATTTTTCACCCCGTCCAGAAATTTGGAACCTGTGGCTTTGGCCTCTGAGGGGGCCCAATTCATAGATGCTGGTCTCTCAACTGAGGTTGTAGAGACCACATTACACTCCAGAGCTCCAGCTACGAGGAAGCTTTATGCCTTGAAATGGAAAGTCTTCACTACTTGGTGCAATGATCATCAGTGGGATCCGGTTAACTGCCAAGTTGGTACAATGCTTGAGTTCTTGCAAGATCGCTTTTCAGCAGGGTTATCTCCTTTTACCCTTAAGGTCTATGTGGCAGCCTTTGCAGCTTACCACGCCCCTGTGGGTAATGCATCTTTGGGGAGAGGTCCTCTGGTTATTCGCTTCCTTCGTGGTACTCTGAGCTCATTCTACCAGGGGTATGGCAGCCTCTAAAGCCTTAATTTCAGGGGTTTCCCTTCAAGAGGTTTGTGATGCGGCGGGCTGGTCGTCCCCGCTCATATTTCTGAGGTTCTACAGCCTGGACCTGGATGCTGCCCCAGGGTCTCAGGTGCTTTTGACTTAGTTGCCAAAGTTTCCCACACAGGCAATTGTAAGTACGGCGTTTGGGTATTGTCGTTCCCAAAGCTCCATCGACGCAGTGCGAGTTCCCTCAAAAGGGAACGTCTCAGAGGCAGCACTGAGGCGGCAATCTTGGGGATCGCAAATGGATCTCTCAGAGGGGATTGAGACGGGCCCCGCCCTTTCTCTTCCTTCAGTGCTCTCTCACCGGTGTCGAAAGCCCGCCCAGCGGCTTCTTCCGCCCAGGGAGAGAGCCCTCCATCACGGGGCCTTCCATTTTTTGGAATAAGCCGTATTCTTCACCAAGTTCATGTATATTCAGATATCAGGGGGCTGAAAGAATACGGCTATGGGGCGATGCCCAGGGCGGAACAGACGCTAGTTAGCTATCTGTCCACTGGTTCAGCATCGTCCCTGAAGGCCCCGGTGCTACTCACTAAGCCCCTTAAGTCAACATCTAGCTTAGCGGGGAAAGCATATATGGCAGCAGGTCAGGCCGGAGTATGTCTGCATACTATGGCAATCTTGCAGGCATATCAGTCTGACCTGCTGGGGGATCTGGACAACAGCGAGGGGGTGGGGTCCGATGAAGTTCTTTTTCTCTTGCTTATGAGGTCTTTGGCACACAAAACCATTCACCTGCTGTTTATCATCGCTGTCAGGTCTTTCCTCCTGTGAATGCAGAATTTGCCCTGACTGCTTCACACCTCTGGATTCACATCTGTATTCATTGCAAAGCCTTTCCTTGTCTAGCTTAATGAGCCACCCACACAATAAAAGCTTCTATTTATCCACAATTTGAAACCAAAGTAAATGCAAGCAAATGCTATAATGACCTTCAGACAGTATCATAACATGGGTCATACTCTTTAGGTTTGTTTACTTGTGAATTTATAACGGTTATTTCAACAAAAACATCACTTTTTCCACCCCAATAATCAAACATGCTGTTTTTAAGCTGTCTCCTTTGGCGGTCAGAGCTCATTCTACCAGGGGTATGGCAGCCTCTAAAGCCTTAATTTCGGGGGTTTCCCTTCAAGAGGTTTGTGATGCGGCGGGCTGGTCGTCCCCGCTCATATTTCTGAGGTTCTACAGCCTGGACCTGGATGCTGCCCCAGGGTCTCAGGTGCTTATGACTAAGTTGCCACAGTTTCCCACACAGGCAATTGTAAGTACGGCGTTTGGGTATTGTCATTCCCAAAGCGTCATCGACGCAGCGCGAGTTCCCTTGAAAGGGAACGTCTCAGGTTATGACTGTAACCCTAGTTCCCTGAGAAGGGAACGAGACACTGCGTCGCCCTGCAATATTTCCTGCATTCCTGTGATCGACTTGCTCTGGCTAAATCGAAGCTAATGCTGGTTAGACCGGATGTGCTTATATCCTTTCCTGGTCGTGACGTCACCCGCCTGTGATGTTCACTCTTGCCATTGGACTAGTTGACATACGTGCTTCAGACACAATCACGCAGGGGCGTTCCCAAAGTGCCATCGACGCAGCGTCTCATTCCCTTCTCAGGGAACTAGGGTTACAGTCGTAACCTGAGACGTTTTTTGCCTACTATATAGTAGGGAAGTATGCGATTTCAGATGCAGCCTATGAGTTGCAGTCTGAACACGTTTGTGTTCAACTATTGACCAAATGTGTCTATTTTCATGTCTCCTAAATAGAGAGCCATATGAGACAAAACCTCTGAGCAATGAAACCTTCCTCTGAAGAGGCACACAAAACCATTCACCTGCTGTTTATCATCGCTGTCAGGTCTTTCCTCCTGTGAATGCAGAATGTGCCCTGACTGCTTCACACCTCTGGATTCACATCTGTATTCATTGCAAAGCCTTTCCTTGTCTAGCTTAATGAGCCGCCCACACAATAAAAGCTTCTATTTATCCACAATTTGAAACCAAAGTAAATGCAAGCAAATGCTATGATGACCTTCAGACAGTATCATAACATGGGTCATACTCTTTACGTTTGTTTACTTGAGAATTTATAACGGTTATTTCAACAAAAACATCTCTTTTTCCACCCCAATAATCAAACATGCTGTTTTTAACTGTAGTAGCCAAAAGTGATGTCCGGCCTAGGAAATCTCTGATTTGACTGACAAAGGGGAAATAAAAGGGTCAAAATTAAATTTATAATTTCTTTTTAAATCAGACAACAAAAGATAATTTTGAGCAATTTTAACTGATATCATCCTTTCCCCAGTTGATTAAGTTTTCTGAAATGTTACGTTTATATGCAAATGATGCATATCTAATTATCTAATTAAATATGCACTAATTTGCATAAAGCTCCAGAACAGAAATCTGATAATTGGGTTCAAAATTCTTGTTTCATTTTGTTGACATTAAAGGTTTTTACAGAAGTGGATTTTGGATCCATCTTTATTACTCTATATTATTTCAGAAAATACTTACAACAGCCAGAAAAAAAATGAATGTTCACTATATTTTTAGAAAATATCATTTTATATAAATCAGGCGAATAATATATGAAGAAACCCTGCTGTAAAAACCTTCATAATATAAAGTTTGGTGTATGTTAATCTGACTCAGTGAAGGAGAAAAAACAAAAGATATGTATTAGACACAGGGCCGTAACCACCATAGACAAACTAGAACTGGAACTTTTACCATTCTTATTTTTTTCTCCTTTATTTCCTTAAATCCCTTTTAATCCTTTAATAATTTACTTCCTTTAAATAAACCAATAAGACCAATACCCCCCCCCCCCCACCATGCAAAAACAATTATAAAACTTTGGTCCCCCCCAATGTCTAAGACATGGTTACAGCCTTAAGATAAAGTGTAATAAAATAACATAAATTTACATTTTGGATATTTTCTTTGTACAAATCTGCAAGAAGACATGTTATGCAAGCAAAATAGCCCAAAATCTCAGAATTGACCAGTGCATGAAAAAACAAGTGTTTTGCTGACCGTTTAATCCTAAAAAGCATAAATTCCCTTGACGAGAAATGACTTCACAATAGCACAAAGCTTAAATTATAGTTCAGCATTCCAGACAGACATTTCCATGATCCATTCCAGCCACAGGGGGCGCCAGAGGAAAACAAAATTCCTACACATGAATGCATAATTCAGACCTGAGCTGTGCTTGTGCGTGATGCCAAACATTAGAGTGTTACATAACCACGGGCGGATTTTAATCGTGCTGCTCATGGGTGATGGAGTTAAATCATATTACCAGTAGATTAACCCACACTGTAAGATCCGGCTGAAAACAGCAAAGAGCTACATCATTACCGTGACCAATTTCTCTTCTTTATTCCTTTACAAAACTTTAAAAAAATAAAATAACTAGTCATTTGATGTTCTAAGGAAAGAGAGAGTCAAACAGACTTTCTTACCGCTATAATATGTAGCAGTACAGCACCGCTCTTCCGTTCAGCATTGGTGAAAACATCATCTGGAAATTCATGGATGGCTGTAAAGAACAAAACAGACATTTACATTCATGCATTTTATCCAAAGCAAATTATGGTTGCTTCAAACTAAACATTTTGAGAGTCAAAATGTTGTGGGTGGTTACCAGGGTGTTGCTATGCATTTGCTGGGTCAGTGTTTCAATCAGAAATCAGTTTTATAAAGGAAATTTCACAATTCAAAACAACATTCACTATATTGCCAAAAGTTTTGGGACACCTCCATTTACATGCACATGAACTTTAATGACATCCCATTCTTAATCCGTAGGGTTTAATATAGATTATTAAACATAACAGCTTCAACTCTTCTGGGAAGGCTTTCCACACGGTTTAGGAGTGTGTTTATGGGAATTTTTGACCATTGTTCTAGAAGCTCATTTGTGAGGTCAGGCACTGATGTTGGACGAGAAGGCCTGGCTCGCAGTCTCCGCTCTAATTCATCTCAAAGGTGTTCTATCGGGTTGAGGTCAGGACTCTGTGCAGGCCAGTCAAGTTCCTCCACACCAAACTCGCTCATCCATGTCTTTATGGACCGATGCTTTGTGCACTGGTGGTGCGCAGTCATGTTGGAACAGGAAGGGGCCATTCCCAAACTGTTCCCACAAAGTTAGGAACATGAAATTGTCCAAAATGTCTTGGTATGCTGAAGCATTAAGAGTTCCTTTCACTGAAACTAAGGAGCCAAGCCCAACCCCTGAAAAACAACCCCACACCATAATCCCCCCTCCACCAAACTTTACACTTGGCACAATGCAGTCAGGCAAGTCCCGTTCTCCTGGCAACCGCCAAACTCAGACTCGTCCATTGGATTGCCAGACAGAGAAGCATGATTGGTCACTCCAGAGAAAACGTCTCCACTGCTCTAGAGTCCAGTGGCGGCGTGCTTTACTCCACTGCATCCCACGCATTGCACTTGATGTATGGCTGCTCGACCATGAAAACCCATTCCATTAAGCTCTCTATGCACTGTTCTTGAGCTAATCTGAAGGCCACATGAAGTTTGGAGGACTGCGCAATGTATACCTCAGCATGCGCTGACCCCGCTCTGTGATTTTACGTGGCCTACCACTTCGTGGTTAAGTTGCTGTTGTTCCCAATTGCTTCCACTTTGTTATAATACCACTAACAGTTGACCGTGGAATATTTAGTAGTGAGGAAATTTCACGAATGGACTCATTGCACAGGTGGCAAACTATCACGGTACCACGCTTGAGTTCACTGAGCTCCTGAGAGCAACCCATACTTTCACAAATGTTTGTAGAAGCGTCTGCATGCCTAGTGCTTGATTTATACACCTGTGGCCATGGAAGTGATTGGAACACCTGAATTCAGTGATTCAGTGTCCCAATACTTTTGGCAATATAGTGTATCTGCTCCTCGTCTTTTATCTAACAAACCTGGAGGAATTAATGTTATTGATGCATAAACAGAAGAGAGATTTCCAGCTCACAGCTAGACCGGAGAAAGTTGAAAGGAGACAGATAAATGCCATAAAAAATGGCTAAACTCATAGACGAGACAAAAAAATGGACTGGAAGGTTTTTTCATTCAGTTTTGAAATGCCACTTTTGACGGCATGTTTGCATGAGTTGTCCATCTGGTGCGTCTTCACTTGATATCCTTTGTTCTCAGATGTTTTCCAAGCGGATCATGGGTATCTGAAGTTACAGAAATGAGTCGTTCAGTCTGAGCTGTCAGTGCAAAAGCAGGGAAGATAGACAGAATATCACGGATACATTCGGAATTGAGTATGTATTGTATACTATGCATTGTTTTCACATGATGTCACTATGTTGCAGGTGTATTAAGTGGGTGCCGTCCAGTTATCATTTTTGAAAAATTGCAGTTATTTATTCATTCATTCATTCATTCATTCATTAATATACAAAAGAGCACACAGCATGACATACTGCACCTTCCATTTTAGTGTGTCAAAACGAACAGGAAATAACATTAAACACGATTGTTCTAACATCTTTAGATCAGGTTACTGTTTAAAATGTTTAGAAATGTATTGTTTATAATGTATACACTCACCTAAAGGATTATTAGGAACACCATACTAATACTGTGTTTGACCCCCTTTCGCCTTCAGAACTGCCTTAATTCTACGTGGCATTGATTCAACAAGGTGCTGAAAGCATTCTTTAGAAATGTTGGCCCATATTTATAGGATAGCATCTTGCAGTTGATGGAGATTTGTGGGATGCACATCCAGGGCACGAAGCTCCCGTTCCACCACATCCCAAAGATGCTCTATTGGGTTGAGATCTGGTGACTGTGGCGGCCATTTTAGTACAGTGAACTCATTGTCATGTTCAAGAAACCAATTTGAAATGATTCGAGCTTTGTGACATGGTGCATTATCCTGCTGGAAGTAGCCATCAGAGGATGGGTACATGGTGGCCATAAAGGGATGGACATGGTCAGAAACAATGCTCAGGTAGGCCGTGGCATTTAAACGATGCCCAATTGGCACTAAGGGGCCTAAAGTGTGCCAAGAAAACATCCCCCACACCATTACACCACCACCACCAGCCTGCACAGTGGTAACAAGGCATGATGGATCCATGTTCTCATTCTGTTTACGCCAAATTCTACCATCCACTCTACCATCTGAATGTCTCAACAGAAACCGAGACTCATCAGACCAGGCAACATTTTTCCAGTCTTCAACTGTCCAATTTTGGTGAGCTCGTGCAAATTGTAGCCTCTTTTTCCTATTTGTAGTGGAGATGAGTGGTACCCGGTGGGGTCTTCTGCTGTTGTAGCCCATCCGCCTTAAGGTTGTGCGTGTTGTGGCTTCACAAATGCTTTGCTGCATACCTCGGTTGTAACGAGTCAAAGTTCAGTCAAAAGTTGCTCTTCTATCAGCTTGAATCAGTCGGCCCATTCTCCTCTGACCTCTAGCATCAACAAGGCATTTTCGCCACAGGACTGCCGCATACTGGATGTTTTTCCCTTTTCACACCATTCTTTGTAAACTCTAGAAATGGTTGTGCGTGAAAATCCCAGTAACTGAGCAGATTGTGAAATACTCAGACCGGCCCGTCTGGCACCAACAACCATGCCACGCTCAAAATTGCTTAAATCACCTTTTTTTCCCATTCTGACATTCAGTTTGGAGTTCAGGAGATTGTCTTGACCAGGACCACACCCCTAAATGCATTGAAGCAACTGCCATGTGATTGGTTGATTAGATAATTGCATTAATGAGAAATTGAACAGGTGTTCCTAATAATCCTTTAGGTGAGTGTATTGTATATATTGTTTATATTGAGTTTTGTCTCACCAACAGTGCAGAATACAGCAGTACGCTTATTACATTCTGAACATTTACATGCACATTTACACATTTGGCAGACGCTTTCAACCAAAGATAGACCGGAGAAAATTTGATGTAGGATTTACTTTGAAAATTTTCACTCAGAATAAAAAAATAAAAAAATAAACTAAGATGCACAGAATGAATGAATAAATAAATAGCTATAGGAATATATGCAAATAATAAATAAATGACAACACTGTGATTCACAAAATAAGTAAATAAACTAAGATGCACAGAATAAATAAATAAATAAATAAATGACAAAACTGAGATGCACATAATAAATAAATTAATAAAACTGAGATACACTGTATAAATGAATGAATGAATGACAAAACTGAGATGCACAGAATAAATAAATGAATAAACCACAGTTGACATTGTGTCAAGGTCAAGTTGAGTCCATTGCATTGTGGGACACAGCGTTCTTCAGTGTGCTCTGGTTGTGTACTGCTCAATATAGCAGGTCATGCAGATATTCAGTGCCTACAGAACATTCACATATGCTGCACAATATACATGCTGCTGCTGAAAGTATTATGGTAGCATGCTATCCCACATCCACAACCCACTTCCACAGGGATAATCCTGTGCAGCAGGACGTCATTAGAAATGCCAAAACATGCAAAAGCAGCCCGGCCCTCACCATGAGTCAACACTGTCTGCTCAGCCGGCTCTAAGAATAGCAGCATATATTCAACTCCTGCAGGTGAAGGTGACTTTCATGCTCTATTTCAGGCAATGGATTCATTAACCTGCCGCTCATCATGTGTGCTCTTAGTTTTATACAACACGAAAACACAAGCAAGGACAACGAAGGGATGCAGTGATCGCAGCTTCATCTGAAATGATCAATAAATCATCTGTGTTTTCACACATTTACATGCAGCTTTATAATGTGATTAAAGCAGTGCAGTTAAACTGGAGTGTGTGTCAATCAACAGAATTATGTTAATGTGATTAAGCTCGTAATTAGAGTGACAATAATCACAGGGAAATCCAGAAACAGAACAGCTTTACACGACAAGGCATCTTGTGTTTTTTTACCAGCATTTCCATCAAAACAAAGGACGCCAAGTGCCCTAACAAGTTAACATTTACCATTTAAATCAAGCTAATGAAAACAGCAGCTTTACTTTGTGTTGTTGGTTGGTGTAGCAAATGAACAACAAGAACAATGGCAGTAAAACAACCACATTGCATAGCATAGAGGTGTTCAAAATACACTATTCCTTCAATTTCTGCAGTGTATAGTGGTTATAAAAGTGAACTAACTAATTATTTTATTATAAATAAAAGAGATGCACAGAATAAATAAATAAATAAAAAAGCTACAAGAATGACAAAACTGAGATGCAGAGAATAAATACATTTAATAAATAAAAAAAAAACAAATAAATATCTATAGACATGATAAAACAGATGCATATTATAAATATACAAATAAACAAATAAATTAATTTAAAAAACCTGAGATGCACAGTATAATTAAATAAATAAATAAAAGAGATGCACAGAAGAAATAAACGACAAAACTGAGATGCACAATATATATATATATATAAATAAGTGCTACAGGAAAAAAGCTACAGGAATGACAAAACTGAAAGGCAGAGAATAAATAAATGTAATAAATGAACAGCAGCTTTACTTTGTGTTGCTGGTTGGTGTATTATCACAAGTGAACAGCAACAACAATGGCAGTTAAAACTTTTGCAATATTATAAATGTCTTTACTGTCATTTTGATCAGTATAAATAAAATAATAATAAGATAATTAGAATAAAATAATTAAATGTACTGACGCCCAAACTTAGTTATAGGAAATGACATTGTGTTCACAATATCATACTGTTGTGTAAACAATATACTATTAGTGAACACTGCACAGCATGCATTGAGTTAGTCAATAAATGAAGCATTTTTATTTCAAATGAGCTTATTAAATGCAGCAAGAACTGTAAATATTGTCGATGCATATTCCTGTAATCAGTGAAGTACATACTTTAAGTGCAATAGTGTTTTCTGGATTGTGTATCTGCACTTCATGCGGATGTCGGTCATGCGCGTCTCCTGAGACTCAGACTCATCTGTGCTCATCACGCCGCTAATGCGAATCAAACGCTCACAATAGGTCAGTGTGGACACGCGTTTGTCCATTGTGTCGCGGTTAACGCGCCTCCCTCGTTCACGGACGTTTGGCCACAGTGTTCTGGCTCATTGCATTTCTCAAGATCACGATCATCACAGGCAAAAGCATGAGTATACCATCTGAGCATGATGGGAAGATCGCTTCAGCTTCCAGTAATGTGAAGATAAATGTCCTACACATGACAATCTGACCGAGAGCCAAAGATGTCAAGATTAAGAAGACCTTGGACATTTCCTTATCAATAATTAGTGATTAATATCCCTAACCAGTGTTAAACCTCTTCCTATTATAACTTTTGTGTCATTTGTTTCACATGGTGGAAGGTAAAACTGCAAAAAGCATCATTAATGACACTGAAATTCAGTTGGATTAATATTGCCGGCTGTCATGTTACAATATAATGCAATTAACCTCTAATCCTGTAATCTTTCAAATGTGTGTGTGTGTGTTGCATAAGAGAGATCAGTAGATGGGACATCTGTTGCAGACGCACGTGTGGACAGACACAAGCTCTTTGCAAAATCAAAAGGCTTACGGGAACAGCAGAACTACATCTGCACAGATAATAGAGTGATTTCACAGTGCTGGACGCTTAATGAAGGAACTCGCTAAACAACTGGAGCACAAGAAACGCTTCGCACGCGTACATTACCCCGATGACAGGAGGGGCAAAAGTCAAATGTTCGCATTTCTAATTTGTTGTTCTATAAGTCTGCCTACATGACACTAGCCAAGGTTTCCAGCACAAAAAAATGCATAGATAAAATTATATATATCATAAAATTTATATTTATTATGAAATTATATAATATTTTACTGTGTGTGTATATATATGTGTGTATATATATTATACATTTATAAGCTTATAAAAATATAATTTTTTATAATATTTTGTTTAAAAAATATATTACACATTATATATAATTCATAAATTAAAAAATAAACTATACAAAAACAATAATAAAATTGGCATAATTTTATTATTACTATATAATAAAAATGTATATATATATATATATATATATATATATATTCACAATCCATACGGTGTATAAGTGTAAAGAACAAAGACAAAGATCAGGTTTAATACAAAAATGTCAGCAGAGCAGAGTGTGTGTGTGTGTGTGTGTGTGTGTGTGTGTGTGTGTGTGTGTGTGTGTGTGTGTGTGTGTGTGTGTGTGTGTGTGTGTGTGTGTGTGTGTGTGTGTGTGTGTGTGTGTGTGTGTGCATGTTTATGTGATTTATGAGGACACAAATTTGTATAATGACATGGGTATTACACTGGTATTACAACGTAAACGTGGTTTATGAGGACATTTCAAATGTCCTCATATTTCAAATAGCTTTAAAAACATACTAAACAATGTTTTATTAAAAATGTTAAAATGCAGAATGTTTTCTGTGATGGGTAGGTTTAGGGGTAGGGGTAGTGTGTGTGTGTGTGTGTGTGTGTGTGTGATGGGTAGGGGTAGTGTAGGGGGATAGAATGTACAGTTTGTACAGTATAAAAACCATTACGTCTATGGAATGTCCTCATAATGATAGGTGAACCAAAAATGTGTGTGTGTGTGTGTGTGTGTGTGTGTGTGTGTGTGTGTGTGTGTGTGTGAGCTCAGTGAACTTTGAGTGTCATCAGCAGAAGAGGCCAGTGCAGAGAAATCAAACGGCTCATGTGTGTAATGAACTGAATAATGCAGCAATGGAGAGAGAGAGAGAGAGAGAGAGAGAGAGAATGACTCAGCTTAATGTCTTTTCTCACATTATTCTGAATCATGGGTTAACTGTTTTTAACCCTGGGTTAAAGCAATGTTGTTATTTTGAAAGGTGGTTAGCACTGCATTTGACCAGTTATGAAGAGCTCAGCTGTATGAAACAGTGCGGTGCTAGAATATAACCAATCATAAATGAAACAACATTTGCCTCATTAAATATTCATGAGCTTAGTACAGTCACTGAAGCTCACATGATATACACATGCAAGCAAGACAAAAAGTGATTAAATACAGTCTCTGCACACTTTAAAATATAAATTTGTATAAAATATAAACAAAGTATAAATTAGTCCGCTGTCCGCACACTAAGACCCTTTTATAAGAAGTTTTGTCTCTAAATGAATCAGATAAACTCAGTCCAGAGCCATTCCTAGTATAAATAAGAAATAAAAGACCGTGGCCGGACGTCTGACCGGTGGGGGTGAAAGGACACACAGTTGGTGGACGCTGAGCTCAGACTGATGACTCGAGGCTTTGTGACGCTGACTCACGACTGCTGGAGGAAACCATCTCACATGAACACTCACTCAACAAACACACACGCCTTCTGTCCTGCTGCTGGATCTGAACATCACTAACCTGGACCAGAGCAACTGCCCTCAATCTTATGAAAAACAAAATGGGATGCTATAGTTTTTAGGCAAAAAGCAGCTTGTTAAATATGCAGAGCATACCCGCACAGTCCCGACTTACATAACACAGAGAAAACACCCCACAGAGAGAAATTACATCCTTTCATAACACTGACTCGTCTGCATACAGGACAACTATAAAGACTCATTACATGACTTGAATGTCATATCACTTCACGGTCTCTGTAACCATTTTAAAAAAGTTTGGTCAAATCAACAAATCAAATTTCATTAGCCCCTTATACCTATACACACAGATCAGGCATAACATTATGACCACTGACAGGTGAAGTGAATAACACTGATTATCTCTTCATCACGGCTCCTGTTAGTGGGTGGGATATATTAGGCAGCAAGTGAACATTTTCTCCTCAAAGTTGATGTGTTAGAAGTAGGAAAAATGGGCAAGCGTAAGGATTTGAGTGAGTTTGACAAGGGCCAAATTGTGATGGCTAGACGACTGGGTCAGAGCATCTCCAAAACTGCAGCTCTTGTGGGGTGTTCCTGGTCTGCAGTGGTCAGGATCTATCAAAAGTGCTCCAAGGAAGGAACAGTGGTGCACTGTATACAACATAAACTGCGTAGGAACTGGCACAGATGAGAAGAGATTGTTGAATAAAGTCGTTATTTATTTTATAAAATTTTTTGCACACAAAAAGTATTCTCGTCGCTTCATAACATTAAGGTTGAACCACTGGAGTCACATGGTTTTAACAATGTCTTTACTGCCTTTCTGGGCCTTGAAAGGGATCATTATATTGCTGTCTATGGAGGGGTCAGTCTTGGATTTCATCAAAAATATTTTAATTTGTGTTCTGAAGATGAACGAAGGTCTTACGGGTTTGGAACAACATGAGGGTGAGGAATGAATGACCGAATTTTCATTTTTGGGTGAACTGTCCCTTTAAGTTAAGACATTAAGTAAAGTTAACTAAAAAGTGTTAGTTAGAATCACTGTTGGATTTTACAGTGTGGTTATGGAGTAAATGAAGACACAAAAACAATAATAAAAATTGGCAAATATATTATGATAATATAAATGACCCTTTCAAAGGCCAGTGAAGGCATACTGCCAGTTAGTGTAGCGGGTTGATCCATGATATTTGGGCATTAGAGGTTGCGGGTTCAAAATTATATATATAATATACAGGGTTGGATTTAGTTTGCAATTTGGATTATATTTATAAGATCTCATGAGTCCTGATAAATGCAATTTCAAATGAAGTCCTTTCTCACATAACACAGTGAAACATAGAGTGAATAATCGATTCTTGAGCCATTTCAGCACCTCCGCCACGGACAGCACCTGCACGTCGCACTTAAGAAGGTTTACCTTAAACAACCTCCTAAGGTATAGTTCAGGGAACACGCCTAGAAATGCTATACCTTTAGTTAAGTTATACTTTTAGAGTCTTCGTAGCGCGCTTATCGGTAAACCCAGCCCAGGTCACCTCTGGCATCAACAAGGCATTTTCTCCCACAGAACTGCCGCTCACTGGATATTTTCTCTTTTCTGGACCATTCTCTGTAAACCCTAGAGATGGTTGTGCGTGAAAATCGCAGCAGATCAGCAGTTTCTGAAATACTCAGACCAGTTTAGCAACAACACATGCATGTGCAAAAAACACTCACAAAATCGAATTAAAAGCTACATTGCCATAGATGACATGAAAAAAGAAAATGAGGCCATAAAGAAGGTGAAGAAGAGAGAAACAGGATGCCATCGCCGTTTGCACAACATACTGAAGCAGAGAAGGAGAGAGTAAAGTGTAATCTTCCGAGATTACAAGATTTCCATCTTGTAATCTTGTCAACTGGCATGCTGCAACTCAGATCGAAAATTTAGTGGCAAAAGGATGAGGTGAGAAAGACAAAATGAGAGCTGCAGATTCAGAGGTGTGCCGATCAGAATGATGTCGACTGAAAGGAAAATCCTGAGTTACTTGAAAGCATCTTCTCCGGTTTTCTTTATTGGATGATCAACCAGTCAAAAAAGAATAAAAAAGGCAGAGGTTATTTACACTAACTTCACCCACTAACGTCTGGTTGGGCCAAACGAAATGACAGTAGACGTTAGAGGCGCGTGGCTGAAAGACCCGTGTTCCAACCCGCCTTTTGCCCAACTCGCTCTACTCCCTTTTCCCATCACATATCAGATTGGAACGGCATTTATTTTAATTAAAAAAGAAGAAAATATTCAAAAAGTGGAAATAAAGTGTCTAACGTGTTTAATAATAAAGTGTTTATCAGTTAGGGTTAGATGTAGGGACAGCTTTTTTGTCCCAATAAGGTGGCATCCATTTAATAATTTTAATAAATATAATCATTTACACTCTACACTCAAATGAACTTTCACTGTTGTTAGTTGCACTCAAATCATCCTTGTTCACATTACTTAACTCATGTAACAACATGAACTTAAATTTACTGAGTTGTTTCTACTAAAAATGAGGATTGTCAGCTTTGCTTAATAAGTGTTTGTTCGGTCAACTTAACATTGCTGAGTGAAACAAACTGTGAAGTGGGTCAGTAGTTCCCAGCATGCTTTGCAAGGGAATGCATTAGGAGAGTAAATTTAGGGATTAAAGTGTTATTTTATGTGTTTTTCAGTAAAGGGAAAGATGTTGTTAGTTTATGTTCGTGTTTAATGTTCAGTTATGTTGGACATTTAGAGAGGTTTCTGTAATTGTGGTTAACATTATGCAGAAGAGTGGTGCCTGTGTTCAGGCTGTGGGCACTCATATACACATTTATTGGATGGAATTCCTGCCCTCAATTAAAATGAGATTATCCAGTGAGTTGTTTTTGCATTTTGTTTGTTTTCTAAAAATATACTTGTTGTTATTTAATAGTTTTCCACTTACACTTGTAGAGCAAATAGTTAATTTAATAAGGTAAATTAAAACGATAAATGTGTTCACCTTACATAATAAACTTTTATAAATGTAACATAACATTATTAAGTAAACTGCACATATAAATATTATGTAACAGTGACAAATTCAAATGGTTTGTATTTACTCAAAGAAATTTTGTCAGCTTTACTTGAATTACTTTTGTTCATATAACTAAATTGTTATTTGTAAAAATTACTCAATATAGTTGCGTGGAACCACTTGACGTTGTTTTTTTAAGTAACTTCAACAAGTCATTTTTTTCACTGATTATTTTATTATTGCATACTGTTTATTGTGCAACAACACTGAGGTGCAGATAGTATCTGCCACTATGTGTATGTATAAATAGCATCTAACTACTATTTACACTTATTGCAAAGAAAATACTGCTATTTTCACTTAGTGTAAATAGAATCTATATAGTTGCTACACTTGCAAATAGCCGCTGCCAATTAAAAATGCAAAAATTGAAATATGAAAAATAGTTGACCTGGAGCTCATGTACAGACAAAGATGAACGGTAAGTCATGAACAAAACGTGACTTTTGCTCTAACCTCAAAACCTTCTTTACTGGCATTGATGGTTCTACAGTCTAAAAAATGCTGGTTTAAAAACAACCATTACTGGGTTATTTGGCAATGCAGCGCTGGGTAAATATTGGACAGAACATGTGCTGGGTAATTTTGACCTAGCTTGTTGGATTTTATACATTAACCCATTTGCTGGGTTGTTTTTTGACAGTGCTGGGTCAGTTAACCTGATATTGACGGTTTTTCATTTTAAATACTAAAAGTGCACTCTAACATCTCTGTTATATATAGGACAGGAAGAGTTCATATACAATATTTTTTATTTAATGGTCAATAATAGAAGTGGCCTAAATATTAAAACATGCATATACTGTACCTTTTGTGAAAGTCTCAGGAGCAAAAAATGTTCATCCAATCAATGTATTCGATATGATGTCCTACCTGCCTGTCAACATATGTATTTGCTTATATGCTATATGATATTATCGTATAGATCAGTTGTATTGCAGAAGGCTAGCGTTCCAAGTAGACATTAGCTGTGACATAGATATAATAATTTCATAGGAATACAATGTAATATAAGCCTTAATTTCATTCAGGAAGTTTCCCCTCAGAAAGTTTTCTCTCAGAACAGAACACAAAATGGCAAATATTTCCAACATTGACCCAGCGCTGGGTAGGTAGGTGTGTGAGGGGGTTCATAATTTGTATTTACAGTAAAAATGACCCAGCAGCTGAGTTACAGAAAAACTACCCAAACATTAAAAACATAAATCAATCAATCAATAACCCTGCATTTTTTACTGTGCATGAAGAACCTTTAACATCCATGGAATCTTTGGTTCTTTTAGGCAGTTTTTTTCATAAACACTTTTTGTTATTCTGGTTGAAACTCTCTTCACATCCTGATAGCAATCAATAATAGAAGTGGTCTAAATATTAAAACATGTGCATATACCTCGTCCAATCAATGCATTTGATACAATGTCCTACCTGCCTGTCAACATACACTGATCAGGCATAACATTATGACCTAATATTGTGTTGGTCCCCCTTTTTGCTGCCAAAACAGCCCTGACCCGTCGAGGCATGGACTCCACTAGACCCCTGAAGGTGTGCTGTGGTATCTGGCACCAAGATGTTAGCAGCAGATCCTTTAAGTCCTGTAAGTTGTGAGGTAGGCCAAGTCAACACCTCAAACTCGTTGTTGTGCTCCTCAAACCGTTCCTGAACGGAATGGTTTGCTTTGTGGCAGGGCGCATTATCCTGCTGAAAGAGCCACAGCCACCAGGAATTACCATTTCCATGAAAGGGGGTACATGGTCTGCAACAATGCTTAGGTAGGTGGTACGTGTCAAAGTAACATCCACATGGATGGCAGGACCCAAGGTTTCCCAGCAGAACATTGCCCAAAGCATCACACTGCCTCCGGTGGCTTGCCTTCTTCCCATAGTTCATCCTGGTGCCATGTGTTCCTCAGGTAAGCGACGCACACGCACCCGGCCATCCACGTGATGTAAAAGAAAACGTGATTCATCCGACCAGGCCACCTTCTTCCATTGCTCCGTGGTCCAGTTCTGATGCTCACGTGCCACTGTTGGTGCTTTCGGCGGTGGACAGGGGTCAGCATGGGCACCCGGACTGGTCTGCGGCTATGCAGCCCCATACGCAACAAACTGTGATGCACTGTGTATTCTGACACCTTTCTATCAGAACCAGCATTAACTTCTTGAGCAATTTGAGCTCCAGTAGCTCGTCTGTTTGATCGGACCACACGGGCCAGCCTTCACACGGGTAACACCGTCTCGTGACACTTTGCAGACTCTGCTCTGGCTGTGAGCGTTCATGTGTTTTGGAGGAGGTGTGGCTTTGTAGACGCTCTGAAGGGAGGGTGGGATCTCATGCTTTTAAAGCTAGCTTTCTGAAATTCCCTACCCTACCTTTAAGAGCTGACTGCTGAAAAGTTCAGTAGTTGGACCAAAAAAGGTTCTTCTATGGAATCAATGTGAAAAACCCCTTTTGATACCTTTATTTTTAAGAGTGCCAATTGCATTTTCATGATTATTAAGGATCATGTTGTTATCTTAGAAACATACTAATGCCAAACTCAGTTGTGAGGAGGAAAACATTGCTGTCTCACATGCAACAGCCACTGTCTGATACGCTTTTATGTTTATGCTAAACTGAATGTTTGAATCTGAAAGAATGTCACATTTAAACTGCTACTAACACAGGTAAAATGACTTCAGATATCTTTGAATATGCTTGAAATGAAGTTCCACAGCCATAAAGACGAGCAACATCAAAATCAGTGCAGATTCTCTTGTAAATTATGCCTGACTTCAAATTTATGAAGCTGAACAAACAGAACATCCACGGCTAAAATTAGATTTTTAATTTGGGTTCGAAAGAATTTAATGAGAACAACCGCAGTCGGAATAACAGCCGTAAGTCCGGGACAGAGTGCACTCCGAAGAAACCGGGTGTCAGCTAAACGCAGGCCTGTCTCTCC
Source organism: Rhinogobio ventralis (assembly GCA_039654625.1). NCBI lineage: Eukaryota > Metazoa > Chordata > Actinopteri > Cypriniformes > Gobionidae > Rhinogobio > Rhinogobio ventralis. The sequence goes on along the minus strand of CM077210.1, from coordinate 35,653,241 downwards.
AGACCAAAGCTGATTAAAACTTCCACAAGTGAACAGCAAAGTCACGTTAAACCTTAAATCTCACTGGAGTTACAAAAAACAGCCTGACATGGAGTTAAAATCTCGTCAAAGCTCTTACTTTAACGCACTTCTGTGAAGTTTTCCATCTGCTGATTAACCAAAAACAGATGATAATTCTGGGTGGGTCATTAGTGGCATCTCAAAGAACCTAAATATAGATCCATACAAAGGGTGAAAAAACACTGAGGTTGTTGTAAAATGACAGCCACTGTTGGAAACGAATTGTAAATGAATCACTGAATCATTTTTAAAAAGTTCATTTATCATGCATTAGCGTTCGTCCACTTTCTCTGTGACTTTGGTTCCAGAAGTATTTTTCCCATTTTATTTTCTTTCTTATACATGGTATTTTTATTTCTTATGCATATGTTGTGATTTTTCAATCAACATTTTAATACCTTTTCTATGTAAAGCACTTTGAATACCATTGTGTATGAAATTTGCTATATAAATAAACTTGCCATGCCTTGATTTGAAGCAAAAAAGTTACAAGACTATCATGTACTCAACAGCTTTAATGAGGAAAATAACTACAATCCCATTAAGTAAAAATAGCATATTTTCTTAGCGATAGCTACAATTTACACTATGTAAATGTAGCAGTATTTTCTTTTCAATAAGTGTAAATAGTAGTTAGATGCTATTTATACTTATACATAGTGGAAGATACTATCTGCACCTCAGTGTTGTTGTGCATTAAACGGTATGCAATAATAACATAGAGTGTAAATGATTATATTTATTACAATTATTAAATGGATGCTGCCATTAAGTCCTCCCTACACCTATACCCCTAATCAATAAACTTTTCGCACTTTTCGAATATTTTCGAATAAATGCCTTTCCGATCTAATATGTGATGGGAAAGTTCGGCAAAAGGCGGATTCGAATTTGCTTCAAAACATTCTGCTACACACCACACCTCTACACTATTGCTGCTGTTGACAAATCAGTGTCTTCCGTAATTTTGCCTGGCCCAACCAGACGTCAGTGGGCGGAGTTAGTGTAAATAGCCTCTGCCAACAAGGCGGCTATTTGCACTTAATGTAAATAGACACTCTGTCTATGGTAAGTATCCTGAAAAATATGAATATATATAGAAATAAAAGCATAGAGAGACGCAAACATGTCATTTGCAGTGCTTTATGTGAGTGAACATTCCCTGCAAGCTCTTTTGGCGCGATTTGTTTGCTGCAACTCTCCAATTGGTGGAATTTTCTATTCAGCATCATGGGTAATGTAGTTTTTCATCATGAGTTTAGGGATGCAGTGATTAACCAATTTCTCGATTAACCGCGCTTAAAAAAATCACGGTTAATTAACCGCAAAGGCTCTGCTACACCGAGTGTTGGAATGAAACGGAAACAAAGTTACACCAGCGGTGCACCAGCTTAAAGTGCCATGCTTATCAGAGACACGGAGGCTACTACTGTACACACTGGATTAACTGTGGCAGAGGGACCAAACAGCGACGCATTATTTCCACCAAAGAAACGTCTGAACATTTAGAACGTATTATTTCCATGCCGACGCATCATGCAGTCACAATACAGATAAGTATCGTGTTTATTTCGTTTTCCCTTTCTTTTTTCAAAATATTTACAAACTGGTTAACTATATCATGAATTATGATATATTCCGACTGTCAAATATGTGGATGTGAACGTGTTTTGTCATTTAAACACCTTTATAATGATCATGTTAGTAGACAATGCGCGATGAGTTTGCAATTCAGAGGATCTGTTTACATCACGTAAATTCATAAATTTTCCCCGAAATACATACAAATAAGTGGCCAGTGAACATGGGAGAAGAACAAACTTTATTGTTTCATGCACAATGTGTATCTGATATGAATAAAACAATTATTCAAAATATAATTGAAAGCATTATTATTGCAGCTTTCATAGATATCAGTGTATGGAATTTAAATTTAACAAACTATACATGTCTTTTTTATACAGGCTAGTAATTTAAATGTTTATTTAAATCTCTGAAACCTCAAATAAACATTATGTGGTTGAATAGTGATATATGAAAAGCACTGAGTGCGTCGTCTCTGGCTCAGCGCCAGCCATGCGCGGAAGCACGTTTGAATTTATCAGTGACGCAAACAAACAAACCAAAATGATAGACATGACTTTCTCAGGCCACATGTAAAATTAGACGAATTATTAAAAAGATTATGAATATGTATGGATGACAGTTAGTGACAGTAACAGTTATTATTTCCCCTCACACTGACATGGATGTTTACAGAGCAGAGTTCACCTTTCTTTAATTCCTTCAGAGATGGACTTTTGTCTTCATCATTATTTTGTGCTGTATCATTTGGTTACTGTGTTATTTCTGGTTCAAAAGGTCACAAAAAATAACACTTTAAAATCTAAAGTGTTCATGTGATTTTATACATTGTTGTGAAATGAATGAATGCATAATAATCGTGATAATCGTGAAACCGTGATTATTTCTCAGACTATAATTGCATCCCTACATGAGTTCCACTGTTAAACACAATTCTTTAAAAAATAAGATGTCTTCAACTAAAGCTTATACCATTGATTGACAACTTCAAAACTCACAGTAGGTCAGTCTTTAAAGGTTTATAAGTTATCATTATTTCCCTATGGAGTTTTTATTTCCCAAACCCGGAACCCGCCCAGACAAACCTTCACACCCAGATCATTTGTCTGCTGCGGATGTTTTTGCAAGAGATGCAAAAAATGCGATCTGCTCTCCGAAGGCATTTGATCGGAGACAGGCAGCTCCGAGATGTCACCTCACCTGGCTCCGTGCAGTTTTTCTCCTCCGTCGCATTATCAGGTGTCGATGACATCAGCCGCCGCCCCCAGTGGTCATGTGATTCCATGTGCGACTCCTCCACAATCATGCCATGACCTAGAAAAACAAAACACTGATCAAATCACTAGATAATGAGAAAAGGAAGATACATGTTGGAACAACATGATAAATTATGGGCAGATTTTCATTTTTGGGTGAACTATCCCTTTAAATTGCTTAGACTGCAACTCTCAAAAATAAGTAGTTAGAAACTTTACAATTATTTAAAAACTTTTATCGTTTTTAATATGTTTGATTATGGTATGAAAAACTAGTCTAGGAACTGAACATAATGATTCTTTTTTGATAAATATTGTAAATGAATATCTTAAAATGAATATTTTTACATGTATTACATTTTATTATTGTAAATATATTATTCATATTAATTTAAATAATAACCATAAATTTAAATATTAAATTAAAGTATTATATTGCGTTTTATACAGTGTTTTTTAAAGCAGCTTCACATTAAACAAACAGAAAAATAATGCTGTAAACTTCATCAATTATGAAACAAATTAAATTCCAGCTGTAAAGCAGCTTTACAGAAGACAATGTCATTATTCAGCTCAGTTTAGTTCAATGTTGTGTCAATGTTGCAAAGTTCATCAAGTATGAAACGAGTTCATTTTTCTACAGTAGACAGAGTCATTAAGTCAGATCAGTGTTAATTCGATTCGGTTCAATAACAGTATCGATGTCGCAAAGTTAACATCATTATTCTGCTCAATTCAGTTCATATTTTATTCTCATCTAGCGTCAGTGCAGTTAAATCAATAATATTACTGAATACACTGAAGAAAATTGATGTGGAAACAATTTTCACTCACAAATTAAATTTCACAAAGAAACAAAGTAACACATTGGATTAAATATGAAAATAGTATGTCAAGTCAAGTCAAGTCACCTTTATTTATATAGCGCTTTTTACAATGCCGATTGTTTCAAAGCAGCTTCACAGTGTTAACAGGAAAATAATGCAAAAAGTATGTAATCATCTTCGAAAAATCACTTTTACAGTCTTCTAATCACCAACTAAATTTAATAAATTAATTGAAACATTAAATATTATTTCTACCACCATTAGAATAGAATTATAGACTGCTTAATTCAACACTTAAACTACTATACAGGCCTATAGAGCAGCTGAATCTCATTGGCATCTGTGTATTTGAGTGACAGCACAGAATAATGCATGAGCAATAAAGCAGGCGACTTGTTTCTTTAATGTGCTCTGCTTTAACGTGAATTAATCATTTTCTTTTCTGAATGACTGAGTGGCGCCGGTAGCGTTTGCTCCACAGCAGGTATTTGGTTCAATCACAGGGTGTCAATTAAAGTAAACCGGCCTAAACTCAGCCCAAACGACTGTCCTGAAACGCTGATAAGACACTCACAGACTACCTGACTAGCTCCAGGCCAAAGCCATTTCTCAAAAGAACTCAATTTCAGAGCTCTGGAACAGCTCAGAATAAGCATACAAATAAAAGGAAGCTATTTTTACTTTCCCACAATTAGTATTGTCTTCAATTATTTCTGGATCAAAGACACTATTTGGGAATATTGTACAGTGAGATGAAACTGAAATGACTTTTTAGTTTAAGTAAAAAAAAATGTTGTTGCCCTATGATACACCTGGCGCAACGCAAGTGTTTTTTTGCTAGTTTCAGCCTGACGCAGTTATCATTTTCACGTCCAGCGCCACATTGTTTAAATAGCAAATGCACTCGCGCCCATCTCAAGGCCGTGTTAGTAATATGTGCCTATAGGCATACACTCTGCTTATTACACACACACAGGGACACACAGCAATGGATAGTCATTGTATGTATTAGAATTACCTATTTGCAGTAATGACGAATGAAAGTGGCTACTTATTTAACCAATCATGGCAATGCACACATGTATTTAAACTGACTCGTCAGGTTGAGAGTGTCTATATTCCGCTATGTAAATAGCGAATCTGCCATGGCGCAAGCGCAACTGGCTTTTAAAGGGAATGGGAGATGAGACTCTGATTGGTTTATTGCACGTTATGCCCAAAACACACCCATGACTCATTAAGAGACTAGGTACAACCCTTTTAGACCATGTGCTGGGCGCGCCGACCATTTTTCCCGTCGTTAAACTAGCAAAAGTGGATTTCGACACGCCCTAAGGGCACCTGCGCCGTGCACTTTAGACCATGTGCTTAGATCGTTAAAATAGGGCCCAAAATGTGGAAAATAGGGACAGATAAAAGTGACAGTATTGCTTTTGATTTGCCTGATTCAAAAGGGAGGATTGCATATATTCCCTCTGTCTCTGATCTTTCGTTCCTGAACCATTATGAAGGCACTGAGAGTCTGACATTCACACACGCATTCAAACACACGCTTTTAAGTTATTGTCATGAGCAGACATTCATGTTTCTGATGGCAAACGTCGTGCTGTGAGAAACAGATTTACTATTGTCTGTAAGGTATCAGTGCAGAATAATCTTTTAAGCTTCTTGTTTTTATTGTAATTAACGTCTTTGTGTTTGATGCAGAAGGCTTACATTTAATTTGAGCATTACATTTCGCTTTGAGTGATACCTCAGATAGAGCGGCTTGTGTGTGCTTGTCTAAGAGATCAGACTTTTCACTTGATAGATGATAGACATGCAGACAAAATCTGGAGGAATCCGAGTCACATCTAGAGATTTGAGGTAAGCAGCAACCAACCAAAAACAACCCACTATGGCAGTACATTTTGCATGCAATTTTGGACAATTTTAATGATTTATAACCAGATTTGGAAGGCTGCTATAAAAGAATAAATCTTGCATGAAATCTGAACGCTGTGTGTCTGTGAAGCAATAACACAAGACCAGCCCAGTACACGCTGTGTGACGCCATTCACCATGTGACACTTCACATTACAGAGGCAAACAAGTTAGCAAGCAATCAAATTATTTATAAACAGGAACTGATTTTTCCTTAATTAAAATTTTATTAATTAAATTAAAGAAACATTCTGATCCTCAAACGGCTGTCCTAAGAGAGATGTGCTCACCAGTCACTTCTTAATAAACAAATGTTCACTTTTTTTGGGGGGGAACAATTGTAAAACGCTTGCTGTGACGGCAAATTTCTTTGTTATAAAAAATACAAACTGGACATAGAAATATTAAAACGAAAAACAGGGTTAAACGGGATCTATTATGCCCTTTTACAAAGGCTTGATTTTGTTTTTGGGCTCTACTAGAATAGGTTTGCAAGCTTGAATGTTCAAAAACACAACGATTTTCTCATATTCTCCATTGTTGCAGCTCCTCTCTTCCCAGTCTGTCAGTAACGCTCTGTTTCTATGAAGCCCCTCCTTCTGAAAGCACAATGTGCTCTGATTGGTCGGCTGGACCAGTGTGTTGTGATTGGTTAATCGTTTTGAGCATGTTTGGGAAATGCCCCGCCCCTTTATTCTGCTTATGCCTTGGGCGGGAATTATTTAAAGTCCCCCTGTGGTGAAAATCAAGTTTTTAATGTTGTTTATGTCTATGTGGTGGTTTTCATATGCTTTAAAGGCAAAATGTCATATTTTTTTATTAAAATATCCAAAAACCACTAGAACAACATTATATATTTTGTTGACTTGCGTACTTGCATTATCCCAAATGTTTCCAAGAATATTTAAATCCAGAGAAATAAGCAATTTTAACCAGGACACGGACTGTGTCCGTGCGTCACCAATCAATAGCCCCTTTCACACATATAGTCTTTACTGGTAAATTACAGGTAACAGATCATGTGTGAACAGGACATGATTACTCCGCGCTGTGTATGGTAAGCTTTTTAATATTTTTTCTATTTAAATATGTGCTGAATGATTATCTTTGACCGTTGCGGCGCGTCTCGCCATTGTTTTTCTAAGTATTGCGCTCGAGACCCGGCCTTCTTTTCCATTCATCAGCGCTGCAGCTCTGCTGTTGGATACAGCGTAAAGCGCGGGGGGTCAGGACGCTTTAATATGTGTTTTTTTAGACAGGTGAGCAACTGTTTGCAGACATTCATCGACAGAAAACTAATTATTGTTATATAGCTCAACACAGTTAGTCTTATTGTTTAAATCTGGTTTTCTTGATTTACCGCAAATACCATGATTTACCATGCCTAATATGGATCTAGCTCACTGCAGTGTGAACAAGTGTCTCATAGTAGCCGCCGAGCGAACGCACAGAGTAGCTTTATAACATAACTTTCAACACACTCAAATAATGTATCTAATATGATAAAACAGCGCGGTGTTTCCCCACATACACATGAGCGGAAGAAGTGGAAGCGCTCGTCTGCGGCAGAATAAAAGCCCCGTGAAATCCAGGCGTCATCAAGATACACCTTTGTTTTGAATAAGCGACCTCTATCGGCGGAAAATACATATTGTGGCTTTAAGACAAATCATGTGCAAATTCATCAGTCAACACCATTGCTGAGTATTTTATCCTTAAAACTGCAGTGAACCAAAAAAATCGCTGGTGTTTCTGATGTCACAAACTACCTTGTAACCAATCACGTCAACGAGTGGATCTTGCCAGTGAGTGGAAGCGGGGCTAATTTGCATATTCATGGAATCACCTAAATGAGGCAAGGGTGTAGAGTTACATTCAAGCTATTTTAAGGCATGAAGAATTTTTTTTTAAGTCATTTTGGTAAAATTATTGACTACAGGGGGACTTTAAATAAGGAATATTGTGCCGTGTCCGTTCCCGGAAGAACTCAAGACTACAATGGAGGCGTTTCAGGGAGTTCAGAAACACTGACACTGATAGAGAGAATAACTCCCACTGGAGGGACTTTGTGCTTTGGAACTTTGCAGAGCTTTTTCATGCTCAAACCGCAACATTACACACTACAGAGACATGAACATGTCTATTCTATTCCACATGTGCAAGATACATGACGGATATAAATAAAGCATCATTTGCTTTGTTATGCATGCGCAGCTCAGTTCATATCGTAATGTTTTATGACATCAGAGGACTGTGCCCCAAAAGAACCAGACTGCACACTTGACACACATCTCTGGCCATGAAAGACAAATCACCGGAGAAGAATAGTGCATTAAAAATCTATAACCATGCGTGCATAACGGACCAAACATACCGTCTCCACACACTGCGGCATATGAGACAGAGCATCGCCACCAACACACACACACACACACAGAGATTTAAAACCTAGTGATCTGACTACCTACACATATTATGTGTATCAATGCAGTCTAGATGGGCAGCTCACTAGGTTTTAAACACAGCCCTAGTGTGGCAACCTGATAAGAACAGGTGCATCTGCCTCTAACACAATCATAGATACTCATCACATATATATTTATGATGCACAGACAGGATAATGCCAGTAATGAATCTCATAGATCTGAGAAACATGTTTGTCTACACAATGATGCACAATTTCATACTTGTATTTAAGGACAGATGTCCATTTCATATTTTTCTGTATAATGTCATGCAAATTGAATTTCTAACATAATCTGGCAATAATGGGATCAAATCAATTTAGAAAACAGAATTTTTCTTAAAACAGAATTTCATTTTAATATGCTTTTTATAGTTATTTCTTAGAGGTTATTATGGCACTAATTTATGACAGAAAAACATAATGAATAAAGAGAAATGTGTTTATCCACTAACATAGATAAATATAGGATTGCATTAATAGTTCAGTTTAGAATGAACATTAAAAAGGAACCCATTTCTGGTTCTAAATTCCATAAGTAGTGTTTTAGGAAATTTTGGGTTAAACTGTCAATCAAAAGCTCTTCTGACACTGAACACTTCTTACATTCCCATGTATGAATGGCTCTGAACCGATATGTGTGGATTATTGACCCTCTCTCCTTTAGCCCACACTACACGGGCTTTGATTGACACCCAGACCCCGGTTCCGCTCGGACTCACCTGTCCTGGTCAGGATGGTCGACATGCCCCACGCCACGAACAGAACACTGCAGACCAAACACACCTGCGCCGACAGCATCTCCCTCCTCTTGCGCACTTTGAACATTTTGGCGATGATGGATTTCTTGGAGACCGTCGTCATGGTGCGGTCCTGATGCTGCTCCGGATCCGCGCTGGTCATCGTCGGGGCTTCAGCGAGCACTGATGGACGGATCGCACCGCTGCGGGTAATGCGCAACCGGAGAGAGCGCGATCAGAGGTCTGGATCCAGATACAGCAGCGCAAAATCCCAGCCTTCACTGTCCCAGATCCCTGCTCTCATCAGATTCCTCCCCGCCGCATTGCAACAACACTGGAAACGTTAAATTCCTGCATGCGTGCATCCTGCAGCGCCGCGTGCGTCTGCCGTGAAGCGCGCGTGTGGAAATAACATCGATCTCAGCTCAGGTGATGTCCTTCAGTCGCTCTGGCTGTGAAAGCATTCCTGCTCTTCCCATTTGGAACGTCGGGAACTTTGCGCTCCTCCGGTGTCCACCCGAGACACGTGACGCTGTGCGATCCGGTGCATTCACGGGGATCCGACGCGTCACGGCTCCTACCGTGAAGGCGTTTAACACTGACATGTTATCATGTGCATGCACACTTTCATTAATGCTTGTGCAAATAATGTGTGTGTGTTGTAATTTATACTGCGTGTAAATTATTGTTAATATTATAGTAGTAACTCTGATTATAAAGTTCTAAAAAGCTGTTTATTCCGAATGTTCCTGAATAAATAGTTCCAAAAGTAACGTATAATTCACAAAAAGAATAGTAAACCCAAACATAATTTAAGTATTTAAATCCTAAAAATATGCCGTATAAAATATCACTTCCATTCCAATAAGATTTTTAAAAAAAAGAAAATAAATTAATAGTTTTATTCAGCAAGGATGCATTAAATGGATTGCAGTTGACACTTATGGCATGACCATTGGACAGTGAAATGCTCAATGGGTCAGCAGGTTGTGAAAGCATAGGTTGCAGTTCTGGAAAATGGTGGCGCTGGAGACTAAAGGGTTCCTGATGGTTTCACACTTAATTCTTCACCTTAATTCTTAATTCTTTAGCAGTTAACATGTGTCTTTTCTTCACCACCTGTTTTTGTCTGACCCAATGAGCATTTCACTGTCCAATGGTCATGCCTTAACTGCAGTGTCTAGTATTGCATTAGTATTGTATCCTTCTCATGGGCATTTCATAAATTTGGACTTTTCAGTCTGAGTTAAATCTCTTTTTTGGCTCATTTTATCTGTAAAAGAAAACGTGCCTAATAATTCTGCACACCTGAATTTCCAGCCTTCATGAGCAATTATATATCACTTATAAATGATTAAATACGAAATTAATAGTAGTTATTAAGATTAATGTGGTTTGGAATTGGTCAAATGTGTCTGGAAAAAAAATATGACCAGAAAATCAACGTGCCTAATAATTGTGCACGCAGTGTATTTCTCATTAAATGAATGCAGCCTTGGTGAGCAGAAGAGACTTTATTTAAAATACTTTACATTATGTAAGCTCATACACGTAAAGGAAGATCTTTGGTTAAATACACACAAAGTGTCACATTAAGGGTGTGAATGTATGACAATAAGGGCATACTCTGTGTGTGTGTGTGTGTGTGTGTGTGTGTGTGTGTGTGTGTGTGTGTGTGCGTGTGGCCTGGTAAACCCTACGTTATGGGGACAATATGTCCCCACAAAGATGGCAATATCCGAAATCCTTGTCCTTGTGGGGACATTTTTTGGTCCCCATGAGGAAAACAGCTTATGATTCATACTAAGTGATGTTTTTTGAAAATGTAAAAGTGCAGAATGTTTCCTGTGATGTGTAGGTTTAGGGGTAGGGGTAGTGTAGGGGGATAGAATGTACAGTTTGTACAGTATAAAAACCATTACGTCTATGGAAAGTCCCCATAAAACATGAAACCCAACATGTGTGTGTGTGTGTGTGTGTGTGTGTGTATAAGAGTGTGTGTTTGTTTGTACAGCATGTTGTGTTAACATCTACCTTTATTTTAGTTACATAATTACCAAATGATTGTTTCAGACATGCATGGTGCTTCATCTAGACATATGAAATCTGCAGGGCTGCATCAACAGTGTCATGCTTCATATTGTCACCTCCTATATGGCATTTATGAGCCTATAAATAAAACAGCATTAACAATTTGAGCAACACACGTTTGCACAGATAACCGAATTGCTACAAACTAGTCTTAACAGAAAATTAAAAGAACTCAAAGATTAAATCAACCTTTATAAAATAAAATAAAATATCTTTGCACACACACACACACACACACTCACTCGCACACACACATTTACTCACTCACACACACACACACTCTTTGTCCCAGGTCTGCTGTCCTTTGCTGTCCCAGTCCTGTGCACTGGACAGAATCCACTCCTATTAAGCAGCTTCAATAACACCAGTGTTTGCCTTAATTAGCCTGATTAATTGTTGAACTATAATTGCTCGCTGTGTTCAATTAAATGCTGGTCAAGTTCGTGATAATGGAACATTTTCATTCTCCACTGCAATACAATTATAAAGTCTCTACACATGCAGAGGTGTGTGAGATGTGACCTCCACAGAATGAGGACGGTTCACATGCAGCCTTTGAGTCTCACGTCATGATAATAAACCAGAGAGACAGACGCTCCTGCTTAATGGACACATCAGGATACATCAGCAGTGTCCCGAAGACAGTTCCCCTGACAGTCACACAGCACAGGAAACACAGGTGGAGAGAATTACATTAATCCACTAACCATCACAAAGTCACACAATACTGACTCTTTTCATTTCAACACTATCTATTGTTTTAGCATATTATACACAAACTTTATTTTTGCTATCCTTCTTTAAAATTCATTTGATTTCTATATACACTACCATTCAAAAATGTGGGGGTGTGTAAGATTTTTTAGTTTTTGAAAGAAGTCTCTTTTGTTCACCAAGGCTGCATTTATTTGATCAAAAATACAGAATTTTTTAAAAATATTATTACAATTTAAAATAACTGTTTTCTATATGAATATATTGTAAAATGTAATTTATTCCTGTGATCAAAGCTGAATTTTCAGCATCATTACTCCAGTCTTCAGTGTCACATGATCCTTCAGAAATCACTCTGATATGATGATTTGCTGCTCAAGAAACAGAAACACAGGGCGGCGGTCTGAAGACAGAAGATCCCCTGCTGAACATGATACAAGCTCCAACACGAGGTCCAGCGCCGTTACGGTGGAAACGAGATATCAGAGACTGGTCGATTACACTTGAATTACTTCTAAATGTTTAATTTTTACTTCTAATATTTGTTAAACAAGCCTTAATGTAGACGATATGCATTAAAAACTATATAAAATATGTTATAGGGTAAAATATGATCGTAAATAAAGGAATTATCAAGCCAGGGGGTATTCCAGAAAGCAGGTTATGTGACATACCTGGGTATGTTTAAGAGTAAGTAAACGGATAACCTCAACTTTCGGTTCCAAAAATGGAGGTAACTTTGAGGGTATGAAAGTAGCCATAGCAACTCACTCTCCGGAGCAGCTCATGTTCCAGGGTTAGTTTGCTTAAGGGGTATTCATATGTGTGTTATATAATTAATATAGTTATATTAATATAAATACATTTGTTATATAGTTACAGTTTTATAATATACAATATTATATATTAATTTAGCCTGGAAATCTAGACGCACCCTAGCGGCAGCAAATGTAATTTGCAGCCAGGGTCGTCTAGCAACTCTCCGTTGGCTTGAAAAAAAAACAAGCCAGGCCAATCACATCGTGTATAGAGTCGGAGGGCGGGCTTAACATAATGACGGCAGAGTTGCGACGGTTCCGCGTGAATACCCTGCTAATTGAAAACAAAGAGGATGGCTGCTGCTGCTGGCAAACAGCGGTCTTTCGAATCGGCTTTGGCCGAGACTCTGGAAGACTTGGAGTTAAGCTTTTCTTTGAGAAAAGAACAAAGAACGGCACTGAAGTCATTCTTAAAAAAGGAAGATGTGTTCAGAGTTTTGCAGACTGGATACAGCTAATGTTTAATCTATCAACTAGCTTCGTTGCTCTGGTTGGTTGTAGCGCTATCCTAAGAAAACCGTTTATCCTGCCCCTCGGATTAAGCCCTGCCAATGGTGTGTTCCCAGACCCAATATCTTGATGTGGGTCTGGCTTGTCAGGCTAATATTAATTCTAAAGCACTGTTATAACAAAGTAATGTTTAAATGTTAATTCAATTCAAATATATTTATTATTTATTTTATTGTCATCTCACACATGGATCTGCATTCAATTAATTAGCATCAAACAAACAATATAATCCTTATTTTCAGGGAATAAAGATTACTTATTAAACGAAAAGGTTGAAAAACATATTGCACAACCACCAAATAGGTGGCGATGTGCAATAAACAGGTTATGTAAATCACCATTAAACAAAAGAAGAAGAGGAAGTAGAATGGCGCGCTTTTTCTTAGCATCTGTTTCCATGGTGAATCATCGATTCGTCTCTCTGTTGAGAATGTCTTGTGTGTTCACGGTTAACATACTCTGAGTTGTCTATACTTACTCCCGGACTCGTTTTTGGAACCAGCATACCTCGAGTAAGCAAGGTTTGGGTTAATCAACCAAGAGTTCAGGGTATACACTCACCTAAAGGATTATTAGGAACACCTGTTCAATTTCTCATTAATGCAATTATCTAATCAACCAATCACATGGCAGTTGCTTCAATGCATATAGGGGTGTGGTCCTGGTCAAGACAATCTCCTGAACTCCAAACTGAATGTCAGAATGGGAAAGAAAGGTGATTTAAGCAATTTTGAGCGTGGCATGGTTGTTGGTGCCAGACGGGCCGGTCTGAGTATTTCACAATCTGCTCAGTTACTGGGATTTTCACGCACAACCATTTCTAGAGTTTACAAAGAATGGTGTGAAAAGGGAAAAACATCCAGTATGCGGCAGTCCTGTGGGCGAAAATGCCTTGTTGATGCTAGAGGTCAGAGGAGAATGGGCCGACTGATTCAAGCTGATAGAAGAGCAACTTTGACTGAAATAACCACTCGTTACAACCGAGGTATGCAGCAAAGCATTTGTGAAGCCACAACACGCACAACCTTGAGGCGGATGGGCTACAACAGCAGAAGACCCCACCGGGTACCACTCATCTCCACTACAAATAGGAAAAAGAGGCTACAGTTTGCACGAGCTCACCAAAATTGGACAGTTGAAGACTGGAAAAATGTTGCCTGGTCTGATGAGTCTCGATTTCTGTTGAGACATTCAGATGGTAGAGTCAGAATTTGGCGTAAACAGAATGAGAACATGGATCCATCATGCCTTGTTACCACTGTGCAGGCTGGTGGTGGTGGTGTAATGGTGTGGGGGATGTTTTCTTGGCACACTTTAGGCCCCTTAGTGCCAATTGGGCATCGTTTAAATGCCACGGCCTACCTGAGCATTGTTTCTGACCATGTCCATCCCTTTATGACCACCATGTACCCATCCTCTGATGGCTACTTCCAGCAGGATAATGCACCATGTCACAAAGCTCGAATCATTTCAAATTGGTTTCTTGAACATGACAATGAGTTCACTGTATTAAAATGGCCCCCACAGTCACCAGATCTCAACCCAATAGAGCATCTTTGGGATGTGGTGGAACGGGAGCTTCGTGCCCTGGATGTGCATCCCACAAATCTCCATCAACTGCAAGATGCTATCCTATCAATATGGGCCAACATTTCTAAAGAATGCTTTCAGCACCTTGTTGAATCAATGCCACGTAGAATTAAGGCAGTTCTGAAGGCGAAAGGGGGTCAAACACAGTATTAGTATGGTGTTCCTAATAATCCTTTAGGTGAGTGTATGTGACGGTAAGTTGCTTTCTGGAATACCCCCCAGTGGTTGTGTTGAGTATTTTAAAAAAAGTTTAGAGATTTAAGCTCATCCGTAGACATTAATTCATGTATGAAGTAAAATAATAAGCTAGTATTATAGTAAAAATGAATCAGCTGGGTTAAATCAACCCATTAGGCTGAGTTAAATAACCCAATTTGCTGGGTAAAAAGAACCCAACGTGTTCTGTCCTATATTTACCCAGCCCTTGGGATGTTTTTAACCCAGTGTTTTTAAGAGTGTATTTTTGATCAAATAAACATAATCTTGGTAAGCATAAGAGACTTCTTTAAAAAAACATTTAAAAAATCTCACCGACCCCAACATTTCAAACGGTAGTGTGTATTATCTTTTTGTTGGGGCATTTGAATGCATCTGTTAAGACTTCTAAATCTAAAACATGTTTAGAGTCACGTTATATTGAGGTACAGTGTGGTCTGTGTTCGTGCATTTCTTCATTTTGTTTGCAGGGGACCACATTTGAATCTATTCGCCAAATGGAAATATCATGCAAACGATCTCTTTGAGGAAGTGAAGCCTCGTGAGTCAAATTAAAGATAAGTTCTGAAATAAAGAAACATTTTACATTACTGTAAAATTACTGTTTAATTACTGTGTTAACTATCTGCATAAGGCTGCGTGACCACAACATCAGCATAAAACAGTGACAACATAAATGTTTTACTATTGCGTAAATAGAGTCAGTATTGATTTCACACTGAATTGGCTCATCTGTGTCTTACTCTGTGTGTTTGGTCGTGTGTCTCAGAGAGATCCTTAGACGTCCTCAGCGCTGGCACAGGAACGCCACACTTCTCTGATCTCGTGCCAGGAGCGTCCAGCAGCGGATCAATCCTTTTTAGACGCCGTCTGGCAGAGAGCAGTCGACCGCTGCAGCTGTACAGTAACAGAGAGTGTTATCATCTCAGAGTCAATCTCTTCTGGATAGTGAGAAATAGAAAAAGTTACATTTTTGCATGCAGAAGCATGAAGAAGTTTATTGAACCATTAGACAAAATATAAAAAAAGGAAAAAAGTTTGCATATTCATTTTTGGTAACACTTTAGTTCAGGGTCTAATTCTCACTATTAACTAGTTGCTTATTAGCATGCATATTACTAGGATATTGGCTGTTTATTAGTACTTATAAAGCACATATTAATGCCTTATGATCATATTCTACATCCCTTAATCATACCCAATACCTAAACTTAACTAACTTACTAATTAATAAGCAGTAATTAGGAGTTTATTGAGACAAAGTCGTAGTTATTATCCTTAATAATAATTTCACTTTTGTAATGTTAGTTAGTGTGTAATGTTGCTGTTTGAGCATAAACAACATCTGCAAAGTTACGATGCTCAAAGTTCAAAGCAAAGGGAGATATTTTCTTTTAAAGAACACATTTGTGAGTCTGCTAAAGCTGTCACATCCGTCTTTTGACATTTATTGCAATCCAGTACGAACACAAATGCAATAGCATGTCATAAAGCAAGATGACAACATAAGTTATAACCGTAATTAAACTAAACTTCTCTCTTCATGCAGCAGATATTCTCTGGCTCTGTGCATCTTACAACAGTTCCCACACCAGCGGTTTATAGATTATCATGACAGAATATGCTAATCAATGACTTGAAGATAGTTAACTCCACATCAGCTCCATAAATTCATCAACTAACCATTCAGAAACATCCTGTCTTATTCTCCATGTTGTCATTTCTTCTTGAGTCTCTCCATCATTGTCCAACTCCGGTTTGAACATAAAAGGCTGTTTCTGACATTTTCAGTGTGTCTGCATGAGCGGAGCTGCTAACATGAGCTCTTGAAGCTCCGCCCTCTTCTTGAAAGGGGGCCGGGAGCAGCAGCTCATTTGCATGTAAAGGGACACACCAAAACGGTACGTTTTTGCTCACCCTCAAAAAATTGACAATTTTAACATGCTATAAAAAATGATCTGTGGGGTATTTTGAGCTAAAACTTAACATACACACTCTGGGGACATCAGAGACTTATTTTACATCTTGTAAAAAGGGGCATTATAGCACCCCTTTAATAGTTAGTTAATGGTGAGAATTGGGCCATAATCTAAAGTGTGACCATAGTTTTGGTTATCATATTTGATACATCAGGCTTTTATGCCTCATATAGTATGATACAGTGAGAATATGAAGCTCATACTGGAGAAGGGGAAAAACACCTCCAAACTAAGCAATTTGGTGCAGTTGATGTTTTATATATATATTGTCATTTCGAGGTGAAAGGTGAAATTCTGATGTTTGTAATGTAAATCATTAAGATCTTTATAACAGTATAACAGACTACTAACATAAAATGCTTATAAATATCAGTCGTCGCACTATATCTGCAAATATGTCTTAGTAAGATGATATTTATATGCTTAGTTTTATGATCAAATATCCATATAGTTTTAAAACATATACTGCAATGCAATACAATGATGATTGAGAGATGAATAAATAAATCTCTCAAATTTACTTTATAAAAATCTGAAAAGATTTCACAGCAAAAACAAACGTGAAACACGAGCTGAAGGTGGACATTTTACAATTATAACAAAAGGCCTTTTACCTTATGAAAAAACTATATCAATCAGACGATGTTACAATCCACGCCTGTCCTGGACTCCATTTCCCATGATCCTCCCTGTCTCACACCTGAAATCACTCACTCCTCATCTCTCCCACTCTCCCTGGATTCCCTGCACCTGGTCATCGTCATTAGCACTCCCTTTATATTGATCTCACTTCCCTGCACTCCTTGTCCGTTCTTATGTGTTATGCCTATGTGTGTCGTGTTCTGTATCCCTTTGTAAATAAAAACCCATCTTTGTGGAAGCCCTGGATCTTCTCTTCCCTGCTGCACTACACACCGTAACAGAAGAACGGACCCAAAACTGCCAGGACTGCCCTGAAGATGGGAATCTTCTTGACCCCGATCTCTCCCGTGTCCCCCCTTAAAGACACGACAGCGGTGGATCGCCTGTGGGGTCTCAGGCAGGGCGGTCGCCCGCTGGAGAGGTACGTGGAGGAATTCGCTGAGCTGTCTTCTTTGGTGAACTGGCCAGATGCACCACTTAACGCGTGTTTTCTGATGGGCCTGGACGAGGACACTATTCGATATATTGAACCTGCTTGTTCCTTTTCCCTAGTCGAGTCGATGAATCTGATTCTCTGTTTAAATTGTTCCAATTTCGAAATTGAAGAGGTTCAAGAGAATGAGTGTCTTCCTCGTCCGGTCCCCTCAGAGAAGCACGCGGCCTGGTCAGTTCACCCACAGCCAGTTCCCTCCACATATCCCTCCAGTGGGCCTTCCTGTGTTGTCCTGCCTGTCCACAAACCCAAATGGCAGAGAAGGAGGGCCAACGCCAAGATGGCCGCAGCCACGCCAGAGCCACAGGACCTCTGGTTCATAGACTTTTGGAGCGATCCTGCCGCCTCAGTACCCACTCCGAGTCTCCTGGATTCCGCTCCAGGCTTTCCCGTTCCCACTCCAAGTCTCCTGGATTCCGCTCCAGGCCTCCCAGTTCCCGCTCCGAGTCTCCTGGATTCCGCTCCAGGCTTCCCAGTTCCCGCTCCGAGTCTCCTGGATTCCGCTCCAGGCTTCCCTGTTCCCGTTCCGAGTCTCCAGGCTTCCCAGTTCCCGCTCCGAGTCTCCTGGATTCCGCTCCAGGCTTCCCTGTTCCCGTTCCGAGTCTCCAGGCTTCCAAGTTCCCGCTCCAGGCTTCCAAGTTCCTGCTCCAGGCTTCCAAGTTCCCGCTCCAGGCTTCCAAGTTCCCGCTCCAGGCTTCCAAGTTCCCGCTCCAGGCTTCCAAGTTCCCGCTCCAGGCTTCCAAGTTCCCGCTCCAGGCTTCCAAGTTCCCGCTCCAGGCTTCCAAGTTCCCGCTCCAGGCTTCCAAGTTCCCGCTCCAGGCTTCCAAGTTCCCGCTCCAGGCTTCCAAGTTCCCGCTCCGAGTCTCCTGGATTCCGCTCCAGGCTTCCCTGTTCCCGTTCCGAGTCTCCTGGATTCCGCTCCAGGCTTCCCTGTTCCCGCTCCAGCTCTCCTCGAGCCCGCTCCAGCTCTCCTCGAGCCCGCTCCAGCTCTCCTCGAGCCCGCTCCAGCCCAGGAGCTCATCCCATTCCGCGTGCCCTCCATACTACCCCTGAATTCCCCCAAGAAAGTTTTGGGGGGGGGCTATATACCCGGGGGTGGGGAACATGTGGGTGGAGCACATGTGGGTGGGGCTCCTGATCCGCCATGGACTCCCGAGGCTCCTGATCCACCATGGCATCCCACGGCTCCTGATCCGCCGTGGACTCCCGAGGCTCCTGATCCGCCATGGCATCCCACGGCTCCTGATCCGCCGTGGACTCCCAAGGCTCCTGATCCGCCGTGGAGTCCCGAGGCTCCTGATCCTCCATGGCATCCCACGGCTCCTGATCCACCGTGGACTCCCAAGGCTCCTCATCCACCGTGGACTCCCGAGGCTCCTGATCCGCCGTGGACTCCCGAGGCTCCTGACCCGCCATGGCCGCCCGATGTCCTAGTCCCGCCCTGGAGACCTCTGTACCTGTCTGCACCTCCCCCGCACCTGCGTGTAGGTCTCCAGGGCGCCCACCCCCCCGGTGTTTCATCTAAGGCGCGAGGACGCGCCTACCGGGAGGGGGAAGTAATGTTACAATCCACGCCTGTCCTGGACTCCATTTCCCATGATCCTCCCTGTCTCACACCTGAAATCACTCACTCCTCATCTCTCCCACTCTCCCTGGATTCCCTGCACCTGGTCATCGTCATTAGCACTCCCTTTATATTGATCTCACTTCCCTGCACTCCTTGTCCGTTCTTATGTGTTATGCCTATGTGTGTCGTGTTCTGTATCCCTTTGTAAATAAAAACCCATCTTTGTGGAAGCCCTGGATCTTCTCTTCCCTGCTGCACTACACACCGTAACAGACGACATAAGGCATAGATTGTGTGCAACAGGTTTTTCAGCAAAGTTGAGATCATGTTGATCATTTAGAAGCCTTAGAAATGTGCGGATCAAATATGATCCAGTGGTCTTTATAGGGTTAAGCCTCAAATCTTCATACACCTGGATGTTTTTCTACAAAAAAAAAAAAATAATACAAATTTTTTAAGTATAATCAACTTGAATGTTTAAGTTATTGCAACTTAAATTAGGCCTACATTAAACATAAATGAGTTAAAATTGCTTGTTTTGATGAGTTAAAGCAATGCAAAAACTTGTTGTCAACTCATTGATCATATAATTTTTACAGTGTACAGTAATACAGCATTTGTAGCTCATGTTTCTCAGCTGTGAGGAGACACCACAGAAAGTGAGCGTGCACGAAGCGCAAACACACGCATCAGGGCTTCCTGTCCCACTAGTATACTCCAAATTTAATGCTTCCACAAGCTCTTGCATCACTGGCAGGAAGATAAAATATTCATCATAATCATGAGCGGTGTGGTGAGGTTTGCTTGGACGGCACTCGCGCACACGTTCAGAGAATAAACAGCTTCAGAGGAAGACAGCGGCCTGTGCCAGATTCATTACACGCTAAACATCTCTCCTCCAATGCTAATGATTACAAACCCGCGGGCCGGTAAACACTGACCTTTAGCAGTGCCCTCACGGTCGCATCTGCTCACCATCACATTCAGCCGAGGAAAATTAGACTTTTTATGCAATGCAGAAACTCTAAATCTGGATTTCTGGACTGTGTTTATCGCACACTCGAACAAAGTGAGCTGCCTATTTATTTGAATGAAGATCTTGTCAGTACTGGTAACACTTTACAATTATCTTACATAGTTAACTACACACTCTAAATAATGCTGGGTTAAAAACAACACAAGTTAGATTGAAAATGGACAAACCCAGCAATTGGGTTAAATGTTTGCCCAACCTGCTGGGTAGTTTTATTTAACTCAACTATTGTTAAAATGTACCCAAAGTATGTTGGAAATTAACATTTATTAATATGTTTAATAAATGAACATTATTAATAAGTTAATTATTAATAAATAATAATTAAACAATAGACCTAAACATTTATTAAATTGCTTGTTTCCTCTAGTAATTATGTGTCTGATTTTTAAGTTATTTTGGGTTCATTTTAAGCCAGCCATATATTAATATTTAAACAATAATTGGGGTAAATAAAACTGCCCAGCGCGTTGGGCAAACATTTAACCCAGTCGCTGGGTTAGTCCATTTTCAACATTTTTTAGAGTGCATTAGTTAACATAAACAATGAAAAATACTATTAATATTAGTTCATTTTAGTTTCAACATTTCCACTTGCCATTGTGCAGTGATTACTACAGTCGACAGAGTGGATCTCTGAGCTGGTGTGAGTGAGTGGAGGCGGGGCTAATTTGAATATTCATGAATCTGCGTATACTAAATGAAGCAAGAGTGTAGAGTTACATTTAAGCTATTTTAAGGCATGAAGACACTTTTTCCAAAGGAAAAACGTTTAAATATGTCATTTTGGTGAGTTAAAGTATTGACTAGAGGGGCACTTTCACAAATGGGACCTTATTCAAAGCATCACCTCATCATTTACTCACCCTCATGTCAGTTTGTATGATTTTCTTAAAATTTTTGAACAACATCAACTGTTTTCCATAAGGGTCTGTCAAGCTTCAAAATGACAAAATAAAAAAAAGAAACATCAAAGTCGGCATGAAACAGAAGTTGTAATCGTGTTTTCTTCCCTATAGTGCCGTATATCCGAGTGAAACAGCTTCTCAAACAAGAACAAATGTAGGGCGGGGCTTGATTTTGTCCATGGGGAATGATTGGATGGTTGTGGTTTGCTATTGGTGGATCTTATGTGATTGACAGGTTGCCCCGCCCTCGTCATCAGAGAAGAGAAGAGATGCTGCAAGAGGGAGAGGGAGTGATTTTGATTCAAGATTACGAGGGCAAATGAATTTAAAATAATGATGTGCATGGATAAATCATTTATAATAAATACATCCATTCCATAAAAAAATTGAACGGTCAATTTTGATTTCATGGTCACTTTATAGCATCATAAAAGTAATTTTATAGATATGAATATACTCATATTTTATCAAATATAAAAAAAGTTTTGTTTTACTCAACATTTGTGAGGACTGTGTATTGTTTGCCCAGAAGTCGAGCATTTCAATTCAACCACTTACTATGTTCTGTTTTGGTTTAAGATGCCTAGAAGTTAATTGCTATTTAGAATGAGCTGTGTGTAATAAATGCAGGAGTTGAAGAAGGTAACCTTTCCTCAGACAAAGACAGACCACAAAGGTTATTACTCACAGAAAGAGTCCATTTAATCTGCAGTTACGGTGTCGTCATGATAAACACGCTAACAAATGGCTTGCTTGTGTCTCTACTGCAGTTTAGCTCAGAACAACAATGAACAAACTGACCTTGAAAAAAATGTACAAAGTTGTACATATGGTATTATTTGACATACCTAGGAGTACAACGCAAATACCATGTTATGTGAATGCATAGTCATTTAGTGCCAAGGTTATATTCAGCACTTTCTAACCATTACAAGCTGTTGTGAAGTGTTCAAGAAATTAAACATCTTCAAGAAATTAAATAACAATTAATTAAATAACTAAACATGTTAACAACAAAAGATAACAACATCAAGCTAGTGACATGGTAACTCATGCTAGCAACATGCTAAATCATGTTAGCAACATGCTAATTAATGCTAGCAACATGTCAATTCATTCTACAAGTGTGCTAAATCATGCTAACAAAATGCTAATTCATGCTAGCAATGTGTTAAAACATGCTAGCAACTTACTAATTAATGTTAACAAAATGCTAAATAATGCTAGTGACATGCTAATTCATGTAAACAAAATGCTAAAACTTGTTAGCAACATAGTAAATTCATGCTAGCAGAATCTTAAAACATGTTAGCAACATGCTAATTCGCATTAACAACATGTTATATCATGGTAGTGACATGCTAATTCATGCTTGCAACATGTTAAATAATGTTAGCAATGTATTAAAACATGCTAGCATCATGTTAACAACAAGCTAAATCATGCTAGCAAAATGGTAATTAATGTTAACAGCATTTTAAAATATGTTAGCATGCTAAAACATGCTAATTCATGTTAACAACATGCTGAATCATGGTAGTAACATGCTAATTCAGGCTTGCAACAATGCTAAATAATGCTAACAATGTGGTAAATCATGCTAGAAACTTGTTCCCCTGCTGTACCAAACTTCAATTTCAAGTTATTTCAAGCTTTTTCAAGCCAACTTCAAAGTTTGTTTATTAACTTTACTCATCTAGTTACAGTAGTTATGTAATATAAATAATATGCATGTATAAACTTCAAGAATATACATCTACTGTATATATATATATAGGAAGCGTTTTTCATTCTCTTGCGCTTTATATTATTGCTCCCCTCTTTTTTATAGGCCTATAGAATATTATTTAATATCTCCACTGCCACATCTCTCTCTCTCTCTCTTGCAGAAAAATGACAGTGTCACCTTACCCATAATGCACTCTGCTCCCATGTTGTATAATACTGATAGAGCAGGGAATAATTCATTCTTCTTCCCGCAGAAACTGACAGCTATTTCTGTACTACCTTGCATATTGCAAACTCCATCGCCTTGGGAACAAGTGTTCAGTCAGTAGTGCAGCCCATATTTAACAAAGTTTAGCATCATAGCATATGCATGACTAATTGTGCCTACAGTAGAGATAATGAACAGAATGAGTATCATGCTCATATTTACATACTCCAAATACCATGCTATTTTACAAAAATGGGCAACAACAAGCAGTGCAAATATCATTGCTCACGTAAGATAAATAGTTTTTTATCATTTGTAGGCCACTTTTAAAAAAGTATCTGCTAAATGATTAAAGGGAAACGAGAGAGGGCAAACATTATCACGCAAGATTTTATTCTGCTGAGTGGAGTTGAAGGTTGAAATCACAAC
This sequence comes from Rhinogobio ventralis, assembly GCA_039654625.1. Classification (NCBI taxonomy): domain Eukaryota; kingdom Metazoa; phylum Chordata; class Actinopteri; order Cypriniformes; family Gobionidae; genus Rhinogobio; species Rhinogobio ventralis. The sequence goes on along the minus strand of CM077210.1, from coordinate 35,629,461 downwards.
CCAAGTTTGATTAGCGTCGTTACCATTTCACATATCATTAGCTATAATGTCACAGACCAACACAAACCGTCCAAATGTTAAAACTGTTTGCAAAGACAAGCATGCACTCAGAACACCTTTAATAACTGCATTTGCAAGCACTCTTAGAGAAAATGCAAAAACCTAGTCATTCCTAAAACTTCATATCTCTAACTGCAACATTTAGTGAGGATTGTAGGTAAATCGATTGAGCTTTGAGCTGGTGCACCATTAAAAGATCCCACACACAGTGATGTCATTCTCCGGCGTGATGCCTCCGATCTTTCGAATATTCCGATCTAATATGACGTCTGGCCTGTAAGGCTGCCAAAATAATAATCATACACTGTTTGTTAATTGGCCAGAGGAGAACTGGCACCCCGACTGATCCTGGTTTCTCCCAAGGTTTATTTTTCTCCATTAGGCCACCTGATGGAGTTTTGGTTCCTTGCCACTGCCGCCTTTGGCTTGGTCAGTTGGGGACACAAAATTTTCAAATAAATATCCAAATAAATTTAATTACTAAACTAAATTAACTATATCAACTACATTACTTGAATATATATGATAATTGAAATGAGCTGGATGACATCACTGTTTTCTCCAGAGCGGCTGTACAGCCGAATCAAATTATGTTGCATTATTTTCCTGTTTAACACTGTGAAGCTGCTTTGAAACAATCAGCATTGTAAAAAGCGCTGTATAAATAAAGTTGACTTGACTTGACTTGACTTGAAGTTGACTCTGGCTCATAACTACCGTTTTGATTATCGGTGGGCACAACAATCTCACCCACCTGCTGAGAGATGGAAAAAAAGAGTTACTGAGGAAACGCTTCATGCATTTCGAAAAAAATGAATACTGTTATACTGTATCTGTTTCTCTAAATTAATTATATAAAGTAAAAATGATTGGTTTAAATGCCAAGGTCAAGGTTGACACATTATTTATTACGACGACTTGTGTGTGTAAATAAGCTCCTCACAAACATCTCTAGTAGTAGATTATCATTCATTTTGCCAGTAAAAGTAAATGTGTCAATGTAAAATAGCATAAGAACGGTTGTACATAGTGGCTTAAAGTGATGGTCTAGGAAAATTGACATCTTCACCCTTTATTTAAATGTTATTAAAACTGTGGGTAACACTTTAGTTCAGGGTCTAATTCTCACTATTAACTAGTTGGTTATTAGCATGCATATTACTAGGATATTGGCTGTTTATTAGCACTTATAATCCAGCAAGCAATAGCCAACATTTCACCGTTTAGGTTAACTATACACCTGATATAGTCCAGCTATGAGTAACCCAATTATAGCCCAAATAACCTTGAATTTGGTTCCATGCCAAAATAACTTGTGAGATGTTTGATATTCCATCATGTAAGCAAAGTTAACAGAGATTACAAGGTGTTTGGTTTCATTTCTTTGACATGTTCTATGCGTTGATGACTAGTCTATTCTTGGGCTATGGTTAGACGTCTATTAGATTTTCACTGACAGCCCAAATTTTGCCTTGTTTCAGCCTAGACATCAGGGCTGTGTTTGGACAGCTATTAGACATCTTTTGAACACAAAATTGGTTGCTGGAAAAGCACATATTAACATATTATTCTGCATGATCATATTCTACATCCTTAATCCTACCCTTTACCTAAACTTAACCGTACTAACTAAGCAGTAATTAGGAGTTTATTGAGGCAAAAGTCGTAGTTAATAGAATTGGACCCTAATCTAAAGTGTGACCAAAATGTGTTAAAGATTTTGTAAACATTCTGCGTAGTTGAGTCCATTGTTTTATTTGTGATAACGCAATGAAACATGCCAAATTGTGCAAACAATAATTTTTGGATGGGCTGTCATACAAAAATTATGAACACGCAAAAACGAGAGAGAAATAACAAAATATTTCAAGTCAATGCATGCTTTTTCCTGTGAGCTGTTAGTGAGCTTTCCATGCATTTTTTTGCATAGTAAAATAAAACCTGCAGCTGTAGTTTGCCTTTGCCTTTTTTTTTTTCAAATAAGTTTGTGAGATAGTTAAACTATCCCTTAAAGGGGTAGTTCACTCATGTTCACCCAAAAATGAAAATCCTGTCAAATTTGAACAAAGTTCAACAAAGTATTGAACAGAACAAAGAAACTCATACAGGTTTAAAACAACATGAGGGTGAGTAAATGATGACAGCATTTTCATTATTGGGTGAACCAGGTTTAGTGTTTTGTTCTTCCCTCATTTTAAAAAATATTTGATGGTTTAATCGAACTTTTAGGGTCATTAAAAACATCACTTCTGGCCATTACTGTAGATCCAGTGAAATAACACCCATATCAGAGCCATTATAACGTCTGATGTTTTAAGATTTATTCCACATACAACATAAAGTCAAATTGAAGCAAATTACCAAACAACTGATCCATGCTAATCCAATCTTAGCAACTATTGCAATGCCATCCACCATATTGTCAGACATGCTTTTGCTCTTTTCCAATAGTACTGCAGTGATTTTGTAATTTTGTAGGCCAAAAGGTTCCCTCAAAACAAATCGACTCTGTCCCTTCCTGTAGAGGGCATCAGTGTTCTTGGACCAGTCCAGTTTGTCTGCAGACCTAGATATTTGTAGGTCTGAACCACCTCCACACAGGCACCTTCAATGGACACAGACTGCAGGTGGGGCCTATGCCTCCGGAAGTCGACCACCATTTCCTTAGTTTTTGAGGTGTTAAGCTTTAGGTGGTTAGAACTACACCACCTAACAAAGTCCTCAATTAGGCTACTCTCCCTCATCTATATGATTAACTTTTGGATTATTTTAGAAAATAAGCAAAAATAAACAACATTTTTGTTAATCAATATTATCTTGAATCAAATGAACACAAATGAAATTTGAAACCTAAATACAATTTTTCAGAAGTAAAAAGCTAAAGGAACGTCACCACCACTAAACTCCCCAAAATTATTAATTACTAAGTAATTTAATTACTTTTCCCCTGAAATAGTAAAGTAAGGGATTACACTTATTTTCTCTGTAATTTAATTACAGTTACTTCTGATGTAATTGCATTAAATACTGTTTAGCAACTGTAAGTAATAATACTGTATTGTCTAAGTAACTATAGAGTTTCTGGTTTCGGAGGGACCAAAGATAATCACTTCAGTTTTCTCATTGTTAAGCTGGAGGAAATGATTTGCCATCCAGCATTTAATATCCTCAAGATCTCTAGATTTTAATGGAAGGTACAGCTGAAAATCATCGACATAGAAACAAAATTGTATATTTCCATGTACAGATTAAAGAGTAATGGCCCCAAAATGGACCCTTGAGGAACCCCACAGGAGAGAGACACAGATGATGAGAAAAACTGGCCAATAGCCACTGAGAATGTCCTAGATTAAACCAGAGACTATATAACAATCACATTTCTATATCAAACAATAGTAGATTAACATAAAAAAAAAAAGTAATGTTAAAATGTATGTTTTTAATGTAACCTTCTCCCTTTAAATACTTTGGTCATTTCAAGAATAATTTATGAAATTGTATATTGTTTATTTGAAAGAATCAAATGTGTGGTTTCATGTCTGTCCTTGTATTGTTTAACTGGTTAAGGTTGATTTGGGATTTAGAAAGTAATTATAAGTAATCCAATACTTTTCAGAGAGAGTAATTAGTATACACTAATCTAATTACACTGTTGAATATGTAACTGGTAGTAATGAATTACTTTTTTAGAGTAACTGACCTAATACTGTGAGTAGATGAGTTTTACTGTTTGGTGTGATGACGTTTAATATCCCTGACTACTTCTGTAGTGCCAAAAATCATCTTTAACGTATTATTAACAGTTTTTTCACTGTTCACTTGTAGTATTATCGTTATTTTTTGTTCTTTATCTGACATTCTCTAAAACAATAATCTGTACTTGCTTTATATTGGACTATTATTGAATTAAATACAACAAAACAATAATTTTGCAAGAAACAGGATTCAGTCAGGACAACGCCATCCCATTGTGTTTGTCATTAGCATGTTGCTAAGCTATTAACATGATACATAAACATGATAGTTTACAAAGACTATACTGTAGATATAGGCTAGTAGAAAGATGGTTCACTTCTATTACTTATGATTGGGCGAAACTGCAATGCGCAATATAGCAGATTAGTCCCGCCTTCTAATGTAAAAGAGCCAATCGCTGATTAATAAATTCATTGCGTCACTGCAGCTGCCGTTAGAAGCTCCGGTTCCCATAGAAACCTGAGACTCGCGCTTAGGACTGCACATGCGCATTGGCTCGTCTAGCCTGAAAAATACGCTTTTTTAATGCTATTTGATCATAAGAAACAACATTTATGGGACAGTTCATGTTAGATTTTGTTGCTGATTTGAAATATGTTATTTAACTGTGAGTTCGGCAAGCAGTTTTTGAGATTCCAGGATTCCCCCATTCAAATAGATAGGACTTGGTTTTGTATGCCTGAAACAGCTGCCCGGAGGCGCTGCAAATATGGCCGCCGAGTGAACAGACTTTCATTGAAAAGGACTTTGTTACAATGCATTCTGGAATTGTCTTCCCAGTGGAGGATACATGCAAAACTAACTCAAAATTTGGTTAAAAGCTTACAGTTGATGCCTTAAAGTGCTGTCTATAGTTGGTTTAAGAACAGAGCTTATGTCGCCATCTGCGGTCACTAACCCAGAGAGTCTCTGCTGTGGATGAGCAGATGAACTCTGTGCATCGGGAACACAGTGGTCCAATGCTGGCCGTTCTGGTCTTACAGCTCAGCTGTCAGGTCCATTAAAGCAGAGTCAGCATTATGGACGCTAAGAGGATTAGCTGATGGACATTTCTGCCGGTCTCTGTCACTTATCAAAATGAAAAGCAGTGAGGTGGAGCTGGAATCATGCTCTTTACCGAGGAATCTCACTCGCCTTTTCTAAATCTCTTAAACTTTCACACAGAGGATTATTTACTCTGGGGACATAAAACACGAGGATGGACAATGTTCTGGAACACACACGCACAAAGTCTATATTTAAATATCTTTAAAGTACAAAACCAGTATACAACGAAAGTAAAGGAGTTTTCTGTACTTTGTTTCTTAACTTCCCAGCAAGCAATAGTCGTCATTTCGCCGTCTTGGTTAACTATAGACCCGATATAGTCCGGCTATGCGTAACCCACTTTTAGCCAAGATAACCTTGAATTTGGATATATGTCAATTTGGTCAAAATAACTTGCAAGATGAATGATATTCCATCATGTAAGCAAAGTCAACAGTGATTACAAGGTGTTTCGTTTATTTTCTTTCACGTTATATGCGTAGGCTGTGCATAGCTACGATTTAGCTCCTATATAGACCGGCTATTTGTAGCCCACTCAAAACTGATTCATTGTAGTTTTAGGCAGCAGATGAGATGGTTATATCCCATCATGTTCACAATGTCAATGATGTGGTCGATTTGTCACGATTTAGCTGAATCTGCTTTTTGTCCAACCGGCGAAATTGAGGCAATCTATAGTCTAATTTTACCAGCTTGGCTATAGCCCTGATTCAGACAAGCGAGTATAGCCAAAATAATGTTAAAATTACATGTAGTTTTCGCCCACGCAGCTTGAGGAATGCATTGTCATCAAACGCAAGTAAACATTTTCAATTAGCATAATTTTTGTTGTCACACATAACATTCATGCACATTCTACAATATTATTTGACTGTCTTTCATTTTAAGTTCAATAAAAATGTAATTACAATTCTCAGCCTGCTAGATGGCAACTAGCCCTACTGAGACATGATTACTGGCAACGCGCGACTTTAAAAGGTAATAGAGATTGTTGCCAGATCTCGCGATAAACATTTCCGCCATTTTCAAAAATAAAAATGTACAGGAGAGAGAGCAATACTACTGTTGGAGAGCAATGGGCGAGCAACAACAAATGTTAAAGCAAATTACCACTTTTATCTTGTAAGTATGTGTGTTCGTTTTGACGTGTTCATTATTTGTTATCATGTGTAGGAACCGTGACATTTCAGCGGGTCACATTGCAGAATATTTTTTTCTAACAAGCCAAGTCTTAAGTTGTCCAAGTTTTTCTAAATAAAACGTCTTTTTTTTCATTTATGAGAAATATTTGAGTGAAAAGAATCCTTTAGCCATCATTTTGTTGTCTATTAGATGTATATGTAGTCGTTCAATAGCCGTCTAATTGATGACTAGTCTATTCTTGGGTTAGACGTCTATTAGATTTTCACTGACAGCCCAGATTTTGCCTTGTTTTTGCCTAGACGTCAGGACTGTGTTTGGACGGCTATTAGACGTTTTTTAGATGCAAAATTGCTTGCTGGGTTTCCTCCAGGTCCTGCAAATTCTTTAGTTTTCCATCTTTTGCATATTTGAACACTTTCCTGTAGTGACTGTGTGATTTTGAGATCCATCCAGCAAGAGCTGGGGGGGGGGTGAAGATGGATGTCCAAATTTTTCTTATTTTGTTTAAACATCTTTTTTTTTTCATTTAGTACTGCGCTTCAGAAGCAACAGAAGATACTTAGATGTTTCAAGGAAGACAAATTAAGTACAATTTACCTTGATCTTCAAATTTTAAAAAGTTTTCACCCCCAGCTCTTAATGTGTTGTGTTTCCTTCTGGAGCATCAGTGAATGTTTGAACCTTTTTTAATAGTTGTGTTTGAGTCCCTCAATCATCCTCAGAGTGAAAAGATGGATCTCAGAATGACACAGTCACTGCTGGAGAGGGTTCAAATATGCAAAAGATGCTGGAAAACTGAAGAATGTGCAGGAGCTGGAGGATTGGTCAGTTTAACTGCTCAGGACAAACAAGAGACTCAAGAACAACCATCACACACACACACACACACAGCCGTGGATCATCAGGGAACGACACACAGTATTAAGAATCAAGGGTTCATAAACTTTTGAACGGGGTCATTTTTTTTAATTTTGCTATTTGTTTGTCTTGAGGACTATATTTTTTATGTAAAATATCCTATTCAGGGGCCTGTACCATGAAGCCGGTTTCGCTGGCTAACCAGGTAAGTTTCAGTTTAGATTGCACCAATCCTGGGTTTTAGGTACCATGAAAGTGTCTTGGCTTTTAGCAGTGTTCATCGTCATAGTAAGTAAGTTACGCTCCACGGCTAACCTGCTCCGGAGCAGGTTATGTTCCAGATAAGAGATCTCAAACTGAAATTGGACCAATCAGCTGTGAGCAAAGTGACATGCAATAAAGTCACTCCCCCAGTTTCGCTTGCTCCAAATTAAAGGTCACTATATGATAAAAAAAAAATATTTATCTGGCTTTAATGATAATTACTTAATATAATAATTTTATATGATTTATATAATGATATATAACTTTAATATACACTTAATCCATTACACACAATTTTAGTTTATAAATTATTAAGCATTTAGTTTAAATCAATATTAATATATACCGATAATATGTAATAAGCTGTAGAATAAATAGATAAAGCTTTAAAAATGTGACCTTACATGTTAGCCTATATATATATATATAAAATCAACTATATAAACTGATTTCACAATTTCACTGATTTTTTTTTTTTTTATATGGCCAAAAAGTAAGATGAAATTTTGATAGCTTGTAATGTAAATGAGATCTTTGCAACAGTATAACAGACTACTTGCATAAAATGCATATAAATATCAGTCGTCACTCTATATCTTCCAATAATACATCTTAAGATGATATTTAAATGCTTCGTTTTATGATCAAAGCTCTGTAGCTTTTATTATGAGGCCAAACATAATGCAATGCAAGTCCAAATACGACAGTATGCTTTATAGAGTTTAAGAGCTTAAGCACTTCTGCAGTATAAACGTAGTAGGTTATACATAATCATCACAATTATCATTCTTGCTTTCAACATTCATTGGCATGTTCCAAATGATCTTATTCAGCACAAGACGGGTCCATAAGGAGCTTCATGGATTGAGATCACTGACGGTGCACAGTTGGAGCAGGTGGATCGTGGGTCAGCGGAAGCTTCTTCTCAGGTCTGATGTGCGAGTCTGACAGATGAAGGTTCAACAGATGCCCGGCCAACTGTAACAAGTTGGAGCTTGGTGGAAGGGGAAATACAACCGGTTTGATTCAAGCAAGAGAAACTCTAAAAAGTCAATATTTCGATTTTTTTGACGTTAAATGCATTATATAAGTCACTTTGGAATAAATCACGGCATGTTTCATGATTAAAAAAAAAACCGTGACTTTACAGACCAGAAAATACGGTAGGATATAGCAAATTATTTCGCGGACCCCTGGCACTTTACTGGTCTAAAGTCGCTGGTCTACACCGAAGACGGGTTGTGTCGAGCCATTCGTTAGTCTGGTTGTTTGATGAGAAAAATATGAAATGTAGTTGCAATAAATGCGTTAAGAAACCGTACAGCTGTAGAGCGCAGGACTTTTATTCTGCTGTGTGGAACTGAGGAAGAATTGATGACGGAATAGTTTGATCTTCGGCTGACCAATCAGCAGAAAGGGGCGTATAATTCCTGCCCACGTGTAGAAATCAAATATTCAAACTGTTTATTCATTTTTCTACCTCTGAACGGAAAATGAAAAATGAAGCCGAAATCTCGTTTTTCTGAAAAAAAAATGAAAAAACGAGCTGTTTTCTCATTTTTCTACGTTCAGTATTAAATCAAAAAACGACTGAACGAATGATACACGGATTTTAAAGCTGCAAAGTGTAACATTTTTGCAGTAAAATATCCAAAAACCATGACCGGAAAAGCGGAAATGGCGCCGGTGACTGTGGCTTAATAAAAGTCCCGCTGCTCGCGAGGCGTGTGTTGCGTTCATCTTATTAACAATCGCTCCAGCGGCCTTGCTCAGCTCCCACACCACTCGGGTCTGCTCTGTTCATACTACAGTAACGTTAATAATCGCACCCATGAACATGATTTCTGCCCGAGTTCTATCCCGATTCTTTTCAACCGGATGTGAGGTGAAGACCACATGTCCCAAGATTCTGCGCTCAACTTGGCGTCAAGCTACGTCTTTGTTTTAAATAGGCGACCTCTCGCGGACGGAAGTTACCCACATGAAAAAATACTATAGTATATTATAGTAAAATTACTCTAGTAAATACTATAGTGTTTTTGAACCATACTATAGTAAAGATACTACAGTAAATTGTAGTATATTATAGTATTTACTACACTTTGTTAATTTACTGTAGTATATTTACTATAGTATGGTTAGCATTTACTAGAGTAATTTTACTACAATATACTATAGTACTTTTTCATGTGGGACAGTGCACCTTTAAACTAAAACCATAAAAAAAACATGTTGCTTGAAATAAATGTTAACTGAAATAAAAAAAAAAGTATTTTATTTCAGCTAGTTGCAAAGACAACATTTCTCATTTTAATTTAGTTTAACTTGATGTACTAAACTAAAACTGAATTAAAACTGATTGATGGATTTTTCTGGCTTTCCGTGTTTCTACGGTAGGTGGCGCTATTACGCATCTTCTGAAAGAGTACAGAATCTCTGGATGAAAACAGGTGAAGGAGCAGAAACAAGTGATAAAAGCATTGATTATGCACGTTGTAGTCTTTTATCAGCTTTTTGTTCAAAATGTAGCTTTTTTTATGGAAATTAACCACATTCAAGTGTTGATATAAAAAGGAATGCATGATAGCAGAGGGTCTGTTCTTTGCATGTTCATACAACTAAATATTCCGGGGACAACGAAATTTGTGTGAAAATGGTGGGGAAAAGAGTTAATGAAAACTATTTAGACATATTTTAATAAAAAACTTAGCAAAATTACTAAAACTTCAACAAATGAAAGTGAAAATGGTAAACCTAAATAAAACATTAAAAAAAGAATGACAAAACTGGATCAAAGAGGTGAATAACCCCATACTAATGCTGAATATTTTGTATAGAGATGAGAATAAACTTGTAATATATATCTGGGCCATAATGTTTGCTGCGCTGGCAGATCTTGCATTCAAACAGCTGACTCAGGATCAGCCGTGCTGGAAATATTTATGAAGATTGCAGGAAGCTTTGACCCTGGATCAGTTATTCAGGTCGAGGAAAGAGGGCATGCTGTGGATTAGTCATGAGCTGAAACACGATATAAAGGACAACAATGCGGAAAGTATATATCAGTGTCATTATTGTGTAGCGTGTTAGAGCACAGCGCTATACATGGCAGAGGTCAAGGGTTCGATTCCTATATGATATACAGTATATTCATCCACACATGGATGAAATGTAGAGCTCAAAGAATGTTCAGAATGAAATGCTAGCATGCTGCATAATATGCACTATACATTTCTTTCCATTGCATCACCATTTCAAAATGACTTCCTCAATTCAGCAAATAGCATTTAGTTTTGAGCCAAGCAAAACTTTCTTTACTTTGGCTGTCAGATTAAAAAAATTTGTCAATAAAGTTAAAAACATAATGGCTGGTATTACTTTGTTCACTCATCAAAATGGAAATGGAAGGGAGAGCATTGCATTGTGGGACATACTGCAGTACCCATTATGTTCAATGGCAAATGTAGTATTCCATGAAAACAGAAAATTAGCATAGTTTGCACAGCATACATACTGCATATCTATACACTCACCTAAAGGATTATTAGGAACACCATACTAATACTGTGTTTGACCCCCTTTCGCCTTCAGAACTGCCTTAACTCTACGTGGCATTGATTCAACAAGGTGCTGAAAGCATTCTTTAGAAATGTTGGCCCATATTGATAGGATAGCATCTTGCAGTTGATGGAGATTTGTGGGATGCACATCCAGGGCACGAAGCTCCCGTTCCACCACATCCCAAAGATGCTCTATTGGGTTGAGATCTGGTGACTGTGGGGGCCATTTTAGTACAGTGAACTCATTGTCATGTTCAAGAAACCAATTTGAAATGATTTGTGCTTTGTAACATGGTGCATTATCCTGCTGGAAGTAGCCATCAGAGGATGGGTACATGGTGGTCATAAAGGGATGGACATGGTCAGAAACAATGCTCAGGTAGGCCGTGGCACTTAAACGATGCCCAATTGGCACTAAGGGGCCTAAAGTGTGCCAAGAAAACATCCCCCACACCATTACACCACCACCACCAGCCTGCACAGTGGTAACAAGGCATGATGGATCCATGTTCTCATTCTGTTTACGCCAAATTCTGACTCTACCATCTGAATGTCTCAACAGAAATCGAGACTCATCAGACCAGGCAACATTTTTCCAGTCTTCAACTGTCCAATTTTGGTGAGCTCGTGCAAATTGTAGCCTCTTTTTCCTATTTGTAGTGGAGATGAGTGGTACCCGGTGGGGTCTTCTGCTGTTGTAGCCCATCCGCCTCAAGGTTGTGCGTGTTGTGGCTTCACAAATGCTTTGCTGCATACCTCGGTTGTAACGAGTGGTTATTTCAGTCAAAGTTGCTCTTCTATCAGCTTGAATCAGTCGGCCCATTCTCCTCTGACCTCTAGCATCAACAAGGCATTTTCGCCCACAGGACTGCCGCATACTGGATGTTTTTCCCTTTTCACACCATTCTTTGCAAACTCTAGAAATGGTTGTGCGTGAAAATCCCAGTAACTGAGCAGATTGTGAAATACTCAGACCGGCCCGTCTGGCATCAACAACCATGCCACGCTCAAAATTGCTTAAATCACCTTTCTTTCCCATTCTGACATTCAGTTTGGAGTTCAGGAGATTGTCTTGACCAGGACCACACCCCTAAATGCATTGAAGCAACTGCCATGTGATTATCTAATCAACCAATCACATTAATGAGAAATTGAACAGGTGTTCCTAATAATCCTTTAGGTGAGTGTAAAGTCTACAATATCGTAATTGTTGTTTTAACGATATGCAATCTGACATTATCGAGTATATCCCTCCCTTTACAAAAACACCTAGTGAGTGCATGTATACTCTATGTGATGTAGTCTAGTGCACTTGAGCATTTAGAGTGCACGCTTTCACTGCATAATTTAGTCTATTAAAATGCATTTATAATGCCCCCAATATTCAAGGTAAGGGGCAAAAATGCCCCTGTATGTCTTTTATTTTTATATAATTTAATATAGTTAATAAAGCTGCTCCCGACAAGCTGGATGGCGCCTTGCATGGCTGACACCGCCGTCGGTGTATGAATGAGTGAATGAATGGGTGAATGTGAGGCAATATGTAAAGCAATTTGGTGGCCATGGGTCTGTTGAAAGCGCTATATAAATGCAGTCCATTTACCATCACACGAAGAGTGACGTTTTTTCTCCAAATATCAGCACGATTACATATGTGATATAAATTTTATACAAATTCAATAAACAAGAAGTTAATATTAAGTTACATTTTAGACACAATATTGCCTGTTTTTTCTCCATTTCACCAACGTAAATAACACCACAGAGCTGTTTTGCGTCGTTTCTGAATGATTTAACGCTTTGAACGAATCGGTTGAATGAATGATTCAATGACTCACTCAATCCCTGCATCCCAATGTCCATACGATCCATCCTAAATAGTATGCGAGATTAGAATAAGTGTGTCCCAAAGCATAGTATGTTGAATAGAGTATGCCAAAAGTCCACGGGTGGTCTACTATTGAAGTGTGGATCCATTCACACTATAAAGGCTAATATTGCCCACAACCCATTGCGCTTTGGGGGAGGATTCAGTTCAGAACTACAAACACGAGTAAAAAGTGTTGGATATGTGCAGCCTGCGGTGAGAGGTTTAGATACAGGTTTGAGTGATAATCATAGTTTAACCTGATAAAAAATATTTTTTAAATGTTATCTGTTATATTTCATCTGCAATAAAAATTTTGACTTTTATAAAGATAAGTTTGGTCATTAACTTTTAAATGCAATGCGACTGTAGATCAACATGCTACTGCATTTCTCTCTGATATGGTAGGAAATTAAAGCAAATGTGGAGGATTTTAACTGTGACAAGACGATTGACAGGCCTGTTTACAGTGACAGGATGCGACAAAGCAAACGTTAAGGACACGTATGACGTGATAGTATGTCCCAAAGCTTGTCTACTCTTTTGCTACACACTCAAAAGTATGTACTTTTTCTTCACAAAAAGAGTACATACTTTTAGGGCATAGTATAAGTAGGCAAATTGAGACACAGAAAATGCTTTTTTTCTTTTATTATTAGGGGCCAAGCACCGAATGTGCGAAGGCACCTATTGAAATCGTTAGCGTTCCTATTATTATTATTCTGTCTGGGAGTCTATGGCAGCCCATAGAACCGCTTTCGGGAAAGTTGTGAAATTTGGCACACTAATAGAGAACAGTCTGATCTGTCACCATAACAAATTTGAAGTCTCTAACTCAATCCCTCTAGTGTCACCACCTGTCCAAAGTTTCACTCATGTTTATGCTAATAACTTTTGAACCATAAGGGTTAGAAACAAAATTATATTTTTGCTCAAGCCGATTCGATGCCATTTTCCGTCATGAAAATTTTCCTGCCATTTTGAATTTTCTGAAAAACATACTCCTAGGCCGTCTCTCCAATTTTCACAAAAATTGAACCAGATCAATTTCTCAGACTATGGTGACAAAACGATATTAGAATCAAGATGATTAGTCAAACTGTTCTCGAATAACGTGCGAACAAATTCAACAAAGTGCCCACAAAAATGAAAGTCAGGCTATATCTCCGCAACGCTATGGCATATTCTAACCAAACTTGCTGTGTATTATGCCAACCATGACCTGAGGCTGCCTGCAGCGTTTCGACGCAGTGCCACCTAGTGGTCCAGAGATACAACATTTGGATATTTTTGATCATAACTTCAGAATGCTTTAGCCAAAAAACACAAAACTGGTCTCTTTAGATTCGGGGCATCACACCAAGCCATACCATACCCAATTTTCCCATATCAACCATTTTGGGCGTCGGCCATTTTGAATTTAGTCAAAAAGTGCTATATTTTACGAACACATTGGCGTGTCATTATGAAACTCGATATGTGTCTTCGGCACCAAGCCCTGACAGTACTCAAAGTTTCTGGGCAGCGCCACCATGTGGACAAAAGTTGTAATGAATTTTCCAAAAATGCTAATAACTTCTTATTAAATTTGACTATTGTCATAAAACTGAGTCTTGCCAAGAACATAGATACCAATTTTACCATATTTGGCCAAACTTCCTGTTCGCCATTTTGATTTCTTTTACAAACCTACATTTTCAAACTCCTCCTAGACAATTTGTCTGATTTTCACCAAAATCGAATCGTAACATCTTCAGACCATGACAGCAGAAAGTTATTAATTTCGTGTCAACAGACAAAACCGTTTTCATATACCGGAGCGACAAAGTTGAGGCCAAAATGACTCGATACTGTATCTCAGGCAAAGTTTGGTGTCATTATGACAAAGCATTGCAGTGTCATTGTCACCTCACTCTGAACTCACCACATACATTTTGTAGCTGCGCCACCTATTGGTCAAAAGTGATAAACCATTAAATCATATTATTAGTGACTGTATATATGATTTTTCAGCCATTTTGGCTAAAATTATCTTAAAAATGCCTTTAATTGCTCATTGTTGCAGTTGGTCTAACACTCCCAGCCATGTTGGCATGTCTTATTGGCTTCTTCTTATTATTATTTGGCCCCGTTAATTGCTGCTCGCAGCTATATTTCTAATTGAAATAGATTAAATAAGAATTTTGACGCAAAAGATGATGCATACATTTAATTAGGTTAGAAAAATGACTTTATAAAGGTAAAATGCCCATAAAAGGAAAAATAAATTGTAAAAAAACTAAAACTTGAAAAAAAAAATCGTATTCTGTCAATGCTACGAACTGACCACCTCTCAGAATGAAGAATATCAAAAACTTTAGAAGTCAGCTGTCCACAGCAGTCCTAAACCTGCCAAGGTACCAGCACAATAACACACAAAATATTGTCTAATTATCATTATCGATAAAATCCCAGAAAATATTGAGATATCATTTGTCAATATCGCACATCCCCACTTTAGATAAAAGCACCCAAATGAAGGTAAATGCACAAACCCACATTGACAACATTTCATTACAAAAACTGAAGTTTATCGGTGAACAAAAATAAGGGGTAAAAAAAGGCTTAGACGCTTCTTTGCATCCAGCAGTTCTGAACAAAATCATAGTAGCAACGATTCTTCTACAGTCCTGACAGACGCTCTCACTCTGGGTCACTTCGAGTCTGCCATTTAAATGTGCAGGGAAACAATAATAAAATATACACAACTGAAAACCTACAAAAGGAAAATAAGGGTACGGCTGGCGCTGAATGAGAGCCGTTCAGCACTGAAGAGCTAAACGACAGCGTACTGCTGATACAACAGCTCACGAATCCTGTAGTAGTCATCACAATGGCAGCCTTCCAGACAGATGCGGCCCGCTTCCGTCTGAGAGAGAGAGAGAGAGAGAGAGAGAGGTCAGTGTTGTACAGCACGCAGTGAGGTGTTCAGGTGAGCGTGTTGGGGGCGTTCGCACAGCATGCACAGGATGCGTTCTTGCATACAAAAACAGCAAAACGCTGGAGTCTCAAGATGATTTTAACACAAAAAGGTCACATTGTGGTAGTTTCCTGTTGATATACTGTTCCAAAGACTTAAGATATATAAAGACAGTGCACTCATATTAGTATGAATGGGAGAAAGTGCAATATGCACAATATGATGGAATACGTCCTGCCTTGTAATTAAAAGAGATCAATTTGTAAAGTCATTGTATCACTGCAGCTGCCGTTAGAAGCCCCGGGAGCTTTAGGCCGTTAACACCTGGTATTAAGGGTGTGTTCACACTTATAGTTCGGTTTGCTTGGTCCAGACCAAAAACAAAAATGTAGTCCTGGTCTGCTTAGCGCTCACATTGCATTTTAACACCGAACCTAAAGATACAGAACCTAAACCTAAAGGCATAGGGATATGTTCACAACCTGATTGGTCAGCTTTTATGACGTAGCCTATATTTGAGACCGAACATCCAAAACAATGCTGTGTGCTGGGCTAAATTCGCTCGCTGTATGTGCGTAGCTATATGATGGTATTTTGACCAGCTGAGAACTCGTGAAGAGCTTATAAAATGTGTCCAGTCAAAACAGCGTCAGGAATCCCTCCGTCACACACACAAACCAAGATCTGCTGTGAGGAGGAGCGGTTCTGATGCCTGTGCCGAACTCTGATGGGCAACATCACGACTATGACGAGAAAAAACAGCTATGCTTGAGCATTCTGTCCTTTTTAGGGTCGCATCTTGTGACATCACGTCCTGTCATTCAAACCTCACCAGAGTTCGTTTAGAGACCCATCTTTTCAGCTTCTCGGTCTGCTTGTTTGGTGCACACCAGGGTTCGGATGGCAGCGTTCACACTCATTTAAATGAACCGCACTAACAGAGCAATCACACCAGGGTTCGTTTTAATCCAACCATACATGCCAAGTGTGAACACACCCTAAAAAGCGTTTTGGTCGATCGGATCGCAAGTGGACGGCGCTAAATACAGGTGTAAACGGTCTAAAACCTTTTGAGCTTGTCCACTTTCAACCACTTCCAGAGGAAGTCGAAAACGCATTCGACCGGATTGCTTTCGTAGTGCAGACGCTTACGTGGCGGATGTGTTCGAACAGCCGGAAAAGACGTCTACTCTCCGCCTACTGAACTAATACGTAAACATTATAGGAAGCGCGCTAGCCAGACGGGAATTAAACTTCGTCGGCTGGAGACACAAGTTTGGTTTGAAGATGAAGCACAATGTTCTCTCTGATTTCTAACACACACACACACACACACACACACAGAGCGGCTGCTCTTGTAGCTGTCAGAGCAGAAACTAAAGCTGATGCTCTCAGTGTGTTTTCCCGTCGTCTCCGGTTGTGTTCATATGTAAACTGCGCTAGCTAATGTCGTCCATTAGATGGAAAGATCTGAAAAAGCCCATACATTTACCCGCCCATAGACCCTCCCCTCGAAGAAATCAGGACAGAAGTGTGTGAAAGAGACGGATTAAAACACCAGGTGTAAATGGGAATGTGTCTCCCTCGTCTACTTGTGATCCGATCGACCAAAACGCATCTTAATACCAGCTGTAAACAAGGCCATAGAAATAGTCAGCGTTCTGTTACTGCACATTCGCATTGGCTGGTCCAGTCTGAAAAATGCGATTTTGAGACAGTTGTCAGATTTCATTGGTGATTTCAAATATGAAATTTAATCGTAAGTTTGCTAAACAACTTTGGAGGGTTTGATGTTTCTCCATTCAAAGAGATAGGAGCTGCACCTGCATGACTGGAACAGCTGCCCGAGAGGTCGTTAGTCATTGCGCACAACCCTAATAGATACCATTTTTATAATTTCACTTTAATTAAAAAAGTACAGTTCATTGCAGAAATGCATCTCAAAGGTGACGTCCCAGAATTGCAGGATCCAGATTAAGCCCAAGAACACATCATGATTGTATGCATTCACTAATGAATGTGCTGCCCACTAATCAAACACTCATTACAGATGATTTGCATATTGTGAGGTGTAATCTAATTCCACTCACCCTCCTGACAGCGACCAGATTATTACACACCAGAACTCCGCCCACAAACTCCGCCTGGATCCCTTCGCGCAGCAGAACCTGCTTAAAGTCCGACAGTCGGGGTTCGTTGATGAACACAGACTGATGACCTGGGACCTGTGAAGAACACGTGTTATTTCACATGTTACTACCCATGCGTACTCAATGAGTAAGGGATAATGTACATCCAGCCGGTTGTTATCTCAAAATAAACTGACAGGGGATTTATTTTGTGATAACAACCAGCTGGATATACATCATTCCACTTATTACACATTGACTTGAGTTGAAATATTTGATTAGCTCATTAAACACAAAGCTTTACTAGCAAGCAGCTTTGAGCCTAGAGGAACAAACAAGTTCAAACAAAACCGACATTTAAGGTATAATGTACAGTCGTATCACTTATTACACAGCTTTTCACCACATACTGTAAATAATGACGGGGACATGAAGTACTACTACTAATACAGAAGTTATATTGTACAGTAAGTACAGTCGATAACAGAAGTGCAAGATGGCGTTTAAATGAAACGAGAGAGAGCACGTCTATCCACGTTGTGATATGAGACACATGAAAGAAACGCTGCCTTAAATAACCAGATGAGCATAATTATACAGCGCTGCTATTGATGATGATCATTACTGGGCAATAACTGACCTTGGAATGTCACACCTAACCAATCAGAATCAAGCATTTCAGAGAGCCATGTAATATAACACCTTATCTGTTCATCTCAGAGCCTTTGGAGTGTTTAATGAGATGTTTCGTCCTGCTTCTTCAGTCAGCAGATCTATTTTAAAGTCTTTCCCCTGATGTCTGACAAACTGTATCGTATATTTTTACCTTCATCATGAGCTCGGTTTATCCCAATTTATATTGTAAGTCACTCTCTTTGTTCCTCTTTGTACCTAGGGCTGCACGACAACTCAAAATAAAACTAGACTTAGTGCTATTATGAAATCGCAAAGGATGCAATTTAATTGAATACATGTATGCGCTGTGTTTCTGTGTGTTTCTTACACGTGAACTGCTCATTATGGCCACTTTAAGTTTAGTTAGGTTATAGTTTGGTTCAATTTAACGTGCAACATGCAATCTTCTTGTACTTGTAATGAGAAGTGATTATCAACAGAAGAAGCTTTAAGGACTCCATTCGTTTTGCCATCAAAATAAAAGTTTGATGGTTTAACCTGAAAATGAAGAAGTTAAGACTATTGTTTAATTGCACAGCTTTGCAAAATTAATATTATACTACTTTTCTTAAATACTTTTTTTGTTAATTTTACAGTGAAATATTAAAATAGTTATTTTTTTTAATTTAGTAATATTTATAGTTTTGTTTAGTAATAATAATAATAATAATAATAATTAAAAACCCACAATTCCCCCAAATTGTGCAGTCCTAGTTCCACCTCACTTATTTCCCCCTATTCTCTCTCGTTTTCTCTAACAAACAAACTCTAAAATCACATCATTTCCATGTTAAACTACTCCTTTATGTTGTATTTAATGTCTCCCTCACCTCATGAGCAGGCAGCGGTTCCAGCGTGGGTATGACGTCGTTCTCCTCTGAGATCTCCCGCTCATCCTCTCCAAACAGAGTCTTCATGGCCCGCTGGTTAGCCGCGACGCTGGGCTCAGTCGACAGGTCCGGCGTGACGTCCATGGCTGGTTCTCCATCCTCCGTCTCCTCTTTCGCTTCTCCCATCTCCGCGATGACACCCGTGTCCACTTTTTCCACCCGCATATCCAGAACGCCGTCAATCCAGGCCAGCTCTGTGTCTTTGGCTTTACAGAACTGCAGTGAGCTGACCAGAGAGTCCTTCAGTCTGACCTACAGCGACATTCATCAGTCGGTCAATATTTCAGAAGACTGGACACTTTGTAGTCAAAGTTACAATTATATTTAAAGGGAATCATATTATAAATGTTTCTCTTTTGAAACATTCACAACTCAAAGCACCCAGAACATTTGCTGAATACATCTTAATATTTATATCTTGAGCAGTAAGATGAGTTTAGCATGTCACCAAGCAAGACATTCACAAAATATATTTTATTAAAAATTTTCTTTAATTTGTTTCTGATTCTTTAAATAACCTCATATTAAATGAGACTAAATTGAATATTTATATTTTTAAAAAGTTAATTTGTTTCACCATTTGAATTTTTTTTTTATAAATAAATAAACATTATGAAAACAAACATGTTTTCATAATGTTGTTCACTCAATTTTCACTGATATTTCACACTAACTTTTAACCCTCAGTTTCATTTTCAGTTTTTCCTGAAAATGCAGGTTAACGTTAAATCGTATTGGACTAAAACTTACTGACATTACTCACCCAGGGAATAACTACTTAACCAAAAAAAAATCTGAATTTTTGTGACTTTTTCCCCCACCTTGTTATGCTGTTCCCAAGTGGCAACCTCCCCCAGTTTCTCTTGAAGCCTATACGGAAGTGACTTAAACTGCAATTCATCGACTGGCCGATAGAGCCAGGCTCCAAAAGGGAGCAGAATCTCATTGAGCCCCATAAAAATGCCCAACTTTACAGCAGAAAAAAAACATGTTTGGTCTATATAGCTCATTTTGCCCTTCATGACGACTGTAAGGGGAGGTGCTTTTTTTATAACTCGTTTACATTATATAAAGCCTTAAAGTTCTGCATAATTAAGGGCGTGGCCACTTTGAGTGACAGGTGGATTGTCGTTTGTCTGCTGTCTGTCAGTCATCACGTCACCTCAGCTCCACCCACGTCCCGCATCTTTGCCCATTTTCAGTTATCCGGGTGTGACACGCGGTGACGCACTGCCAAGATGGCAACGGCCAGCTCGACCCTACTTTATGCTTCAGAACTGCTCTTCAGAATCCTATAGGTGACGTCACGGACACATTTACATTTACGCATTTGGCAGACACTTTTATCCAAAACGACTTCCATTGCATTCAAGGTACACATTTTTATGTAATTTTTGTCATTTCTTGCTTTCCCTGGGAATCGAACCCATGACACTGGTGTTGCTAGCGCCACGCTCTATTGTTTGAGCTACAGGAAAGCACACTATGTCCATATTTTTTTACAGTCTGTGGCTGTTCCCCTTTAAAAATGAAAAATAGCTTCTTATTTAAATGTCTCATTATGCTATATTAACACCAAATATTGATCTCAGCTTATATTGGTCAAAAATGGCCATTAATTAAATATGAATGGGGGAGATCGAAAATAAGAGAACCATTAAGCGTTCAGGAACAAGTTCATCATATTCATGTTCACATATTTACATGTGTGCTTGCAAAGATAAAAGGCCTCGCTCGGACCTTTGCATGTGTTGGTACATGCACACTTTCACTACCGCGCACACACGCGTGCGCTCACACACTCTATTTTGAGTATTACAGGCTTTCTTTTTCACAGAGATGAACTTTATTCTCAGATCAATGAGACCTACGATCCATCAGTTTCAAAAATAAATACAAAACCTGTCCTGATTGAAAGAAAACAAGTTGACAAAGTGATTTAGCATAACGAGAGATTTATAAGCCATTTATTTGTAGGCCGGTAATTTTTTATCGGGAACACCACAAGTGTGACTTTAAGGCCTGTTTAATTTTAAGGGTCAGAGAGGGGGAAACAGTCATGAGAAAGCTTGACTAATATTATAAGTGGACTTATAAACTTTTGTAAGGTTTTATTTTCAAATTTATATAGAAAAGAATACATATTTTAATCTTAAAAACATACAGACAGAAGCATTACCTGGTAAATGTGGGTCTCGCTGGTGGCATCCACCGTCTCCTGCAGTTTTGGCATGTAAACTTTGATGTCTTTCCCGCTGAAGGCCTTGCAGGACTCGGCCAGGTCCTGACTGGCCTCAGGCGGGCCGTGAACGATGACTAGCTGTCTGGGTTTCATCTGGTTTATGATCTTCTTAATGGAGTCCCCGTCAGAACGGCCCTCATAATCGATGTAGGAGACTCGAGCTCTGAGACACAACAGATGAATGAAGGACTCTGAATGCTGTATCTGGGTCATTCTACCAGAAGCAATACAATATTCATTTAAAAAAAATCATCACCACAACACATACAAAGATGAATTTTACTAATTAGTGTAAGATTAAGCTATACAATAAATAAATTCAAAGTTGCAGTATATAGACAAATGTTTTTTTTTAAACATCACTAACAAATTACATAATAATCAATTACTTCATAACTGATTATTATAATTTTTCTGAAGATTTAAATGGTTAGTTCATGGTAGTCATCATTTAGGACTGAAAGCTCTCTGATTTCATCAAAAAGATCTTCATTTGTTTTCTGAAGGTGAACGAAAGTCTTACGGGTTTGGAACGACATGAGGGTGAGGAATGACAGAATTTACATTTTTGGGTGAACTTACCCTTTAAAGTCGGTGGTGTAACAGAATATATACTGCACAATATATACAAAATAATAATAATAATAAAACTTTTTCTTGTTTGAAGAGATTTTACAGGAACATGGAAAGCTCTTTTACTAATTTCCAACACAAAACTAACATTTATCATGAAAAATAGTAAATGTTCGCAAATATTTTATGTTGACATGCTCTCTAACACAGGGACAGAGACGCCACAGGGGAGGACATTTTCCAAGAACACCCTCATAGTTATAACAGTGATTAAGCATATGTTTTAATGGTTTAATTACATGTTAATAATCTAAAAACATGTCTAATAAATTGAATTCATAAAACTTTAACAACTTGATATTTTATTACATTTTCTACAATAATTTGGCCATATGAAATGATTTTTTTTATTATTTGATTTATTTCTGGATTTATGATTTAATACAATTTTTTTTATCAAAAACGGTGGTAATCAAAAGAAGGCATAAAACATGAACAATTTAATCTTTTTAAAATGTAGTCAAATCAAAATTGAACAATTCCTTTCATGTGTTGGCAAACAAAGTGCTGCACAACAGAGGTTTACTGTTCAAATTAAAACATGGAAAAATAGTGTGATTATGCCTTTAAAAATAACGTTTAAATAATTGCATTGCTATTATTATTTTGAGAAGTACATTCTACTGTACAATAGTAATAGGCTAAATTTCTGTCACAATTTCAAGCTAAACGGGACTCTTATTTTGACGGATTGTCGTGAAGACCTTTGAGTTTCTGTGTGTATATGATTACAACCATAGTTTTTGTCAAATGAATTGGTAAAAAGCCGGTAAAGAGACTCTCAGAGCGGCAGTTCATGTGTTCATGTCCTCGTATAGTGAGATGACAGATGGTGAAAACTCAAATCTCGAATGTTTTAAACCTTTTATCAGCTGATTAAAATCACTAATGGAGTCTAAACTCACATTATGTACCAGTTCAGCAGCAAATAAACACCCAAGCAACAGAAGAGCAATTCATTAGAGATAGACGGAGGGTTATTAAGCGTTTAAGGAGCAATTATTCTGTTAAAACTGACAACAGTGTAATGGCAAACAATGACAATTGTGTATACGAGTGTTTGTGAGAAACATGGGTATAATTTAACTGACTGGAGAATACCTCAATGATTTTACATCTCAGCAAAAGCGTGACATTTTTACCAAACACTGATTCGTGACAATCTAACACGCTAGAGGGAGAGCGACCCCTGCAGGCCACAGTCAAGAATGGCACATCCTGAACACAATCTAATAAAAAATGTATACAATCTAACCTAAACAAATACATAGAATACATCCTAAACACTGCCGTAGCGACTAAACTGTTAATACTAATTCAAGCATTAAAAGCATTTTTTTTCACTCATCCATGATAATTAGTAATAACAGTCAGACTGATAGTCTTCTGTCATGGTGAAGTCCTCACCTGATCTCTAGTGTTTGTGTGTTACTGGTGCATTTGGTGGGGACGTCAGAAAGGTCTTGCTCCATGGGCTCGTCTCCGTTAATCAGTCCAGACTCCAGTTTGCTTTTTTCCTCTTCAGTGGCCTGGAGCTCAGGAACCAGAAACTCCTCTGGCCTGAGGGTCAGAGGTCAAAGGTCATTCGTCAGAAAATACAGAATTGATACATAAATATTACACAATAAACATAAATCAGAGCGTTTTACAGGGAAATAATAATACATATCCTCAGGGATTCACAAAATATACTGCTTTTTATTAGCTGATAGAGTAAATATAAGCACAAACCCATGAATACTACATAAATATTACCATCACTGTACTTCACTGTAAGGGGAAGAACTCAAATTCATGTACATTTATGGATTTGGCAGATGCGTTAATCCAAAGTGATGCACATTGCATTTAAAGCAGTGATATTTTAGTATTGAATTAGCTTAAAAAATTTAACATAAAATGTTATGTTAATTTTAGTTACATTTTAGTAATTTTGTTATGTGCTTTTGTCATTTTATTATATATTTTTTTCAAATATTGCCATTTAGGTTTTTTTTCTTTCTTTATATTCAATTTTAGTCCGTTTGTTATTAGTTATTTCCAGTTAATAATTCTAGTGCTTCAACTTAAACTTATTTCAGTTTATCGCCAATGCAACATATCTAATTTTTGTTTTTCAAGTAATATTTATATTAGCTTTATTTTGATTAACAAATGCTTAAGTAGTTTTAGTTTAGTTAAAAATAATAACCCTGAAGATGAAACTAAGCATTTTGAAGGAAAGAAAACAAGGCATATCCTCAGGGATTCATAAAATATACTAGTAAATATGAGCACAAACCCTTGTAATACTGCATAAATACCATGCTATTACCATCTGATTCCATCACCTCACTTTAAGGGGAAGAACTAACTCATTTACATTCATGGATTTGGTAGATGCTTCCATCTAAAGAGATTTCCATTGCATTCAAGCTACACATTTGATCATTTTATAATTCGTCTTGTTCACCTGATGATTTCTCCGTACTCATCCCATTTGATTCGCTCCTCGTGTGTAGGGAACATGGGGTAGGACTTCTTGGCCTGTTTGAAGAAGCTGCCCTTCCTCCCGCCCTCGCCCTTCATCATCAGGTCGTGATGTTTGGTCTTCACCACCGCCGGCTGCTCCAGATCGTCCTCCATATCGCTCTCATCGCTCGAGTCCATGTCCACCCTGACCAAGAACACAGAATGCGGTTACTGAACCTCAAATGCAAAGCTGTGAATTAGATCTGAACAGATCATTGAACTTGTGAAATGGCTTAATGAGATTATTAAACCACAAATGGCTGAGATCACCATCAACGAGCCGTGAAAGTGAAGAAACGACAACAGAAAAGGGTGGTTGACTGCTTTTCTCAGCATTGTTAGGTTAAAATCTATATGAAAGTATAAAGTAAACTGTATATTTTTGGTTTTTCACCATTTTTAATGACCTTTTTGAATCCTGTAGTTAATTTAAATGGTGTGATTTTTAAACGCAGAATTATATATATTCTCTTAATTAATGTGGGGTCATAACTGACTGTATAATTACTTTAAAATGTAGTTTTAGACAAAGTATAGCATATGGCAGGATATTATTAGGACATATCTGTATTTTTAAACAAATACAGTAAATGCAGGTATGGTAAGCAAAAGACGCTATTTTTCATTCGGTTCACTTGTTTTGGTTCTAAATTGGTTCTTTTAATGAGCATAAATGTGAACAGAGCGTGGGTAAAATATGAATTCATTTGGAGAAAAGGGTTTTGCACACCCTGATCAATATGAGAGCTGCTGTTTCGCAGCGGCAGCAGGAGATGTTGAATGTTTAACATAACTTTTTGACCCAGTCGTGCAGCTCTAGCATGAGAGATTCATACAATATTTATAGCTATAGTTTTTTTTTCAGTGAGGATCTGTCCTTTGAATATTTGCAGAGGATTACCCACACTACACTTGATAAGTGCTGTAAGAAAGACTTGGCTTTGATCCACACAGAATGCACTGCTTATCAAACCGTTTTTCATTCTGACAGTATTTTAGTCACACATTTCCACTCACTCTTTCGCCTGCTCCAGTTTTTTGGCAGCTTCTTTCTTCATTTTCTCTTTCTCCAAGTACTCCTCTAGTTCTCGTCCTTCCAGTCGGCAGCGTTTTCTTATCTGGTTTAGTTAAAGAAAAGAAAAAAAGCTTCAAAATAACAAGTCAAACATATCAGGCGCTGCACAGTCCCATAGTTACAGTGCACATCCACTGGCTATTCACTGATCATCTGAAACATACCGCACACAAAAACTGAAAAATCAAAAGCACTACAGAAGAATAACTAATCACAGAAATTTGTGGGATCAAATCGTTGATATTCAGAGATTTGTCTGAGAGACGTAATAAGCAAACTAGTTACATACAAGCAAGACCGATTCAAATAAAGTTATTGTAGTTTTTGGTAACACTCATGATTAATAAAGTCATTGTCTTCTCATAGGATAAGGCCCCACAGTCTCATGAATAATTATTAGATGCGTCATCGATGTACTATAGTGTTTCGCCATGTCACATCCTGTGATGTTGACATGATGTAGATATTAAACCTGGAAGACGAAAATATCACAAACATTTTTTTCTCCTGAAATTAAAATTAATGTTAACAATTAAAGTCTATGAAATAAATAATACTTTTTTTACTTTTGGACAGTTCTGATCACAAAGTCACATTCACAGCTAATTTATATTAGGGGTTGAACGACTTCAGATGTTTTAAAATCAACATTAATGTGATGAAAGTCGAGTCGATGTTGACTAGTCGCTGATGATGTCATTAATGATCGAATAAGCCTGAACCTCGAGCTGAGACTGACTATTGCTTAGCTTATCAGCTTATTTTATCAGTTCTTTTGTCTTTGGGTCATTGTATTTCCCACAGATTTCTGCTCGTTCTAAATCAGATACAGATAAAGTAGCACAGTAAAGATTACATGTATATGAATGCATTAGTGAAAGAGCGACTGCGTGTAAATTAATTACACCTGGCAGTCTCTCTACTAATAGTGAAAATGTGGGTTTTAGTTCATAAGAAATATATGCTACAACTTTTCAGTTTCTAAGCTATTTTATGTGTTGATAATACATTTCTGCGCTACTGAATGTTTCTGTGCGTGTGATCTGCAATCTACTGTCTGTATGTGTGTGTGTTACAATGCAGCAGCGCATTAGTTCAGAACAGCAGTTAATTACGTGTACAATAATCTGTTTAAAACATGCATTCACCTGATCAATTTTGAGCACCCAGATGGTATGATCAAAGATATCTTGTGGAGCGCACTCAGAGTGCATTTATTTGTCATTTTAACTGTTGGAAACAGAGTGTCTTTTATAGATTTCTTATCCTGTTGCGCCCTCTATAGGCCATGATCAGCAACTAGTCGATGTCAAGCGTCATGGCAGAGCATTAAAGTTGTCTAGTCTTTGCATCTCCTAGTAGACGACAACCGTCACAGAGTCTGCAACACTTTATGACGTCCCTACAGAAGGACTAACATGTTTATCTTTTTTTCAGTCATCCACGTCAGGTTACATCACATCTGTGACTTTGACCAATAAGAGCACAGAAGCTCTTCCGTACATGGAAAAGGTGGAGCTAAGGAAACAATACTCCTACCTTTATGATGTTTCCTCAAGGGACTACCATGACAAAGTGATAAAAGATAAATGCTGATGAACAATAGCCAAGGCGCTTCAGCAACCCGGTGAGCACTGGAATTAGCATTAATCTAACACGCCGCTTTGGTAGCCATTGTTTGTTTACGCTCTTGTTTCCGGAAGTCAGTCGCTGCGTCCGAAATCGCGTACTCTCTAAATAGGTACTACATTTGAATTTGAATTTACTTTGCGACCATTAAACAAGTATGTTCTATATAGTATGAATATGGGTAATATGAATGAAATTCGGATGTATTACATCCACCATGTTGTTACTGTCATGTGACCTACCAGCACCAGTTGCTTCGCTTCACTGCCATTCATAAATCCTCTACATGGTCTCATGGGATAGTAAAGTGTCCATCATGTGCACACTTCAGAATCTCAGCGGAAGGAGTAGGTCATCCGGGGACTTTTCACCTACTGTTTTTCGAATACTATGTAGTCGGACATACTACTCTGTTGTACGGTTTTTCGCCCTCAGTAGGGAAGCATCTGATTTCAGACGCAGCAAGTGACTAGTTCCGCCTTCTTGATGACATCACATATGTTGTTAAAGATGGCAAGAGCCTTAGTGCTCAATTCTGATTTTTTGTATCGCTGTTCATATTTTTTTAAAGGGCCAATATCAGATTCCAGTGCGAATAGATCATGGTCCTGAACTAACCGTATGCTCAAAAGAGCGATAAAAAGACGGCAGACGCAGCAAGCTGTCATACAGAACTAAACACGCAGGACATTAAAGTGAGCGATTACACGTTTATTTATATTGTGATCTGCCGCAGAAGCCAGCGAATTTGTGCACAATCAATATAAAAAGAAGAGGATGTGGGGAAAAAAAAGATCAGAGCTTTTAAACATTTATTATACGAGCCCTCATGTTTCGCTTGTATATAGAGCGTGCAAAACATCTGACCTGTATCTTATTTATTTTGACACATATGAAAGTGGCACAAATCAGAATTGAAAAGATCAGATTCCATGTGAATTGTGCAGTTCACACTGTCATCAGAAAAACACATCTGAGTCACATGTGAGCAAAAAAAAAAAAAAATCAGATTTGGGCCACATTTGCCTGCAGTCTGAAAGTAGCCAAAAATGGCATAATCTGTCATAACCGACAAAAATATTGTGTAGTCTGAACCCCGGCATAAGTAGTCAGTTCTTAGCCAGAAAAAGCTGGTCTAAAAATGTAGGGGCCTCAC
Organism: Rhinogobio ventralis; assembly: GCA_039654625.1. NCBI lineage: Eukaryota > Metazoa > Chordata > Actinopteri > Cypriniformes > Gobionidae > Rhinogobio > Rhinogobio ventralis. The sequence goes on along the minus strand of CM077210.1, from coordinate 35,601,007 downwards.
CTCCAGGTCCATCCTCTTCTCCCCCGGGTTATCTATGAGGTAGCGGGCCAGTGTCCCAGGTGTGGTCCTGTAGGTGAGGATAACCGAGTTCTTGGCGTCCTGGCACCACTGTATGAAGAGCTCCCGTGAGAAACCCGACTCCAGATCGGGCTGACTGCACAGAACCACCTTCGGACTGGGCACGCGGGACAGATCGGCCAGGCTGTGACAGAGCGAGAGGTGGCGGAACTGGAAAGGGTTGTTCCGCTTGTCCTCGAAGCATCGCATCAGTTTATCGCTCATCCACTCGACCTGTGAGAGAACATGAGAACTCGTGCTGTGATGGGAACGTTAGATCTGAGATATGAAATACTGAGAAATTTCAGTGACGTAGGATTGATATTGGGATGACTGGGATTTTGTTGATACAAAACTTCAAATTAAACAATGTTTTGTGCTTTTGGCTGGTTTTTAAGCTTTTCATATACTTTATATTCTGTGCAGTGGTTAGTTCACAGCAGTAACAAAAATGAACCGCTGTGTGTTGCTCAGAAATAAAGTTCTTTTACATTTATAATTGACAAAATAAAGCAAAAACAGACAACATTGTTTCAACTCAAAATGTTAACTTACTGTTTATTGAACTATTTTACATATTGAAATCAATATGACATTTGCAATCATGCTGATATTCTGGAAAAAACTGCACTCTTGCATGTGTGATATTGATTTTAATATATAAAATAGTTCAATATCATTTGATATAAATATAAGACAAAAGTCACAGGGGAAAATGGCCCTGTATATCTAAAGGCTACATCATGCAATAAAGCGTGCATTCTCAAGGCGTTTTTTTTTTTTTACATACTCTATAATGTCAGCTCACAAATTTAAAACAACAATTTCAGTATTATCGTAGACAAAACAAATCACACACTTGGGACTTTGAGAACTCCACCACATTGTAGCTGACGTTGTTGAGCAGGGCGAGCGAGTAGACGCCCAATCCTGCGTCTTTGGTCCTCCAGATCTGATCCAGGAGCTGAGCCAGCTCCAGCACTCGTCCCGCCGTATCCACTGCGATGAGCACATTCCCGTCACCACGGAGAGTCTCCATGACATTGGCTGGAAGAGAATGTAGAATGTCAGAACAGCATTAGGAAATCTGGTTCACTGTAGCAGTAGGTTTGATAAGTTCTCCTCATCAAAATTACGTTTGGCCAAACTATTGGGTTTGTTTGAACTTACTAAGCAGTTGCTCGTCACGTTGTTTCCTGCGAGGCTGTACATACGAGGCGTTGAAGGAGTCTGTGATGAGGAGAGACGGTCTGCTGACGGTCTCCAGGGAGCAGCCGTTCAGATGACTGAGAGGACACAGCAAACATTATGTAAAATTTGGTTTAATCTACACCTGGCCCTTGTTTACAGCTGGTATTAAGATGCGTTTTGGCCGACTGGATCACAAGTAGACGAGGGAGACACATTCCCGCTTACACCTGGTGTTTTAATCCGTCTCTTTTGTCCACTTTCATCCACTTCTGTCCTGATTTCTTTGAGGGGAGGGTCTATGGGCGGGTAAATGTATGGGCTTTTTCAGATCTAATGGGCAAAATAAGCTCACGCAATTTACATATTAACACACCAGGACACGACAGTAAAACACACAGAGAGCATCAGCTTTAGTTTTTGCTCTGACAGCCACAAGACCAGCCGAACGCTGCGTGTGTGTGTGTTAGAAATCAGGAATGGTGAGAGAACATTGTACTCTGTATGTTTTTCATCTTCAAACCAAACTTGCGTGCGTCTCCAGTCGATAAAGTTTAAATCCCGTCTGGCTAGCGCGCTTTCTGTAATGTTTACGCATTGGGTCAGTAGATGGTCTTTTGTGGCTGTTCAAACACATTCGACAACATGAACGTTTACTCTGCGAAAGCTGAAGTAGAATGTGTTTTCGACTACCTCTGGAAGTGGTCGAAAGTGGACAAGCTCAAAATGTTTTAGACCGTTTACATCTGTATTTAGCGTCGTCCACTTGTGATTAATACCAGGTGTAAACAAAAATCGAAAATGCCTCAGATATTTAAAATCTGTAGTTAATTAAATTTTTTATTAAAGATACTTTATTATCTGATTTTGAATGCGTAATATAGTAGAACAAGTCCCGTCTGAGACGTGCGCTTATGACTGTACGCATTGGCTGTTCCAACCTGAAATACAACATCATTTATGCAAAAGTTCAGACCAGATGTGGTTGCCGATTCGAAATGTTATTTAAATGTGAGTGTTGCAAGCAGTTTTTGAGATTTCCCCATTCAAATAGAAAGACTTGGATGCCTGAAATAGCCACTCAGAGACATTGCAAATATGGCCGCTAAGTGAACAGACTTTCCATGATTTACAGTTAACAGAAATATTAAGCATTGATCAGTGAACATACATAGAGCATTCAAATTTGGCAAATGTAGCTCAAGGCTGCTTGAATGGTGTGCAAAAACCAATGAGGTTCATTCTCGTGTGTCACGAGCACATGCAAGAACCAAGCTTCTGTTTATGTTGGCTGATCAATGTTTATATGTTTATATGTTCATATAAAGTGATCATATCTCTTCAGAAGACCTGGGTTAAACCGCTCGATTCATATGGATTTATTTTCTAATCTCTTTATGAATGTTTTGAAGCATCAGATTTGTGTGAACTTTCAATAGAGGGACAGAAATCTCTCAGATTTCATCAAAAAGATCTTCATTTGTGTTTCAAAGATGAATGTCTTATGGGTTTGGAACGACAAGAGGGTGAGTTAATGATGACAGATTTGAACCATTCCTTTATGAAGTAAAACTTTCTGATGCTACATTCATGTACAGGTGATTTCTTCCATACTTACATCTCCCTCTTGTGGTTGAAATCTACAGCATAGATGATCTCTTCCTCGCCATCCTTCACTATTTTCCAGATAGTGCCACCAATCATGTGACCCGCAGGAAGTGGGGTGATGGACAGGCCGTGACCTTTTCCTGTTCATTAATAAATTATGATTAACTTTCAAGATACCAAAAAGGACACATTATCAGATGTTATGGAGAATTAAAGCTTCATAATTTCTGAGGACATGTTTTCTTGCATCTCACCTTTCAGGTTGACGATCTGAGAGTATTTCAGCTGCTGGATTTTGTCAAATGCTGAATCGACATCATCCAGTGTAAACAGAGAGAAATCTTCTGTGTTGTGTCGTGACTGAGATCAAACAAGATGGAACATAATTAATGTTTCATCATCAGAATATTTCTCTGCCTCATTCTGATACTTGTGTTGAACACAACAAAACATTTTTATATGGGGATTCCAAGTTCAACTAACAGTGAATCATAACAAGTCTATGATTCACAGATCTCTGTGAAAGTAAAAAAAATTAATAAAGAGTGGTCATATTACAACCCATACTGCATTGTGGCTTTATTTTCATGATAATTAAGCATATTTTAGCCCTCAAATTTGAATTTCCCTAATGCAAAAGAAAAACCTTTATCATTACTGTAATGCAAAAAAATTATTAAAATAATATATAATATGTTATACTGAATTTATGCTGATTTTTTTTTACTGCACAAAAAAATTGATTACAGTAATGAGAAGCATTATTGGGAATAATGCAAATTCATTCTACTCAAAAGTTAAACATCTGGACGCATTAGAGTATTAAATGGTTTTGAGGGAAATATGCTTAACTGTCATGAAAATAAAAATCCTACCAGTCTAAAAATTGGGTTTGTTTTCTTTATGCAAAAAAAAAAATGTTTTTATTTTATTTTTATTTTTATATTAATTTTAGGGTGAAAGTCACCCATTTAAACAATCACTCAAATAAACAAAAAAAAACCAATTCAAACTTATGTTCAAAACAAACATAAAATCATTTTAAGCTTCATATTCAAGAATTTCAAATAGCCTGCCATCATTATAGGGCTAAAAAATGTATTCTTAAAATTATAAATCTTAACATTATGATTTTTTAAATAAAACCATTTTTATTAGATTATTAAAATTATTTCATGTTGGTTATTAATGTATATGTGAATGGTTTCATTTTTGTTTATTTGACTTTTATGTAACATTATATAAATGTTGCCATAAGCATGACCTGTCAATTTTTTTTTTGTAAACTACTAATTTGACAATTTAAAAAAAAGAAGCATTTCAGATTCATAAAACAATCATAAGCAGTGTTTCATTTGAAACCCGTCGATCTCACCTGATAGAGATCGTACATGAACATCTGGCCCATCTTGTAGACGGGGATGGTGGCGTAGATGGTGCAGTTGAGCCCCAGTTTGCCCACAGCGTACGGTAAAGCGCCCAGATGCAGATGATCAGGGTGAGAGAGCAGCACGGCGTCCACCTGATGGACATACCTGACAGAGACAGGACGGCAAATACACATCACAATCACATACAGCAAATTATATAAATAACACCGCCTCACTGTCAAACTATCGTACCGCTTCAGGGAATCTATGATGTCCATGGAGAAACTTTCATCCCAACCACAGTCCAGCAGGAAACGGAACTCATCCACCTGTAACAGGTAACACAGAGCCGATTCCTCCTGGACTCCAGATAGAGCCGTCAGCTTGATGATGGACGTCATTCTGCCGTCTGACCGATGGATGGACACAAGAGATCATCAGTAAATAACCACCACAAACCCATCACATTTAATATGTTTTAACAACCAAATGAATAGTTCACAAAAACTTTTTTAATAAAAAAATACCATAACCATGGTATTCTTTGAAGCAGATGTAAATAACATGGTATATAAATATGCAAGTCATTCGGTTAGGGATGCACCGATATGAAAAATTTGGCCAATACCAATAACCGATAATTCTTTATATTTGAAAACCGATATATTGGCCGATAAATCTAAATCTGAAGTTTTATATATTTTTTGAGTGTCTGATTACAAAATCAAAAGTCTCACCATTAAAAGCCATGTCCCAAGCACACAATTATAATGTTCTCATGATAATTTTATGTAGCCTATATGACAGACATGTGTTGCACTCAACTGTACTTTCCTTTTTTGAAGTGCATATTTCAAGCAATTCAAAACCATCATTTATCGGCTTTAATATATCGGTCAATTTGTCTTGGCCGATATTTCGTGCATCACTACATTCGGAACAATAGTACGACCATGTTTTTAAATGTTCGTAAATCCACTGTATTGTAATGGTACATGTACCACAGTAATACCATGGTACACTTTTCAGTACATTAGAATACTATGATACATGAATATGACAAGAATACATAACCATAACAATGGTATTTATCCAAATACCATGTTATTAGTATCTGACACCAGCACTGTACCGTGGTACCACCACAGTAGGCTTTGTAAACAAGATTCATATATCCAATTATAACACAATACTAATAAATATGTTAATAAATACTAAAAAAAAATATATATATATATATATATATATATATATATATATATATATATATATGCAGGTAAAATAAGAGCAGTGTGTAGTGAACTGTAAACTGCAAGTTTAACGAGAAGAGGCAAAGAATGAATGAATATGAGTATTCATGAGCTTTCACACACTATACAATTTCAAAACTTTAGGATACATCTGACATTTAAACAATCTGAACTCATTGAAAAAACATAGCAGCCAAACAAATTAAGAGATTATCTTTAAAAATGGACTTCATTTATGTACATAAACACTTGCATACCCGTATCTTGTTATATCCCTTTTGATTTCAGCAGGTTCGGTCACTAATAACTGTTGAAATGTGCTGAAAAATCATATTAATGTTTCAGATCGGCGGCATGAGATGAGACCAGCAGCCATTACCGCCGCTGCCGACGTCACTAGACTCTACCACTGACAGCTTGCAGGGGTGCTTGCAAATAACTAACAAAAGTCTCGTAAACGATGCATACCTATTTGTTTTACACATAATACATTTGGGTTAAATATATCTCTACAATGTAGTTTTTTATAAGAATTTTTTTGTTGTTGTTTGGATGTAATAATTCTTCAGCCTTTCAAACGGTAAAAAAACATCCAAATAATAGCAGAATTTATAAACATTTATTTATTTAGGATTTGATATCAACTTCAATGTTTGATATTTTGCACTTTTTTAAAAATGCAAATAGATATAAAGACCTTGCTTTTTATTTTAAACGTTGCATAGCAGAGGAACGGTAACTTATAGCACCTCCCTTCAAACTGTCATGATGATAGTTGGTACAGTCCAACGCCCTCTAACCCTTCCTGCTAATGCTGCTGTGCTAATAAACAGAGAAAACTAGCGGCAGGTAAATTACTTTAAATTCATTTATATATTTAACTAATAACGTGTTTTTATATTTGATTGTGAATATTCAAGTTAAGTAAACGTTTGTACGAGTTTTCTGCTGAAGTAATGACAGTTTAAGTCTCTATGAGGACAGTAGCAGATAATGTGGACGCGGGCCCAGAACGGTCACCTTCACGTCAACACAAACATTGTGATTTTTTCATTTTGACATTTGTATTTCGACCTGTTTAATCTGATTCAGTGTATATTAATGAGGTGAGACCGAATTTTGTAGACAGACAGATAAATGAATGTTGCAGAATTACTGTTTTTCCGTGTCTTTCACTTCACATGGCTGGCATCATAATCATATAATAACACTCATGATCTCTTCATCACGGCACCTGTTAGTGGGTGGGATATATTAGGCAGCAAGTGAACATTTTGTCCTCAAAGTTGATGTTAGAAGCAGGAAAAATGGGCAAGTGTAAGGATTTGAGCGAGTTTGACAAGGGCCAAATTGTGATGGCTAGACGACTGGGTCAGAGCATCTCCAAAACTGCAGCTCTTGTGGGGTGTTCCCGGTCTGAAGTGGTCAGTATCTATCAGTTTGTTGTGTATGGGGCTGCATAGCCGCAGACCGGTCAGGGTGCCCATGCTGACCCCTGTCTAACGCCGAAAGCACCAACAGTGGCACGTGGGCATCAGAACTGGACCACGGAGCAATGGAAGAAGGTGGCCTGGTCTGATGAATCACATTTCGCTTACCTGGGGAACACATGGCACCAGGATGCACTATGGGAAGAAGGCAAGCTGCCGGAGGCAGTGTGATGCTTTGGGCAATGTTCTGCTGGGAAACCTTGGGTCCTGCACCCATGCGTATGTTACTTTGACACGTACCACCTACCTAAGCATTGTTGCAGACCATGTACACCCTTTCATGGAAACGGTATTCATTGGTGGCAGTGGCCTCTTTCAGCAGGATAATGCATCCTGCCACAAAGAAAAAATGGTTCAGGAATGGTTTGAGGAGCACAACAACGAGTTTGAGGTGTAGACTTGGCCTCCAAATTCCCCAGATCTCAATCCAATCGAGCATCTGTGGGATGTGCTGAACAAACAAGTCCGATCCATGGAGGCCCCCTCTTGCACCTTCAGGGGTCTAGTGGAGTCCATGCCTCGACGGGTCAGGGCTGTTTTGGCAGCAAAAGGGGGACCAACACAATATTAGGTCATAATGTTATGCCTGATTGGTGTATGTAATGTAGTCCACATTATAGACCACAATACCAGTCAAAAGACACATCTACATATTCATTGTTATTATTTATTTGTTAAATATGACCAAAGCAGAAGTCTTTAGATCAAAAGGTGATGAGAAGCATACATTGAACTTAAGTCAAGTGTGTCCAAACTAGTGTACATAAGAGGTGAAGTGAAATCATTCAACTTTATCATTAATTTGTCTTGTCTTTAATCGTAGGCATCATGGTGAACTTCGCAGCAGCGATTCGTGAGCACTGGGTCAATATTCTGGTCCCTCTGGGTTTCGTGGTCGGGGTTTATCTGGACCGATGGAATGATCAGAAACTCACAGCATTCAGGAACAAGAGTGCTTTATACAGCAGGTCGTATGACATCTTATAAAGACGTCTTAAAGTCATAGTGTGTCTTTGCAAATGAATGATTTCTGAATGTGTGACTCTGGTTTCAGGGAACTGAAGCCGGGCGAGCAGTACACCTGGAAGTGAGACTCCTGCTGTGATATTTATTGGCCCCTCTGCCCAGAATGTGTATATTGTCTGTTCAGCCACTGTGTCAGCATGTTGGCTCAATAAATGTTGCATTTAGTTCTGTAATGCCTTGTAGTTTTTATTTACACAACGAGTGATGGGACATTTTGTTGGCTTCTATTTGTCACATTACACCGGATGGCTCCGACCACATTGAAATTGAATTAGTCCAAACTCTTGCTCCACATTGCAATCATATAACATCAGATCAATTCTGATTTGATGTGATTTCGTTGCATCATTACATTTTTGGGTCACACTTGGTACCTTTGCAGTCAAGTGACGAAAGCCTTTTTTTCAGGAAAATCAATATTTTTGTTCAAAATTTGTAGAATTTTGGGGGGATTTTATGATACTATGCAATTATCAAATTTTTATGAGCTATTTTTTAAAATGGATATATTTTTTAAATTATTTTTCAATAAATGCACTGTTTCAGGTTAAAATAGAGTGAAGGCCTCCATCAATAGTGCCATCTGGAGGCGTTAAAAAAATATAAACTTGTGTAATGTCATGGTGTAACCTGTATAGCTGCCTATATAGAGGCTTTTAGATTCCCTATAATTTATGTTTTATAAGCAAATACTATGATTGGCCTGGAGGTTGTGTGTGTAAGAGAGAGAATGGGAGTCTCTTTTTTTTTTTTATTTAACATTCTTAATTTGCTCTTGCATTCTTACCAGTTCATTTGTGTGTGTGGGTGTCTATTATACACTTAAATAGTTTTGGAGATTAACTCCTTCATTGCTGTTTTTTTTTTTTCTTTTTTTTCAAATAGCTGTAGTTTGTTCCACCAAAAGATTCTCTGAGTTTTCTATTTCCCATTAATTTACTATGTCAGTCATTTTTGACCACGAAGGTACCAGGGTGTTATTTTTTTTCATTAATTTTTTTGTGACCCTTTAATATATCTGAATCATGTCTGTGATTTTTTTTCATGATTCACATAGATGACAAAAGTCACCAAGTGTCATCCCATTCTGATGAAGCAAAAAAAAAATATATATATAAAATGGCAGTTCTGACCGAAGAGGCCCACGTGGATACACACACTCACATTTAACATAGAGCTGTTTAACAAATAAAAGAAACCTCAAAAATACTCTTCAGATTGCTTTCAAAATATGTTTTATACACTGGATAATTTTATTTTTAAAAAATTGTAGTTTGAACAGATGACAAGCATATGATGTAGAACCCTCATTTTCCTTCGCCAACAAATAAATGTTTTTATTCAGCTGTCAAAGGTTTGGCGGTGTGGATCAGTCCCTTCTCAAAGAGCAGCTCGGCCAGAGACATCTGCAAAATGAGATTCATTTCAAACACAACATAACACATGCATAAATACATAAATGCAATTTCAACAGGTCATATGGGGCTATAACAAATCAATGCATTACCTTAGCCTCCGCAGTCTCACATGGTAAACTGGCCACAGAAACAAACTTGGGGTATGAATGAATCAGAAACTCCATGGCATCTATGTGCTGTTCAAACACATGATCAGTCAAATGCTGAATAAAGGTAAAAACTGCAGTCATTTGAGACAAGAGTGCAGGTTTACCTCTGCTTTCATCTCAATGTTCTTGGGCTCTTCTTTATGATAGACTCTAGAGTTCTCAGTAGTGTAATAAAGATGCACAGTGTCTCCATCACTGCACAACCTATCAAGACAAGTTTATCCCAACAAAACAACTAAATGAATGTGCATCTTTAACTATACATTGTCATATAATCAGCCATCTGGTCAGTTATATTTCGAGGCATCCAAAGTTCTCTCATCACATTCAAATCAGACTGCAAACTCACTTCATGCACCTTAAAATAAAGTCAAATATAATGTCTTTTGCTCTGTAGACTGATAAGTGTTACAGGAAAATAATGTTCTGGATGAGGTACCTTGCAGCTCCGGCCCGTATCAGTCTGATTTGGGTTTGGCCCTTCAGTTCAACAGCCACATCAAGGGCCTCACCTTCTCCCCATCGAGCAGGAGCCCCGTACACACTGCCGGCCTTCTCCTCTACAAAACACACACAAATGCATTTTATTGAATGGATAAACACAGAGCTTATATTATTGCAATATCTGATACATACAACACAAACACTAGTTTTGAGATAGGGTCCTATAATGCCCCTTTTACAAGATGTAAAATAGGTCTCTGATGTCCCCAGAGTGTGTATGTGAAGTTTTAGCTCAAAATACCCCAAAGATCATTTTTTATAGCATGTTAAAACTGTCATTTAGCAGCTAGCAGCTGTGATTACCTCACACAGACACGCACTGAAAATGTCAGAAACTGTTCAGCCTTTTATGTTCAAACCAGAGTCGGACAATGATGGAGAGACGCAAGAAGAAGTGACGAGACAGGACGTTTCTGAATGGTTAGTTGATGAATTTATGGAGCTGATGTGGAGTTAACTATCCTCAAGTCATTGATTAGCATATTCTGTCATGATAATCTATAAATCGCTGGTGTGGGAACTGTTGTAAGATGCACAGAGCCAGAGAATATCTGCTGCATGAAGAGAGAACAGGTATAGTTTAGTTTAATTACGGTTATAACTTATGTTGTCATCTTGCTTTATGACTTTCTATTGCATTTGTGTTCGTACTGGATTGCAATAAATGTTAAAGACGGATGTGACAGCTTGAGCGACTCCCAAATCTGCTCGACTACAACAACTCTTCCTCTTCTCAACATGGCCTTTGTTGCGTGTTCCCGGGGCGGGGTTTATGTACATTTTAGAAGAAGCTCGTTGTAGTCCCTACCAACCATTTGTTGTAGTTCTCCCTCTAATATCTCCCTTTGCTTTGAACTTTGAGCGTCGTAACTTTGCAGATGTTGTTTATGCTCAAACAGCAACATTACACACTAACTAACATTAAAAAAGTTAAATAAATCATAACCAACCACCCCTTTAAAGCAAATATCCCTATATGTTTTGGTGTGTTATTCATAGTTGTCAGTCATGTAACTTTCGCAGAGACCTGGAGGATAAAACATCCATAGAACTGCAGCACAGGCCTATCAATTTTCCATGTGTTTCAAGCCACAAATATTTAATCACTTTTCAAAAGAAGAAAAACAAAAAATATGTGGACATAATGTAAGTTTTGGGCACTTGTGATAGTATTTCAGTATTTCAATCACTAAAAACAGCGAGATAGTCTAAAACACTTAATGTAAAAAAAACACTTAACATACCCATATATACTAAAACAGTGCTTTTAAAAGATCAAATTCAGTATATACCTTATTGATGATGCATACCATATACAGGTGTGGAACACTAAATGCTTGCATTCATATTCTGGGTGCATGTACAGAGTATGCATCATCAGTAATATGTATTTTGAATTGGTCTTTTAATATCACTGTTCTACTACATTAGTACTGGTGAAAACATCTGGCACGCAGCGGAGGAAAGCCTTGTTTTGCCTTCCAAGTGGTGCGTTCCTATATGTGTGTGACGTCACGTGAAAACTATGAATTGTAAAACTCACCAGCGTTCAGCAGAGGTGGAAGGCAGTCGTGCACAAAGTCTTTGCCTTTCTGATCTACAGCAGCATCAACTGGAGCAAAATGTATCAGCTTCTTCATCAGGCCCTGAACGTGTGCAATGAATTTGTCTCTTCGTGGGTCTTCCTGTTCACATGCACAAATCATTTCAGTGTTAATATAGATCAGGAATGAACAGATCGGAGCTTGTGCATTAATGGAGTGTAAACACAAGTACCTTCTCTGAGTTCTGAACTCCCATGAACTGAAGGTAATCGAGCGGCAGCCCCTTCCTGAACTCAACATCATCTTCCATCGCAATCTCCAGAGCTGCTGGCATCAACTGCAAATCAAATATATTCACTCAAGTGACATACCATTGAGCGAATCTTACATTGAAATATACGGATCACATTTCACCCCAAAAATCAAAAGAAATCCAAGTTCTCATTCATATAATAAATAAATAAAATACAAAATTATTGTATCATCCTTTTAAGACACTTTATTTATTTTTATAATTATTTTTTAATTGTATTCTTAAAAATGTAATTCATAATTTAAATTGAAAAACTAAAATCTTTAAAAAAATCTAAATTGTTGAGTGAGTCTTAAAAAAAAAAAAAATCTAGAAAAGAATAAGATAAAAGAAATACAGGAATTAAATTATCCTACAACGGAGAATTAGGAAAGGAGGATTTAGATGCGTTTAATTTTAATGAAACAGGAAAAAAATCTTCAAAAAAATCTTAAAGGGATAGTTCACCCAAAAATGAATATTCTCTCATCATTTACTCACACTCATGCCATCCCCAATGTATGACTTTTTTATTCAGGTAAACACAAACAAAGATTTTTAGGATTGGATTTTTAGATTTTTAGATTTTCAAAGATTGAGTCCATATAATGCAAATGAATGCTTGATGTTTGAAAAACCACACACAGCAATCGTGACAGTAATCTATACGACCCCAGTGGATGAATCAATGTCTACTGAAGCCAAATGAATCATGAATCAAAAAATTCATTTTTAATAATATCTCATAATTTGTCATCAGGTATATTCAGCTGCTGTCACTTTAAGACCTGACGCACGGATCCATTATACTGTTACACATGCGTTTTCTTTCTCAACTGTTTACATTCACTTATAACATAACTGACTGCAGGAATGAGTAAAATGAGTAAATGAGTAAAATTGAGTAAAATTATGAGCAATATGCGCAATCCCACGGCAAAATTCAAGCCCTGTAACAACAATATTCATCCGGGGTGAGTGAGTGAGGGGAGGCGGGTTTGTGCGTCACTCGCTGTCAGAGAGATGAGAGAGAAAGCACAGCTGGTATCATGTGTCTGCAGAAAATGAGTGTTGGGAGTTTCAGATATTTCATTATCGATATGCATTGAAAAATCTATGTTTTTGCCAACACTACATTGCACTTAGTTTATTATTTCAGATGCCTTTTTAAAAGATTTCAATTGAAAAAATTTTATATTATTGGTGGGTGTTAATGTCAAGCCCTGAGTGATTTTAAACTCTTATAAACCATCACATGAGGGCGAGTAAATAATGAGAGAATTTTCATTTTGGGGTGAACTATCCCTTTAATGGCCCTAAAATAGATTCATTTTCTTTAAGTAAAATGTATTAAAATGTTTTTTTTTGTGTGAAGATGTTTTGACAGTTTTGGTGAAATTAATTTATCATTCACAGCACAGGATCAAGAAGTTAAGTCTTGTACTTTCAGAAGCAGATCTCCCCAGCTGTTCCTCTGATAAGAGGAGACGGTGATGTGCAGCGAATGAACGTCGGGCAGACAGTCACCCTGATGAATGAAGCCACGGGGAAAATACAGCAGATCACCAGCTTCCAGCACCACGTCCATGATGGGCTGCCCAATCTCTTTCTGACTGAAATTAGCTTCAGGAGAAATGCAACAGACAGAGGGTTTATACCTTTTAGAATTCATAAAATGCTTGTACTTATCAGGTTAGTTAGTGCGTAAAGACTGTACTTACTACTGGAAACCAGCGGCAACACTTCATCTTCAGAACTGGGGGAAGACAGAGGAGCTATAGGTCAATACTGCATCTCATTTTAGTTTACTTTATGATATGTTACAGTTAAAGTTTAAAGAGGTCATATTATGCTTTTTTCCATTCTTTCTTTACAGTGTAATGTTGTAGTTTGAGCATTAAAAAAAAATCTGCAAAGTCCCTCCAGTGAGAGTTATTCTCTATATCAGTGTCAGTGTTTCTGAACTCCCTGAAACGCCTCCATTGTAGTCTTGAGTTTTCTTCTGGGAATGAACACGGCACAATATTCCTCATTTAAATAATTAATACGCAGAATAAAGGGGCGAGGCCTGGATGAGTTTTATTTAGTAGTGTGTTGAAACTGGTGGTTACATAAAGTATGGGGTGTGACATTTCCCAAACATGATCACAACACACTGGTCCAGCCGACCAATCAGAGAACACTGCGCTTTTTTGATTTTTTTTTACCAACATAGTACAAAGATTTGCCGTTTCAACAAACATTCACAAACAGCATTGCAAACTCTCTCAAGCTCTGGTTAGAAACATGTGGACTTAAATAGGCCATACTTTTGGGCACAATAAACAAGCTAACATTCAGTACATTCTATTTAAATAAATATATACATTTTAACTTAAATATTTTTTAAGTTAAAAAGTGCCAATTGGGCATTTAAACGATACCCAATTGGCACTAAGGGGCCTAAAGTGTGCCAAGAAAACATCCCCCACACCATTACACCACCACCACCAGCCTGCACAGTGGTAACAAGGCATGATGGATCCATGTTCTCATTCTGTTTACGCCAAATTCTGACTCTACCATCTGAATGTCTCAACAGAAATCGAGACTCATCAGACCAGGCAACATTTTTCCAGTCTTCAACTGTCCAATTTTGGTGAGCTTGTGCAAATTGTAGCCTCTTTTTCCTATTTGTAGTGGAGATGAGTGGTACCCGGTGGGGTCTTCTGCTGTTGTAGCCCATCCGCCTCAAGGTTGTGCGTGTTGTGGCTTCACAAATGCTTTGCTGCATACCTCGGTTGTAACGAGTGGTTATTTCAGTCAAAGTTGCTCTTCTATCAGCTTGAATCAGTCAGCCCATTCTCCTCTGACCTCTAGCATCAACAAGGCATTTTCGCCCACAGGACTGCTGCATACTGGATGTTGTTCCCTTTTCACACCATTCTTTGTAAACTCTAGAAATGGTTGTGCGTGAAAATCCCAGTAACTGAGCAGATTGTGAAATACTCAGACCGGCCCGTCTGGCACCAACAACCATGCCACGCTCAAAATTGCTTAAATCACCTTTCTTTCCCATTCTGACATTCAGTTTGGAGTTCAGGAGATTGTCTTGACCAGGACCACACCCCTAAATGCATTGAAGCAACTGCCATGTGATTGGTTGATTAGATAATTGCATTAATGAGAAATTGAACAGGTGTTCCTAATAATCCTTTAGGTGAGTGTAAAGCTTAACTGATCACTCACCGAGGGTTGTACACTCTCCAGTGCTTTTTGCCCTCGAGCTGCACAACGAAAGCCTCTATATCGTCATAGTGAGGAGCAAAACCCTGCGTCCCCGGTGGGGTCAGATACCTGGAAAAACATATCACAGCTAAATGATAACTGACAGTGAAAAACCTAATATTTATGAATAATGTTAATGCATCATCACGTACATGTTTGCGCCCGCCATACTACCAAACTTCTCCTGAAGAATGGAGAGCACTTGCCACACAGTGGAGGAAAATGCTTGAGGATTGAGCATCCTGAGAGAGCAGCCGCTCTGACAACAGACAACAAACAACATCTGTCAATAAACTTCACACTTTCACAGTACAGTGAGTTTCACAGAGGCTTTACAGAAGTGTCAAGTATAAAGTAAGGACAGCCCTCCTAATTATTTATATACACTACCAACACTACCATTCAAAAGGTTTTTTTTATGTATATATGTATAAAAAAATGGTTGATTATAGAAGATTTGATGACCTAAGCCAAAACTTAATACCAGTAATCATATAACACATCAGTTTCATGTATTAGGGCAATGTTCATGATCTGTACCTCATAAAAATCCCACACGGTGTACGGTAACGCTCTTCCTGGAGGATTGTGTGTCTCTCGCTTTCCATTTGTGTAGCTCGTCACATCCAGGTTCACTCCATACTGCACATTATCCTAAATAAAACACCGGACATTATATCTGACAGCAACTTTAGATATATACGGATTCCCTCTGAATCAAAGACCAAGAACTGCTTACGTTTCTTAAGATCTGGTCAAACTCAGCGGTGGAAAAGAGTCCTTTGTAATAATCTGGATTCTGCCTTTGGATCAGCATCGGTTTCTTCTCCCAATAATCTCTATAATGTGGACAAAACAAGACATCTTTGATGCAAAGCAATTTCTAGTAACCTTTTCAGATGACTTACAAGGTAAATCTAATGCAAACTGCCCAAGATAATGATCATATTTCAATACCAATATCAAAAGAAACATTCAACATCATTTTCTAATTGCTACTCAAAACTAGCCCATGGCCCATTTGCATTCCCGGGGCTAAATATCACATTATTGGGGTCTCTTCAACCCGCGAACATGAAAAACAGCCTGAAGCAACAGTGTTCAAGTAGCATTTATAGATAAGAAACAGCTTCACAAACACTCTTTTCACAGTGTCATTATTTCGGTTACAATAATTCATATTATCATAGAAGTACTGGGATAAAAGTGTATAGTTCGGATATAAACACTGATATCTACAGTAGAGTAAACCACCATTTGAAAGTAACTTGACAATACAAAAGATTGTATTGTATAGATTACATTGTTACATTTTATAAGTGAGTCATTGAATCATTCACTCAAGAGATTCATTCAAAATTGATGATTCATACAGTAATGAAACAAGTGAAGTCTTTATAAGTGAGTCATTGAATCATTCACTCAAGAGATTCATTCAAAATTGATGATTCATACAGTAATGAAACAAGTGAAGTCTTTATGAGTGAGTCATTGAATCATTCACTCAAGAGATTCATTCAAAATTGATGATTCATACAGTAATGAAACAAGTGAAGTCTTTATGAGTGAGTCATTGAATCATTCACTCAAGAGATTCATTCAAAATTGATGATTCATACAGTAATGAAACAAGTGAAGTGTTTATGAGTGAGTCATTGAATCATTCACTCAAGAGATTCATTCAAAATTGATGATTCATACAGTAATGAAACAAGTGAAGTCTTTATGAGTGAGTCATTGAATCATTCACTCAAGAGATTCATTCAAAATTGATGATTCATACAGTAATGAAACAAGTGAAGTGTTTATGAGTGAGTCATTGAATCATTCACTCAAGAGATTCATTCAAAATTGATGATTCATACAGTAATGAAACAAGTGAAGTCTTTATGAGTGAGTCATTGAATCATTCACTCAAGAGATTCATTCAAAATTGATGATTCATACAGTAATGAAACAAGTGAAGTCTTTATGAGTGAGTCATTGAATCATTCACTCAAGAGATTCATTCAAAATTGATGATTCATACAGTAATAAAAAAGTGAAGTCTTTATGAGTGAGTCATTGAATCATTCACTCAAGAGATTCATTCAAAATCGATGATTCATACAGTAATGAAACAAGTGAAGTCTTTATAAGTGAGTCATTGAATCATTCACTCAAGAGATTCATTCAAAATTGATGATTCATACAGTAATAAAACAAGTGAAGTCTTTATAAGTGAGTCATTGAATCATTCACTCAAGAGATTCATTCAAAACTGATGATTCATACAGTAATGAAACAAGTGAAGTCTTTATGAGTGAGTCATTGAATCATTCACTCAAGAGATTCATTCAAAACTGATGATTCATACAGTAATGAAACAAGTGAAGTCTTTATGAGTGAGTCATTGAATCATTCACTCAAGAGATTCATTCAAAATTGATGATTCATACAGTAATGAAACAAGTGAAGTGTTTATGAGTGAGTCATTGAATCATTCACTCAAGAGATTCATTCAAAATTGATGATTCATACAGTAATGAAACAAGTGAAGTCTTTATGAGTGAGTCATTGAATCATTCACTCAAGAGATTCATTCAAAATTGATGATTCATACAGTAATGAAACAAGTGAAGTGTTTATGAGTGAGTCATTGAATCATTCACTCAAGAGATTCATTCAAAATTGATGATTCATACAGTAATGAAACAAGTGAAGTCTTTATGAGCGAGTCATTGAATCATTCACTCAAGAGATTCATTCAAAATTAATGATTCATCCAGTAATGAAACAAGTGAAGTCTTTATAAGTGAGTCATTGAATCATTCACTCAAGAGATTCATTCAAAATTGATGATTCATACAGTAATGAAACAAGTGAAGTCTTTATGAGTGAGTCATTGAATCATTCACTCAAGAGATTCATTCAAAATTGATGATTCATACAGTAATGAAACAAGTGAAGTCTTTATGAGCGAGTCATTGAATCATTCACTCAAGAGATTCCTTCAAAATTGATGATTCATACAGTAATGAAACAAGTGAAGTCTTTATAAGTGAGTCATTGAATCATTCACTCAAGAGATTCCTTCAAAATTGATGATTCATACAGTAATGAAACAAGTGAAGTGTTTATAAGTGAGTCATTGAATCATTCACTCAAGAGATTCCTTCAAAATTGATGATTCATACAGTAATGAAACAAGTGAAGTGTTTATAAGTGAGTCATTGAATCATTCACTCAAGAGATTCCTTCAAAATTGATGATTCATACAGTAATGAAACAAGTGAAGTCTTTATAAGTGAGTCATTGAATCATTCACTCAAGAGATTCATTCAAAATTGATGATTCATACAGTAATGAAACAAGTGAAGTCTTTATGAGTGAGTCATTGAATCATTCACTCAAGAGATTCATTCAAAATTGATGATTCATACAGTAATGAAACAAGTGAAGTCTTTATAAGTGAGTCATTGAATCATTCACTCAAGAGATTCATTCAAAATTGATGATTCATACAGTAATGAAACAAGTGAAGTCTTTATGAGCGAGTCTTTGAATCATTTACTCAAGAGATTCATTCAAAACTGATGATTCATACAGTAATGAAACAAGTGAAGTCTTTATGAGTGAGTCATTGAATCATTCACTCAAGAGATTCATTCAAAATTGATGATTCATACAGTAATGAAACAAGTGAAGTCTTTATGAGTGAGTCATTGAATCATTCACTCAAGAGATTCATTCAAAATTGATGATTCATACAGTAATGAAACAAGTGAAGTGTTTATGAGTGAGTCATTGAATCATTCACTCAAGAGATTTGTTCAAAAACGCTGATTCATACAGTAATGAAACAAGTGAAGTCTTTATGAGTGAGTCATTGAATCATTCACTCAAGAGATTCATTCAAAACTGATGATTCATACAGTAATGAAACAAGTGAAGTCTTTATGAGTGAGTCATTGAATCATTCACTCAAGAGATTCATTCAAAACTGATGATTCATACAGTAATGAAACAAGTGAAGTCTTTATGAGTGAGTCATTGAATCATTCACTCAAGAGATTCATTCAAAATTGATGATTCATACAGTAATGAAACAAGTGAAGTCTTTATGAGTGAGTCATTGAATCATTCACTCAAGAGATTCATTCAAAATTGATGATTCATACAGTAATGAAACAAGTGAAGTCTTTATGAGCGAGTCATTGAATCATTCACTCAAGAGATTCATTCAAAATTAATGATTCATCCAGTAATGAAACAAGTGAAGTCTTTATAAGTGAGTCATTGAATCATTCACTCAAGAGATTCATTCAAAATTGATGATTCATACAGTAATGAAACAAGTGAAGTCTTTATGAGTGAGTCATTGAATCATTCACTCAAGAGATTCATTCAAAATTGATGATTCATACAGTAATGAAACAAGTGAAGTCTTTATGAGCGAGTCATTGAATCATTCACTCAAGAGATTCCTTCAAAATTGATGATTCATACAGTAATGAAACAAGTGAAGTCTTTATAAGTGAGTCATTGAATCATTCACTCAAGAGATTCCTTCAAAATTGATGATTCATACAGTAATGAAACAAGTGAAGTGTTTATAAGTGAGTCATTGAATCATTCACTCAAGAGATTCCTTCAAAATTGATGATTCATACAGTAATGAAACAAGTGAAGTCTTTATAAGTGAGTCATTGAATCATTCACTCAAGAGATTCCTTCAAAATTGATGATTCATACAGTAATGAAACAAGTGAAGTCTTTATAAGTGAGTCATTGAATCATTCACTCAAGAGATTCATTCAAAATTGATGATTCATACAGTAATGAAACAAGTGAAGTCTTTATGAGTGAGTCATTGAATCATTCACTCAAGAGATTCATTCAAAATTGATGATTCATACAGTAATGAAACAAGTGAAGTCTTTATAAGTGAGTCATTGAATCATTCACTCAAGAGATTCATTCAAAATTGATGATTCATACAGTAATGAAACAAGTGAAGTCTTTATGAGCGAGTCTTTGAATCATTTACTCAAGAGATTCATTCAAAACTGATGATTCATACAGTAATGAAACAAGTGAAGTCTTTATGAGTGAGTCATTGAATCATTCACTCAAGAGATTCATTCAAAATTGATGATTCATACAGTAATGAAACAAGTGAAGTCTTTATGAGTGAGTCATTGAATCATTCACTCAAGAGATTCATTCAAAATTGATGATTCATACAGTAATGAAACAAGTGAAGTCTTTATAAGTGAGTCATTGAATCATTCACTCAAGAGATTCATTCAAACTTGATGATTCATACAGTAATAAAACAAGTAAAGTCTTTATGAGCGAGTCATTGAATCATTCACTCAAGAGATTCATTCAAAATTAATGATTGATCCAGTAATGAAACAAGTGAAGTCTTTATAAGTGAGTCATTGAATCATTCACTCAAGAGATTCATTCAAAATTGATGATTCATACAGTAATGAAACAAGTGAAGTCTTTATAAGTGAGTCATTGAATCATTCACTCAAGAGATTCATTCAAAATTGATGATTCATACAGTAATGAAACAAGTGAAGTATTTATGAGTGAGTCATTGAATCATTCACTCAAGAGATTCATTCAAAATTGATGATTCATACAGTAATGAAACAAGAAGTCTTTATGAGTGAGTCATTGAATCATTCACTCAAGAGATTCATTCAAAATTGATGATTCATACAGTAATGAAACAAGTGAAGTCTTTATAAGTGAGTCATTGAATCATTCACTCAAGAGATTCATTCAAAATTGATGATTCATACAGTAATGAAACAAGTGAAGTCTTTATGAGCGAGTCATTGAATCATTTACTCAAGAGATTCATTCAAAATTGATGATTCATACAGTAATGAAACAAGTGAAGTCTTTATGAGCGAGTCTTTGAATCATTTACTCAAAAGATATTTGTTCATACAGTAATGAAGACTTTACAGAAGACAATAGTGTCATTATTCAGCTAAAGTCAGTTGAGTGTTGATTCAATTCAGTTCAACAACTGCATCAATTTTGCAAAGTTCATCAATTATGAAACTAATTTTACTACCTGAAGAAGCTTTTTTCTTGGACTGGGTGAATAAGCCATTGGAACAGTCTGTTGGCTCTATCTCTGCTGTTGTTGACCTTCACCAGATCCGTCAGGAGTGCGTCAAGAGCTGGACTGTCAAGTCCTTCACCATTATCGGCCTTACAGTCCTTCTCCTGGAAAAACACAACATCATTAGCTTCAAATCTCCACTGATGCTCCTGTATCTGCCGTTGTACAGTTAGACACTTACGCCTGTAGATTTCTCAGCGCTGCTAGGCCTCACGCGGGATTTCAGAGGTTTCATTCTCTTCTTTTTAATTGATTTATTTTTTAATTGGATGCCATTCTCCTTCTTTTTGATTTTCTTTGCTGCTGGTGCCTTAGCCTGCAAAGCAGAAGTCATGCAATTCAATTTACAGCCCTTACAAAAAATGGTGGTAATAACGTGACAATAACACCAGATGGTAATACCGTGGTATTTTTTGTAATTCAAGGGTTTTCATTATTTTATTTGGACCCCTAAATGTGATTATTCTGGTGTCATCCTGGAATATGGCCATGATGGTTGTTTAAGAAATGAAAAGCTACACACTCCATCGATTAGGGTTAGAAGAACTGTTGGCAAACATATAACATGATAGAAACATAATAATCACTGCAATAATGATCCAGTCATTGACTCTTAAGCATTTGCCTATTTAAATTTAAAAGGTACTCAGAGAATACTTTTTTGTTAGCGAGTGAACAGAGAAGGTTTTACACAATGTTTATGTAATATATTCTATATTCAATGTGTTTTCGTTATATTACAGTTCAATATTGATGGGCATAGCTTAACAAATTTTCTCTGAAATGAGGTTTATGTTCCCCCGTAAGACGCTTTCTGCCATGCAAAAAATACACATTTCTCAAATGCAGCCTTTTTACCTGCACTTTTGGTGTTGCTCCTCCTGATAATGACTGATAAATAGATAAAGCAGACATGTGTTTTCTTTCCATGGCTCTGCTCTGAACAGCAGACATGAAACACACGAGAGCGTTTCTTCTGCAGGAAACAACACGAACAAACAGCGCTCACACTGCCACCTACAGGTCTGGAGCTGACACGACATGTTCAAAACAATTCCACTTTACTACATCCGCCCGTGCGTGTATAATACATCAAACACACACATATACACGATCATCAGTGAATTCATTATTCTGAATGCATTTTATGCCGATGTATTTCCTAAAATCCACTAGGAATCATTGTAAACAGCCTCTCGAGCTCTCCGCTGTAAACGCTAGATGGCAGCACGCGCGTGCAATGAACAGCTACCCCGCGCGAGCTCCCAGGCCGCTATCGCGCACGCGCATTAACGCCGCTGCTGCTGTCGGCTGGAGTGCGTACGCGTTTTGCTGCACCTCAGGACGGTGCGTTTTCAGCAGACGTTTACCGGGCCGTTTCTGTCCGTTACCGACACCATGGACACGCTGGAGAATAAGAGTTTATGAAGACTGACGTACTGTCTGATGCATTTATTCTGAGGTAAAGTAAAAAAACGGTTTGTCGTTCGTTAGCGGGTTGGTTAGCAGCGGCTAACATCAAACAAACAGATGGGTAAAATATTCCTGTTTTTTTTTTCTCACAAATTACACTCAGTGGGAAATATTGTAGTTATGATAATGTTCTAATAGTAATAAATAATGTTGGTGTTTGTTGGGAATTTGTCTCTTTTATATTTCTAAAGTACTGCAGGGAATCAGTGTAAGTTGGTCATTTAAATGACGCGTTGAACAAATCCGACAGACTGAACTGATCAATAATATCAGATACAAACTGAGCTGATTTATTAATAACATCTAATCTGAACAGCAATATCAGGCATACTCTAATATTGCCATTTTATAACATCTGATCTGGTCAATAATATCAGACAGTAGCTGTTCTGATTTATTAATAAATAACATTTTAATTCATTAGGAATAATCTGATCATTATTATAAGACATCATTAGATCATTAATTTATAACATTGGATCTGACTAATAATATCAGACCGTGATCTGATCTATTATAATATCATGCTCTGATGAAACCAAAACACACTGACAGTCATAATATGATGTGAGATCAGATTTATTGTGATCTTTCAGAATGTCTAATGTTGAGTATCTTAATCTGATTGTTAGAATATCACATACACACTTCTGTGATATGATCTCACTTCACAGATATTGTCTGATATTGTTGATTAGAACCTATTGTGTCTGATAATTCAGACTTTCATATTTTTATCAAATAGTCTAAATATAAGACGCTATAAAAGATGGTGAATGATTGATCATTTTGATCAGATCCCCATGATGTATGCTAATATTATTGATTAGTTCAGATCAGTGGGTTTGCATATTCCGTGTCTGCCCGGCTGACAGATGAACGGATGTGTCTGTCGATGATCGGAGTTGTGTTGAGGTGGTCATTGATTATTTAGGGTGCTGCTGACATGTTCTGTGTTTGTGTAAATGAGTTGTTTTCCTCCTAACCCATCTGTGAAGGTTGTAACACATTGCATGTTTTATTTGTGAAGGAAAATAAAGATATTTTGTCTCTCTGCCCTTGTAATGGTGACCATCTGTGCAATTCAGTGCCAGTTCAGGCGTGACTAAAAGAAACACTAAATCACCAAACAGTTTTATTAGCTCTTATTATAGGTGTTGTGTGCTTTAGATATGTGGAGTCTTTATTTTGCCATTTTTATTGATCTAATAAAGAGTTGCATGCCAATATTGGTTATTGGAGATGTCTTGCTCTCAACGTCTCTATAGGGTTTTGGGACTTTTATGGAAATACGCATGGCTTTTCTGCTGTTCCAGGTCATTGTTGGTACTGTAGTCTGCTTTGTGATTTTGAGCATAATGCAGTAAATCCCCTCAGACGAAGGACCAATCACGCAGGCTCCTCTCCCGCCATCCGTCACTGTCCAGCGGTGTGGGTATGTAGAGGTCTGGCAGCTGTTACTAGGGTCTTAAGATTTTGCTAGTGTTAAATCTGTCATCCGACATAAGGCTGGGAAAGGGCCTGCTGGGATTGTGCTGCTCTAGATGGATAACGCTGGTGGGATTTAATCCTATTTGGATCAGGTGCTTATGAATATGGCAAATGCCTTGTGTTTTTTTTTAAAGGGTAGATTGGTTTGTTTTACGAGAATAAAGTCCGGTTGTTAAAGGTATAGTTCACCCAAAAATGAACCCATAATGAACACAAACCCATAAGTCCTTCGCTCATCTTCAGAACACAAATGAAGATCTTTTTGATGAAATCTGAGAGCTTTCTGTCCCTCCATTGACAGCTATACAACTTCCACTTTGACACCTCAAAAAGTTCATAAAGAGATCGTAAAACTAATCCAATATGAATTGAGCGGTGTGGTCCAAATTTTCTGAAGAGACTCAATCACTTTATATGATGAACAGATTGAATTTAGGCTTTTATTCGCATATCGCATTTTTGGGTGAACTCTCCCTTTAATTAAACAGAGCTGTGTTTCCCTCATCATAAACACCCTGATGTGGGGGAAAATTTGCTAATAGATGGGCATTTATTAGAGTCTCATGACTAGTTTCACAGATCTATTCTGAGTCCCACACCAAAGAGAAGTTGACAGAGATGTTTTTGTGCTGTAAAATTTGATCTTATTCTGTGTCTGAGAAACTTGCTCTAATTGTGAACAAAGCGGACACTTGTCTGTCCGTTTTCTTATTCCTGTCTAATTTGAATTACATCGCTCTGATGTACTTCATTTAGTCTGATCTGCTCTGTTTGCCTGAGTCTGGTGTTCTGTAGTTTAGTGCTTCTCACAAAAGCAGAAGCTAATTTATCATGCCACATTCCCTCAGCACAGACTTCTGGGTGAAATGTCTCCACAGAATGAAGCTGAGAGTTTGTTAGCCATATTCTTTCTGACATCCCAAAGTACATCAGCTCCAGGTTGTTTGAAATGCCTTCATTAATAGTTATTTTTTGCCATATGCCAGGAAGGTAGGGCAGGCTTTTCCATCTGTTTTTCTTGCTGTCTTCCTCGGCGGCTGTTGTTATCAATTGCAGGTTCTGGCCTAATTAAGATGACTGTACTCTCACCTTACACTGCTCAGAAAGTGGACCTGATACATTATGCAGAAATTTAAGTGCTTCTTAAAGTTTCAGAATCGTTCTGTCCTGGAGGCACATCAGCCCTAACTTATATAATATAAATCATTTATACTTTTTGACATTAGTGTTGTGGATTGTTGCCAGAGCATTGCTATTCAATTGCCCTAAATTAAAAGTCAGTGTTTTTACCACTTTGCTATTTGCTTATTGGCCCAATAAATCAAAAGAGCCAACCAACTAAATAATATCGGCCTTAGTGATATACAAGTCAAACACATATATCTAGGGATGCACCAATATGAAGATATTGTTAGATGTTTTTATTATAATTTTATGTAGCCTATATGACAGACTTGTGTTGCACTTAACTGTATTTTCCTTTTTGAAGTGTTTTTAATCATATTTCAAGCAGTTCAAAACCATCATGTTGAACAGTGCGCATCTGAAGTGTCTCAGCTGAAGGAAATAATCCATTATAGGGTTGGGCCGAAAGACGATGCCATCGCCGATGGCTAACAGATGTTGCAAATAATGAAGTTGTTGCCGATCACAATACAAATTACATTCAAAACAGTTCAATGAACACAATTTAAACACTATAGATTTTATTGTGCAAAAAACGGCAGACTAGTCTACTAGATGTTTTACGCAAACTAAACCAATGATATATTCAAATGGTTGGACCGCGGTGCATCCGGGCCCCCGGCATGTTTCCATCCGGACCGCGTTACAGAACGGTAGCACCATTTTCCTGTTTCTAGTTGAAGTGAGTAGCGCGTCAAAACAGCGGTGCGGATCTCTCAGGATAGCTTGTGGTAATGATATTTCAGCGCTATATCCTCTAGTAGATTTATCTAAAGCCATTTAATACATATTTATTTTTTAACACAATTTATTTTTATGGTGGATATAAACATAGGTAAATATGTATGTTATTTTTGTATTTCTTAGTGTGTGGAGATAAAAAGATATAATATAAAGCTGATTGGCCAACCGGATGATTATTAACGAGTAGTGGAGAAGGGGTAGGATTAAAGAAGCTTATGCTAACTCCTGACATATATAAGTTAATATTGTTTTGCTTTCTGTTTTGTTGTGTATTTGTTTTGGGGGGTTTTTTTCTGGGTGGGGGGGTTTGTTTTTTTGTCTATTAGCTTTTATTATATAATTTTTTCATGTTTGAAATAAAGCCATTCATTCATTCAATCATTCCAGACGCATGCCACATTAACGGAGCTTAACGCTCAAATGCTGTTTTATTGAAGTCCTTCCGCCGTTGAAACACTGATTGAGCGATTACATGACATATGATACGTTTCAGTAAGTTGTAATGTATCCTCAACATGCATTCAAATGTTGATTCATGTTTATTCCTTGACTTTGAAGAGATTGCGCGTTACCGATTGAACTGACGCGCATATACAGTCAGATTAGAGAGCCTCAAAACGGCATTCATCGGTTGAATTTCGTGATAAAATGGACAGAATGCTAAATATGTTCGTGTGGGAACTCGGATTGAAGTATGTTCCGCGCATAAAACAAGCCTACTGTTGAAGATTGCATTCGGTAACGTTCACACACGTGCACTGTACCGGAAGTCCTGTACCGAAACGGTTCTGTTTGAATACGTGTACAATTACATCCCTACTCCCTATATACAGAGTAGCCTACACGTGATTGCGAATTTGAAAGTGTAAAGCGAGCATGCAACAACAAAACAGGAGAAACGGCAAGGGGCCGTTTCCACAAAATGCAGTTTTCCATTCCACTGCTTTTTCATTATTTACTATGTAAATGCTAGACGGACTTTGCATGTCAGGGCCATTTACACATTCATACCCCCCCTCTGTGTTATCGGTAATACCAGTGTCGCAAGTTTATATACCCATGTGAAAATTTCCTCGCAGTGACATTATAGTGCCAAACATAGAAGCCTCCCATGGTTGCCCTCACAGACAGCAGAGAAACACTGCAGGTTTGATTCCAGTGGCAGGGCTTCGTGGAATTGGGTATTAAAGGTGTCAGATGGTGCTGAATCATTTTTTTTTTTACTTTTTCTTCTATATATCAAGTCTCTTGGAAATGGAAAAGAGAAAAACCACAGAGCGTGCAGTCACGTTAAATTAAAGTGCTAATTATAGAACGCGCAGCTCTGTATCTGCGGCTGCAGTCCGGCTCCAGGCTAATGGATGTGTAAATGAAAAGCGTAACATCTCACTAGCAGCCCAGCTCAGCCATAATGGAATCATTCAGGGTGGGTATCAGTACCACAACATCAGGTGATCACTGTTTTCTACCTCATAAAGTGTCAGAGGGATACGAGCCGGAAAAGGCTGTCCGGACACACACATTGTGCTTTCACCCCTTGGGTGATATCAGGCTTCCTTTCTTTCGCTCTAAAAGTGTGTCAGAAGAATGAAAGTACATTGAATTCTCACAGATTAGAGACGGCTTAAAGTCTGATTTGTTTTAGGTGAATTTAAAAGTGACGAAGTCTGGCATTATTATTATTGGGCCCTATGAAATCATTTTTATGTTTTCCCAAATTCAGTTTTGTCCATTTTCTGGTTTCCATGTTAATGCTCAAACTAGATTTTAGTAATCAAAAAGTATGTCTAGTCAATTGACTTCATAAAACTTAAAAACATTTCCTGGATCTATGATTTTATACAGATTTATTATCAAAAACAGTGGTAATCAAATGAAAAAAATGTATCTTTTAAAATGTAATGAAAATGAACAAATCCTTTTATTTTTTTGTCAAAGTGCTGCACAACAGGCTTACTGTTAAATTTAAAACATGAAGGAAAACTGATGTGAAAATAGTTTTAATAATATTAATAATTAAATTCAATAGATTTCTGTCACAAGTTAAACCAAAATTATTGTGACGGGTTGCCATGAAGACCTTTGTGTTTCTGAGTGTATATGACATGACGATAGACG
Organism: Rhinogobio ventralis; assembly: GCA_039654625.1. Taxonomy (NCBI): domain Eukaryota; kingdom Metazoa; phylum Chordata; class Actinopteri; order Cypriniformes; family Gobionidae; genus Rhinogobio; species Rhinogobio ventralis. The sequence continues at coordinate 35,572,703 of CM077210.1, read as the reverse complement.
ACAAACATGATTGATACCTCAAAATTTTTGGATTGTTGAGAAGTTGAGAAGTGATCTTACTTTTCTGAGAGATCAGACTTTGGCCAAGTATATATGGAAATGGCCAAAAAGTCTGAGCAATCTAGAGAAAACAGAATATTATAGAGATTTAAGGGTGAACTCTTTTGCCCATAGGTATCTACTTGATCACTATTAGCAACCACATAATATCTTGATTAAAAAAAAAAAAAAAAACAGAAAACTTTAGCAATGCATTGGCAACCACCCACACAGACAAGCATTATGGGGATTTTGCACACTGTTCAACATGATGGTTTTGAACTGCTTGAAATATGATTAAAAACACTTAAAAAAGCTGTTTACATTTGCAATATTGATGATTTTGCTTCATAGCAGCAGCACCACCACCACCACAAATAAAGGCATCTTGAAAAATACATTTTGCTGTGTGCCTTGCACTAGTTGGCTCAGGGGTTTTCTCCCCAGATGTGGGATGTTATGCAAGACAAGATAAAGACAAGCCCCCATAAACAGCCTGAATATTATTGAGCAATGATCAGGCACAAGATTCTTGTTGGTACACACATTGGGGTGATATTTTCTCCACATACCTGAACTCCATCTCATATCTTTATAAAAAAAATTTTTATACATAATGTCTATCACCTGAGGAAAGGATTGAGACGAGTTCTTCTTGTGACTTCTCTTGAAGCTGCCTGTAGGCTATGAGAATTGGCTGTCAGCTTTCAGAGCTTCTCTGTCCTGAATAAAATTAGATGACAGCTCCATTCTCCTCATTGATTGAGCCCTGAAAGATGAGCTGGAACAGTGATAGACACCTGGTTTCCTTTAGACAACCGAGGTTACGTTAGGCAACTGGACTAGCTACAAACCAGTTTGCATAATATCTAGGGCTGCTGCTAATGATTATTTTGGCAAGCGAGTAATCAGCCGATTATTTTGACTATTATTCAAGTAATCAGATATTTGTTGTGGTAATAAAAATAGACCCACGCAAACAATAGCCTTTAAAATGACTTAAAATACATATATAATAACAAAAAGACAATAATATTTGGCTCAAATAAAGTATCAAAAGCAAGAAATGTTTTTTTTAGAACAACACTGTTAAAATACATAATATACTATTAAAGTTGTCAAAAGTACCGACTTGTTCACGCGCTCAACATATGATTGGCTACAGTGATCAATGCTCTTCACTGAGTAAAGATTTAGTGCTTTATTTCATTGAATCGTGACCTTTGTGAATTCACAATAGCACTATACATATACTATGCTATATGCTTAGAAAACGGTCTAATATGCGTCCATGGAATGCGTCACATTTGGTATGTTGCCAGTTACTCGACACGGGTAAATTGCAATCTTTTTTTATTTAATCAAGGATTCATGACAGTAATATCCTAATAATATCCAAGCTGTATGTAATGTCAGATTATTTTGGAATAGTGTATTACAAATCATAATATGTTAAAAAATTTATTTTTGAAGTCTGAGTCAGACTTATTTTCTTCAGCTGTGTCTGAAATCGTCCCCTATACCAGTGTTACTCATTGCACGGCTCGCAAGCCTCCTGCGGCTTGCCCAGCTTGATTTGTGGCTCGCATGGTAGTACATAATACGGTGAAATGATCATGCAGTCAATGCATATATTTCATAAAAACAAGCAGGGCTATAACATAACTCATTAAAAACTCAAAGTGTCTGCTCTATTAGACTACAAATAATTTATATTTAAAAAATACCCAAAACAGCAGCATTACAAGATGGAAATATAGACTAGAAAGCTTTGATTTTTTTGTTTGTTTTGTTCAGTTTTGGCAGTCTTTCCAGCTTTTAACACCGAATGTGCTCTTATAGATCAACACGTTCTCATGAAATGCATATCTATAACACAAATTGTATTTATCGTGCAATTTATACGCCAAAATGACGTGCATATGATACGCATTGTCAACTAGGATTAGCGGTGTGGGTTATGCTCCAGCATCATGAGCACAGACGGTGCGCTAGAATCGAGTTCTCTTTCGCTCTTGAACAAACTATAACACACAGAAGAATTATGCCTAAATGTCCGTTTTGTCGAGTATCCTCATAAGAACAGTTTTAAATGAGTTAAATAACGTCTAATGAACTTAGAGTTGTGAGGAAATGGGACGCGTGTGACAGCGTGTCAGATCCGCGTCATGTTCGGTAGCGGCAGATCTTAAAGCGACAGCAGCCACTAATGATGTCCGTTATTAATGTTCATCACTCACTGCTCTTAGAAAAAGAACTCTTGTAGCTTTAATAAGGATTAATCTATATTTAATTCATAATAAGTCTGAAGCCTAATAAATGTTTAAAAGCTTTCAATTACACTGTAATGTTGAATGGCTATAATTAATGTTTAAAATTGGGGGGAAATCTCTTTCATAGAGATATCAGTATCAGTGAAACAGCCCTTCATTCATAAAAAAGATGCCATTGAACAGATATTTAAAATATACTGTCTTTGTTTTTTCTACATTAATTTGGTGATTTACTGTGAAATTATTACATTTAAAAATATTTACATGTTTTAAACAGGAAAATGTGTGAATAATCTAGTTAATTTATTTAATCTATTGACAGCACTAAAAGAAAGTTTACATTAAAAATATATTATGCATACCCACTATCTATCTACCTTTTGTATTTATTGCATTGCATATTGTATGTTCAAGGATGACAGACTGATAAGCAGACATGCTATTTATGACTGGATGCAACTTTTGATACTTTGCAGTAAAAGTGGCTTTCCTATTGATTTTGTCCTATCAGTGCGGCTCTCCTGAAAAAAATAGCGAAGACCACTGCCCTATACCTTTAAATAGGGCACTATTTGAGAGGACAGCCACCCATTCAATCCCACAGTGCACCGTAATAATGAGTGTACAACTAATGTACACTCAACGGCTAGAGAATACCCATAATATACTGTGAGGGTCGTGCTGAATGAATTCCCACGTCTTGCCAGAAGATGGCGCCCGCACCTGACTCATTTTCCAAACCGCGGTATATCGAGTTTGTACAATATATCGATATATTTTTTTAGAAACGATATGGAATGAGGCAATACCGTTTATATCGATATACAGTAGATTGATACGAACGCATCTGAAAAATAGTACGCAGAGTGAGCTGATGCAGGGAAAGTACATGATACAACAATCTGTAAATGTTAGAGAGTCATGCAAATATGTCCATTTTGCTGTCAGGAGAGGACGAGCCTTCTACAAGTGAATCTCTGCTAAAATTCAGGCTTCCGTGAATGAGCGCCTTTTGAATTGATTATTAAATTGTTTATTTAAGGTTGAGTTATTTAAGGTAGAGTTCAAGGTAAATCTTTTCATCACTACTGCTAAGTTTAAACGGCAAGCACAAACTATGCAGCCCTTCCGGCGCACAATGTGCAAATTTGCTCATCTCTTTTTCATTCACTACTCCAAGTGAACTGTATTAGTGGAGTAATGTTGGGAATAGTGAATGAAGGTATAGGGGGCTATTTCGAACACCGCTTGAGTCTGTGTTTGCTTTCTGGGCTAATATTACCCACAATCCTTTGAGCTACAATGGAGTTCTTTTTTCATATTTCAGTAGAAAATGGTGATGATTAAGGTGCATATAAATGCATCTTGTGTCTCTGTTTTTGATTGTATTGAAAATGAAATCAGAGGGATTTACTATTAATACTACTATAATTAGTACTATAAGTTCTTGTGATCATCTTGTCTGGTCGATTGTTTCGTACACTGTACAAAATGGATTTATAAACAGGTCAGATTTAAAACATTAATCTCAGTTCAATATGTCCGCTTAATTATTTATGTGGTAAAGAAAATCTGTGTAATAAGTGTACAATGAATACATTATTACCCTTAAATGTCACCCTAGTCTTGTCTGAGCTTGTTCGGTCATCTTTGGCTCAAGCTTCACATTTTTATTTCCCAGACGTAGTTTTAGTATTGAGGTCAAAGTCCACTTGGCTTGTGTTCGCAGATTTGAAGTGTTTGCCCCTATTGCAGCGACTTTCTTTTTGCATGTTCTGCAGACAGGGTGACCATACTCGATTAAGTTTCCCTCAGGACTTTTGTAAAATCCAAGCATTATGTGCAATCTCCCAATCTCCCAATCTCCCAATCTTCCGCCATTTCTTCACCTTCAAAAAGCAACACTGCGGACAACAGACTGACGCTCGCTGGCTAGTTTTCAAAATCGTGATAATCAAACACGGTTTTAATGATAATTAAATTTTAAATGATATTACTAACCGTCAGTACATTTTATCATGGTTTATCGTGAAACCGGTAATCGTTCCATCCCTAATCATGAAATTAAAGGCGACCTATTATGCCCCATTTTACGAGATGTAATACAAGTGTCAGGTGTCCCCAGAATGTGTCTGTGAAGTTTCAGCTCAAAATACCCCACAGATCATATGTCCAAAATGCCCCTTTATGGGTGGAATCAAAAACATGCTGTTTTTGTGTGTGTATATTTAAGGGCTGTGCCTCTACAGCTTGTGCGTCAGATACTCCGGCAACAACAAAACAGGAAAAATAGCATGGGGTTCGTTACTACAGAATGCGTTTTTGCGTTCCACTGCGCTGCTTTTCCATTATTTACCATGTAAATGCGTGCTAGACAGACCTTGCATTTTCTTTCTCTCATTCAGGGCCATTTACACATTCACATGTTTTTTAAAAGTTAATCTTCCTTTAACTTGAGCGCTGCGTTTGTAAAACACCGTTTTCTGAGCGAGACACCGTAAAAGATGCAAGACACGAGTGCAACGGTCACGTCCATCTAGCACGTTTACATAGGAAAGCAATGGAAAAGTAGCACAGTGGAATGGACAGATTGACAGATACCCAACAGCAGAACATTTAGATTGTCTCAGTTACGTGAGAAACATTCTTGTGTTTCTACTAGTTGCTCTAGCGAGGAGATAAACATGGTGGACTGTGTACGGCTCACACAGGGGAGGATCTTAAGCCAATGGCAGATTCTACCAGTCGCGGACAGGGCCTGTTACATTATGTCACAATTAGGTATGTCACGATACCAAAATTCCAGTAGTTGGTACCAATACCATAAAAATCTAACGGTTCTCGGTACCAATTTAGCTAAATCTACTGTACAACAGTAGCCTAATATATTTCTGTTAATTTCTTCAAGTTAAACCAAACTTTTATTTTGACGCGTTGCCATAAAGACCTTTGAGTGTCTGTGTTCATGATATGACAGTTTTCTCAAATGAAACGGTAAATGCTCATGAAGTGACGGTTTATGGGTTTATATCCATATGGTCTCATGGCAGAGGCTAAAAAGACAGCGAGTGTCACGCATGCTTGCGTGTGCGTGCGAGAGCGCACGAGCTGCAAATGAAACCTCTCATCTTCGCCATTCATTCACACAGAGACGCAGAACATGCAGGATTAATGTTAAATAGTTTTTTGCAGTTTAATATTGAGAGACACTAGTATATATTCAGCTACAGTCTGGAGCCCTGTGCTTAGATAAACACGGAAGCGACTGAGCGCAGCTGCGGGAACCGAATATACTCAGTACTATCGGTACTACAGAAATGCTGGTATCGTCACATTTTTTTTATTTCAGTACCGAAGTACCAGTACTTGTGACATCCCTAGTCACAATGTATAAAAACATGAATGACTCGTTTTGAGACACTGTTTATGATTTATGGGGAATATAAAAAAAAAAAGAGTAGTGGGTGGATTTTTTTTTCTCCCCATTATAGGGTGGTTGTGTAACACACTGTAGACACATTTATCTTCAATCGACATAAAAGAAAATTCAGCGTAATAGGTCCCCTTTAAAATTCATCCTAAGTTATTAATATACATTCCTGTCATATTATTCAAAGTAGTATAAAGATGGAATTTTATGATGTGGAAGTATGTCCCAATACCGTTGTACTGTCTTGCTATGAACTCGCATTTCCTGCAAAGTACATGCCTTTAGTGCAGAGCAGAAGTATGCAAAGCATGCAGGCAGTCTTTCATTGTAGAAAATACCTCACCTTGCTTCATGTAAGACTGTTATAGGATGTCCACAAAGAAACACAGGAAAGAATGACCTGTGTTGTGCTGTGTGCATATCTGAATAAAACAAAAAGCATTCCTGGTTCCACTGACAGTCAGTGCAAGATTGCAGGCGGAGGACGATTTCAGTGTGACTCTCGCTTGTTTTGTGTTGCTGTGCATAGTAAATAATTGTCTATGGAAGACGTTATCATTTATCTCATGGGGACGTTTGCTGATTTGTTTTTGGTAAACAGCTTTGAAGCTGTGGCCTATTTTGATAATGAACCTATTTTTAGGACCATTAAAGGGGGGTCTAATGCTATTTCATGCATTCTGACTTATTTACACTGTTAAAGAGTTGATTCTCATGCTAAACATTCATATTTCAAAAAACATGTTGACAGAGTATTTCTGTGCCAAATACACTCCTTCAGGATTCGAACAAGTTTCGGAATGTTTTTTTAGAGTATGGCCCTGTATGACGTCATAAAGGCCGGAATTCCTTGTATGGGCACTTTTCCCAGATGAGCGCACACACACACACCCAACCAGAGCGAGAGCAAGAGCATGGCCATCAATGAGCTTCGTTACGGGAGTCGTCGGTAGCGCTGTCATTTTGTTTTTAGACCACGAAATCAACAGTGTCACTAAAGAACTGTTATTCTGGTTGTGAGGGAAAGATAACCTTGTTCAGCTTTCCAAAAAAACCCAGCGATAAGGAAATAGTGGATGCCATTTGTGTTTCTGGAGTTCTGCAAGTGTGTGTGTGTTTGTTCCCGGTCATGAGTGGAAACCGCAGGCGGTGAGTGAAACCGCATCAAATGTGTGTGTTTTGTTGGCAATCGGCGCGTAAGTGCATATAAGGTGAACACACGAACGTATAGTGAATCGAGAGTTATCCAGGGATATTGCTCTGTGTGTGTGCGCGTGTGTGTGTGTGTGCGCTCGTGTCTCTTTAGCTCCGCCCACTGCACACCTGCATGAGCTTGGCTGTTTTCGGAAAGAATCAGTACAGCGTATCTGTCTTTTATAAATCTGATAAAACTAAAGACTCATCTGAGATATAAAGGATGCAATACTACTCCATAGATACTCAAGATTAACAGAAACTGTGTTATGTACCCTTTAAGCCTTTTTGCATTTTTATATTATTTTCATAACAATATAAGTACATTCATCATAATGTGACCAGATTATTAACTTTTAAGGCATATTTTTAATTTATAGTTATTATATTTGTGTCCTTTGATATACATATGAATAGATATCCTAAACACATTTTTTATATAGATTGCAAATGTGTAATGGGTTGTAATTTTAGACTAAAAATATTGGTAGAAGCCAGACTGTGTCTCGTCTCCACAGATCACTCTGAAGACTCGATTTCATATCAGGAATGTTATTTCGTCAGGCTGAAATACAGGTGGGCCTTTTTGGATTGTGTGTTGCCCGAAGGAAGACATTGGGCGTGTGCACCAAATCAGGGTGAAACGGTTAGAAATTGGAGTTGGAGTCTTGCTAACACTTGCTAACACTGACAGGGCAAACAGGATGCAAATGTGCCTCAAGCCCACTGTAGGAGGTCTCACGGTGGGACCTGTTAGCGCATGCTAGACAAAGAAAACTATCCATGCACGGTCATCTGGCAAGATTTCTGAGGCATCCAGCCTGAGCAGAACTAGGTTTAAAGTGGAACCTATCCCGACGGAGAATATCTCAAAGGGAATTATTATACTGTGTGCGCTCTCCATGTACTATTTAAAGCCCAATGTGTGGCTTCTAAGCCAAAACTTTTGCCTATCCCTTGCCTATGTTACGTAAGGAATAATTGACAACGTGCCATTGAATTATTAGAAAAATAATGCACACCCAAGGTGGTAATGCAGTCACGACGCGAAGCAGAGTGCGCATTATTTCAACTTATCAATTATTCAACTTATACTACAGTTACCACACCTCAAAACATTGTTCAGATGATGTATTTCAAGACATTTGTCAGGTTTTTGTCCTTAAAATGCTCGTGTGTAGGACTAATTTCTTATGCATCTAAACCCAAGCCTATGTTGCTAATTCCAAAACGTCATTTTAGAGCTAGTAACAGAAGCTTCAGCCACTGATAGCAGTCTAATGCAGATGTTAATGCAGTTATTAGAGAGAGAGAGAGAGAGAGCGAGAGAGAGAGAGAGAGCGCACGTGTGTATGTGAATTACCTCAGTCTGTGCGTCTCTTTCAACAGTGTTCGGCAGCAGCATCTACTAATAAAAAACTGTAAGAACAAGCTAGTGAGAAATGTCATAACGTTAGCTTTTAAGTTACTAAACTACTGACAAAAGCGTTGACATGTTTCTGTGCGAGAGTGTGTGTTTGAGTGGGAGAGCAGAGAGAGCGGGAGTAAGAGAAAACCGTCACCATCTTGGCAGCGCGTCACTCCCGGATAACAGAAAATGGGCAAAGAGTCTGGAGTTGACGTGACTGGTTGCTGAAACCATGCCCGCTTAGCTCGACCGTAGTGGCAATCCACCTGTCACTCAAGAGGCCACGCCCTTAATTATGCAGAACTTCAAGGCTTAATATAATTTAAACGGATGAGTTATAAAAAAAGTCCCCCCCACAGTTGTCATGAAAGGCAAAATTAGCTGTATAGACCAAAACCACTTTTTGTACCAGGCTGTAAACATATTTGTTTCTGCTGTAAAGTTGGGCATTTTATAAGATTTGATCAGATTCAAGCATTCAACATCACTGTAGTATAATAATGTTGAATTCAGTGCAGAACGTTCTGATAGATCAAGCATAAGTTAATTAAACACAGCTGTTTTATTTCCACTGAAATATTTTAGGAGCTTTTCCGTAGAAGAGCAGATAAGATATGTGAACTGGATGTTTCTAGGTCAGAGGACTTCAATACCGAGTTTATTTTTCCCTCCCTGCCAATACAATGTTAGCAGCGCAGCTTTCCTTTTTTATTGATGACAGAGGAAGCAGATCTATTGACCATAAAAGTTTTTCACCAATAATAAAAGAACATTTAGAACTTATTGGCCTACTTTCAACTTTTTAGATCGAAAAAGTATGGGAATGAAAAGTAAGGCTCCACTTTTTCTTTTACTTAATGTATTGCATCTTTTGGCCTTTTACTTTTTATATTTTACCTTTCCAGCGTGATGACGTAATGTGTGGTGCATCGCAGATCAGAGCAAGAAGAGCATTTGTGGTAAAAAAGTATATACATTTAAAAAATTTAGAAAATGACTGATCGTTTCGCTAGATAAGATCATGTAGAGATTTATTCCGAGGACTTATTCCTCGCCTGGGATCGTGTAGAGCCCTTTGAAGCTGCATTGAAACTGCAATTTGGACTTTGAAACCGCTGTACCCCATTGAAGTCCACTATATGGAGAAAATCTTAATTTCTTTTTGACTGAAGAAAGACATGAACATCTTGAATGGCGTGGGGGTGAGTAAATTATCAGGAAATTTTAATTCTGAAGTGAACTACTCCTTTAACTCCTTTAACATATTGACATCATGCCGCAGAATGCATCTAAGGTAATTCGATGAGACAGGCTGTATTACTTCAGTGGTCTATATTGTTTCAGCAGTGCATTAGGAACAGAGTGACTCATTGATGGAGTTCTGGAGATCATCTGGGAAAAAGTACTGCCAAATCTTTCCTGCCCGGAGAAGATGTCCCAAAGTGCAGCTCAACATCTGTCTGATGGTTAAACTGCTTTATGTAGAACATCGATCCTGCTAAAAGCTTGTCCTAGTTAACTTGTATGCGCCGAATGCCTCTTTGCTCAGCTGAGTTATTTTATACAGTCTGGAATTTCATTTTGCCTTGGTATAAATTTCTGAAATGATAAATTGAAGTGACCGTGTTATGCGATATGTTACTTAGATGTCAAGGAGAGCAACTCTGACAAACATTTGATAAAGATTCATTGAGATGTAGGGAAACATTAACTTTGCATTATGAGATTTTTTTCAGGTTCATGCAAAATGCACAGATTGTACTACATTTTATAATGGGCATTAGTGCACTGTAAACCCGAATAATTTGTCAACTCAGGCAATCGGTTATATTGCATTTTTTAAGTTAAGAAATTTTAAGTTTAAGTAAGCTTAAGTTTTGAGTTTTATGAACTTGTTTCTTTTCATTTAGACTAACTTAAATTTAACCGTAATTGGACTGGGATTTCAATTCCCCAGCATGCTTTGCCATGACACTCAAAACGGACAGTAAATGCCAAAATGAAGTGTTATAGTATGTTTTTGTTTTGTTATGCTAATTTAGAAGAGTTTTATGTTGTTTTTCTTTAGGGTTACCATCATGGTAATGAGTGGAGCATAAGATTAGTTTGAGAACAGATTTATGTTAAATGTATTGTATTGCTGTCCTCATTCAGCAAGTGCTATGCTATTGCTATCAAAGCATTGTGTGACCAATTAGCAAGGTGGCATTTATTTAATTAGCTAGTTAAAGCTAGCCAAGTTTCCACTACAAAAATGTGTGATTGCATGATATTTTTAAGTTAAATGTATGAAGTTCAGAGCAATTAAAATGTATGATTACAAAATAAAAATCTGCAAGTTCTGCTTACTTAAACTTTAAATTTCTTAGCTTAAAAAATTTGAGGCAACTGATTGAGTTTTGCCAACTTATTCGTGTTTACAGTGTACTAAATCTCCACACTTAATTTTAGCATTTACTCTCCCTTTTGAGTGTCATGGCAAAGCATGCTGGGAAATAGAAGTCCCAGCCCAGTTTCAGTTAAATTTAAGTTTGTCTAAATTAAAAGAAACAAGTTCATAAAACTCAAAACAATGAAATAATTCCGATTACTTAAAATCTGTCAGTTTTGTGAACTCAAACGAAAAAGAAAGTTCTAAATACTCATAAAAGTTCATCTGATTGAACTAATTTGTTTAATTTGAGTTGGCTCTACTCAAACCAACGAAGTATTTTGAGCGTTAGGGTTTATAGTGTGTTAAACTCACCATCAAAGTGCTTGGGTGGGGCATAACTATCTAGTTATTAAGGTGTTTAGAGTGATTTTAGCTGCTATGTATGTAGTTTTATATTTATTAGTGATAGTTTTTTTTAAATCACTAACCTTAACATTAGAAATTATAATATTGAGGTTTTCCTTACTGAACACGTTTGGTGTCTGTTTTGCGGACGCAACATTCATTTCAGCTGGAGAGGAAGTGGAAAAAGGGGAAGACAGAAGGAAAGGAAAGTTCTCCTGTGCTATGCTGGTGGGGACTGATATTTGATGAAAATACAGAACGTTTCATTTTTTTTGTATTTACACTGGATCTTCTTGGACTCTTGCCTTCAAAGCAAATTTCGCTCTGAGAAAATTGGTTACTCTGTTGTTGGAAATGTCAGCGCTGCATAAAATATGCTCGCACTGATAATAAGGGATCCATAATTTCCTGCTTTCATCCGTATTTGCTGCTACTCAGCCGTGGCCAGACTGGAAAAAATCCTTCCATTTACAAAACTGGTCAAATATTGGCTTGTGGTAAATTTGCTTTGCCTTCACAACCCTGAGGCAGTGTGAGGATTAGATGGATTTTATTTATTCCAGTGAAACTTTCTGGACCTGATCACAGGTCAGTGTGAAGAAGTTCTTCAGAGAACGCCTCATGTTAATGGCCGGGCGATTCACAGAGACGGAGCTCAGGCATGCTGGGTCTTGTCTGTCCACATGGGGAAAACTATTCTGCTTTGAAAGGCCCATATTCTACATTTTAGTGTTGTCACAATACTGGAATAACTTCGATACCATACCTTGAAAAATGTTGATATTCAGTACCATTTTCGATACAATGGGGAAAACTGCCATATAGATATTTTTACTATTATCCCGTACTTTTTTATATCCATTGAAAATCTAGTCAATCAATCAATATATCAAGCTTCAAAAAGTACATGACACATCGTAACAGTAATCCTTATGAATCGAGCGGTTTAATCCAAGTCTTCTGATCACTTTATATGATGAACAGATTTTTATTTAGGCTTTTATATACACATTGATCAGTTAAAATCATCTCACCTAAATGTTCTCACTCATTGTATTTGTGTTTTTACAATAGTGTCATTTTGTTGCAATAGCTTACTCTGCATAAGAAAGCTTGATTTCAAACTCCGTAATAAAATGAGAACAAATGACATGTCGTAGCACAAATAATTAAACTAGCAGATACAAATGACTGAACTGAAATCTATTCGACCAGAGCAAATGAGATGAGTGAGTGAGAGGAGAGGTGACTGTGTGTCAATTTGCTATCCGAGAAAAGAGAGAGCGAGAAATCGCAACAGTTATTGTTGTAGCGAGTATTGGAACCGTTTCAGATATTTCAGTATCGATACGTATAGAATAATCTATGTTTTTGACAACACTATTCTATTTTGTTGCTTTTCCCCCCAGAAGTCCATAACATTAGTCAAGGTTTCTTGCACCAAAGCAGTCATTTAGTTTTAGAAACTTTTAGTATTGGTAATGGAACAAAACATTAACTCTGTCTTGCCTATTGCATAACATAAACAGAGTTTAGCCTTTATATTCTAGAGTTTATATGCTCTTATTTTAGTACATCAATGTGACAATCATATGCTATTAGTCTGGTGAACAACCACAAATAACAACCCATACAGCAGTGGAAGGAGGCGAAATAATGGAGCTTAATCAGCGAAAGGTCTCAAATAATGATTATCCACTTCAGAGGGTAAGCGTTTTATCAGCCCCAATTTGTCCCTTAGTATCAGCGTCTGTCTCTCATCACTTTAACATTTCTCTGGAGATCTAGAGTAATTAATCTGAGGAGAGCAGGGTGCTCTTTCTTCTCACACGGTCTGATAATCTGTATCAATTAAGATCAGACTTGTGCTGAATTCCAATTTGTATGCTACTACACATAATGCGAAAAAGTATGTTCTATTCTAGTGGTGGGAAAGTGCATCGTTTTTTTTTTTTTATTTAGTATGTAGAATAGAAAATGCCATCATTACCTCCTCAATGCCTTTTTAGTTTGTAATGTTTAGACTGTCAAGTTCTTGTATTATCCTAATATAGGCTTATCTTAATATACACTATACATTTGTGTGAGTTTTGGATGATCAATACGTGTGACTGTGCATCTCTTCACTGCTGCAGGATCAGTGGCCATGTCAAAATCTGTTCCATTAAAGGGAAAATCATCCCGCATGTCCTCTCATCCAGAGATAATGAAGCTCTCTGAAATCTTGCATGGCTTTTACTGATGGCTACATGGGCAAATCTAGCAGAGATGGTCACTTGAGGCGATTCACATGGTTTTTTTTCCTGTATGCATGCCGTATGGAGTGTTTGCTCTGTGGGTTTGTTTTAGAACAGCTGCTAATGCTTGGCGCTAGCTGTCATCATACCAGATAATGTGTTCAGTGAATAGGACAAGCCTGTGAGGTCATTCTGAGCACTGCCAGTTGGTTTCGAATCTAACAAATGGGTGCGAACTTTTTTTTGTGGCACCCTGTGCAAAAACAACTCCTGCCAATTGCATACTGTAATACGTTAATTAAAACTGCGATTTGGCCTGAGAATCTCTTAGGCCAAAAAAAATGTAGGCATAAATGCTTGACCAGCACATTGCAAGCTTACTGTCCTATAGTAGATATTTCACATGCATGCTTGATTTATAGTGGCAGAGGTGATACAGAGAACTTTTTTCGGAATGCGTAATTAGAAGTGTCTGCACTCATGTTCTTGTGTACAGTCTGTTTCGGATCTTAAGCCACGCTTCCACCACAGGAACTTTCCCCAGGAACTAGGGACTTTGGGGTGGTACTCTGTGTGTTTCGACCGCAGGAACCATGGTATAAATGAAGTTCTGGGTAAAAAAATTCCCCCTCAAAAAGTCCCTGCTTGCGAGGTAGTACTTTTTTCAAAGTTCAGGAACTTTTGGGGGTGGGACTTGGGCATTGAACATGCTGATTGATTGAGTTCACGCAGCATTTTGATTGTCTGACTCCGCGCAGCATTTTATTTCAACCACCATTTTTAAAAGTTGTTTGTGGTGCATGCAGTAAGAGTTGGTTGCTGTTCGAATCAACAATGAAGTTTTAAAAAATACGACCGATGGTCCGTCGGTGAGGTTCAGGCTTTATTAAGCTTATATGCGGAGGACGAAATCCAGCAGGAACTGGAAAGTTGTGCGCAATCCTACGTCACCGGACTAATCTTCACTGTACTTTAGGCCGTGATGTAAACGCAGACAGCAACAGGTCTGAGGGGAAAAAAGTTCTTGGGAAAAAAATTCCTGGGACAAATTTTTCCGGGTAATTTTGGTGGAAACAGGGCTTTAGACTTAATGAAGATCAAGGTGTCCTCAGAATAATGATATACTGAATCTGTCTTTAATATCAGATCAAAGCAAGTTATTCAGATTTCCTGTCTTTAGCAATGATCATATAAAATGACCAAGGAATTTTTTAGGTTTTCTAAAATGTTCTGATTCATGTTTTGTTCTATGTGCAAATAACTGATACTTGCTCTCTGTTTTACAGATTGAATGCAGTTGGGTGGCATGCAGTATTTCCAAGAGTTCATGGCACACTGTGACCAATTCATGAGTCCCAACTATGGAAGAGTGACCGGAGTATGATGCCACAAAGAAAAATGAAGATCAGCCATGCCTTCATTGCTGATCTCCATCAAGGGCACTCAGTTTTTACTGCTGTCTGGGACTCTCCATCTTCTCTTGGATAGTTTCAGTTTCAACATACATTATACCAAATGCAAGACCGTGTTGTTTATGGACGATATCATTCTGTCACGAGAAAGATGAAATTTCCTTTTATTAGAAGTCCCAATTAAAACAAGGACACAAGTTGCAAACTCCAGAAACTCAAAGTGTACAGATGAAGTTGCATTATGGCAGCTGATTCTCTTCAACAGCTGCATTCACGTATCTGGTTCGGAGGAGAGTGATAGTTGCACGATGCAGCGAGGTGGAGGCATCATCGGGAACAACGGCCAGCCATGGGTACTGCGGCGAGTACGGCTCACCTGGCTCAGTTTCATGCTCTTTTTCATCCTGGTCTTTTTCCCTCTCATTGCACATTACTACCTCACCACAATCGATGAAGCAGGGGGACCAGATAAGCGCATTTTTGGGCCAAGACCTGGAGGAGAGTTGTGTGAAGCAAAGCATGTGCAAGACCTGTGTCGTATACGGGAATCTGTCAGCGAGGAGCTACTTCAGCTTGAGGCAAAGCGTCAAGAGCTCAATGGCGAGATAGCCCGACTTAACCTACGCATCGAGGCTTGTAAACGTAGTATTGACAGTGCCAAACAAGACTTGCTACAACTCAAAAATGTCATCAGCCAGACAGAGCACTCTTACAAGGAACTTATGGCTCAAAACCAGCCAAAACTGTCATTGCCAGTTAGACTTTTACCAGACAAGGATGATCCTGGATACCCTCCTCCCAAGTCGGTCCAAAGCTGTCGTTTGCATTCTTGTTTTGATTATGCTAGATGTCCACTTACATCTGGCTTCCCTGTCTATGTTTATGACACGGGATCATATCCTTGGAGTGAGAAGTTGGACCCTCTTGTCAAACAAGCCTTCGCATCATCCGTCAAAAGCAGTGTGTATGTGACCAATAATCCAAACATTGCCTGTCTGTACATAGTTCTTGTTGGAGAAATACAAGAATCACCTTCCTCTCCCCCTGCTTCACCTTCAGACCTTGAAAAGCAGCTCAAGGCCTTGCCCTATTGGAGGTTGGATGGTCACAACCACCTGCTTGTCCATCTTTCTAGAAAGTCTCTGACTCAGAACTTCCTGTACAATGTGAGCACAGGACGAGCAGCAGTGGCACAGTCTACCTTTTTTGAACGTCAGTATAGAGAAGGTTTCGACATGGTAGTGTCTCCTCTAGTCCACGCTCTCTCTGAGCCCAACTTCTTAGAGGTGCCTCCGCAAGTCCCTGTCAAGAGGAAGTACCTCTTCACCTTTCAGGGAGAAAAGGTCGAGTCTTTGAGGAGCAGCTTGCTTGAAGCCCCACCACAGTCCTTTGAGGAGGAAATGGAAGGGGATCCACCAGCTGACTATGATGATCGCATTATTGGTACACTTAAAGCTGTACAGGACAGTCACCTAGACCAGGTTCTTGTGGAGTTCACTTGCAAGAATCAGCCCAAGCCAAGTTTACCAACAGAATGGGCATTGTGTGGTGAGCGTGAGGATCGTTTAGAGGTACTGAAGGTTTCTACATTTGCCCTGGTGATATCTCCAGGTGATGGCCAGTTGGTGGCATCTGCTGGCTGTAGCATGAGACTTTTTGAGGCTTTGGAAGTTGGGGCAATACCGGTGGTGCTTGGTGACCACTCAAAGTTGCCCTACCATCACCTCATACGCTGGAGTGAGGCAGTCATTATGGTACCCAAGCCTCGCATTACTGAGCTGCACTTTCTCTTGCGTAGCATCTCAGACAATGATCTTCTGGCCATGCGACGGCAGGGGCGGTTTCTTTGGGAGACATACTTCTCGACCTCAGAGAGCATCTTCAGCACCATCCTGGCTAGTGTACGAACAAGCATCCAGATACCAGCGGCACCCATACGTGAGGAGCCTGCCCAGGAGATTCCCCACAAAGCTGGAAAGTTGGCAGGAACTGATGCTAACATGGCTGACAATGGTGACCTCGATCTAGGGCCTGTTGAAGTAGAGCCCCCTTATGCTTCGCCACGCTTCTTGCGTAACTTCACCTACACAGCTGCTGATGTTTACCGCACCTGGAATCATGCACCTGGTCCTTTCCATCTATTCCCACATACTCCATTAGACCCTGTACTTCCTTCAGAGGCCAAGTTTCTGGGGTCGGGGACTGGCTTCCGCCCTATCGGTGGTGGTTCTGGGGGATCTGGTAAAGAGTTTCAGGCTGCTCTAGGAGGTAACGTCCCACGGGAGCAGTTCACTGTGGTCATGCTTACTTATGAACGGGAGGAGGTTCTTATGAACTCACTGGAGAGACTAAATGGTCTTCCTTATCTCAACAAAGTGGTGGTAGTATGGAATTCCCCTAAACCACCTTCTGATGATCTGCTCTGGCCAGACATTGGTCTACCTATTGTGGTAAGCGTGCATATTTCTCATAGTCATTTCTTATTACTGGGCCATTAAGCAACCACCTGGTAACCACCAGAAACACCCTAATAAGAACACACTAGAAATGCAGAGCACCCTTGAATCTTGGTGGCAAGTTTTGCACAGGCAGGCACAACTCGGTGAAAAAAATCTTGTTAAGCCTGTTATTAGTTGGAATTCTCAAAGGCTTAAATGTGATAGAACCTCACAAGCATTACATTCTGCTGTAGATTTGGTCTGCTCTCTCTGCTGTCTTTGAAGCATAGCTTTCATGTCTCTAGGGCAGCAAGCCAAATTAGTTCTGGTGATATTAAAGGAAACAGTGCTGTATTAAGCCCACAGTAAGGTTGTACTTTGAAATGAAATCCCAAATAGAATTCCGAAGTACCCCGAGTTTCTTACTGTCTTCGTGTCTTTGAGAAGTAGTTTGGAACTTTGAAATTGAGCATCTTTAATTATGGATGCAAGGTTGCAAACTAGAACTATTTTCATTTTAAACACACAAAGCCTTTGGTTTATTTATTAAAAATGGTTTCCAGAAGTATTAAATTGTTTTAATTGGCATTTGTAGGTTTCATAAGGTCATGTATCTGGCTGGCCCAGTAAAACCTTGTAGTAATGCCATGTTTTACCTAAGCTGTCATTCACAATATGGCATGTTGACTCAACAGATGGGCTTTTTCTCTGCAGGTGGTACGCACAGAGAAAAACAGCTTAAACAATCGCTTCCTTCCCTGGGATGCAGTCGAGACTGAGGCTATTTTGTCTATTGATGATGATGCCCATCTTCGACACGATGAAATTATGTTTGGGTTCAGGTGAGATTTTTGTGATAGCAAGTGAGTTTGTTTGGGTTTATTTGGCCAGTTTCTTGCATGAAACTCTTTGAATCTGCTTTGGCTGTTCACATTTTTATCCACCTTTTGGCCATTTTAAAACAAACACATATACAAAATAAAATTTAAAACAAATAATATACTGAATATAGTCAAAAGGCTGAAAATATTGAGATATACTTTTTATTTTGTGCTAAATCGCCCCCTGCCATAATGTTTAATAGTTACTCTTTTAGTTGTTTTGTAATTGCTGATTGGTAAAAGATAACACCCTGAAAATGCAAAGCCTAAAACATTTTGCAGATGTTTTCCCCCTTTTTAAAATATGTGTTTAGGGGCAATTTTGCTTTTAGTTGTATAAGATAGTACCCATTATTCTATGGTTTGCCTCTTTTAAAGAAAGGTTATGATGTTTTATTTTGTAAAGTTAATTTTGATCCTTAATATTATTAGAAAAGAATGTGAAACGTTAAAAAACATTCCCAGTGATGTCGCTGCTTTGGGCTAAAATATGTTTAGAAAGAGAATAAATTCAGTTTAATGAAGCTAGGAAAGAAAATATTTCTATTGGAGAGAAAGTGTAAGTTGATCTGTTTTCTCACCTCAGTCTGTGCATTTTAAGAGTGTGATCTAAAGAATTGAAAAGTGTGTTTTCAATAAATCAAAAAAAGATTTCACACTGTTGTGGTGTGTTCCTGCAGGGTTCCTGCATTCAGAGAGTTTAAGCCCACAGCTGCAGATTCAGTTGTTAGTTTGAGGAATTTAAAGCATTTGATAAAGTCCATGACAGTAGATTATAAATCTCTCCTTCACTTCTGTGTATCTCCATTTTTGTTTGTATGTTTAGACATTGGTCAGATGAGCAGATAATGGGAGATGTGATTTTGGTTGCTGGTTTATTATATCTGTTTGTTTTTGTCATGTCGAGGATCTTTACATGGTAAACACTAATGTTCCCAATACATTTTGGTGTCTATAAACATTAGGGAATTGGTCAGGATGGATGATTTAGTAGATTTTTTTCTTTGTACTGAAGTGTGCATTATAATGCAAAAGATGCTGCCATTTCTGAACAATGTTATGATCTGTAGGTCTGTTTTTTGAGAGATCTTTGGTGGTTTTGTGCAATAAACGGTTATAGTTATTTAGCAGCCTATGTATTTAGTTACTCTATTAAGGGTTTGTTTGGCATGCATATATTGCTTAACAAATGCTATTCAGTCAGTGAGTATTATAATAACCACTCTTGCATTCCCATCTCTTTCTCTATTTCCAGGGTGTGGCGGGAGGCCAGAGACCGGATTGTGGGGTTCCCGGGAAGGTTTCATGCTTGGGATGTAAATCACCAATCTTGGCTCTACAATTCCAACTACTCCTGCGAGCTCTCCATGGTGCTGACGGGTGCGGCCTTCTTCCATAAGGTGAGGCTTTGACCGTTTTGACACTTCCAGAGCCTTATTATGCTAAAAATAGACACTGACCTTATGTAGTTTTACCCAAGTAACACCAGATAATGGAAGCTGGAAATGGTTTAGTTAGTTAAAAACCGATGGTGCTACCAAGTACGTTGTTATGCAACCAAATGCATGATGCAGCGCTTCATTTTCCACATGGATAAGCAAACAGCACAAGATGTTTCATTTATGAGCATTGCTGTACAACATCATGGTACTTTTTCATTTTTTATTAAAAGCCATAATTTCTTCCTCTCCTCAGTATTACGCGTACCTCTATTCCTACGTCATGCCTCAAGCCATACGTGACATGGTGGACGAGTACATCAACTGTGAGGATATCGCCATGAACTTCCTCGTGTCGCATATCACTCGCAAACCCCCCATCAAGGTCAGTGGGCTGTAGCTTGAAGCACATGTCATTTAGAGCCTTTTAGGGCTTTTCCCACTTCTTACAACACTATAAAGTGAATAATGTTAATCAGACAGTACATTCTGTCAGCCACATGGTTCCGGTTTCTGTCACTCTGGGTAGCTCTGCCCACAGTGAATTCTCATTGGCCTAAACCCTTTCTTCACATACCTGTTTTGAACATTGAATATGGCCTTATTGGCCCGTATTTTGTCATCATGCAGCTCTTTCAGTTCCATTTAGTACAAAAAAACAACTTTTATTTTTAACTAAATTGTATTACATTTCATTATAAAAAACACATCTGTCCAGGTCATACCCTGGTTATATTTAACCCCTAAATCAAAAGAAAGAAATATAAGATAAAGAAAGAATAATGAAGTATTAAGATTTTTTTGAGATTTTATTTCCCCCTAAATTATCTCTAGTCAGGGCTCCAGACTAACATTTTAGAGCAGTGGCCCCAGCGCCACTCAGTTCTACAGATGGTGGTGCCAGCACCTGATTTGGTGACGCTGGAGGAAAATGATCATAAAGTTAATTTAATCATAAAATTACTATTGTTTTGTTAATAAGTGCAGTTACTAATAATATTACATGTTTGTTTACTGGACATTTAACAGTGAAGCACTGAGACTGAATTGATATGCAGATAAAATTAACTTTTATTACCAACAGTAATGTGCAAAAACTGCATATATATATAGGGAAAATTTTAATATTCTACTCGTATTAAATGCACCATTGTTCTTTTATAGTATCACACTGAACTGACCGCCAGCTTCAGTGATTATAAAAGGAGCGCTCTTGTTTTCTGTGTAATGCTCCTATGCCGCCCTCTACTGGTTATAGTGGTAATTTCATCGCGTTCACAAATTCAATCGCATCTTTTTAAAATAAAAGTGCTTGTTTGCCATAAAGTGGCCTATACCTTTAAACTTTTCGTTTTTACAAATCATCACATTAAAAATAACATTAAAATTGGATAATATTTTGAGCTTTGAAGTGCTGGAAAAAGTGTGAAGAATTTCACTCTCAAAAGGTTGTTCGAACCCTGAGATGAGAAAAAAACATTTGACTATTTCTTCCAATCTGTGGCAGCGCTGTGAAGTAACGGTGTCGCGTGCACAGGATCGGCCCGCGGCCGCGAGTACCATAGTTCCATTCTGCTTTCGTTTCATTTGCCATTTAATGTTCCTCATATGTAACAGAAATGGGAGCTCTTATCAATTGGGCAATGTAGTGGTGGCACCAGCAAGAAAAAGGTCGCAAAATGCGACCATTTCGTCACAGTCTGGAGCCCTGCTAGTGTTTAAACCTAAAATAATTATATATTATTTAAATTGTATTTATATATCACAGTAGTATTTGTTGCCCAAATTACTGTAATGCAACAATCAGAATCTAAAAAAAATCATTAATCATCAATGTGCTTAATTTGTCATGAAAAAGTCACAAAAAAATTTTTTTATTATTTATTTATTTTTCTTTAGTTTTTGGGGGTGAAATATGACCTGGACACTAGGATTCTCCTGTTATTCCTTAAAATGTTTGTCGTTATTGTTTACTATAAATAAAGTTAAATATCTATGTTGAGTTGAGACTGAACACACTTCTTCCAGTTTTACATATGTGTGTTACAATAGAATTGATTTCAGTAAGCTTTGATGTTGAAGTCCATTGACTGAAGCATCGGGATGGCCCGTGAATTAACAGTGTAATGAAATTTGATAGATTTTCTCTGGCATTATTAGTTCGAGGATTTCATCGGTACACACACACCTCTCGCTCTCCGGCTGCTGTCCCTGCGGATTAGACAAATCAATTTCATTCATTTTGTTTTCACAGAATAGCAGACTGGATTGCAATGGGAAAACACGAATGAAAGAGATGATATTGTGTTATAAAGTCAATAAGTCTGTCATCTTTATATGGAGGGGGTGATTTTAAGGAATAATCCACTCGAAATTTAAGTCAGTTGCTCGTCCTCATGTTGTTTTAAATTCGTGTTGATTCTCCGAGCTGCTCTTTTCCATACAAACAATGCTTTAAAGGACAAAAGCATGCAACTCAAGCACTACATTCTAAGTGGTTTGAAGATGTGTGATAGATTGTGTGAGGAACTGATGTCATCACTCATTTAATTCTTCCTGGCGTTCCCCCCTCAGGTGACGTCACGTTGGACCTTCCGCTGTCCCGGCTGTCCGCAGGCTCTGTCACATGACGATTCGCACTTCCACGAGCGTCACAAGTGCATCAACTTCTTTGTAAAAGTCTACGGATACATGCCGCTGTTATATACTCAGTTCAGAGTGGACTCGGTACTCTTCAAGACACGATTGCCGCATGACAAGACGAAATGTTTTAAATTCATTTAATGGAACAAGCACAGAAATCCGACGGAGAACTGACACGGGACGGTCTCTCTCTGGTGAAGGGAATTTAAAGCTTTCGTGTAAATATAGGACAATTTTACTTTGAACTCGTCTTCCTTGAAACCAAGGGAGAACAATTGCAGAATGAACGATTACCGTCAGGCGTTTTTAATGGTCACTTGTGCGTGATTCATCAGCAACCACTACAGGCTTTATTTGCACCACTTTTCACGGGACGTCTGAGACGGGGATGCTTTGATGGACGTCAAACTGACATTTGCATCATGTTATAAAGTTATGGGCCGATGGAGGCTGTTTTTGATGACATATCGAAGAATTATGGGTGGTGTCATCGATCTAAATGATTCATATTTTTATTTTTACTTTGCATATACTCTGTTGTTTGAAATGCACTGATGGTCATGTTTTTTTACTCATGTGTGTGTGTGTGTGTGCTTTTGAGCTCGTGTGAACGGCTGTGTGTTGTTCTGTAGGTTGATGGTGACTACACGTCTCTAACCCCCATCAAATGTTTGTTGATCATCAGTAAGAATAGCACAAGATATCAAACATAACTGCATAGGAATAGCACCAAATCAAACTGTTACATGTTCTCATGTCAGTCACGATCATACAAGAATACAACACATTACGTGGAATAACAGATTGATCTTAATGTCTTTGCTGGATAATCAAGCCTGTTCATGGGTTATGTGTCATTTTAATAAGGTCTAATGATTTCATGAGTGAAATGTCAAAGAAATATCCAGGTCATATTTAATCATTTAACAAAGAAAATCTTTTTTTTTGTCAATTGTGACATTATTTTCATGAATTATAGCACATTTAAACACCCAAAATTCTCAATATGTAATGCAAGAAAAAATCATCGTCATTGCTTAATTGTTTTTTTCTAATGCAAAATATAATTTTTCAATGAAATTAAATGTTTTACGACTATTAACTATTTTTGCATCAAATATTACTATGACAAATATTTAGATTTTAAATATATTGTTTTCTTTTTGTAATATGATGATTTTTTATTTATTTTTTTGTGAGATTTCTTAAGGGGAAAAGTGTGAAAATAATGTCACAAGGCAAAAAATCTGGTCTTATAAAACATTTTTCTTTATGCACAATATCATATTTATTTCTTATTTCCGTTTAATTTGATGGTGAAATGTGACCTGGACGTGCTCTTGAGAGTTTCATGTGAGAATGTGTTTGTGTGTCCGCTTTGAGATTTTCTTGACCTGATTTCCAGAGCCTATGAAACGCATGTAATTACAAACATGATTTCTGTGAGGAAGGATAACGGTGACAGTAGTTTCCCTTTCCTCTGTAAATGGTACGTGTCTCTTTTCTGTGCCAGGATGATACCTGGGGCTTTCACCCTTTCAGAGTCTTTCGGTTCATTCATGGCGGCTTCCCTGGCACGTTTGACAGGTACATTTAGGAAGATGGCTCTGCAGTTGTAAATTAATGAGTTTTATTTTTTAAAACACAAAAATGTGGCTCTGTTCCCCTTAGAAGAGGAATATAAATAATCAGATATGATTTTTTTTTCGTTACATGCCCATGTTTTGTATTATGTATAAACAGGCTTTAATGTTGAATTCTTTTTTTAATCATTGTGAGGACTGTATGACCGTTTGGATTGGACCGTAACTGACGATATAAACCATTGGTTGTAAAGTGTTGAATGCCAGCAAACGTTATAACTGACAACTTCTTCAACCACACTAATAAACCAGCCAGTCTCATCATCTCTTTCATTATGGTGAAGCTCTCAATGTGTCAAACATTATTTACTAGCATTAGTACGGCCAAATTGACCGAATACAAGTCAGTACTCAATGTTCATCACATGACATTTTGCAATACTTTTTATTTTATTTTTTAATTAACTATGTTCATACAGGAACAGGATGAGGAAATTGCAAGTTGGATAAAAGCACCACATTTCAATGTATTGCAACATGCAATAACCACTAGGCCACGGCTCTCATGGGGAAATTGAGATCTCTGTAGTTTTTACCTAGTTGAGAATGACTGTTGTCTGAATGTGGAAGGTCATGTGCACTAGATTTGTGCTTTAATAATATTAATTATTATAATATTACTTTTATTAATATTTGTATTATATAATTTATTATGTATGCAATGCATTAATACATACACTGATCAGGCATAACATTATGACTAATATTTTGTTGGTCCCACTTTTGCTGCTAAAACAGCCCTGACCCGTCGAGGCATGGACTCCACTAGACTCCTGAAGGTGTGCTGTGGTATCTGGCACCAAGATGTTAGCAGCAGATCCTTCAAGTCCTGTAAGTTGCGAGGTGGGGCCTCCATGGATCGGATTTGTTTGTTCAGCACATCCCACAGATGCTCGATTGGATTGAGATCTGGGGAAATTGGAGGCCAAGTCAACACTTCAGACTCGTTGTTGTGCTCCTCAAACCATTTTTGCTTTGTGGCAGGAGCATTATCCTGCTGAAAGAGCCACAGCCACCAGTGAATACCGTTTCCATGAAAGGGCAACAATGCTTAGGTAGGTGGTACGTGTCAAAGTACATGGATGGCAGGACCCAAGGTTTCCCAGCAGAACATTGCCCAAAGCATCACACTTATTCCATCGCTCTGTGGTCCAGTTCTGATGCTCACGTGCCCACTGTTGGTGCTCTCGGCGGTGGACAGGGGTCAGCATGGGCACCCTGACTGGTCTGCGGCTATGCAGCCCCATACACAACAAACTGTGACGCACTGTGTATTCTGACACCTTTCTATCAGAACCAGCATTAACTTCTTGAGCAATTTGAGCTCCAGTAGCTCGTCTGTTTGATCGGACCACACGGGCCAGCCTTCGCTCCCCACGTGCATCAATGAGCCTTGACCGCCCATGACCCTGTCGCCGGTTCACCACTGTTCCTTCCTTGGAGCGCTTTTGATAGATACTGACCACTGCAGACCGGGAACACCCCACAAGAGCTGCAGTTTTGGAGATGTTCTGACCCAGTCGTCTAGCCATCACAATTTGGCCCTTGTCAAACTCACTCAAATTCTTACGCTTGCCCATTTTTCCTGCTTCTAACACATCAACTTTGAGGACAAAATGTTCAGTTGCTGTCTAATATATCCCACCCACTAACAGGAGCCGTGATGAAGAGATAATCAGTGTTATTCACTTCACCTGTTGTGTTATGCTTGATCAGTGTAATTATGTATTTAATACAATTAATGCATAACTATAATAAAATAAATAAATAATAGAATAAAAAATATTTATAATCATACATTATATTATTTTTATTCATTTTATTATTTATTTAGTATTTTTTGTATTTAAATATTTTTATATTTTAGATCAGACTGGACCACACAGTATTTGAATTATCTACCGTTTGCCCAGAAATTGGGCAAAAGGGCCTAAATCTGTAAAGAGAAATCTAAGTTTAGTTATGGTATTCAACAGGTCAAAATAAATGTTAGTTGTGAAAATACAGCATCCGCAGTCATTTACACTTGACACTCTTGTCAGTTAAAACAGTAATTTGCTTGACTACTTTTTTTTTTTTTAAATCAAACTTGCATGAGAGAAACTGCATATTCAAAAATGTGATGTTACAAATTAAGTTCTTACACCATTTGATAATTTAGGGAATTTTCAAAAGAATGATTTGATCTTGATTCATACATCACTAGTAGGTACTTGCCCTAATGTTCTCCACTAGCACGGTCCACCTTCAGCAGCTCTGTTCTGACCATTGTCCAGCACACGTGAGGGTTTGTGCCGTGAGCACAGCTGCTCTGATGGGCCTCAGGCTCAGGCGGGGCTGAAGTTCAGCCACAGTGTTTCCAGGAGCTGTTGAACATCCGGAAACACTTAAGTCTGTAATCAATCCCCAGACACACATCTGACTCTCTGACATCAACAGAACGTCTCTGAAACACATGATGAGAGGGTGAAAACCAGCCGTAAACCAGCACAACATGAAATTAGACCCTCCCTGATGGACTGTAACCTCAGAAAGTCAGCATACAGGCCAGAGTCTGTCTATCTGTCTGTCTGTCTGTCTGACATTCTGTCTATCTGTCTGTCTGACATTGTCTGTCTGTCTGTCTGACATTCTGTCTATCTTACTGTATATCTGTCTGTCATTCTTTCTGTCTGTCTGTTATTCTGTCTGTCTGTCTATCATCTGCCTGTCTGTCTGACATTCTGTCTGTCTGTTTGTCATTCTGTCTGTCTGTCCTTCTGTCTGTCATTCTGTCTGTCCTTCTGTCTCATTCTTTCTGTCTGTCTGTCATTCTGTCTATCATCTGTCTGTCTATCATCTGTCATTCTGTCTGTCTATCATCTGTCTGTCTGTCATTCTTTCTGTCTGTCTGTCTGTCTATCATTTGTCTGTCTGTCTATCTATCATCTGTCTGTCTGTCTGTCTATCAATCGTCTGTCTGTCTGTCTGTCTGTCTATCATCTGTCTGTCTGTCATTCTGTCTGTAATTCTGTCTGTCTGTCTGTTATTCTGTCTGTCTGTCTATCATCTGTCTGTCTGTCATTCTGTCTGTCTGACATGATGTCTGTCTGTCATTCTTTCTGTCTGTCTGTCTGTCATTCTTTCTGTCTGTCTGTCTGTCTGTCTATCATTTGTCTGTCTGTCTGTCTGTCTGTCTATCGTCTGTCTGTCTGTCTGTCTGTCTGTCTATCATCTGTCTGTCTGTCTGTCTATCATCTGTCTGTCTGTCTGTCTGTCATTCTGTCTGTAATTCTTTGTGTCTGTCTGTCTGTTATTCTGTCTGTCTGTCTGTCTATATCTGTCTGTCATTATCTGTCTGTCATTCTTTCTGTCTGTCTGTCTGTCTGTCTGTCTATCATCAGCCTGTCTGTCTGACATTCTGTCTGTCTGTCATTCTTTCTGTCTGTCTGTTATTCTGTCTGTCTGTCTATCATCTGCCTGTCTGTCTGACATTCTGTCTGTCTGTCATTCTTTCTGTCTGTCTGTCATTCTGTCTATATCTGTCTGTCATTATCTGTCTGTCATTCTTTCTGTCTGTCTGTCTGTCTGTCTGTCTATCATCAGCCTGTCTGTCTGACATTCTGTCTGTCTGTCATTCTTTCTGTCTGTCTGTTATTCTGTCTGTCTGTCTATCATCTGCCTGTCTGTCTGACATTCTGTCTGTCTGTCATTCTGTCTGTCTGACAGACATTGTCTGTCTGTTTGTCATTCTGTCTGTCTGACATTGTCTGTCTGTTTGTCATTCTGTCTGTCTGTCCTTCTGTCTGTCATTCTGTCTGTCCTTCTGTCTCATTCTTTCTGTCTGTCTGTCATTCTGTCTATCATCTGTCTGTCTATCATCTGTCTGTCTGTCATTCTGTCTGTCATTCTTTCTGTCTGTCTGTCTGTCAATCATTTGTCTGTCTGTCTGTCTATCATCTGTCTGTCTGTTTGTCTGTCTATCATCTGTCTGTCATTCTGTCTGTCTATCATCTGTCTGTCTGTCATTCTGTCTGTAATTCTTTCTGTCTGTCTGTCTGTTATTCTGTCTGTCTTTCTGTCTGTCTGTCTGTCTGTCTGTCTGTCTGTCTATCTGTCATTCTGTCTGTCTGACATTATGTCTGTCTGTCATTCTTTCTGTCTGTCATTCTGTCTATATCTGTCTGTCATTATCTGTCTGTCATTCTTTCTGTCTGTCTGTCTGTCTGTCTGTCTGTCTATCATCAGCCTGTCTGTCTGACATTCTGTCTGTCTGTCATTCTTTCTGTCTGTCTGTTATTCTGTCTGTCTGTCTATCATCTGCCTGTCTGTCTGACATTCTGTCTGTCTATCATCTGCCTGTCTGTCTGTCATTCTGTCTGTCTGACATTGTCTGTCTGTTTGTCATTCTGTCTGTCTGTCCTTCTGTCTCATTTTTTCTGTCTGTCTGTCATTCTGTCTATCATCTGTCTGTCTATCATCTGTCATTCTGTCTGTCTATCATCTGTCTGTCATTCTGTCTGTCATTCTTTCTGTCTGTCTGTCAGTCTGTCTGTCTGTCTATCATTTGTCTGTCTGTCTGTCTGTCTATCATCTGTCTGTCTGTCTGTCTATCATCTGTCTGTCTGTCATTCTGTCTGTAATTCTTTCTGTCTGTCTGTCTGTAATTCTTTCTGTCTGTCTATCATCAGCCTGTCTGTCTGACATTCTGTCTGTCTGTCATTCTTTCTGTCTGTCTGTCTGTCTGTTATTCTTTCTGTCATTCTCTATCTATCTATCTATCTATCTATCTATCTATCTATCTATCTATCTATCTATCTATCTATCTATCTGTCGTTCTCTGTCTGTCTATCCATCTGTGTGTCCATATGCCATTGCTTTTGAATAACCATTGTAGGTTTTTTTTATGATGACACTGTTGTCTGCCAGATGCTATAAATACTCTTTAGTGTTTGGGGTTTGTTTAAATCAAAAACCTAATATGAGCAATAGTAATAATGACACTTGCCTTACCAAGAATCACTAATAATTCATTAAACACAAACACTGACAAGGGAATACTGAAATAACTACGGGATTTGTGTGCAGACATGGGGTTTCCCAGCACTTGTGTGTGTGTGTGTGTGTGTGTGTGTGTGTGTGTGTGCGTGCGTGTGTGTGTGTGTGTTAGCACCCATGAGACACACACATGATCTCAGTGCAGAGAGAGAGAGAGATCGCATTACAGAAGAGATATTAAACTCTGCTGCAGTGTTTCAGCTCCTCTCACTCAGGGCTCCTGTCCAAAACGCCTCTCAAAGCCTGCAAGTGCTCGGCTGGAGTCAATTATAAGTTTAAAATACTATAGGTTAAGGTTCATATTCTCATATTCATTGTCTTGAACTGTTGTAGCGTGACCAAAATATGTTTGGACACTGAAGTCACTTATCGATATCAATATCGATGCATTAAATACAAAAATCAAGTGTTTCAGATTCTGCAGGATATTTTCTTTTCTCTAACGTCACTTTTCTTCATCATGTTTTAAGTATTCTTTGAATCAGCTGGTGTTTTGGTGATTTTTATTGGACGTATGAAGTTGGTTTTCATATTAGAATTATTTACATACTGTTATAGTATTGATTAATATTTTCACTTTAGTATTTAGTACTTCAGCTTATTTCCAAGGCAACATTTCTCAAGTTTTTTCATCTAATATATATATTTAATTTTATTCCAGTTTTATTTCAATTCCTTTTTTTAATAGGTTTAGTTCATAACAACACTGATACACAGGTGTAGATCATCACATTAACTGTCTTCATTTTCAACACTACATCTTGAATGGTGTGCTTGAGACTTTTCTGTAGAATAAATGAGTTTGCCCATATAATCTTTGAGTTATTAAGGTTAAACAGTCTATATTGCAGGAGATGATTATATGGGGCAAGAAGTGAGAGGTAAGTGGCTATTATATGGTTAATAAAACTATTTGATTGGATCGTTCCTCCTAATCGTACATTATTTTTATTTTTTTCAAAATGTTATCTAATGCATTCACATTCATCAGTAAATTATTAGAACCCTCATTTATCATTCCATGATTTGAAACCAGCTTTTAGTGCATATGAGAAATGAGACACTTTAGATGCACCAACATATGTCTGAACAAATGAACACATAATGGAACAATTACTTTCAAATCTTGAATGCATTAAGCTAAATCTTCCCCAATGATTCTGGCTAGTCTTAAAGAGCTTTTTTTTTACATGAATGCATTTGGCAGATGCATCAAAGGTTACTTCCCTTGCATTCAAAGTATACAATTTACTATAAGTTCATGCATTCCATAGGAATCAAACCCATGACCTTGCATTGCTAACGATCTACAGTTGTTTTTTTTACAGTCTGACCCATTTCTCAACACTTAGGTCACTTTTTCAAAACCCAGTGAGCACTGTGGGTCATTTATCATTGCTTTGGTACAAAATGCATTCAATGACCTATGATCTTTCAAATGACTCCGACACAAACACCAGCAAAACTCTATGAATCTACAGGCCAGTTTGCACATGCTTACAAAACTGAATAAGACAGCAATTTGCTACATTTCTACATGGAAAAATATTCAGAATCGAAAAAAATAAATGCTGTCAGAACAATTAGATGTTCCTGAACACTACACAGGTGTTAATCTTTCAGTGTCATTACCGTCTATTCAAAAGGGGAAACTTAGGCATCATTTTGTAATGGAAAGTTGATCATAACAAAGTACAGTGAATTATAAACATTGAGAATGTCATTGCAGAGATGGGCATAAATACATGGAAATGTATTTAAAATACAAATACAAAATACTGTGTGGAAAAAATGTATTTAAATACAAAGGTACAAAAGTATTTTGTATTTTTAAAAAATACATGAAATTTGATATACCTCTTCCCTTCCCCTGCCCTGTAGAAAATAAAAAACAGATATACACTCACCTAAAGGATTATTAGGAACACCTGTTCAATTTCTCATTAATGCAATTATCTAATCAACCAATCACATGGCAGTTGCTTCAATGCATTTAGGGGTGTGGTCCTGGTCAAGACAATCTCCTGAACTCCAAACTGAATGTCAGAATGGGAAAGAAAGGTGATTTAAGCAATTTTGAGCGTGGCATGGTTGTTGGTGCCAGACGGGCCGGTCTGAGTATTTCACAATCTGCTCAGTTACTGGGATTTTCACGCACAACCATTTCTAGAGTTTACAAAGAATGGTGTGAAAAGGGAAAAACATCCAGTATGCGGCAGTCCTGTGGGCGAAAATGCCTTGTTGATGCTAGAGGTCAGAGGAGAATGGGCCGACTGATTCAAGCTGATAGAAGAGCAACTTTGACTGAAATAACCACTCGTTACAACCGAGGTATGCAGCAAAGCATTTGTGAAGCCACAACACGCACAACCTTGAGGGCGGATGGGCTACAACAGCAGAAGACCCCACCGGGTACCACTCATCTCCACTACAAATAGGAAAAAGAGGCTACAATTTGCACGAGCTCACCAAAATTGGACAGTTGAAGACTGGAAAAATGTTGCCTGGTCTGATGAGTCTCGATTTCTGTTGAGACATTCAGATGGTAGAGTCAGAATTTGGTGTAAACAGAATGAGAACATGGATCCATCATGCCTTGTTACCACTGTGCAGGCTGGTGGTGGTGGTGTAATGGTGTGGGGGATGTTTTCTTGGCACACTTTAGGCCCCTTAGTGCCAATTGGGCATCGTTTAAATGCCACGGCCTACCTGAGCATTGTTTCTGACCATGTCCATCCCTTTATGACCACCATGTACCCATCCTCTGATGGCTACTTCCAGCAGGATAATGCACCATGTCACAAAGTTCGAATCATTTCAAATTGGTTTCTTGAACATGACAATGAGTTCACTGTACTAAAATGGCCCCCACAGTCACCAGATCTCAACCCAATAGAGCATCTTTGGGATGTGGTGGAACGGGAGCTTCGTGCCCTGGATGTGCATCCCACAAATCTCCATCAACTGCAAGATGCTATCCTATCAATATGGGCCAACATTTCTAAAGAATGCTTTCAGCACCTTGTTGAATCAATGCCACGTAGAATTAAGGCAGTTCTGAAGGCGAAAGGGGGTCAAACACAGTATTAGTATGGTGTTCCTAATAATCCTTTAGGTGAGTGTATTTGCTTACCCCGATAGGCCTATCTATGTAAACGATTTAGAAAAAGTTCCATCGATTCATAATTTATATCATCGCTACGAATCTACGATATATATTGTCATATATCACCCATCCCTAACATGCAGTAACGTTAATGCTTCAAACACAGCTACTTTAATCAACAAGTAGAATTGACCATGACATCCTCACCACAAAAGTTGCGGCTCACGTGCATGAATGTTGGGGTTGGGGGGAGGGGCGTGTCTGGTCTGAACCAGAGCAGTTGAAAAACAGACGCTACGACACTCCCATAGACTTCCATAGGAACTGAGGAATGCGGAAGTTAAAGCGTGTCACAGAGCGACCAATAGTTCCAGCATTGAACCCCATTCATTTCAGTGTATCTCAAGCACACTCGCTGGCAAATTGATGAAATTACTGCATATTTTGAGATATGGCATTAGTTGACCTCTCAGGAATATTAGAAGATGTATTTTATGAAGCACGTTAGAGTTAATGTTTATTGTTATATAATAGATTGTTAGACTCTAACTGCAGTTAGATAACAGCACTGCAACTGCTACTATATCCAGATGCTATCTGTAATATTTCAATAGTTTTTAGTCTCTCTGAGATCTTAATTCTGTCGAATGCGTTTCTATAAAGTCAGCCCATTTAAGGAATAACGTATCTAGCGCCTGGAGTTGAATTAAATTGGATGCCCTGTCTTTTTAAACACTATTTAAAACTTATTTCTTAGGTTAAATTATGTATATGCTAGCATCATTCATTTATATTCAGCTGTTGTGTATCCTTCGAGTATCATAAAATAACATTAGGACGTTAACAACATTAAAATGATAAAAGAAATTACCACTATAACCAGTAGATGGCGGAAGAGGAACACTCATTGGCTCATTATAGCCTTTTTTCCTTTTGAATTGATTTTTATAGATTATCAAATCACTATTATAACATTAAAATATCTATTTTTGTTACTTTATTTGTACTTAAGTGTTAAATATATAGGCTAATTCTATGGAACATCACAAAGTCTAATGAAAAACAAAAACATCTGACTAAACTTCGCAATAAATCTTTATTGTGTGTCTGTGCTTTGTTTGTTATGATGAGGATTTGTAGATAATGAGAAGATTTGTGTAAAACGTAAACTTGCACTAAAATTCATTCAGCGTTTTGAGACTGTATAAAACTTGTTTTGATCGATACAGAGAGGATTTCCCGGTAAATTAAACATATGATTGGTCATTATTTTCAACAGAAATGCCCTGTGATTGGCTACAATATTCAACGCTGTAAAATCATGCAATCACATGACCCAAATAAAATAAACAGATCACTCAAGATCTCTTCTTTATCTGTAAAGCCTAGTCGAAGTCGATGCACATATTGTGTTAATGTTTACCAGAAATTGCTGCAAATATAGTGAAACTGCTGTCTATCCTGCTTAATCCTGTTCAAACAGATTGACAGCGCGGAGTTGTTTGGAACTATTGAGAGCTCTATGAACCACGTGACCACGTGACCACGTGGCGGCGAGATCAAAGTGTGTCGCAACTCTCTTTTTCTATGGCTTTGGTCTGAACTAGTTGATGCATGAAAACAGCACCCTGATAAAGAGGTTGACTGGCTCAAAGTATAATACAAATTACATTTTTTTTTTCCCAAAAGCTTCAAATACAAAATACAAATACGTATTTTAAATATATGTATCTGAAATGCTGCCCATCCCTGCCCATTTGTGAATTCCTCTGACTTGGAGGTCTCCGGGCTGCAGCAATAAATACTTGGAAAAAACACAGATGGAATCGCGGAACCTATTCATAAAAACGGAATTTACCGTATAACGCGGAATTCGTTAAATTTCCCGCTCACTGTGTTTCCAGCCTCTGCCGCCTCACTATATGAGGACATGAATGCATGAACTTTATCTCCAGAGACGCTCTGAGAGTCACTTCAGCAGCATTTTACTGTTTTATTTTAGAAAAACAATCGCCATATCGTAACAGAAACTCAAAGGTCTTCACGGCAACCCGTCAAAAAAAGTTTCGGTCGAAGAACTTGTGAAAGAAATATTTGTACAGTAGCATTTAGCTGTCTCAAATAAATTATTAAAACTTTATTTTTAAGAAATAATACATTTTTCTTCCATGTTTTAATGTTAACAGTGAATCTCTGTTGTGCAGCACTTTGTTTGCCAAAAAGTTGTTTAATTTAATATGATTAAATTATAATTGTTTTATGCCTTCATTTGATTGCCAGAAAAATTAAAATACACAACACAGAATTTCTGAAAAAGCAAAAAACGTTTCATAGAAATGAAAAATTAATTAATTAGACATGCTTTTCGATTATTGAACTCTAATTAAACCTATAAAATGGAATCCAGAAAAATTACAACCGAAAACATAGAATTTGGTAAAAAAAAAAAAAAAAAAAAAAAAAAATTTAAGGGAGGAGGGGATTATTTCATAGGGCCCTAAACATGTACATTTTGTTAATCCTTTAATAAATTCTTAAAAATAGAACAAGTTTCATGATTTCAATTAATTAGACATCCTTTTTAATTCCAAAGAAAAAAAAATGGAATTCAGAAAAATTTACGGATTTCATAGGGCCCTAAAAAAACAAAAACAAAACGTATAATGCTACCTGTTGTCAAGTGTTTTTTAGGTCATTGTTTTATGAGTTACGAAGTGTGTTTGTTGAATGACATTCTTAAGTGTCATGGCTTGTTTTGAGACGTGGTTTTAGTGCATTTTGAATGTGAAATGAACTGCTGTGCCACGTTGAGAGTTGGGTTAGGGGAACTGTGTGAGAGTTTTGAAAAAAATCACCTTTAGTTTTGAGAAATGTGTCCTAGTGTCCTAATAATATCTTAAGGACAGTGTAGAAGGTTACTGTGTTGTGTGGCCAATATCTTTAAATGTGCAGCTGGTGAAATGTACACAACCAAATTACATAGCCGTATGTTTATCTGATTTAATTTACAGAAAAGGCCCACAAACTCCAGGAATTAAAGCATTTTATAAAGTCTACATTTATAAACTCACCTCTGACCTCTGGCGCTGCTGAAACATCTAGAAACAAACTACTGATCTTAAATGTTCAAAACTCAAACCAATATGATTTTGTCCTATGAAACATGAAGTTATTCACTGTCATAGTTTTGACAGCAATTGGCACATCGCATAACTGAATGTGACATGTTGAGTTTGAAAATGTGGGTGAGTAAATGACCAGAGAATTTAATTTCTTTTAAACAGTTTTAAACAGGCTTAAACAAATATAGAAAAAAAGATTTATTTCAACGTTATTTTACAATGATATAAAACACACCAACAAAAGTCTCCATCCAAACATTAAATGAATGACGATACCTTACGAAACCTGTTATATCTGTCAAACACTGATGTAAAAAAGAAGTTCATCAGCCAAATACAGTCGTTTGGATCCTTGTTTCTGGCTCTGGATGTGCAGATGGAATTTAATTACAGCCACATTTCATCCAGCCACTTTATTGACAGGTCCAGTCATTAACAGCCTGCGAGCCAAACATCCACAGCGGCGGGTTCAGAGGGGTCAGAGGTCATAGTTTCTGCAGGAATCGCAGCACCAGGTCTCTCAGCGCGGTCCGCAGGGGCTCGTTGTTGTCGCAGATGATGTGTGTGCCGTCTTCCTCCAGCTGGATGAGCACGTCCTCCGCCTGCAGGTGAAGAATGTGACCGTCTGCCGTCTCCTCCACCTTCACCTCCATGATGCCGTTCTACCAGGAGAGACACGACACGCGGTTAGTGGTTTAAGACAATTAGGCTGTAAATATCATCATTTTGAAACATTTACTGATGCATAATAGGCTGTTTCACATAGTATTTTTGTTTTATATGGCAGAATACATCCTGTATTCAGTAAGTTCCAGTGTAGTTTTCGTTCAAGTCCACCTGTAGCCAATCATTTTATCCCTTAAAACTCACATTTTATCACCAAAATGACTTATTTAAAGTTTCTTCCTGTGAAAAAATTAGGACTGCACGATTTGGGGAAAATATCTAATTGCGATTATTCTGGTTAAAATTGCGATTTAAAATGCGATTATTTCTTTTTACAAATGAAAAGTGTGTGTGTGTGTGTGTGTGTGTGTGTATGTATATACACTCACCTAAAGGATTATTAGGAACACCTGTTCAATTTCTCATTAATGCAATTATCTAATCAACCAATCACATGGCAGTTGCTTCAAAGCATTTAGGGGTGTGGTCCTGGTCAAGACAATCTCCTGAACTCCAAACTGAATGTCAGAATGGGAAAGAAAGGTGATTTAAGCAATTTTGAGTGTGGCATGGTTGTTGGTGCCAGACGGGCCGGTCTGAGTATTTCACAATCTGCTCAGTTACTGGGATTTTCACGCACAACCATTTCTAGAGTTTACAAAGAATGGTGTGAAAAGGGAAAAAGTATGCGGCAGTCCTGTGGGCGAAAATGCCTTGTTGATGCTAGAGGTCAGAGGAGAATGGGCCGACTGATTCAAGCTGATAGAAGAGCAACTTTGACTGAAATAACCACTCGTTACAACCGAGGTATGCAGCAAAGCATTTGTGAAGCCACAACACGCACAACCTTGAGGGCGGATGGGCTACAACAGCAGAAGACCCCACCGAGTACCACTCATCTCCACTACAAATAGGAAAAAGAGGCTACAATTTGCACGAGCTCACCAAAATTGGACAGTTGAAGACTGGAAAAAAGTTGCCTGGTCTGATGAGTCTCGATTTCTGTTGAGACATTCAGATGGTAGAGTCAGAATTTGGAACACCATACTAATACTGTGTTTGACCCCCTTTCGCCTTCAGAACTGCTTTAATTCTACGTGGCATTGATTCAACAAGGTGCTGAAAGCATTCTTTAGAAATGTTGGCCCATATTGATAGGATAGCATCTTGCAGTTGATGGAGATTTGTGGGATGCACATCCAGGGCACGAAGCTCCCGTTCCGCCACATCCCAAAGATGCTCTATTGGGTTGAGATCTGGTGACTGTGGGGGCCATTTTAGTACAATGAACTCATTGTCATGTTCAAGAAACCAATTTGAAATGATTCGAGCTTTGTGACATGGTGCATTATCCTGCTGGAAGTAGCCATCAGAGGATGGGTACATGGTGGTCATAAAGGGATGGACATGGCCAGAAACAATGCTCAGGTAGGCCGTGGCATTTAAACGATGCCCAATTGGCACTAAGGGGCCTAAAGTGTGCCATGAAAACATCCCCCACACCATTACACCACCACCACCAGCCTGCACAGTGGTAACAAGGCATGATGGATCCATGTTCTCATTCTGTTTACGCCAAATTCTGACTCTACCATCTGAATGTCTCAACAGAAATCGAGACTCATCAGACCAGGCAACATTTTTCCAGTCTTCAACTGTCCAATTTTGGTGAGTCCATTGTGCAAATTGTAGCCTCTTTTTCCTATTTGTAGTGGAGATGAGTGGTACCCGGTGGGGTCTTCTGCTGTTGTAGCCCATCCGCCTCAAGGTTGTGCGTGTTGTGGCTTCACAAATGCTTTGCTGCATACCTCGGTTGTAACGAGTGGTTATTTCAGTCAAAGTTGCTCTTCTATCAGCTTGAATCAGTCGGCCCATTCTCCTCTGACCTCTAGCATCAACAAGGCATTTTCGCCCTCAGGACTGCCGCATACTGGACGTTTTTCCCTTTTCAAACCATTCTTTGTAAACTCTAGAAATGGTTGTGCGTGAAAATCCCAGTAACTGAGCAGATTGTGAAATACTCAGACCGGCCCATCTGGCACCAACAACCATGCCACGCTCAAAATTGCTTAAATCACCTTTCTTTCCCATTCTGACATTCAGTTTGGAGTTCAGGAGATTGTCTTGACCAGGACCACACCCCTAAATGCATTGAAGCAACTGCCATGTGATTGGTTGATTAGATAATTGCATTAATGAGAAATTGAACAGGTGTTCCTAATAATCCTTTAGGTGAGTGTACATCATATACATAATTCACCCACTATATTGCTAAATGTACCCAATTTTTCATGTCAATAGAAAAATATATAACCTAGCTTCTCTTGAGACTCCCTGCTTCACAGTTAATGATATGCTAAGGCCCGCCCACAGGTTGACGTGATTGGATACAACATGTTTGTGATAGAACAAGGCCGATTTCAAACCACGTCCGTCTTTGGTTCACTGCAGTTTTAAAGAGAAAATACTCAGCAATGGTGAATTTGAATGGTTTGTCTTAAAGCATATTAAAAACACCATATAAACAACATTAAAAACTTGATTTTCACCTTTAACTAAAACTAAAGGCCTGCTATATATAGTTCTTTTTTTGTTCTTCGCTTTCTAATAAAGAATCGAGCAGCGATATACTGTTCACAAACACCCAGACGCCATCCAAGCTACTGAAAGGGCTGTTTAGATGAATATGTAAATATGTACTGCACGCTTTCCTCTCAATAACAAAATAAGCACACAGCAACATGACAGTCACAGCGGTGAGAAAGCATCTGATCATAGCGATGTGGATATGTTTGCACCAGCTCTGCAACACGCCACTCCAGTAAAGTCATGTCACATTGATTTATATAGCACTACAATAGATTGCTTTAAAGCAAGCAGCTTTACATCACTAAACATGAAGAAAAAAAGTGTCAGTGTCTCTTACAACTTCAGTTTCCACTATAAAGCAGCTCCCCAGTGTGTTCATATTTTTACTGCCGGATGTCTGACCCTTAACGGACTGAACAGGAGAAATTAACCCCTAAAGAAGGAGGAGCATCAGAGCCACACCTACCTATTACATCATCACCACACAAACCAATGGTAATTTTGAGGTAATTACCAGCCAGAAAGAGAATGTTTTTCCAGAAAAGTTCGCTTTTTGCAAGCTGTTTCATCTCTCAAAATGAACTTTAAACAAACTTCGTTTTGGCCTGATTTTGTTCGAAATAACGTCACATCAGTTCGTTCTTCAATTCTGCTTTAAGTATCTCAGGGCCTTAAAACGATTAAAAATATTTTTTGGTAACGGACATAAAAGCTGAAATAAAATATAAATATTCTATGAAAACAAACTTTAAAAAAGAATTAAAATTAACTGAAATAAGTTGAAGTGTAAGTATTAAAATTACTTATATAAAATTGTATTAAATCTAAATAGAAAAATAAAATAAAATAAAAAGTGAATTCAAAATATGAATAACTACTGAGAGCATCAAAATAATACTAAAATAACAGCGCTTTTTGATTTCTACAGAGCACTATAAACGATGTTAGTTCATCTGGGGATTGATTTGTTTTAATTGGCTCATTCCCATTTATCCGAGAGGTTTGATCCTTCAGAAGTGTGGGGAGAAGCAGCAGGTCTCAGGTTAATGGTGGAGATCTGGGACGCTTTATGCCGTAATAGCAGCTGCGGTCAAACCAACCGGCTCTCAGCGGCCCATTTAGCAGCATCTGTAGCAGCGTCATCACTCTGCGGTTTCTGAGAGCCTCCTCGGGTTAACCCGACCCGGCCTCACAACTCAAATGTGTGTGAGATAATGGAGATTTTAATCACACACATGAGCTCTCCATTCTCACTTACACCAGAATGCCATGACGTTATTACCGTCAAACTTGTTTTTACATTTTGTTGAAATGTGATTGCTAAGGTGTTTTGAATTGCCAATACGTTGTTATGTGGTTGCTAGGCCAATGCTACGTCATTCTGCCTGTTGCTAGGTGGTTGCTAGAGTGTTCTGGGTAAACTAATGAAAAAGTGTTCAGACTACAGCACCAATCTAGTATTTTACATGCTAAAACCAGACATATCAAAATATGCATAATAAATAAATGTATAAATAAATAAATAACCAGATCAATGTCGACTGTTAACTAAAACCATTGAAAATCATTTTACCTTAATTTAAAAAAAATAAGTATTAGATGGAAAAATTTAATATAATAAAATATGTTTATATTGAAGAATTATTAGAGGGATTATTAAATTTACAATTAATATTGATATACAGTATGTTATTACTTTTATTATTGATATGTTATAACTGTTATTGATATATATTGTTTATTTGTAATTCACAATACTTTTTACTTACTTTGAAAACAAATGAATTAAAATAAAGCATTAGATGGAAAAACATGCAATTAATAAAATATAATAAAATATGTTTATGTTGAAGTACTAGAACTGAAATAAACAATAAAGCAAAATAGAAATATTTTAAAATCTACACTTAAATAAAAAATAATTA
Organism: Rhinogobio ventralis; assembly: GCA_039654625.1. Classification (NCBI taxonomy): domain Eukaryota; kingdom Metazoa; phylum Chordata; class Actinopteri; order Cypriniformes; family Gobionidae; genus Rhinogobio; species Rhinogobio ventralis. Next base: position 35,532,442 of record CM077210.1, on the reverse strand, counting down.
AAAACATTAATAAATACTATAATATATATAGTACAATAATATATAAGTACTAAATAAATAAATATATAAGTAATACAAAAATAGTAAGCAATACTAAAATAACACTGACATACACCAAAAATGTTATTATATCAATTAAAATAAATAATTTAATAAAATAATTTGTATATTTATACTTTTTGTACTTTTTTTAAGTAGTATAAATCATTTAAAATTGCTTATTTGTATTTTATTACAGTTATTGATGCGTGTTTATATATATATATATATATATATATATTGTATTGTTATTATTTATTTATTTTAGTTTTTTTGTTTGTTTGTTTGCTTTTCTTACACTTAAAATGCTAAAATAAAAACCTCACTTAATGAAATCGGGCCAGTTTGAAGAATTAAACTACAGTGAACCAAAAAGTACTGGGAAACATCTTCATACATGCACTTAAAATAACCTTGATTGTTGCAAACCTGTACATGAAGTTTAATCTGAGAGAAATAGCAGCTCTCTGTACAAAACACCAGCGTGATCAGCACTAAAGCTCTTCTCAAAGAATCTAAGAGAGATCATTAGCAGCTCACAAAGTCACCTTGAGCAGGAAGTCACCTTCCTTCAGAATCATTAGAGAAATTCATTTCGTTTCCAGATTAATTAGCGTCTAATCGATGTTCCGGACGCCTGCAGAAGAGCTGCCAGAACCTGCCGTTTGGGATCCAAGCAAATGAGGAGTTTGGCGTTTCCCTGCATGTTAATGCAGCTCGCTCTCACAGGATGGGTGGATTTCTCTCACTTCATCTTGTGTTTAATTTCGTTCATTAACATTGTGTGGTGCATTCTAGTGCCGCCTGAGACTCAAAGAGCGTATCTTTAGGGCCAGATCTTTGTGTCAGTCGGTTGCGCGGGTTGAATTACCACCGTCAGGTGTGCGCTTCTCTTTCTACCGCCCCGGGACATCACACAGACAGTATTTCACAGGTGAAAGTCTCTATAGACACTCCGCAAGTCATTTGAGTGTCTGTTACATTCATCAAACTCTTGTCCTGGCTTGACTTTAACCTACAGGCGGTTTGAACTCTGTTCAGCTCACTTCACACATGATGGTACAGAACCTGAGAGCTGCAGTTGACTGGTTAGCGTACAGATTGAGTGTCTCTCGTACCTTGTGCAGCATGGCCAGGAAAGGCTCCAGAGGAACCGCCCCGCTGAGCAGAGGTTTGGGGTTCAGGACCTCTGGTGGTTCCTCAATCACCCTCTTCCTCTTTTTACTAGGCGGCACTGGAGCGGGTTTGGGCACCGGCTACAAAACACACACACACACACACACACACACACACACACACACACACACACATGCAAATAAGAGCTCAATAGAATATCAATTCTTAGACCTGAAACATACAGGTATGTAAATGCAAATGCTTCTAGATAACCAGATGTCTGAACTTGTGTGAAGTATGCGTTGTACTTTAAAGGGCCATTTTCTACACAACATTCTTTTATTTCTCTCACGTCCACTTATTTTGCTTGTTAGTTGCTGAGATGGGTGAAAATGAGCAAAGCCTTAGTTTATTTTAATCAAAACAAAAAACATGCAGATAAATTAGTATTTTTGAAAGTATTTTTGATAATTAATTAGATTATTATTTTATTATATCATCATCACCAATTATTATTGTTTTTTATTTTATTTTATTTTTTTTACTTTTTTTTAACTTGAACCTGAATTTTCTCTCATGATTCTAGGGGAAAAAAATCGATTTGACAGCCCTAAAAATAAATAAATAAATAAATATACACACTCACACACAGATTTTTACAAAGGAAAAAAATATAGTATATATTATATTATAAAAATGCTAATTTATCTATAATTTCACATATACATACATATATATATATATACACACACACACACACAGGTGCTGGTCATATAATTAGAATATCATCAAAAAGTTGATTTATTTCACTAATTCCATTCAAAAAGTGAAACTTGTATATTATATTCATTCATTACACACAGACTGATATATTTCAAATGTTTATTTCTTTTAATTTTGATGATTATAACTGACAACTAAGGAAAATCCCAAAAAATCTCAGAAAATTAGAATATTGTGAAAAGGTTCAATATTGAAGACACCTGGTGCCACACTCTAATCAGCTAATTAACTCAAAACACCTGCAAAGGCCTTTAAATGGTCTCTCAGTCTAGTTCTGTAGGCTACACAATCATGGGGAAGACTGCTGACTTGACAGTTGTCCAAAAGACGATCATTGACACCTTGCACAAGGAGGGCAAGACACAAAAGGTCACTACAAAAGAGGCTGGCTGTTCACAGAGCTCTGTGTCCAAGCACATTAATAGAGAGGCGAAGGGAAGGAAAAGATGTGGTAGAAAAAAGTGTACAAGCAATAGGGATAACCGCACCCTGGAGAAGATTGTGAAACAAAACCCATTCAAAAATGTGGGGGAGATTCACAAAGAGTGGACTGCAGCTGGAGTCAGTGCTTCAAGAACCACTACGCACAGACGTATGCAAGACATGGGTTTCAGCTGTCGGTTCAAGCCACTCTTGAACAACAGACAGCGTCAGAAGCGTCTCGCCTGGGCTAAAGACAAAAAGGACTGGACTGCTGCTGAGTGGTCCAAAGTTATGTTCTCTGATGAGAGGAAATTTTGCATTTCCTTTGGAAATCAGGGTCCCAGAGTCTGGAGGAAGAGAGGAGAGGCACACAATCCACGTTGCTTGAGGTCCAGTGTAAAGTTTCCACAGTCAGTGATGGTTTGGGGTGCCATGTCATCTGCTGGTGTTGGTCCACTGTGTTTTCTGAGGTCCAAGGTCAACGCAGCTGTATACCAGGAAGTTTTAGAGCACTTCATGCTTCCTGCTGCTGACCAACTTTATGGAGATGCAGATTTCATTTTCCAACAGGACTTGGCACCTGCACACAGTGCCAAAGCAACCAGTACCTGGTTTAAGGACCATGGTATCCCTGTTCTTAATTGGCCAGCAAACTCGCCTGACCTTAACCCCATAGAAAATCTATGGGGTATTGTGAAGAGGAAGATGTGATATGCCAGACCCAACAATGCAGAAGAGCTGAAGGCCACTATCAGAGCAACCTGGGCTCTTATAACACCTGAGCAGTGCCACAGACTGATCGACTCCATGCCACGCCGCATTGCTGCAGTAATTCAGGCAAAAGGAGCCCCAACTAAGTATTGAGTGCTGTACATGCTCATACTTTTCATGCTCATACTTTTCAGGTGGCCAAGATTTCTAAAAATCCTTTCTTTGTATTGGTCTTAAGTAATATTCTAATTTTCTGAGATACTGAATTTGGGATTTTCCTTAGTTGTCAGTTATAATCATCAAAATTAAAAGAAATAAACATTTGAAATATATCAGTCTGTGTGTAATGAATGAATATAATATACAAGTTTCACTTTTAGTGAAATAAATAAACTTTTTGGTGATATTCTAATTATATGACCAGCACCTGTATGTATGTATGTATGTATGTATGTATGTATGTATGTATGTATGTATGCATGCATGCATGCATATATATACACTCACCTAAAGGATTATTAGGAACACCTGTTCAATTTCTCATTAATGCAATTATCTAATCAACCAATCACATGGCAGTTGCTTCAATGCATTTAGGGGTGTGGTCCTGGTCAAGACAATCTCCTGAACTCCAAACTGAATGTCAGAATGGGAAAGAAAGGTGATTTAAGTAATTTTGAGCGTGGCATGGTTGTTGGTGCCAGACGGGCCGGTCTGAGTATTTCACAATCTGCTCAGTTACTGGGATTTTCACGCACAACCATTTCTAGAGTTTACAAAGAATGGTGTGAAAAGGGAAAAACATCCAGTATGCGGCAGTCCTGTGGGCGAAAATGCCTTGTTGATGCTAGAGGTCAGAGGAGAATGGGCCGACTGATTCAAGCTGATAGAAGAGCAACTTTGACTGAAATAACCACTCGTTACAACCGAGGTATGCAGCAAAGCATTTGTGAAGCCACAACACGCACAACCTTGAGGCGGATGGGCTACAACAGCAGAAGACCCCACCGGGTACCACTCATCTCCACTACAAATAGGAAAAAGAGGCTACAATTTGCACAAGCTCACCAAAATTGGACAGTTGAAGACTGGAAAAATGTCGCCTGGTCTGATGAGTCTCGATTTCTGTCAGAATTTGGCGTAAACAGAATGAGAACATGGATCCATCATGCCTTGTTACCACTGTGCAGGCTGCTGGTGGTGGTGTAATGGTGTGGGGGATGTTTTCTTGGCACACTTTAGGCCCCTTAGTGCCAATTGGGCATCGTTTAAATGCCACGGCCTACCTGAGCATTGTTTCTGACCATGTCCATCCCTTTATGACCACCATGTACCCATCCTCTGATGGCTACTTCCAGCAGGATAATGCACCATGTCACAAAGCTTGAATAATTTCAAATTGGTTTCTTGAACATGACAATGAGTTCACTGTACTAAAATGGCCCCCACAGTCACCAGATCTCAACCCAATAGAGCATCTTTGGGATGTGGTGGAACGGGAGCTTCGTGCCCTGGATGTGCATCCCACAAATCTCCATCAACTGCAAGATGCTATCCTATCAATATGGGCCAACATTTCTAAAGAATGCTTTCAGCACCTTGTTGAATCAATGCCACGTAGAATTAAGGCAGTTCTGAAGGCGAAAGGGGGTCAAACACAGTATTAGTATGGTGTTCCTAATAATCCTTTAGGTGAGTGTATATATATATATATATTTAAATTAGTTTTTTTATAGTATAATATATAATAATCTATATATCTATAGTAAAAAAAAACAAAAAAACTTTCTATTCTTTTTTTATTTTTTCTTTGCAATTTACAATAATGTAATGTAATATGTAATAAATATATAATTTTACATTTAGATTTTAAATGAGTACTTTTTCATGTTTTATAAATCATTTAAAATGGCTTTTTTGTATTTTATTACTGTTATTATTGTTTTTTCCAGTGGTTTTTAAATCACTTTTCCATAGAAATTTGCATATTTTGATAGATACAAAACTTTGAAAATATGGCAATATAAATATTTTGCTTATGTAATTTATGTGCTCATGGTTGTGATTTCATAACCATGGATATTTCATGAAGAACAAGTGTTTTTTATGCTTTAGTTTCCAAAAAATGTGGACTGGAAAGGGAGTTTTGCATTGTAAATGTCAGAATGGCCCGTGTGTTCATGATGGATGACTAAACTGTAGTTTACGAGCCATGTAATTGGTCATAAAGTGGGCTAAAAATGCTTCAGACAATGTTCAGAGCAACTGAAGCATATTCATGCGTGACACGTGTTTATCGGGATGTTGTTCACACACACTGACCTGCAGTACGTGCTTGTTGTCCTTGGACTGCAGAACCGCAGACACCGTAGCGACAGAGACGCCGGGTTTGATCTCAGAGGGAACCAGAGATTTGGCAAGCTGGAGGTTTAGAAAGAGAAAAGAGACTGAGATTCTGAACATAGAGACGCCTGACAAACACAAGATATCAACTGATATAGTTTTCTATTACTGATACTATTTAGTATTATTTTTAAGCATACAAATAATCAATTTACACAATAAACATTTTTATGGCAGAATTGTTAGTTACAAAAAAATATATTTGGTAGCACTTTACTTAAAGCCTTTATATATAATGCATTATAGACGTATTTTTAATGCATTAATTATGCCTGGTAATGCACATTATAATGCATCATATAGTCTCATGAATAATTGTAACCACAGTTATAATACATTATAATACTTATTTATTCATTGTTACACCTTTAGAAAGTAAAATGCATTAAAACACATGACAAACAACCAACTTTAGATGCATTATATCGTACATTATGAAAACCTTCATAATGCATTATGCATTATGCATAAAGGTTTTAAGTAATATTTTTTGTTAAATGAAATAAAGCTGAAATAAAATGAAATATAAATATTACATGAAAAAAATCTAAATGTTTGTTAAAATACAAAAATTACTAACTGAACTTAAATAAAAAGAAAAAGATTTAGAAATATTTGTAAACAAAAACTAAAATAAAACAGAAAAGCACATTACTAAAAATTTAACTAAAATTAAAATAAGTGAAAATAAAAAATAAATGCTAATTCAACAGATCCAAAACTGTAATATTGTATACATTTATATATTTATATATATATGTGAAGTGACCTTGGGTTCTTGAAAGGCGCTATAAAAAATAAACATATATATATATATATATATATATATATATATATATACACACACATAGTGGCCAAAAATGATATTTGTTTTTAATGACCCTACAAGTTCGATCAAAATATGAGGAAAATATATATTTTAAAAATATTTCAAGTACTAAACTTGGTTAAGTATTTTTAATGAAAAAATGATTTGGCAACTACAGCTACAGGTTTTATTTTACTATGCAAAAAAAACCTCTTTAATAACCAGTTATTAATATTAATATGTGATTCTCTCCTGTTTTTGCATGTGTTCATAATTTCTTTGGATGACAGCCTGGCCAAAAATGTCACGTTTATTGCGTTATGACAAATAAAACAACTGACACCAAGCACAACTATGCAGTATGCTTACAAAATCTTTAACACATTTTTAATAATATTTGAATAAAGGGTGAAGAAGATATCAATTTTCCTAGGCCGGACATCAGTCAATCTCTACGCAACATTAGAAATGAATCTTTGAATGATAAGTGCTCTGACCTCAGGCAGCAGGTGAATGCGCTCATAGCGCCGTCTGAAGGGAAGCCCCAGGACGGAGCAGCGACGGTAGGCCATAGGCGGAGGCTGCAGCTCCAGCATCAGGTCTGAGCGGTGAGGCTGAGACGGAGGAGGCTGTGTGTACGGCTCCGGACACACCACATGAAGAGGCTGATGGGAGGACAGAAGGGAACAGGTCGCAAAGTTCAATCAACTCAATTCATCATTGACTATACTGAAATAATTTATAAGAGCAACATTTCACAGCATTCAGGAGGAACAGACCGTACCTGGATGTCCTTCAGGAGTTTGGACACCTGGTGGAAGTTGAGTCGTGTGTCTATCGGGCAGTAAACACACTTCATTGCCAGCGGCTGATACGGAGCCAGAGCGTCCAGGTAGGAAAAGTCCGGCTCTAAGAGGGACACATCATTCAGAGTCAGAGGTCAGAGGAATTCCCACCCGAGTAGTGTTGTCAAAAGTACCGACTTCGGTACCAAGTTGGTACTGAAATTAAAAAAATGTGACGCTTTGAGCGCTGTTGAGCAGAATAGTAAACACCTCTGATTGGCCATTGTGCTCACGCACTCATCGGATATGTCTATGATTGATCAACGCATGGGAGCGTATCTGTGTAAGTGCTCAGTGAAAAGCGTCATTGACGTATATTTACATGTTTTTGAAGCGCTGATCATTGTAGCCAATCACAGACATGTTTGATGAGCACGTGAGCACAATAGCCAATCAGCTTCTATAAATTATAATGGTTTTCCGTTGGGGACTTTTCATCATTCCGAAAAATATTTGTTATCAATGATTAAATGTGAATAAAAGCCTAAATTCAATCTGTTCATCATACAAAGCGATCGAGTGTCTTCAGAAAATTTGGACCAAACCGCTCAATTCACATGGATTAGTTTTACAATCTCTTTATGAACTTTTTGAAGTGTCAAAGTGGTAGTTGCGTAGCTGTCAACGGAGGGACAGAAATCTCAGATTTCATCAAAAATAAATCAATTTGTGTTCTCAAGATGAACGAAAGTCTTACGGGTTTGGAACGACATGAGGGTGAGGAATTTTCATTTTTGGGTGAACTGTCCCTTTAACAATGACAGTGTAAATGCTAAGCAAACCAGGACTAAATTTATCATTTTCTTTTTTGGTCCGGACCTACAAGTGTGAACACACTCTTAATGCCTCCTTGCTGAATAAAAGTATTAATGTCTTTCAAAACAAATCTTACTGGCACCAACATTTTGTATGTTTAACTTGTATGAATATTCCAGAAGGTTTTGCATTCCAGTCAGAAGTATTATTGTGATCTGCTCGATCTCACCAGTGAAAATGATGGTGTTTAGGCCGGATTTGCCCCACAGCTCCATGAAGTGCACCACATCACCGAAGCGCAGGGACGGATGACCCGTGAACACCACACACGGCTGCCGGAACTCGCTGCTGAAGTCTCCATGAATACTGGGGTAATGCTTCAGTTTATTCGTCTGAATCAGCTAGAAAAACAAAACATGACAGTCAGTGAACGACAAACCTGTACGTGCCATTTACAGGGATGTGTTTTGATTTTTTTTTTACCTCTGCATGAGGAAATGGCGGCTCGGGCAGATAAACCTTAGACTGCTTGTTCTGACACAACCTTCAACACAAACACACAAAGCAAGAAAGGAAAACAGCCAGAGAAGGAGCTATTATTGAGCACAGCAGTAATGAAACATTACCATGGTAACCATAGTATCTGCCAACATGCCAAAGCTCCAAACCAATGAATTTCAGTGACCTTGGAATTATAAAATAAATTATAACAAATAATAAAGTATATATATATATATGACAACACCCAGAAAATCTAGTCAATGAATGAGAAAAATGTTATTGCATATAATTTTATTTTGTGAATTTAATATTTGATTATTACTTATTATATTATATTACAGATTTCTTTAATAAGAGGTAACCCAATATCTAGCCATGAGCAAAAAATAAATATAATTTTATTTTGTTAATATATTTTAAAATATAATTCTTTATTATATTTATAAATGTTAATATATTGTATTAATTTTATTTAGTTAATTTAATATTCAATTATGAAATATAATATATTATGTCTATTTTATTTTATTAAAATGAATTTAATTTAAGTTATTTAAAAATTATATTATTAATTATATTACTGTATATTATATTATAGAACTCAAATTGTTTAAATAATTTTATTTATTTTATTTAGTTAATTTAATATAAAATTATTAATTATGTATATTATATTATTATGTATACTATTATATATATTAATTAAATTGTATTTATTTAAAAATCAATTATTAATTATACTACTGTATATTATATGATATTAGTCTTTAATAAGACATTTAGTCATTTAATTAGACAACTCAATATCTAACAATGAACTAAACATTTTATATCATAATTTTATTTTGTTAATTAAATATTCAATTATTATGTATATTAAAATTAATTATATTAATTCATATTCAATTATATTATTATTTACTGTATATTGTACTATATTATAGATGTCGTTAATAAATCAAAGCCCACAATGAGGTTATGTTATTAATTTGATATTGTTAATTTAATATTCAATTATAAATTATATTATATGATGTATATTATAATTTAAAATTCAATTATTAATTATATTATTGTACATATATACTGTATATTATAATACAGATGTCTTTAAAATAAAACCCACAGTATCTAGGTGATGAATTACAAAAACATTAAATTAACAAAATATAATTTTTATTATGTTACGTTATAGATGTCTTTTAATAAGACAAAACCTAAAATATCTAGCCAATGAAATAGAAAATAATTAGTCACTATTGAATTTTACATGACGTTAGAGATTGTGGTACCATGGGAACCCCGTACAGTTGTAAGTAATGTAAAATCATGATAAATAATAATTAAGACATTTTAATTGAATTAATTTCATTTATTTCAATGACAGTGGTGACTAACACCAAATTACTAAAGTAATAATAACTGTAGATATAACTGTACAATAACTATAGTATTTAGGCAGAAACTATGATTAGCATGGCACTTTTTATAAGGGAAAAAGACATTCTATCTCCTTTTTTAATCTATATTTTACACGTTACTGGAAGGCGTGTGTGATTGTACCATTCGGCAAAGATCTGCGAGAACTCCAGCGAGCTGTTGGCCACGGGGGAGATGAAGTAGAACGGGGTGGTTCCCAAGTTCGCCGAGTCCATAAACTGATACAGACACTCCAGCAGGTCGTAGATGACCCCTGAGGAATAACACGGGACCAACACATTCCCGCCGGCACGGATCGTCATCGCTGAGCGAGAGAGAGAGAAAAAGTTGAGTGCTCTGGATTACAGACGCACTCTTATATAACACACTAAATCAGGCATGTATGTGAAACTCACACAGGTTGCTGCAGAATTCTCCCAGCATGCCGTCGGGGTTGGCGGTGGGGATCTGGGTCAGGCCTGTCAGGATGAGAACGTCGCTGTTCTTCAGAGAGCCCTGCTCCATGGGCTGCACAACACAACACAACACGCGTCTCAAATCGCTCAACAATAACCTGTGAATAACCCATGAAAAACTGCTGGACTTGCGGTCTAGCATACTGTCTACATAGGCAGCATCCTAAGTGAAATAGAACCTCATAAATAAATTATTTACAGTGACTCAACGCACAATTGATTCCAACCGAGTTTGACGTTAGCATGTTGAGAGGTGCGCGACACAAACAGCACATTCAATACTTGCATGAACAGCTAGTTATTATTTAATAATTCGTTACATTTATATAGTGCTTTTCTGGGTACTCAAAAGCGCTTTACATGGAAGGGGGGAATCTCCTCAACCACCACCAATGTGCAGCATCCACCTGGATGATGCGACGGCAGCCATATTGCACCAGAACGCCCACCACACACCAGCTGATTGGTGGAGAGGAGACCGAGTGATGAAACTGTTTAATTCAATGTGTGACTTGATTCTTTGTAATTAATTGAAATATTTCTCAGAGAAATATGTTGCATGTTGCTAGCATGTTTTAACACATTGCTAGCATGACATCATGTTTTAACAAATTGCTTAGATAAACTAACATGTTGCAAGCATGTTGTACCACTCTGCTAGCATGATTTAACACTTTGCAAACATGAATTAGCATTATGCTAGCACCATTTTTTAGCCCATTGCTAGCATGAATTAGCAGGTTTTAATACATTGCTAATATGAATTGCTAACATGAATCATGTTGCTGACATATTGAAACATGTTAACGAATTAGCATTTTGCTAACATGTTTTAGCATGTTATTAGGCTTTATTATTAATAGATACATAGTGGATGAAGATTAAATACTCTATTAGCGTTACTGTAATAAAGTTTTGACCCCCTTAATGAAAGTCTATGGGATTTTTCATAGTTTTAATCGTCCGTTTAACAAAAATCGTAAGTCAGATCAGTTGTCCTGAGTCAGAACATTCTGAAGGTCTGAGTTTGGTGGATGTATCTCTAGGAGGAGTTACTGTTTAAGTTTAAATAGTAGATGTTGCTAGCATGAAATATCATGTTAAAAAATTGCTAAGATGAACTAACACTTTGCAAACATGAATTAGCATTATGCTACCAAAGTTTTTTTGCACGTTGCTAGCATGAATTGCTAACATGAATCATGTTGCTGACATTGTTACATGTTAACGAATTAGCATGTTGCTAACATGTTTCCTTCAGCCCTTCAGACTGTTCTGACTCAGGGCAACTGATCTGACTTACGATTTTTGTTAAACAGACGATCAAAACTACGAAAAGTCCCATAGACTTTTATTGAGGGGGTCAAAACTTTAATAAAATTACTAATCAACATTTCTCTTGACTTTGATTATTTTTTTTATGCATTAGGGGATTGTGTTCTCTCTCTTGTGTGTGTGTGTGGTGTCACCTGAGGGTGTGTGGTGAGCAGAGAGGAGCCAGACACATAAGACACTTTCTCATAATGTGACTGAATGATCCAGTTTGAGCTGCCCAGGGAATATCCTGAACTCAACGGCGTGACCTGAACCGCCCCAAACAACTCCTGAGAGACAGAGATACAGTTCAAACGGAGCAGTTCATACAGCGTTTCGTTTTTGATAGGAGTGTTGAAATGAGGACCTCACCACTTTCTGAGAATATCCCACCAGCTGGACTTTACTGAGGGCAGAATTGACTTCCTGCATGCTGTAACACTTCCTCCAGCTCCAGACGTCCACCGCGTCCTTCAGAGGCCCTGGGAGCAACCTGAAATACACACAAAACGTCACATTAAAATGGTTTAAATTGGTGGTTCTTGGCCAGAGTAAGCTGCAATGTGGAGTTCAGTACCTTTGTATTTCTTTGTTCTTCCAGCAGGTGGCAGCATGAGCCTTAGGAACTCTCTCCATGAACGTCACCAACTCCTCCATGAGCAACCTGAACCAGACACAGTCAACATCCTCTCATTTACTGCTAAATCAACTGGAGATCAAATCAAATGTGGGATTCATTTGTCAGCTACGGTGAGATCATGTCCACATGCATACATCACATGCTATACATCATAAATAAGCTGCATTCACTACAGCTGAAAAGTTTGGGTTCAGTACTTTTTTGTAATGTTGTTGTTTTGTTTTTTTAAGTCTCTTCTGCTCACCAAGCCTGCATTTATTTTGATCAAAAATTCAGTAAAAACCAATCATTTAAAAAATGGGGATTCTTGCCTTTTCTAAAATTTTGTAAATGATTGGTTAGATCTAGTTTCTAAAGTACATTCTATAGAGATAATAACATATGAAATTAAGAATAAAAGCATACTTTTTACTATATATATATATACTTTTTTCATATAATTCTCCCTCCTTTTTAATTTATTAGTTTATTTATTTACTTATTTATTGTTATTATTTGAATTTTACATAATATTATTTGAATTATTTATTAGGAATTATGTGTGGTTATAAGAGATTGATATATATGTGAATGTTAACTTTCGTTATTTAATATTTATTTATTTTTTGATATGCATCTAATTATGTACTTATTGGTTATTGTTCTAATTATGTGTTATTTATGCATTGGTGGTGGGTATTATCACAAAAATAATAAAATAAAGGAATATATATTACATTAATTACTTTTTCATATAATCCTCTCTCCTTTTAAATGTATCTATTTATTAGTTTATTTATTTACATATTTTACATTATTATTTGAAGTTTACATAATATCATTTAAATTGTATATTATGAATTATGTGTGATTATAAGAGCTTGATATATATGTGAATATGAATTAATTATGTACTTATTAATTATTGTTCTAATTATGTTATTTATGCATTGGTGATGGGTATTATCACAAAAGAAAAACTAAATGAAAGGAAAAAAACTAAAATTATTGGTAACACTTTACAGTTAAGGTTTCAATAGTTAACTTTTATTTATTTTTATTAATTAATGTTAACAAAGATTAATAAGTACTGTAACTAATGTATTTGAATAGAAAGTTCAAAAGAACAGCATTTATTTCAAATAGAAATCTTTTGTAACATTATAAGTTTACTGTCACTTTTGATCAGTTTAATGCATGCTTGCTGACCAGAAGTATTAATTTCATACGGGTAATGTATTTGGAGAAGCAGACCTGCCGATCTGTAGTGTGGGTTCTGTGGCGTATACGGTCCCCGTGAAGCCCGTGTGTTCTGTGATATACGGCAGGGCCATCATGCAGTGATAGTTTGATATCAGGATCACGTCTATGGTGGAGAGGTCCAGCAGCTCTTTCTGGAAAACAAGTCCAATTATTTCTTTAGCAAAAATACTTTCTGATCCACAAACAAGAAAGAAATGATGAGGAAGGGACCATTTCATTCGTGTGAAGAGCAAATATTTACTTCAGGGAGGCAAAATTCAGGCTGTGAGTCCACAAACACGCGTCCTGAGCATTCCTTCAACTCCTACAACACACATTCAACAAACTTCTTATCATGGAAATATATTGATGTTTATAAAATGAGCAACGGGATCGTTCCGGTGTCAAGCAAACACTTACTTTTTCCAGGTTTATGGCTCCGTCCTTGGAAACCCATCCTGGGAGCTTGGACAGTCTTGGACTGTAAATCATCAGAACAAAATGATTTTAATCAGTATATTTAATAGAAGGAAAAAAAACACATGCTCATAAGATATCTAGTTGTTTTAGTCAGCTGGATGTGATTCTCTGTTGCTTAAATCCACAAAATATCTAGTAGCTTTTTATATTATGTAAGATATAAGAATATAATACATATAATATTTAAGTGATATGAAGATGAAGATATTTATGCTATTTTAATTTACTGTTAATGTGTATTTAACCCTAGCACTAATAGCCAAGTACATTAATTTTTTTTAAATCTAGTAAAAATAATGTCTTCTATTATACATTATTATACATTTATAAAAAAAAAATTTTAAATAATACTTTTATTCGCCAAGGATGCATTAAATTGATCAAAAGCGACAGTAAAAACATTTATAGTGTTACAAAAGATTTATATGACAAATAAATGCTGTTCTTTTGAACTTTCTAATCATCAAAGAATCCTGGAAAAAAATGTACACAACAGTTTTCAACATTGATAATAATCATAAATGTTTCTTGAGCAGCAAATCATCATATCAGAATGATTTCTGAAGGATCATGTGACACTGAAGACTGGAGTAATGATGCTGAAAATTCAGCTTTGATCATTGGAATAAATTACATTTTACAATATATTCACATAGAAAACAGTTATTTTATATCGTATAATTATTACTGTATTTTTGATCAAATAAATGCAGCCTTAAGAGCAGAAGAGATTATCAAAAACATCCAATCTAAAACTTTTGAACGGTAGTGTAAATACAATAATATAACAATTCTTTAGGTGTTGCAGCATTAAACATAAAACACAGGTACAGAAATACACATCCAATAAGTACCAACAACAACAATATATAAATACAATACAGTAAAGTAGTATGCAAAGAATATCCAAATACAGAAAAATAAAAACACATTATAGAGCATATGCAAAATTAATATCTTGTTTAACAGAATACACATGCTTGAATAGCTATTCAAAGTGCCAGTGATCCAGGCTATAATAATACTGAAATATTGTGATCAGTGTCATATCAGTGATATATTGATACCTGTGCACCAAAGGCAGTGGCAGGAAATACAGGGCAGCTGTTGTGTCCAGCCCACAGTCCAGCATGATGGTGGTGGATTTAAACTTCAGCACATTACAGGGCAGTGTGGGATGACCTGACAGACAGTACTGAAACACACACACACGATCATGTGCAAAACATGGAAAGATGAATTTACTGCTGGAGCTGATTATTTAACACAAATAACCGTGATGTGATAGATCATACTTATATATATTAACAAATCACACTACTATACGCACCAATTTCATGTCTGCTCTTCAGAAACTGAATTGATTTTCTAGCTTTGTTGTTTTCTGTGTTTCTACAACTCTTTTCTTCTCCTGTATGCCTGTGCGGGTCATTCAGCTCATGACAGACACGCATTTGCCCCCTAGCGGTCAGGCGTGACACTGCATTACGACTGTGAGTATTAATTTCTTTCTAAAATATATTACTATGAGAACAAAATAATTTGTCGATTTGCAAAAAAAAACCATGAATTAGAGTATTTAGAGAATATCACGGTACATGTTCAAAAGAGTAATTTGGCTTTTTGTTATTTATATAATTTGCCTTAAATTTTTAAGTAGGCCTACAATCAACTTGAATAAGTCATTTCAGCTTAAATTACATTAAACTCACTTAGAAAAATGTTGAATCTTGTAAACATATGTAAACAGTAAACATATATTTTACAGTGTATAAAGTATTTATATAACAAATGTCTTATAATTATAATATTATTATTTTTATCTAATTCGTTTATTTTTTTACAGATGAAGTCTGAAAAAATGTACATATAGTGATACTCAGAAAATTGTATCATTGAACTGAAATGTATGGAAACTTGTTTCCGCAACTGAGTAAAAAATTTTAAAAAGTGACTTTTTATCTCACAATTTTGACTTTTTTCCTCAGAATTGCATAAATATGAAAACGTGATTCATCCGACCAGGCCACCTTCTTCCATTGCTCTGTGGTCCAGTTCTGATGCTCATGTGCCCACTGTTGGTGCTTTCGGCGGTGGACAGGGGTCAGCATGGGCACCCGGACTGGTCTGCGGCTATGCAGCCCCATACACAACAAACTGCAGTGCTCTGTGTATTCTGACACCTTTCTATCAGAACCAGCATTAACTTCTTGAGCAATTTGAGCTCCAGTAGCTCGTCTGTTTGATCGGACCACACAGGCCAGCCTTCGCTCCCCACGTGCATCAATGAGCCTTGGCCGCCCATGACCCTGTCGCCGGTTCACCACTGTTCCTTCCTTGGAGCACTTTTGATAGATACTGACCACTGCAGACCGGGAACACCCCACAAGAGCTGCAGTTTTGGAGATGCTCTGACCCAGTCGTCTAGCCATGTCAAACTCGCTCAAATTCTTACGCTTGCCCATGTTTCCTGCTTCTAACACATCAACTTTGAGGACAAAATGTTCACTTGCTGCCTAATATATCCCACCCACTAACAGGTGCCGTGATGAAGAGATAATCAGTGTTATTCACTTCACCTGTCAGTGGTCATAATGTTATGCCTGATCGGTGTATATGCAGTTCTAAAGATATATTACGATATATTACAAGTTATAAAGTCAGGAAAAATTGCGAGGAAATGTCAGAACGTGAGCTGCTTTTTTTTCTTGCAGTTTCGTAATTTTGCAAGAATTGCAAAACAAAAGGTCGCAATTACCTTTTGTATTTTTGGAATGGTGGAAACAAGCTTCCATAGTAATGCAGTTGAAATGTAATAGAACAGAATAATTATAATTGACCCTTCACACATTTCCGGGTTTCTCAGAAGCGGAAGTCGTCATAGTTAGGTAAACCTCATATGGTGGTGAATAAGAGACTACTTTAAATATATTTTTCGTGTTCCCATTTGCTCAAATAACAAAAGAAAAACTCCACAATTGTGTTTTCACATCTTTCAAAAGAGGAAAACATAGAGATAGATTGATAACGGCAGTCAAAAGAGAAAATATGTCAATTTTAATATTCACTCAGCCGCTGTATAGACGTGATCGGTGTCGTGCCATAGCGAGGGGGCGTGGCGTGGCGTGGGGCGTGGCGTGGCGTAGGGGGCGGAGTCGGCGTGGGGGAAAACAGTCCATTCCCCCACAGTGGAAATGCATGGTGTTAACCCAGTATAGCCTGTGTAGAATCACTTCTGCCGCTTGACAGAGCAAGATATATAGAAAAACTGAGGCGTATTGGGTCGGATTGTCCGTACTGTATCTGTGACTGGAAAAACGACCCAATGAAATGTCATTTTCCCTGCAAAATGCGTGCTGCTCCCACAAATATTACTTGCCTACTTCATAAATCACCCAGTCTTTCGATTAATTTACTTATGAAGTAGGCTATTATGACGTGTCGTGTAATATTTGGGGGGGCAGCATGTATTATGACGAGAAAATGTCATTCAAGTGTCGTACATGTATATGTAGCAGTGTTAAGTAATTTGCAGGGTAATATAATACAAAGTATAGTGTCATAAATATACATACATTTAAAAATAAAAATAAAAATAATATATATATATATATATAAACTTGGCAGGATTTACGATGTTGATGACCGTTAAAACGCGTCATCACAGACAGGCCCCGCCCATTTCTGCACCGTGTGACTGACGATGCCGCTCTACCTGCTCGTTCGGTTTACAGTCCGTCAGTCCCGTATGTGCGCGATTCACCTGCTCAAACGCTCCTGAAGATCCGCTGAAGTTTAACACGGTAAGATGGCCGAGATATCAGGAAATGAAAGAGTTGGATTTATCGCTGTTTCACTTGAATAAACTCGAGGATTGATGTTTGTCCCGTAGGTGCGTCTGGACGTGTTGTATTATTCCTGTCTGGATGAGTAACGTTAAGTGTGTCTGTTGTGGTCCTTTAATCTGTAACGATTCCACATGATCACTGCTGGAATGACACACACGGCTACATAACGAGCACTCACACTCTCCGTGAACAGGTACAACTATGTTTTACTGCATTATAACCTTTACATATTTGAACTTCTTGGAGTGTATTCATGAATTTGTTATTTGGAACTTTAAATTGTAAAAAATCAAGCAATTGAAAGTGTTTAAAAGTTAGATTTTTGTAATATTCAGAGCCTAATGAAGGTTATAATTTGTAATATTGAGTATGAATAACTGGTTGACATGTTTGTTCCATGAAGTGCTCATAATTGGATGAAATATTAACACTCTTGAGACAGGTGCAGAAGATCTTCATGATGGGTGACGGGGCTGTGAATGAGTCTAATGTGAAAGTGGCTGTCCGGGTGCGTCCCATGAACAGGAGAGGTGAGTGTGAACTGTCACACCATTTGTGTGTTTAATGTTTTAGAGACTGTGTTCATTATATGCAGCCCTTATTTCATTCATGATACTCATTCATGAAAGCAAACCTTCTCCTTATGTGGCTGAGTGACTAATGAGGGTGTCCAGATGATGAAACAAATGAGTGAAACCTTTAAAAGTTAGTGATCTAATTTTTTTTATTCTTCAAGAATGGTAGACCACCAGCAAGAACCAATGAGGTTCATTCTCGTGTTACGCAGCACGTTTGAGCTTCAACAAGAACCAATGAGGTTCATTCTCGTGTTACGCAGCACGTTTGAGCTTCAGCGAGAACCAATGAGGTTCATTCTCGTGTTACGCAGCACGTTTGAGCTTCAGCAAGAACCAATGAGGTTCATTCTCGTGTTACGCAGCACGTTTGAGCTTCAGCAAGAACCAATGAGGTTAATTCTCGTGTTACGCAGCACGTTTGAGCTTCAGCAAGAACCAATGAGGTTCATTCTCGTGTTACGCAGCACGTTTGAGCTTCAGCAAGAACCAATGAGGTTCATTCTCGTGTTACGCAGCACGTTTGAGCTTCAGCAAGAACCAATGAGGTTAATTCTCGTGTTACGCAGCACGTTTGAGCTTCAGCAAGAACCAATGAGGTTCATTCTCGTGTTACGCAGCACGTTTGAGCTTCAGCAAGAACCAATGAGGTTCATTCTCGTGTTACGCAGCATGTTTGAGCTTCAGCAAGAACCAATGAGGTTCATTCTCGTGTTACGCAGCACGTTTGAGCTTCAGCAAGAACCAATGAGGTTCATTCTCGTGTTATGCAGCACGTTTGAGCTTCAGCAAGAACCAATGAGGTTCATTCTCGTGTTACGCAGCACGTTTGAGCTTCAGCAAGAACCAGTGAGGTTCATTCTCGTGTTACGCAGCACGTTTGAGCTTCAGCAAGAACCAATGAGGTTCATTCTCGTGTTACGCAGCACGTTTGAGCTTCAGCAAGAACCAATGAGGTTCATTCTCGTGTTATGCAGCACGTTTGAGCTTCAGCAAGAACCAATGAGGTTCATTCTCGTGTTACGCAGCACGTTTGAGCTTCAGCAAGAACCAATGAGGTTTATTCTTGTGTTACGCAGCACGTTTGAGCTTCAGCAAGAACCAATGAGGTTCATTCTCGTGTTACGCAGCACGTTTGAGCTTCAAGAACCAATGAGGTTTGTTCTTTCTTTTTCGCCTACTATATAGTAGGGAAGTATGCAATTTCAGATGCAGCCATTTGACACACTTTGTTGTGTATATACAGCAGAGACTTTGGTAAGGGTCACAGTTGAGTCATAAATTCAGGAACGGCTCTTCTCATCTGGGCCGCTGTTGAATTCTCCTGGGAACTATTCCTTTGGCATGGTCACATGCATCTCATAAGAATAAACGACCCCATGCAAACACAATTGGATAAAACATAGGCAACATCTCTTCAAAGGCAAGTTTTTGTCAGGACTTCACTGAAAAAGAACATGAAAACCACATCCACACATAATTCTTATAATTATTTTGACCAATTTCTGATTGTTTGTTATTAATGTGCTTTTTACAGAACGAGACTTGAAGACAAAATGTGTTGTGGACATGGAAAGAAACCAGACCGTCCTGCACCCATCCGGTGGAAACCTGGGAAAGGGCGACAGCAGGTAAACTGGATTGTGTGTGTGTTTGTGTGGGTGTGTGTTTGGCAAACACACAGTATAGTAAAATGTGTAGATGTCACTTTTGCTGCTCTTGTTAGATGACTAAATCTAAATCTAGTCTTGACATGCATCAAACTATTGAGTAGTATTAACTAGATCTGAACATGTGAGTGCTGTTGGCCTGTGCAAAACTGGCCATCACAGTGCTAGGGTGTTCTGGGTAACTTCTAGTTGCTGGGTGGTTGCTCTTTTTGCTCACCAGATGAAATCATGAGTCTGATCACTTAGTAAAGTAGTACAGAAACAGAATCTTTATATAGCAGATCAGACTTCATGTTTCAGTCTGATTCTGCCTGTCTCTCATTGACATTTTCTTTCTTTCTCTACATTCCTCCTCTCTACATTCCTCCTCTCCTCTGACCTTCAGTGTCCATAGAAACAAGTGAAGGTTCATTGACAGGTCAAGGGTAACCCTGGATACTCACGAAAAAACCAAAGAAGCTAAATTACTTATGTCTCATTGGGTCTTTTCAGGCAACTTAAAACAATTCTGCACAATGTGTGATGCCCTCTTCATGTGTGTTGCATTTGCCAAGCACCACACAGCTTTATAAATGATATCTTGGTAGCTTCCTATGAAGCTTCCTTAGCTTGACTTAGTCTTAACTCAAGGTTTACAACAAAAATAAATCTTGAAGTTTGAAAGTTGTGTGTGCCTCCTTCCTTCCTCAGGAAGAGTTGCTAAAGTTTTCTGAGTGCTTGCTAGAAGGTTGCTGATATGGTTTCTACTGTGTTGCTGTGTTTTTTGTTTTTTTTAAGCTGTTCTGGGTGTTTGCCAGGCGGTTACTAGTGTGTTATGGGTATAGGTGAATGTTAAGATGTCCTGGGTCCTGGGTGGTTGCTATGGTGTTGCTAAGATTTTCTGAGTGGTTTCTAGAGTGTTGTGGTTCTTAAGGTGTGTCCGAAATGACATACTGTATAGTAGGTACTACATTTTACTTTAAAACTTACTTTACGACCACTAAAAAACTATCGTGTGACCTAAGGCGTCAGTTGTGTCGCTTCACTGTCATTTACTAATCCTTTCTTGTAGCCTCATGGGAATGCCACTAGGCCATCCAGGTACTTTTCACCTACTGTTTTATTAATACTATGAATTTGTACACACTACTCAACTCTATATAGTACTATATAGTATGGAAGTTCTACCGAAATGGGCATATTGGACGCAGTGAAGGTGTTCTGGGCAGTTGCTATGGTGTTGCTAAGTAGTTGTTTGGTTTGTACGGAATTACATGATTATTAGGGTGTTCTAGTTGGTTGTTCTGTAGTTACAAAGGTGTTTTCGGTGGTTTCTAGGTCATTAAGTGGTTGTCAATGTGTTCTGGGTGGTTGCTAGGGTGTTTCTAAGCAGTTGCTAAGGTATTCAAGGTGGGTTTTTTGGGGATTACATGATTATTAGGGTGTTCTAGTTGGATGTTTGTCAGTTGTGAAGGTGTTCTAGGTGGTTTCTAGGTCATTAAGTGGTTGTCAATGTGTTCTGGGTGTTTGCTAGGGTGTTGCTAAGGTACTCTGTGTGTTTTCGAGGGAATTATGCCATAGAATTTTGCCTTTTGTCATTCTCAGAGGTTACTAGGTAGTTGCTAAGGTTTTCTGGGTGGTTACTACTGTGTTGCTATACTTTTATTTACTGTATGATGACGTTTTGGTCCATGCATATGTTGCATACTTCATTTTTTGAGTGTCAGGTCCCTTTAACACAAAGAGGAGTTTGTTGGTTTTGGAGCAGAACCTTCATCAGTCACCAGTGTTTCATTTCACAGTCACTGATCCAGCGGTTTGTCTGTCAACTGAAATCAGCGCTCGGTTTTGTGTTTGTCGTCTGTCAGCATGCATCAAGCTATTATATTAAAGACCAGACAGTTGTCAACTTTTCTCTTTCCTTCAGTCCTTCTCCATGTCTCCTCTCTTCCACTCCTTCTTCTGGTCTCTTTACACAAAGGGTGTGTTTGTATTCTCCACGAGCCTTTCCCAGAGATCTGGCCGTCTTCCAGGTCACCTGAGTCTCCTAAGTCATGTCCAACCTTTCTCAGTTTCTGAGTGGTGATCTAGTCATGTTTCAGACTGCTGAACCACCTCTGCCATAACTTGCAGCAGTTTGCAGTGTTGGCGTGCAAACAGGTTTTACAGGCTTGTGCTTGTAATTCCGTGATGATCCCAGACAGCAATTTTGTGTTTTCATTGTGAAGTGCAAGTAGAGACAGCACACTTATGCAGATACTACTTGTCATGTAAATTATATCAAGGTGGTTTTTAATTAAAGTAAAACTTGAGATGAAGGAGATTCAAAGAGTATAATATTCATTGTGTAATTCTCACACACTGTTCAGCTTGTCCTCATATATTGCACATAATCAGAGTGCGAATTACACGATGGCCTTCAGGGGGTTCAGAGAGTTGGGGTTGGGGTATGTGCGCACAAACACATTCACTCACTCACGCACTCACACGCACACAAATACTCAGACACTCAGACACACGTGCACACACACTCAGACACATGCACACAAATACACTTACTCACGCACGCAAACGGCATACGCACACACAAATACACACACGCACACACAAACAAACACACTCAGATATGCACGATCACAAACGCACACACTCACGCATCACAAACAAACTCACACACACACACACAAATACACACACGCACACACTCAATCATTCACTCACACACAAACTCACACACACTCATATGTACACACAGACATGCACGCACACAAACGCACTCACTCACACACACATACATACACACAAACACACTCAGATACACGCGCACACACTCAGACGCACGCACGCACACACACGAACACACATTATAATATGATGATTTGCTGCTCAAGAAATATTTCTGATTATTATCATTAATGTTGAAAACTGTGTGAATTATATGGATTTTTTACATTGAATTAAATGTGAAATGTTGATGTAGAAAGGCTGAAATTATTTTTTCTTCTAAAATGGCACTGGTAATGTTTGTTTAATTAACAACTTCAAAAATATTTTATTATTATTTACATTTACTCATTGATTCTTTATTTGTATTTTCTGTGTGTGCATATCTAATATTAATGTTTTGTTTTGTCTTTTTGTGAATACAGGAGCAAACCAAAGGTGAGTCATTTCTGCATTAATGTGAACAAATGCTTTAGGTCATTTTATCATGCCAGAAAAGTGTTTAACTTAACATTTGTAAAGTCATTACTCGTGTTGAACATTTAGACGGCTCATTTCAAGATGGTGAGTCTTTAGACATTTGTGATGTGTCGTTTCAGGTTTTTGCATATGATTATTGCTTCTGGTCTATGGATGAGGCTGAAGCGGTCAAGTTTGCAGGTCTGTTGACATTAAAAATAATTCATTTCACTATGATGTCTATCCCATTATGGAAACTGTTTATACTGCAGTGATATGAGTCATCAGGCATCATTTATGATGACAATAGAAACTCTTATAGACATCAATATTCCCTGCATGTGTTTCCTTGTGAACTTTTCTGAAGAAAAGACAAACCTGTAAAACTACTTTATCAAATCTGCGGTTTATCAGCTCAAAAAAATTTGTTCAGGGTTCAAGACAAGTTAAGCACTATAAGCAGTTGCTGCATTTATGCTAATAACCATAGAAAATAGTAACTCATTTTTCAGTTAATAAGAAAAAACTAAAATCGCAGTTACAG
Organism: Rhinogobio ventralis; assembly: GCA_039654625.1. Lineage (NCBI taxonomy): Eukaryota > Metazoa > Chordata > Actinopteri > Cypriniformes > Gobionidae > Rhinogobio > Rhinogobio ventralis. The sequence goes on along the minus strand of CM077210.1, from coordinate 35,508,708 downwards.
AAACACACTTTCAATGGAAGTACAGGGGGCAATAAACTTAAAAGGCATTTGATAAACTTCTATGGAAGGTTTCTTCAGTATTTTCAATTGAATTAGTGATGCACAGGGCCGTCGCTAGTGGGGTGAAAGGTGGTGACAATTATAGGGGCCCCCACTGCCCAGAGGGCCCATAAATCCAGTAGTTATTCTATATATTCCCCTACTCTTGAATCAATATAGTATATACATATATATGCCTGAGAGTTCAATGAATACCACAAAAACTAGGCTAGTTAAAGAAGTTTTCCAAATTTCTTCTCTCCCCCTCCCTAAATGGTTTAGTCTGATGGTTAATTATTGAATAGAACCAATCAGAGTTGAGGCTGCTCCGAGAACAATTGAAGTTAGAAAAAGTTACAGTGGAAGTGAAATTGACTGAACATGTCGGGAAAAATCTGGTACCAGTAACGTCATGAAAAGGATAGGGAGGCCAGGAAAATAGCTTAATCCGTCTAAAACGTTCTTTAACAAAACAGGTCAGTGCACTGGGAGTCAATGTGATGCCGTGTCCCGATAGGACACCAAAGAGCCGCCGCCCGCACACTCCGGTACGGTCACATCTCTGTATACCAGCACAGCGTGCACTGCCCGAAAAGTCCCCGTCTTTTTGCGCTATTATGTAGTTGGTTTGTATAACATGCATAAAAACAGATATGCATGTCAAAAGGATTACAGACTTGCCGGCTTCTGATGTGATATTTTTAACAATACTGTCAAGAAAACGGGAACACAACCCACTACTATTGATGGATACATTTATTAGCTTTATTTAATAAATTGATATAATATTTATATACAACTTTACATACACAATAAGTAAAAGCAATAACCTTTATTTACATTTATTTATTTGTCTGTTTTGTTAGAAATCCTTATTAGGTGCATAGCACCAGATGTGTGCCTCCATGCCTATATCCTATAGGCCACCTGTATATGATATGAGTGGAGGGAGTTGGGGGCCCACATCAATGTTTTTTTCAGGGGCCCCAGAATTCCCTAACTACGGCCCTGGTGATGCATAACACTTTTTTTTTTCTCATTTTCGTATTAATATTTTGTCATTTCTATAGGTCAGGATGTGGTGTTTCAGTGTCTTGGAGAGAGTCTTCTGGACAGCGCTTTCCTAGGATACAACGCCTGTATATTTGCATATGGGCAAACAGGTACAGTTAGGAAAGCTATCTATGCAAAAAGTATTGTGTGTCTGCATGAAATGTTTAAGCAGGCCTGTGCATCAAACAAAACAATAAAACAAATGTAACCCTGTAAAGCCTGACATATAAAATAATTCGTTTTTTTTTAATGAAACAATTTATTGGACTTTTAGACTAAAAAAATCTGAAAAAAATGTTTGCATGTATGTTTTACGTTGTAAGTCATATTTGATACATTAGGCTTTTATAATAGTCTCATATAATAATATATATTATCCCATATATATATATATATATATATATATATATATATATATATATATATATATATATATATATGTAATGTAATGTAATGTATCTCAGAAATATATATCCCAATAATATGTCTTAGCAAGGTGATATTTAAATGCTTAGTTTTATGATCAAAGCTCTGTAGTTTTAAAACATATAATGCAATGCAATGATGATTGAGAGATGAACAAATAAACCTTCCTCAAAAACCTTATGGATCATAATTAATACATTTTAACATGAATGAGAAATGATGTATTGATAATCAAGTAAACAAAAGTTGCTTCAGTCCAGTAAGTGTTCATCTTAAAGTATTACTAACAATATAAAAGTGATTCTTACAACAAAGATACGTGAACCATGACTTGACGGGGGACATTTTTACAATTGTACTAAAAGGCTTTTTACTTGATCAATACTATCTGTCATACTTTTTTTAGTATTGTCAGCAAAGTTTTGATCATGTTGATCAGAGGCCTTAGACATTTACGTATAAAATGTGATATAGTTTGCTTTATAGGGTTAAACAACAACCTGATCTCTGATTGGTTCACGCTCTTCCCTCTTTGTCTTGATTGGCTGCAGGCTCAGGAAAGTCGTACACTATGATGGGAACGTCCGAGCAGCCGGGTCTGACCCCGCGTCTGTGCAGTTCACTGTTTGAGCGCACCGTACAGGAGCAGAGGGAGGGCGAGAGCTTCACCGTGGAGGTCTCATACATGGAGATCTACAACGAGAAGGTCCGAGACCTTCTAGATCCCAAAGGGTGAGGATGAACAACTACATGCACATCATTTTCCAATTAAAATTTTCAACCCACTTTGTATTGTGCGTGCTGCCAATCCTCTTCTACGGTTCCGAGACCTGGACTCTTTAATTGCAAGATGCCAAAATACTACAGTCGTTTCACATGTGCCTCCAGTGTCAAATCCTGCGTATTCGCTGGCTCACCTTGCGTTCCAGCCTGCCAACAATCACTGAAATAATCACTCGTTATTGCACAGCTCTGTTCGGATATGTGGCTCGGCTAGGAAGTCATACTCCTGCCCATGGTGCCCTAGCCTGCACTGTTGCCCGCCATACTGAAAAACGTGATCCTAACGGTTGGAGAAGCCCCACCTGGTCAAATTTAACCCATACAAGTCGACACCATTATGACAAAGTTTGCTAAGAAGTATTGCCTACTCAAGTAAGACTCAGGTCAAGAGTCAAGTAAGGTCAAGCCTATCCAATAGGAGCAGACTAGCTGTGGTCTTGGACAGCAGCATTCCCAGTGCATTATGGGTGTTGAAGTTTTCCTACCTATTTGGCAAAAGGGAAGACAAAAGCCGTTTTCCTCTGTTTTCTTTAGGTAGCACCGATTTCAATTTTTTTTTCTTTCTCACATTTCTACTACATAGGCAGCCATTTGGTAATATGCTCAAATTTAATTTTGCATTCGGTACTGCAAATATTGTTGGCTCTTTTGAAAAATTGCTGTGATGTTCGTCTCTTGTTTCTCTCAGGAGCCGGCAAGCATTGAGGGTCCGGGAGCATAACGTGTTGGGTCCGTATGTAGACGGTCTGTCCCGTCTCGCTGTGGCCAGTTACAAGGTTCTTCCAACACCTTCATGAATTTCCAGTCTAATGTTCTCAGTGCTAAAGCAGTATGTTTGTGAATGTCCTTCTTTTGTTTTTCAGGACATCGAGTCTCTGATGTCGGAGGGGAATAAATCCCGCACTGTGGCGGCCACAAACATGAATGAGGAGAGCAGCCGGTCACACGCTGTCTTCAATATCATTCTAACGCACACGCTCAGAGACCTGAAGACGGGGGTGAGATGAAGATTTAAAGGTGCAGTAAGAGATTTCTGAGAAACACTGTTCAACAGAGTTCACTGTTCAACAGAGTTTCTCAGAAATCGCTCCCTGCACCTTTAAGCCCTTTTAATAAAAGGGGAAGTGTGTAATTTTAGCATCACTAGGGGCACTAAATGAAATTGAGCAAATAGATATTTATATTTTCTAAAATATAATAATAAAAACTGATTCAAAATATGAAAACTATAAAGCAGTGTTGTTTAAGTATCAGTGAGATACTATTAAAGTCAGCATGAAATCAAATATGACCCTATTTTTCTTAATGCATGTTACTGGTCTTATTGTATTTTTTTTTTTTAATAGTCGTTTCATTTGGAAATGCGTCACAATATGTTAATATGTTAGTTGCAACTTCCATTTCATGTTGACTTAAACGACAGATTTATTGGCTGTGTTATTGTCACAGATGTGAATGTTTATTTCAGACGAGTGGAGAGAAGGTGAGTAAACTCAGTCTGGTGGATCTGGCCGGCAGTGAAAGAGCAGATAAAACCGGAGCTGGAGGAGAAAGACTCAAAGAAGGCAGCAACATTAACAGGTCAATCTCTCTCTCTCTCTCTCTCTCTCTCTCTCTCTCTCTCTCTCTCTCTCTCTCTCACACTCACACTCACACTCACACTCACACTCACACTCACACTCACACTCACACTCACACTCACACTCACACTCACACTCACACTCACACACACACTATACTGTATATTATGTCCCCCTACACTAAACCTACCCACCACAAAAACCTTCTGCAGTTTTACATTTTCAAAAAACATAATTTAGTCTGTTTTATAAGCTGTTTTCCTCATGGGGACCAAAGATTTAATTTTGATTAAAACATTTTTTTATTTCATTATTTATTTTAAAATGTATTTATTTTTATCTCTTCATATTTAAGTTTCAAACAAACACACCATCATTTACACATATTCAAGTGTATTCTTGTGATAATGTGTGTGTGTGTGTGTGTTCAGGTCTCTCACGACTCTTGGACTGGTGATTTCGGCATTGGCCGAGCAGGGCGCAGGAAAAAACAAGAGTAAATTTGTTCCTTACAGAGACTCGGTGCTCACGTGGTTACTAAAGGTGACGATAAGTGTTATTTTAACACTTTTTTTATTATTTTTTTATTTTAACCATTTTAATACACCTTGTAAGAAGCAAATTATTAGTCTTCTAGGGGTAGTTTGGCCCAAAATGAAGATTTTGTCATTATTTTCTTACTCTCATCATGTCATTCAGTCCCTGTATGCTGTTATTTTTTCTGTGAAACACAAAAGGAGACGCTTAGCCTTATTTAAAATACAATGTTCATGTTGGCTGTCAAGATCCAAAAAGTACAAAACAACACCATAAAAGTTTCATAAAACAGCTATTCGAGTTATGGAAAAGATGCCATAGATTTGTCTTGGTTTCATTACAACTCTCTGATGTAATTTCCTCTCTTTTGCATGCCAGGACAGTTTAGGCGGCAACAGTCGTACAGCTATGGTTGCCACGATTAGTCCAGCGGCCGACAACTACGACGAAACTCTGTCCACACTACGGTATGCCGACCGGGCCAAAAGCATCGTTAATCACGCTGTGGTTAACGAAGATCCAAACGCCAGAATCATCAGAGAGCTGAGAGAAGAGGTGGAGAAACTCCGCAGTCAGCTGACCGAGGCTGAGGTACTACACACTAACACCTGTCTGCTGTGTATACGAGATGAACTTTGACCTCTAGCATGTTCAATTGTGTGTTTTTCTGTGTGCGTAAAGTCAATGAAAGCTCCTGAGCTCAAAGAGAGACTAGAAGAGTCAGAGAAGCTGATCAAGGAGATGATGGTGAGCTGGGAGGAGAAACTCAGGAAGACGGAGGAGATCGCACAGGTATTAAACACACAAGCTGGTATTTGTGCGTCTGAGATCACATTAACTATGTTTCCATCAAAAGTTGCGAATTTAATAGTGCTGTCAAAATTAGCATGTTAACGCAGGCGATTCATTTTTTCAGTTTAACGCAGCATCTGTTTTTCTATCATCCTTTGGGTAGCATTACATTATATGATCACGCTCTGATTCGTGTAAATGCTTTTAAACCATTTAAGCGCGACAAAGTCCCTAGTTCAGTAGTCACCCTGACACGCGCACACACACAACGCACAGAAGGACACGCGACAGTCTCGTGCACACAAACAGTGCAGAATCGAGTTCTTTTTCGCGCTTAACAAACAGTAACACACAGAATTTTGCCAAAATGCCCGTTTTGTCGAGTATTCTCATAAGAGCAGTCTTAAATGAACTTGCGCGTGACAGCGCGTCAGATCCGCGTCATGTTCGGCAGCCGCAGATCTTAAAGTCACAGCAGCCTAATAAACCAGTGATGTCTGTCATTTAATGATAATCAAAGAACAAAGGTAACAGAGAAAATTGTAGCTTTAATGATGATTAATCTATTTAATTTATTATTTATGCAGTTAAAGGCCCCCTGAAATCAAAATTTAAGTTTTTTAGCTTTTAGTATGACTATGTTAGCCTTAAGGTTATGAATAAGCTGGTGTGTTCCAAAACCATGACAAAATTCGCATTTAGGAGATATAAGCATTCAAAACTTACAGTCTCTCACTTCCGTTAAAATGAATCACAGATTTTGATGACATCATCGCAGACTTTATCTTCTCATCAGATCTTCTGTCCAATCAAATGCTCTCTAGAATCTGATGCGTCCTGCCCCCTACACTATAAATAGATGCTGAAGCTACGGCTGAAATCGGGCAGCTGTTCACACATTTACTTTCTACATGGTGAATGGCACATAGCGCACTATACATGCGATAGGAAACAATTCAGACAGTGTAAATATGCTTTCAGTTGAGGCCAATGAAGTCTGGTTTCACGTTAGTTTCACGCACACCACCGCAGCACACACACATAGTCTAGACCAGAGCCGTTGACTAGAGACACGAGAGCGGATCATATGCGCGAGTCGGCGCATACAACAAAACATATCGGACCCATTTAAATTCTGCACAGAATGCTGTATTTCAAAGCGATATGGAGGAGATTATGATGATAAACGGTTAGAGATTAGGAAACAGACAACAAACAGAAAGGCTCTAGTCAAACTGTGGTATTAACGAAACGCTATTGGCTGTTTCATAAAAGGGGAGGAGCTGCTAACAGCTGGAGCCGTTTCAATGCTGCGCGTTTCAAGGCACTTCAGTGGGCCTTTAAGAAAGATGTTTGATAACTTTATTCAATTTCTGTATATGTCTAACAGGCAGGAAGGCCACGGGTAAATATGACATTTATTATAATGGGTTTATGTAAAGATTGTTTTAAGTTCAATTAAATTCAATGTTTTTTTTTTTAAAAGCCTAATAAATGTTGAAATTGATAGCTTTCAATTATACTGTAATGTTTAATGTCTATCATTAATGTTAAAAAAATCACTTTTATAGAGACATCAGTATCAGTGGTACTGGCCTTCATTCATAAAAGATGCCATTTAAAACAAATATTTAAAAAATATTGTCTTTAAGTTGTTTCTACATTAATTTGGAGAGTAACTGTGAAATTATTGCACTATAAAAATATTATATTTTTATAATTAATGTCAGAAAACAAAAATGCAATTTTAATTATTTATTTATTTTAATCGATTGACACTAGAATTGAACTCAAAAATTGTAATATCACATAAAACATTTGCGAATAAAGCAACGTTTCCATCAAGTGAGCCGAAGAGAACAAAATTGCATGCATTTGCAGTTATGCTGTCCCATCACAGTCACATTTACTTTTTTTGATGTGCATCAAGGAATTTATTCAGTAAATGTGTTTCCATCGTCGTTTTATGTGCATGTTTTCTTATCAGATAAAAGTTTATCCGACTCAATTAAGCGCATACGTTTTTTTAATAAACATTTTTAGACTTTATGCGCATTTTGACATTTCTATCCAGCGTTTTTTTTTTTTTTACGATATCCCAAAATGCACAAAAAAATAATTGGATCGAAACATAGCTTTTGAAAATGGGTATTTGATACATCGATATCAAGATATCGCAATATAAAAATGCTACGATATGTATCGTTGATGTAAACTATATGATTCTCGATATAGAGTTAGTTTTATCTAAGGCTCAGCTTACTGTATTTATAAAGTATAATTCACTCAAATAAACTCACATAAAACCCCTCAAGACAGTCAGCACAACACATTCACAATGGCTTCTGTCCTCTGAATTGAATTATTTTTGGTTCTTTAGGAGCGACAGAAGCAGCTGGAAAGTTTAGGAATTTCTCTGCAGTCGTCTGGAATCCGAGTCATTGATGATAAATGCTTCCTGGTCAACCTGAACGCAGACCCCGCCCTCAACGAGCTGCTTGTGTATTACTTAAAGGTACAGACACGAGTTAATGAAAATTAGTGTTACCTTCACTAGAATATTTCATAATTCACACATGTACATGTATGTAAAATATATGCATGTATAAACGGTTGCTTCACTATCAGCTGTAATGATTTTAATTTGAAAGCATCATGTTTTGGTGAAGTTTGAAGTTGTATTTCCATTTATGTGTGTGTCTATTTACAGGAACACACTCGTGTGGGTTCTGCGGACTCTCAGGACATTCAGTTGTGTGGTTTGGCGATTCAGCTGGAGCATTGTGTCATAGACATCAAACTAGAGTCGGGAGTCACACTCACCCCGAAGAGAAACGCCCGGTAATCACTCACACACACACACACACACACACACACACACACACACACAAGTTTAGGCACGTGGAGAATTATGAGCAAAACTGCATTTTCTACAATTTTAAATGTATAAAATTACAAACAGGGTTATTATAATTAACTAAAACTAAAGCCATGAAAAACATTACTGGAAATACAATTATTTTATTTCAGCTGGTTGCCAAAGCAACATTTCATATTTTCATTAACTTGTATTGCATTTAGTACTAAAATAACTAAAACTAAAGCTGAAATAAAAAAAAATAAAAGATAGATAGATAGATAGATGGATGGATGGATGGATGGATAGATCGATCTCACAAACACACACACACACACTATATTAAGTTTTGGGATACCTGCCTTTACATGCACATGAACTTTAATGTCATCCCATTCTTAATCCGTAGGGTTTAATATGGAGTTGGCCCACCCTTTGCAGCTATAACAGCTTTAATTCTTTTGGAAAGGCATTCCACAAGGTTTAGGAGTGTGTTTATGGGAATTTTTGACCATTCTTCTAGAAGCTCATTTATGAGGTCAGGCACTGATGTTGGACCAGAAGGCCTGGCTCGCAGTCTCCGCTCTAATTCATCCCAAAGGTGTTCTATCGGGTTGAGGTCAGGACTCTGTGCAGGCCAGTCAAGTTCCTCCACACCAAACTCGCTCATCCATGTCTTTATGGACCGACGCTTTGAGCACTGGTGCGCAGTCATGTTGGAACAGGAAGGGGCCATCCCCAAACTGTTCCCACAAAGCTGGGAACATGAAATTGTCCAAACTGTCTTGGTATGCTGAAGCATTAAGAGTTCCTTTCACTGGAACTAAGGGGCCAAGCCCAACCCCTGAAAAACAACCCCACACCATAATCCCCCCTCCACCAAACTTTACACTTGGCACAATGCAGTCAGGCAAGTACGGTTCTCCTGGCAACCGCCAAACCCAGACTCGTCCATTGGATTGTCAGAGGCATGCTTTACACCACTGCATCCCACGCATTTCACTTGGTGATGTAAGGCTTGGATGAGCTGCTCGGCCATGGAAACCCATTCCATGAAGCTCTCTACGCACTGTTCTTGAGCTAATCTGAAGGCCACACGAAGTTTGGAGGTCTGTAGTTATTGACTCTGCAGAAAGTTGCCGACTTCTGCGCACTGTGACCCTCAGCATGCGCTGACCCCGCTCTGTGATTTTACATGGCCTATCACTTCGTGGCTGAGTTGCTGTTGTTCCCAATTGCTTCCACTTTGTTATAATACCACTAACAGTTGACCGTGGAATATTTAGTAGTGAGGAAATTTCACAAATGGACTTATTGCATAGGTGGCAACCTATCACGGTTGAGTTCACTGAGCTCCTAAGAGCGACCCATTCTTTCACAAATGTTTGTAGAAGCGTCTGCATGCCTAGTGCTTGATTTATACACCTGTGGCCATGGAAGTGATTGGAACACCTGAATGCAATGATTTTAAGTGGTGTCCCAATACTTTTGGCAATATAGTGTTTGTGTGTGTGTATGTATATGTGTGTGTATATATATATATATATATATATATATATATATATATATATATATATATATATATATATATATATATATATATATATATATATATATATATATATATATATATATATATATATATATATATATAATATATATATATATATATATATAATGTATGTGTGTATGTATGTATGTATGTATATGTATTATGTATATAAACATTATAATTTTTTTTTTTTAAATTGGCAATCTAATAATAGAATATAACTACACAGATAAAATTATAAAGTTAAAGTATATAATAAAATAGTGGACCCACTTTATATTAGGTGGCCTTAACTACTATGTACTAACATATGAATTAATAATTTGATACAATGCACTTGTGTACATACATGTTTTTACATTGTACTTGCATTTTAAAAAATACCTGCATGTAATTACATCTGTAATTACTTTCTGTAATTACATTTATAATTACAATGTTGACCCATCCTTTACACCTAACCCTGCATATACAGTGTGTAAACCTACATTAATTGCATTAACATTATTACATACATTATAAACCTATAATGTTGATGTATTAAGCCAAAGCCATTGACATGCCCATATGAGCTGATTGTAACATTTACATATTCATATGTATCAGTGTGTCTCTGCTCTATAGCAATTGATGGCAAGTAGGAATGTGTACATGTGATAATTCATGTACTGCGTGTCTCTGTGTGCAGCACGTGTGTGAATGGAGCTGTCATCTCGTCTCCTGTCCTGCTGCATCATGGGGATCGAATCCTCTGGGGAAACAACCATTTCTTCAGGTCAGTGAGACACATTTACACTCAGGTCAAGTACGGGTTCTGGGTTTAATTGTGTTTCTGATCAGACGATCAGAAGATTTGATGTCTGCTATAATGAAAACTTTGATTGATTAAAATCTCAAAGACGCCATTTTATGTCCTCTTTTTAAATGACCTCTGAAAAAAAGTCAAATTTCAATTTTCAAAAGACGTAAAAGTGCGTCCTGACTGCTGTGTCTTTTCTTTGCGTCTCTCAGGATCAGCGTGTCTAACATGTACCGTGTTGGCGTGGAGGATGAGGAAGGGTGTATGACGAAGGCTGGCCTTCACCCTGAGTGTCTAGATATGAATGTTGACTGTCTCAGTCATGGCTCCAGTGACACCAGCTTCAGTTTTGAGTCTGCACAGACAGAAGTCATGATGAAAGCGCTGGGAAACAATGGTGAGAGACAAGTCACAAACTGTTACAAATTAATATAAACTGTTTTAAAGGGTGATTTTGTGCTGGTATAACTATTACAAACCATTAAAAAAACCTTTGAGGCGTAAGTTAAAGTCGGCATGAAACATACAGTGGGGCAAAAAAGTATTTAGTCAGCCACCAATTGTGCAAGTTCTCCCACTTAAAAAGATGAGAGAGGCCTGTAATTTTCATCATAGGTACACTTCAACTATGAGAGACAGAATGAGAAAAAAAATCCAGAAAATCACATTGTCTGATTTTTAAAGAATTTATTTGCAAATTATGGTGGAAAATAAGTATTTGGTCACCTAGAAAAAAGCAAGATTTCTGGCTCTCACAGACCTGTAACTTCTTCTTTTAAGAGGCTCCTCTGTCCTCCACTCGTTACCTGTATTAATGGCACCTGTTTGAACTCGTTATCAGTATAAAAGACACCTGTCCACCACCTCAAACAGTCAGACTCCAAACTCCACTATGGCCAAGACCAAAGAGCTGTCAAAGGACACCAGAAACAAAATTGTAGACCTGCACCAGGCTGGGAAGACTGAATCTACAATAGGTAAGCAGCTTGGTGTGAAGAAATCAACTGTGGGAGCAATTATTAGAAAATGGAAGACAATACAAGACCACTGATAATCTCCCTTGATCTGGGGCTCCACGCAAGATCTCACCCCGTGGGGTCAAAATGATCACAAGAACAGTGAGCAAAAATCCCAGAACCACACGGGGGGACCTAGTGAATGACCTGCAGAGAGCTGGGACCAAAGTAACAAAGGCTACCATCAGTAACGCACTACGCCGCCAGGGACTCAAATCCTGCAGTCCCAGACGTGTCCCCCTGCTTAAGCCAGTACATGTCCGGTCCCGTCTGAAGTTTGCTAGAGAGCATTTGGATGATCCAAAAGAGGATTGGGAGAATGTCATATGGTCAGATGAAACCAAAATAGAACTTTTTGGTAAAAAACTCAACTTGTCGTGTTTGGAGGAAAAAGAATGCTGAGTTGCATCCAAAGAACACCATACCTACTGTGAAGCATGGGGGTGGAAACATCATGCTTTGGGGCTGTTTTTCTGCAAAGGGACCAGGACGACTGATCCGTGTAAAGGAAAGAATGAATGGGGCCATGTATCGTGAGATTTTGAGTAAAAACCTCCTTCCATCAGCAAGGGCACTGAAGATGAAATGTGGCTGGGTCTTTCAGCATGACAATGATCCCAAACACACCGCCCGGGCAACAAAGGAGTGGCTTCGTAAGAAGCATTTCAAGGTCCTGGAGTGGCCTAGCCAGTCTCCAGATCTCAACCCCATAGAAAATCTTTGGAGGGAGTTGAAAATCCGTGTTGCCCAGCGACAGCCCCAAACCATCACTGCTCTAGAGGAGATCTGCATGGAGGAATGGGCCAAACTACCAGCAACAGTGTGTAAAAACCTTGTGGAGACTTACAGAAAACGTTTGACCTCTGTCATTGCCAACAAAGGGTATATAACAAAGTATTGAGATTAACTTTTGTTATTGACCAAATACTTATTTTCCACCATAATTTGCAAATAAATTCTTTTAAAAATCAGACAATGTGATTTTCTGGATTTTTTTCTCATTCTGTCTCTCATAGTTGAAGTGTACCTATGATGATAAATTACAGGCCTCTCTCATCTTTTTAAGTGGGAGAACTTGCACAATTGGTGGCTGACTAAATACTTTTTTGCCCCACTGTAAGTTAACCATAAACCATTTATAATAAATATGACTGTAACTGTAATGGTAACTTAACTTAAATGTAATGGCAGCATTGTACCAGTATTCTTCAATAAATGTCTTCCAAAATTATTTTTTTTATTACCATGCCAAAGACTATTGTTTGGTCTTACGGTGACAGATGGAATGATGTACAAAATTTATTCTAGAAAACATCATATCTACCTTAAAATGTGAATCAACGATTTCAGGATTATTATCAGATTTAACAAACACTCAATTTCATGTTCAGATGTAGATCATAAGATCATAAAGATATTTAATATATATAAATTATAAGTACAATTAAATTTATTAATAAATTAGAATTATTCCAATGGTTATAAGTAATAATTATAGCTAATTTATATATATATAGTCATTATTGTGTAAAATGAGAAAAAGTAGTTAAAGTAATACAAAAAATATATTTTATTTGATTCAACAGAATTTTTTACACAAACTTCTTGGGTAAACTATACCTTTTTTTTATTAAAGGATTAGTTCACTTCAAAATGAAAATTTTCTGATAATCTACTCACCCTCATGCCATCCAAGATGTTCATGTCTGTCTTTCTTCAGTGGAAAAGAAATGAAGTTTTTTTTAGGAAACATTTCAGGATTTTTCTCCATATAATGGACTTCAATGGCAACCAAAATGTTGAAGGTCCAAATCAGTTTCAAAGGGCTTCGAAGGGCTTCAAAGGGCTCTGCACGATCCCAGCTGAGGAATAGGGTCTTATCTAGCGAAACCATCGGCCATTTTCAAGAAAAAATAAACATTTATATACTTTTTAACTTAAATTGCTCATCTTGCGCTGCTCTGCGACACACCGACTTGATTGCGCAATCCGTGGCACGCCATGGGTGTGCTGGCGGTAACAAAAACCTGCTCTGAAGTCAATAGCGCAGTATTTTTTGTGTTATTTAAAGGGTGTGTTAGTGATATGCGCCTATAGGCGGGTGCACAACGCGTGTACACTCTGCTTATTACACACACAGGGATGTGCAGCAGCACACACACATTTTTAAATATAAAAGGATTCCTCTCTGGAGAAGCGTTCGGTCTTTCCATGTAAATAGCAAATCCGCCATGGTGCGAGCGCAACTGGCTTTTAAAGGGAATGGGATATCAGACTCTGTTTGGTTTATTGCACATTACGGCCAAAGCCCACCCATTACTCATTAAGAGATGATTGGACAACCCTTTTGGACCATGTGCCTGGCATGCCGACCATTTTTCCTGTCGTTAACCTAGCAAAAAAAATGGATTCGGACATGGCCTAAGTGTACCTGTGTTGTGCGCTTCAGACCATGTGCTTAGATCGTTAAAATAGGGCCCATAGAGTCATTCATTCATTTGTTTCATTCAAACAGCTGATTCATTCAGGAATTAAGTAAATGGATCTCTTTATGAATGGACCATTGAATCATTGGTTCACCCGATTGATTCGCTGGCTTTATAGGTAATATTTTAATTGGCAAAATTAAGCAAAAGCTGACAATATTGTGTCTAAAATATAACACAATATTAACTTCTTATTTATTGAACTGTTGCATAAAATCAATATCACATTTGCAGTCATGCTATTCGGGACAAAAACTGCACTTGTGTGATATTGCTCTCGTTACTTGTGTAATATTGCTTAACTATATCATGAGATAAATGACACCACTCATACAGGGCATTTTCACCCTCATTCTAACTGTATTCTATAGGCTCCATCACGCAGTGAGTTGTTGCCCTGCTTCATGTTCGTTAATCAACTGTATGAAATGTAAGATGACCTAAGTAGGTCTGGGGCGGGGCAAGTGCGTTAATAATTTTAGTGCTTTATTTTTCCCCATAGCTAACTGATTAAATGAACATGTTAAATCAACAGGCCTAAAATGAAATGTCTCTTTCTGTGTCTCTCAGACCCGATGCAGTCAGTGCTTCATTCTCTGGAGCGCAGACATGAGGAGGAGAAGCGTTCAGCACTGGAGCGTCAGCGGCTGATGTACGAACAGGAGCTGCAGCAGCTGCGCAAACGTCTGTCGTCAGAGCTGCAGACGCAGGGCTCTCATCCGCAGCACCACTGCAGCAGCGAGCATCTGGACGTGAGCTCGGTCTCCTCACAGAACCGACTGCGCCAGTGGAGCGAGGAGAGGTGAGTGCCGTGGGCAAAGACTTTACCTCAATGCGTTTCGACTTGTATTCTAAACCACAGAAAGCATTTGTTATGTGTACTACATCCCATGTTTCATGTGGTCTCAGGGAGGCTTTGATGAGCCGAAGTCTGCGTAAGCTCAGAGAACAGATCGTGAAGGCCAATCTGCTGGTGCAAGAGGCTGGATTCATCTCTGAAGAGCTCAACAAGAAGACAGAATATAAAGTCACACTGCAGATTCCTGCTGCCAACCTCAACGCCAACCGCAAGGTCTGCAGACTGTGGGCCCTATTTTAACGATTTGAGTGCATGGTCTGAAGCGCATGGCGCAGGTGCACTTAGGGCGTTTCCGAATCCACTTTTGCTAGTTTAATGACGGGGAAACGGTCAGCATGCCAGGCGTAAGGTCCAAAAGGGTTGTCCCTAGTCTTTTAATGAGTTATGGGTGTGTTTTGGGCATAACATGCAATAAACCAATCAGAGTCTCATCTCTCATTCCCTTTAAAAGCCAGTTGCGCTCGCACCATGGCGTATTCGCTATTTACATGGAAGGACTGAACGCTTCTCCAGAGAGAAATCCTTTTATTTTGCATATTTCAAAATGTGTGTGCTGCTGTGCA
Organism: Rhinogobio ventralis; assembly: GCA_039654625.1. Lineage (NCBI taxonomy): Eukaryota > Metazoa > Chordata > Actinopteri > Cypriniformes > Gobionidae > Rhinogobio > Rhinogobio ventralis. Next base: position 35,493,366 of record CM077210.1, on the reverse strand, counting down.
TCCCTGTGTCTGTAATAAGCAGAGTGTACGCACGTTGTGCACCCGCCTATAGGCTCATATTACTAATGCACTCTTTTAATAACACAAAAAATACTGCGTTTTCAGTTCCTCAAAATAGCAACGCACCAACAATGCTCCTGAACACACCCGGTTTTCAGACCAGACGCCCATGGGTGAAGAGATGGGCGTGAGTGCTTTTGCTATTTAAACAACGTGGCGCTGGACGTGAAAATGGTAACTGCCCAGGCTGAAACTAGCAAAAAACACTTGCGTCATGCCTGGCGTCACATTGCGCCGGTTGTATAATATGGCCCTGTGTGTGCATGGGATTGATTGTTGAAGCATTTATCCAGTTAAATTTTTTCTTTACTTTCTCTATTAATGATTCAGTGGTGTCATATTAGTGAACCATTCAATTGAAATGGTTCTTTTTTTTTATGATTTAGTCATAAAGCATTCATAAATCACTCAACTCTTAGGAAATTATGACATGTTTGTATGGAAGCTTGTTTCCGCCACTGAATAAATTAAATTGCGACTTTTTATCTCACAATTCAGACTTTTTTTTCTCCGAATTTTGTGATATAAAGTCAGAATTTAATTTAATTTTTTAATTCTGAAACATTTGATCAGCTAGGAACGGTTCTTGTGAAGTTTAGTCTTTATAAACATGAACAGTCATGGAAATTCACTGAAAAGCCGTAGAACGTGGTTCAGGAAATGATTTGGATTAACATTACTATTATACTTGTAGAGGAACGTGTTGAATTCTAGGTTAGGGTGAAAGCGCTGCTTTAATACAGATTGATGTTCTCGTTCCGGCAGCGGGACACGGTTCTAAGTGAGCCGGCGGTGGAGGTGAGGAGGAAGGGCAAAGGGAAGCAGATCTGGGCCATGGAAAAGCTAGAGAACCGGCTGGTGGACATGAGAGATCTCTACCAGGAGTGGAAAGACTTTGACGAGGACAATCCTGTATGTCAAATCACATCAGAACTTTAATCCAGCTACTGTACATGATCATAATTTACCGTGTTACACATTTTTATTGTAGCAACATTAACTGTAGTGGCTAACAGCTTGGTGTGCATCATTGACAAGACATTGCAAAGATATAGTTAATTTTTACTTCATCTTCTGAACACAATGTCCAAACTTAACTAAATTTGATAGGCATAGACAACAGGACATTCTGAGGACGCACACCAAGTTTTGTCAGATTACACTCATAGGGGTTGTTAAAACTGGGAAAAAAAGACTAACCATATAATTGGAATGCATCATCTTTATTACACATGCTCTTTAAGTATCATTTAGACAAATATTATTGTCATTAATAATGTTTATTTATTATTAACTTATCTTATTATTATTATTATTATTATTAATTATATTATACATTTTTTATTTTAAATATCAGTCTGAAATTGAAAGTTGAAAGTGTTCTGAAAGTTATCTCAATTAATATGAGGCTATAAAATCAACAGCCCATTCTAACTCATAACAATGCTAAAATAACTAGTTTTTCTTTCATCCATGTTGGTGAATGTATGTTGTGTTTTTTAATGGAGATATTAAATCTCTTTATGAATGAAGTATGCTTTAACATGTTCATCTCATCCTTGTTGTCCTTGTCAGGTCATGCGTTCCTACTTCAAGCGTGCCGATCCGTTCTTCGACGAGCAGGAGAATCACAGTCTGATCGGTGTGGCGAACATCTTCCTGTCCTGTCTGCTGTACGACGTCAAGCTGCAGTACGCAGTACCCATCATCAACCAGAAGGGGGAGGCATGTACAAAACAGATTTGTTGATATTAAAGATTAGTTCATGATCGACCCATCACTAATCCTGGGAAGAGAGGAGCTGCAACAATGTCAAATGTTTTTTTGAAAGTTCAAGCATGAAAACCTGTTCTAGAAGAGCTTAAAAACAAAATCAAGACTTTGTAAAAGGTCTCCTTTAACTAATACATCACCATACTTCCCCAGCTGATTAATTACATTAAGAATTGCAGAGATTACTTGTATTACAAGTTTTCTGAAATGTTATGATTAAATATGGAAATGAGGCCCAAATTAAATGTGCACTTCCAGAATAGAAATCTGAACATTGGATAAAGCCAGGTTCAAAATTCTTTTTTTTGTTTTATATCTATTTGTATCACTCCATAAATCAGAAAATACTGTCAACAGTCAGAAATAAAAAACGATTCACCATGTTTTTAAGAATAAAATGTATAAAGTCATGTAAATGCTATATAACAAACCCATCTGTAAAAGCCAGCAGAATATAAACAGGAATAAAACTGTCAATTTGGTGTATGTAAAGCTGCTGAAGGAGATTTCTGACTCATACTCACTGCCTTTTAAAGATATGTATTATAATCGAAATCTACAGATGCAAATAGATAAAGTGTAATAAAATAAACAAAGATGTTTTCTTTCCACTAGTCTAAAAGAACACACGTAATGGTAGCAAAATAGTCCAAAATCTCATTTTATCAGTGCATGAAAAACAATGTTTGCATGGTGTGTCTTGCCTTAAGTTCATGCATCGTCCCAGTCCTGATAAACTGCAAGGGAATATGATTTATTACCATTGAATTTGTGTGTTTTTAGGTGTCAGGTCGTCTTCACATAGAAGTTGAGCGTCTGAGTGGAGGATTAGAGGAGTGTGAGACGGGGGGCGGAGACTCTGAGATCAGTTTGGACGCTGAGATGCAAGAACGCAAACTTACCTGCATGGTCAGTTAGAAGAGGAACTCTCCAATCAAACATGCAATCATTATGCACAGAATTAAAACACTAATTATGAAGGTCTAAATTGCAGTTGAGTGTAGAACGTTTTCTGTTTGCAGATCAGGGTGTTGCAGGCGACAGGACTACCTCAGCACCTCTCGAACTTTGTGTTCTGTCAGTATCATTTCTGGGAGCAGCAGGAACCCGTGTTTATCGCTCCGGAGGTCGGCCTGTCCGCTCCCAGCAGCAGAGAGCCGCAGAGTCTGGTGCTGTTTGACAGCTGCAAGGTTAAAACACTCATTTCAGTCATTTCATGAAGAGATGCAGGAATGATGCCTTCACGTGCATCCGAAATTATTTTAAATACCAGTTTCCCAGTCGGAAATTGGACCTGAATGCCCACTCAAGTCATATTTACTACTGGGAAACTCCAGAGTTTCTGAGTTTTTCTGCTGTGACTGGTATTCTGGTATAACAACTACGTCGCCTTGTCTTGTCATTTTAAAGTATTGCATATTTACAAATATGAATAACCATTTGAAGCATATTGTATGTTTTATACACAGTGATAATAGCATGTATTTGACCAAAATGCCAGAGTTGTCAGCAAGCTGACTATCTAGATAGTGTGGTAAAACTATACAGTAGGGGATATGGTTGACAACCTGGGCTTGACATTAACACCCGCCAATCCGCCAAACTCCTACTAGGCACTTTGGCAGGTTTAAAAAAACCTGAAATATCTGAAACACTTCCAATACTCATTTTCCACAAAATAGATCATGATACTAGCTGCGCTTTCTCTCTCATCTCTCCGACAGCGAGTGACACACAAACCCGCCTCCACTCACTCACTCGTTTCATTTGCTCCAGAAGAATATTTTTGGTGTTACAGGGCTTGAATTTCAGCGTGGTATTGCGCGTATTGCACATAATTTTACTCATTCCTGCAGATTTTGTGCTCACACCCAAAGTGCCCACACATAAAGCTGCCTCTCAGCACTAAATTGAGTTATTTTTCGCTGCTTATTGTGGTTAAACAGTCAAATACACAAAAATGCTTGGCGAGTATTCACGTAAACCCAGTCAGTTCTGTTTTAAGTGAACGTGAACAGTTGAGAAAGAAAACACGTGTAACAGTATAATGGATCCGTGCGTCAGGTCAGGTGACAGCAGCTTAATATACCTGATGACAAATTATGAGATAATATTAAAAATATCTACAGTTTCAAGAAAAAGTATGTGAACCGCTTGCAGAATCTGTGAAAATGGGAATAATTTTAACTAAATGAGAGCGATCATACAAAACGCATGTGATTTTTTTTTATTTTTTTTTATTTAGTACTGTCCTGAATGAGATATTTACATAAAAATGTTTACATATAGTCCACAAGACAAAACAATAGCTGAATTTATTAAAATGACCCCGTTCAAAAGTTGATGAACCCTTGATTCTTAATACTGTGTGTCGTTCCCTGATGATCCACGGCTGTGTGTGTGTGTGTGTGTGATGGTTGTTCTTGAGTCTCTTGTTTGTCCTGAGCAGTTAAACTGACCAGTGTTCTTCAGAAAAATCCTCCAGCTCCTGCACATTCTTCAGTTTTCCAGCATCTTTTGCATATTTGAGCAGTGACTGTCATTTTGAGATCCATCTTTTCACTCTGAGGATGATTGAGGGACTCAAACACAACTATTAAAAAAAGTTCAAACATTCACTGATGCTCCAGAAGGAAACACAACGCATGTTTGAACTTTTTTTAATGATGCTGGAAAACTGAAGAATGTGCAGGAGCTGGAGGATTGGTCAGTTTAACTGCTCAGGACAAACAAGAGACTCAAGAACAACCATCACACACACACACACACAGCCGTGGATCATCGACACACAGTATTAAGAATCAAGGGTTCATAAACTTTTGAACGGGGTCATTTTAATACAGCTATTGTTTTGTCTTGTGGACTATATGTAAACATTTTTTATGTAAATATCTTATTCAGGACAGTACTAAATAAAAAATCACATGCGTTTTGTATGATCGCTCTTATTTAGTTCAAATTATTCCCATTTTCACCAATTCTGCAAGCGGTTCACATACTTTTTCTTGCAACTGTATATGGCAGTTTTTCCCCATGATATTGATGTTAAAATTGTGGCCAGTGAAAATGCTGAGTGGCTAGTAACTTTGGAAAACCACAAGCCACAGTGACGCAGTGACTCTATACATTTTGGCTTTGTTGTGACTGTTCTTTCCAACAACAAAGCACTTGAATGCGACAGACTCATAATTATGACTTCAGAAGTGGGAAGTAGGAAATTTCCGATAGCATGGGAAGGCACCATGAGTCCTAAAACCTTTTTTTTTTTTTTTTACTCAATGGGTTTGGATGGGTCTGTGGTTCACACAAGCTCAAGATATTTTCATGTTTTATTCTATGACATTAAATACATCAGTAATACTGCCTTGATTTATTTTATTTATTTATTTTTTTTCTTCATACATCTCTTTCCTCATCTGTAGAATCTGGAAGTGGCTGTAACTGAAGACTTCCTGGAGTTTCTGATGGAGGGAGCCGTAGCTGTTGAGGTGTATGGTCACAAACAGGCAAACCCGCGCAGGAATCTGGCTCTCTGGGATCTTGGAGTGATTCAGGCAAAGACTCGCTCTCTCAGAGAGAGGTACACCAGCCTTTATAATACTTCTGAAACACAATATGTATCACAGATTATTTCTGTGACAGTAGAATAGATTTAGTCAATGTTCAGATGATCGTGGGTTTCCCAAACTAGGGTTTGTGAGTTGATGAAAAGCATCATAAAAATTGAGAAAAAAAGTAATAAATAACTTCAAAGTAAAACGCTAATATTATTAATAAATATAAATAAAATATTTTCTTGGTTTACCTGCATGTCACGTGACAATGAACCAACATTATTGTAAATTATTATTTATTTTTTTAAATATTTATTTTAAAACATGCAGTGAAAATAAAATACTTACTAAAATATTTTAGTAAAATATTAATATAAATAAAATACTTTGTTTACCTGCACGTCATGTGATCATCAACTGACATTTTAATGTAAAATATAAAAATTAATAAATAAAAAAAGATATATATTTTAGTAAAATATTAATGCATATAATTAAGATATGAAAATGCATGTCATGTGACCCTAACCAACATCAGAGAACTGTGAATGTTTTGTTAAATTATTTAAATATCGACTAGCACTTAAACTCGGAGCGGCCCAGTACCGGGCCGACGGGGGGCGCCAGAGTCAAAGAAAAGTTGTCGTCCTGTAACTTCATAACCACTTGCTTGATCAACGAAAATAGGTGTCATTTTAAAGCTTAGAAGCTTGGCTTTACAGTGAATATAATGAATATGACTAACTCTTAACAAGTGCTTTTACATTTGCTATAATATTATAGGAGCACTATTTTTATAGTGCGACAAATGACTGTTTACTTGAAATGTGGTCTGTAAAAGCATCATATATAACTGATAGTTGTTTGTTATATATCGTTGAAAAGGTCTCAACTAGCAGAATACAAAAATCATATTTGTTTCAGTTTGAGACCAAACTATACCAAGTATTTGTATGAAAGGATCACTGCCAACGCATGTAACAACAGTACACAGATGAGGCTTTTGCATTATGGTTTGCTATATAACTTTGCGAAACGTCAGTAAACCATAGCAAATCTTTATTTAGAGCAGGTTGTCCCAATTCCAACGAGCCCAAACACAACATATGACGCGTAGATCTTGAGAAAATCCTCACTGAGCTTTTGGTGAGACCTGCTTACTTCCGCGATCGCGATCATGACAGAGCGCCATTTGAAAGTTCAACCAATGGAAACTGGATCTCGGGTGAGGTGGGTGGGTAAAGTGGGCAGAAACAGTGCTGGAAAATCATCACTCATCGACCAGAATCGTATTACTTGTTACTTATTCTATGTAATTCTAAATATTTTTATGCTTTATTGTGGCGTTTACACATTCAGTAAAACATTTTTTGGTTTTCTTGGTTCCAAATGCCATAACTTTTGATTGCTTTTGAGATATTAATACCAAATTTGGCTCAGATGTAGTTGACATGATTGTGCACAAGTCCAAACTTGATTTTATGAGCTTTCATATATACTTTCTAATAGTCATCATGTCAATCATCAATAATAACAAAATAAATCAATAAATTGCATCACTTTTTCTGAGGTTTTCTCAGCAGTGATGTAACATAAGAAAATAATCAAAATATATTTTTTTCAAAATTTGAAACATTTCTATCAAATGAGACCATGCACTTGAATGTCTTATAACTCTACAAAATACAAGTCGTTACTTTTAAATATGCCACTTAGACGTGAAATCATAAAAAAAAAATCTGAAAAGACCCATTTACCCGTCCATAGACCCTCCCCTCGAAGAAATAAAGTGGAGAAGTGGTTGAAAGTGGACAAAAGAGAGACAGATTAAAACACCAGGTGTGATCCAATCGACCAAAACGCATCTTCATACCAGGTGTAAACAGGGCCTTTGATGCTGATATGCCGCTAAATGATAAATAGGGGTTAAAAGATGTGATCCTATCAGTTAATAATTATTGTACCAAAAACAGGTCGTTTCTCACGACCATTTTCTGTACTCTCTGACTTTTCTGCGTTGTCCTGTGTGCAGGTGGAGTGAAGTGACCCGCAGGCTGGAGCTCTGGGTGCAGATCCTGGAGCTGAACGATGCTGGAGAGTTTGTGCCGGTGGAGGTCCAGCCAGCTAAGGACATCTGCACGGGAGGAATCTTTCAGCTAAAACAGGTCAGTGTGGATATTAATGATAGTACCGTGACGTAAAACTTCATCTTGTTGACACAACCTTTCATAGATGATCTGACATGGATACACTGTGTCCTATGATGTTATTCATGAATGTGTGGCAGGGTCAGTCCAGACGTGTTCAGGTGCAGGTTCGTTCAGTCCAGGACTCCGGCACCATGCCTCTGATCACGGAGTCTGTGCTCAACGTCTCCATCGGCAATGTGGAGGTCCATCAGACTCGATCTGGAAGCACAGAGACCCAGAGGGTGAAGAAACTCTTCTTGACTGTCTTTTACATCATTGGATCTCATTCACTAAATCTAAATGATAAATGTTTTCACACATAAATCTTGATTCACTAATAAGTCTCTTAAATTGATTCTAAATTTTGAGCCAACTCAAACCAGACGTACACTAAAATCACAGATAACCTCAAAAACATTTAATGCTTTAAGCTAGAATGTTTTTTTTTATATGTAATTTTTTATTAAAAACAATAAATACAAAATACGGCCCAACAATAAATCTTATTGTATAATTTAATTGAATAGTTTAATACTTAATATGTAACCAAAATGATCAATACTGTTTTATTCTAGTATTATTTATATACTATTATATTTTTTATTAATATTTTGAAATAGCTTTTAAATAAATAAATAATTAAATCAATAAAAAAACGAATAAAAATTACAAAAGCACTTTTTATTTATTTTCAGTTAGTCATTTTAGTGCTTCAACTTTTTTTTCTGTCATTTAAATTTAAATGTCATCTTTAATTTGTATTTTATTTTATTTCAGCTTTAAGAATATTTTTGTTAATTTAAATAGTTTTAGTTAATGATAAAAGCCCTGATGCCGTGTGACCAATCACTGACATATTACAGTAAATACTTTACAGTTTACAACTTAATAGTTTAATATTTAATATGTAACCAAAATAATCAGTTTTGCATAATAATTGAAGCCTATAAAAAACTGCTTTTGAAAATTGCACACTTGGATTTACTCACCATTTAGTTCACCGTGCATGCTCTTATTGTTAGAGAGCAAAAGGAAACTTGATGCTAAATGCCCTTATATGGAGATGGTTGGGCGTGTCTTATGCTAATTACTAACTGCAGGCTCATGCCTCCTTATTTAGAACAGAATCTGGATTGATCAACATCAGAATCGTGACTCAAAGTTTTTCTGTTATTTTTGAAGGTGGGAGATAAAGACATGGACAGTTATCAGGTAATCATTTTCAGGCTTGTTAAATATGTAAATGATGTCTTTGATTATTGGCTAACCTCTGAACTTTTGTGTAGTTTTCACGGTCATCATGTAAATGTGAGCTGATATGTAGATGTGTTTTAAAAGAAAACACACAACAAAAAAAAAAAAGAGATGTAGTAGAGGTTTAATTTTATATTTATAGTAATAGTTCAGCAAGAATGCATTAAATTGATTAGAAAGCATTTATAATGTTACAAAAGATTCAATTTCTAATAAATGCTGCTGTTTTGAAATTTCTATTCATCAAAGACTCCAGAAAAAAATTATCATGGTTTCCATAAAAATCTTAAGCTGTTTTCAACATTGATAATAATCAGAAATGTTTCTCTAGCAGCAAATCCTCATATTAGAATGATTCCTGAAGGATCATGTGACACTGAAGACTGGAGTAATGATGCTGAAAATTCAGCTTTGCATTTTAGAATAAAATCAAATACCAAACAGTTATTTTAATTAGTAATACAAATTCCCAATATTACAGTTTTTACTGTGTTTTGATCAAATAAATGCAGCTTGTTTCTGCATCCTGTAGGAGCTTGATCTGGAGAGACTCAGGGCTCAGTGGCTCATGACTCTAACTGAACGACAGGAATACCTGGACCAGCGTCTCCAGAAACTTGTTGGCAAGCAAGGTAGGAATCCACCAGCAAATGTGTTTCAGTTTAGATAGATTCAGGGAACATCTTTGATGGAAACAGGAGAAAGTGATTGACCGTTCTTCTGGTACATGTAGATAAGTCAGAGGAGGACGTGGAGAGCGAGTCCCAGCTGCTGGAGTGCCGTCTGACCCTAACGGAGGAGAGAAACGCTGTACTGGTGCCCTCTGCTGGCAGCGGTATCCCAGGAGCCCCTGCGGAGTGGTAGGTGCACATCAGTTCTTCCATGCTCATATTTTATGCTTTGTTGGTCCTAGAATGATATCACTCAAACAATTATAGGAATAACCACATCTAACCATAATCACCTTCTAAGGCCTGTGACTCTCCAAGCCGGCGGTCGGTCGTCTGCTGTAGTCAGATGGGAGTTTGCCTTTTTCAGCATGTCATAAGTCGACAACACAGTTGGGTTTTTTCGCTGCTAGTTTTTGACGTCAACTTGGTGTGTCACAGCCTAGTTCTAGAACAAAATCAAACAATCTGATTGGTTGATAGGAATGTTGTTGTGCAGTTTAGTGAATTCTTCTTCTTCTATTTTCACGGTCTGGTTCCTGTTCCTGCAGGGCTCCTGTGCCAGGAATGGAGACCCACATCCCAGTCATCTTCCTGGGCCTCAGCGGTAAATATTTAGGCTGCATCCAAAATCATATACTCTCTTGAGTAGGTTCTTATTTTGAATAAGTAATTACTTCACTGCTAAAAAGTATGTTCTATATAGTATGAGTGTGTGTAGTGTGAATTTTAATCTGGGCCGGTGTCAGTTGTGTTGCATTCATAAAGCCTTGTTTATACTTTGGCCTAGCTCCGCAGCGCGAGCCTCTGCTGACTGCGCGCGCTCCTCCCCAAATGGACGAGCCGTTTATACTTGATGCGCTCGCCATTGTACTTTTCTTTGAAACGACTCGGAGTAATTGTTCTATAAACCATCAGGAAACAGCGACGAGAAGACGTAATGTACACAGGTGATGATATTTATTTTAGTACACTTCACTAAAAACCACACTACAAAAGAATCGTGTAAAACTCAGTAAACCTTGATATTATGACATACACAAAATGTATGTACACATGTATACAACTAAATTAACGATCTCTTAAATATTTCCTAATTTCACTAAACTTTTTCATGTAGTTTCGTGATTTTTTTTTTATTAAACATGGATCTTTATTTTCAATAAAAGGGCTTATTTCTGCTTTTGTAGGCTCATTTTGTAAATATAAGCAACTCATTTGTACGTGCAAACTGGGTGCCGGTGCGATGAGATGTCATGCTCGGCTAGATTTGCCTCAAACTCGTGCCTCTTTGGATGTGGAGCTGCGCGGAAAGTTACAAAAAATGTGCTGCACACCGCCATGCGAAATAAGATCTCGAGCACTCAACGCACACTACCGCCCACTCCACGATGACATCATTTTTGCCGCGTGCACCTTCGCACTTGTGCGGACACGGCGAGTATAAACCAAGCTTAAATCCTCTCCCCTGGCCTCATGGGATAGTGAAGTGTCCATCGTATACACACTTCAGAATCTTGCCGGAAGTAGTATGTTGTCCGGGTACTTTTTGCCTACTTGTATAAGTACTGTGAATTTAGACATTTCTTTTGTCACATACTGTTTTTCGCCTAGTGTATTTTAGGGAAGTATGCAATTTTGGATGCAGCATTACTATGTTCAAATCCTAGTGTGCTGCTTAGATGTTTACTGCTTACATAGGCAGCTGCCTTCTAAGGTAGCATGATTTGGAATGACCTACATGGGCAGCATCTCTACACACTGTTCATCTGACTCACAGTGGTTTCCAATGGAGTTTGACGTTAGCATATACAAATAATACTTACTATAGTCAATGTTCATTAAATTGAACTCTTTATTGGCTAATAATTAAATAAATATAAAAATACTTTTTTTGTGTTTTTAAACACAAACAGATGAATTTGTGTAATTTGAATAATAACAGATGAAATTTGTTGAAATGCATGTTATGCAGTATTATTTATGTACTATTCATTAATATTTTTAATCTGTTTTTATTTTTATTTTTATTTTATGTGCTTTTGTAACTTTTTTAAATATTAATTTTAATAATTGTATATATTTATTTCATTTCATTTTTTAATTTTAGTTCACTTTTATTTTTTTTATTTTTTTCAGTTAGTAATTTTAGTGCTTCAGTTTATACTTTAGTTAGTTACCTAGGGAACATTTCTTTATTCTTTATTAGGGAACATTTTACAATATTATTTGTATTTTATTAAGCTTTATTAAGAATTTTTGTTAATTTAGTTTTAGTTTAACTAATAGCCCTGAAATAGCCCAGTAAAATATTTCACTGCAGGTTCAGCTGACAAAATTTGTGTTGTATGAAGTTTATTAAATAATCAGCGTTTCTCTGATATGTTATCTTGAATATTTTTCACTGAGTGGGTCTCTTCTGTCATCTACAGCTGATGACTTCTATGATCATCTGTCGGCTCCTATAGCTGGAGGTCTGGATGCTGTGCTGAACAGAGAAGATAAAGATGATTTCATAGATTTACAGATAGTCAAACACCATGAGAATGAGGTGAGGAATATTCTGCATTATTATATCCCACATTGCACACAACAACCAGAAGTTTCCAGTGTCAAGCCATTTTTCCTGCACTCACTAAAACTGATATGCCACAATATTACAGCCAATCATAATATATCTAATATTTAAAGCCGTTTCTTACATAATTTAAGGCATTTTCAAATGAAAAAGGAAAGTAACAATAAAAATGCACCTTAGCAACTCTCCAGCAACCATCCAGAACACCACAGCAACATAAAAACAATGAGAGCACCTTAGCAACTCTCTAGCAACCATCTGGAACACTACATCAACATAAAAACAATGAGAGCACCTTAGCAACTCCCTAGCAACCATCCAGAACACCACAGCAACATAACACTGAGAGCACCTTAGCAACTCTCTAGCAACCATCCAGAACACTACATCAACATAAAAACAATGAGAGCACCTTAGCAACTCTCTAGCAACCATCCGGAACACTACATCAACATAAAAACAATGAGAGCACCTTAGCAACTCCCTAGCAACCATCCAGAACACCACAGCAACATAACACTGAGAGCACCTTAGCAACTCTAGCAACCATCCAGAACACCACAGCAACATAAAAACAATGAGAGCACCTTAGCAACTCTCTAGCAACCATCCGGAACACTACATCAACATAAAAACAATGAGAGCACCTTAGCAACTCCCTAGCAACCATCCAGAACACCACAGCAACATAACACTGAGAGCACCTTAGCAACACTCTAGCAACCATCCAGAAAACTACATCAACATAAAAACAATGAGAGCACCTTAGCAACTCCCTAGCAACCATCCAGAACACTACATCAACATAAAAACAATGAGAGCACCTTAGCAACTCCCTAGCAACTACTCAGAACACCACAGCAACATAACACTGAGAGCACCTTAGCAACTCCTTAGCTACCATCCAGAACACCTCAGCAACATGATAAAAACACTGAGCACCTTAGCAACACCCTAGTGACCACTCAGAACACCACAGCAACATAAACACTGAGAGCACCTTAGCAACCCCCTAGAAACCATTTAGAACTCCATAGCAACATGTTAAAAACACTTTTGCAATGCCCTAGCAACCACTCATATAAAAAAAAAAACAGAACAACGATGCAATGTATTTGCTTGAATTGAAAAAACGTTTAAAGTTTTGATTTGTGATGTCCGAGTCCCCTCTCTCCTCACAGGTGAAGGCAGAGGCATCATGGGACTGCACTGTTCACAATAGTCCTGAACTAACTCGAGCAACAGGGCAGGATCAGAGGGTTTATCTCACCATCCGCATCGTTGTTCTGCTCAGTCATCCCGCACAAATGCAGCTGGTCCTACGCAAACGCATCTGTGTGAACCTCACCGGACGACAGGTGTGACAGTTAATATGATATTGTCTTTTAATTGAAGTTATTTTTGTGCTTTGGTTTTTATTGATATGATTTCCGGCCTGCAGGGTTTTGCTCAAAGTCTGCTCAGGAGGATGTCTCACCGCAGCTCAATTCACGGCTGTGGAGTCACGTTTGAGATCGTCTCAAATATCCCAGGGGTACGTGAAGCACATAAGCAACACAGTCTTTTGTTTAGGCATGCGATTCTAGACCAGAATGAGTTGCATTGTCGATTTTTTTTTTTTTTTTGACTATATGCTACTGTTCACAAGTTTGGGGTCAGTATGATTTTGAACATTTTTGAAAGAAGTCTCTTCTAATCACCAAGGCTGCATTTATTTGATTAAAAAAAATACAGTAAAAAGAGTAAAATTGTGAAATATTATTACAATTTATAATAACCGTTTTCTATTTGAATATATTGTAAAATGCAATTTATCTTAATTGATCAAAGCTGAATTTTCAGCATCATTACTCCAGTCTTCAGTGTCACATGATCCTTCAGAAATCATTCTGATATGATGATTTGCTGCTCAAGAAACATTTATGATTATTATCAGTGTTGAAAACGGCTTCATATTTTTGTGGACAGCGTGATGATTTTGAACGATATTGTACATATATGAGACTGGTAACAGAAACCGGTGTGTGCATTTGTTCACAGGACATGCAGGGCACTGAGGACAGGGAGATGCTCGCCCGACTGGCCACCAGCACTGACAACCTAGGAACTGACAGTGAAGCCGCCATTGAGAAGTACCTGCGAAGTGTGTTAGCCGTGGAGAACATCCTCACGCTGGACCGTCTCAGACAGGTCTGGTCTCCTGTACATATGCTGTAATGTATCGGTGTTATATATGTGAATATATATATATATATAATGTCTAAATAAGAATATAAAAGCTCTGGTTTTTGCTATATACTGTAAAGTACATTTACATGTCATATTTGTATTTTGCTGAATTCAGGAGGTTTCAGTAAGGGAACATCTGACAGATAAAGGAAAGATTCCCAAACGCTGCCTCAGTTCACCCAATGTACACCGGGTAAGACCTGAACAATGTCTTTGAGCAAAACTTAAACCAGAAATGAAACCTAATCTGTGTATTTTTCAGCTCTCTGGCAGCAGGAAAGATCTGTCCACCAGCCAAGAATATAAGGTGAGAAAAAACGGCTTAAATAGTGGCTTTGTTACAGTTCAGTAAATACTTAGTATGCCACTATTTTCACAATTCATCACTCAGTTACATCAAGTATACTGTCCATACAGATGTTCAAATTGTTTTACCGGTGGTTGTGTCTGTGCTTTGTCTTTCTTTAGGGTGTTTGGGGCAGTCAGCAGGAGATTTCTGTGCCTACATCATCCCCAAAGAGTACATCTCACTCATCATCAATACAAAGTCTAAACTCAGAGCCAGGTAACTGTCCTCTTCTGCTGTCTGCCACCTTCACAGGTAAAACAGAGGTTACATTACCTGATGAAGTTACCATGCCATAGCAACATAATAAAAACAGTCAGAACACCTTCGCAACACTCTAGCAAGCACCACTTTTCTTTAGATCACTTAAACCTAGTTTCAAGATCTCTGGCTGCTGAAGGTTGTTTTGACCTGCTGGTCTGTGCATGAACTCCGCACTGCATGGCGCTTATAAAAAGGTTTGTGTTTGGTGCATCAAAGAGTAATTATGTAAAACGGTAGCAGAATTTATTCAGCCGCTGTGCTCTGGATGGAGGCACTAATCTACTTCTATATTTTTGTTAATGATTTATTTATGCTTTGCACTCTTTTTTGCTCAAATGGGTTTCCTGCTCTTTTCTCCTCTGCTCTTCTGCCGCTCCTTAAACCTGTGTCCCTGCAGGTCTCTCAGGATTTGCTGCATCTTATTTCTCCCCAGTGAAAGCTCTAGTGTCTCCAGTACCCAAGATGTTCAAGTCTTTGTTATCCAAGAAAGATGAGAAGAAAGAGCCACCTCCTCCTGCTGCTGCTGCCTTTGAGCAGGTACACACAGTAAACATACTTCACAAATTATTTCTAGAATCAGAAATGCATAAAATGGTATTACCAACAGCACTGTATAAGGTTTGTAAAGCTATTTAGTTTTGATAGTTTGTTCATTATTGTAGGCCAGCAGTTGTTTCTCATCTGTATTTAAATGATGTAGGTTGTTTTTTTAATAATAATAATAATAAAACATTGAAATGTAAAATTTTTGAAGCTAGAAAAATAATTGCAATCAGTTGTTTGGCAAAATGTGTGGTATTCTTGGTAAAACACTCAATAATATTTTTATTTCACCCAGAATGTGCCACGTATTATTGTGCAGTCTGTCAGTCTTGAAGACATCAACAGCTGTGAAATGGTTAGTCTGTTCAGTTGGAACTTGAAAAGCAAAATATATAAAATGTATATTTATGTATGTGTATATTTTATATAAAATGTATAATATTTGTACATTTTGAATTTAAAACACTATATTGACAAAAGTATTGGGACACCCCTCCAATCACTTCCATGGCCACAGGTGTATAAATCAAGCACTAGGCATGCAGACGCTTCTACAAACATTTGTGAAAGAATGGGTCGCTCTCAGGAGCTCAGTGAACTCAAGCGTGGTACCGTGATAGGTTGCTACTAAATATTCCACGCTCAACTGTTAGTGGTGTTATAACAAAGTGGAAGCAATTGGGAACAACATCAACTCAGCCACGAAGTGGTAGGCCACGTAAAATCACAGAGCGGGGTCAGCGCATGCTGAGGGTCACAGTGCGCAGAACTCACCAACTTTTGGTAAGGCAGTCCGCAAGTTGTTCTTTTGTGTTGTACCACAGTACTCGCTCAACTCTCTGTGTTTGGACAAGTTCTTTGATACTACTTATCTCCAGAGTCTTTTCTCAGAAACTGTCTTTGTGGACTTTAGTGCATCAGCAAGTGAATGATTGTCAGTGACACCGATTATTGGTTGAGCATGTTCAGCATCACCAGTTGTTAGTTCTGAGAACAGTGTGGAATTCCATCAGACATCGCCAATGTTTCACCAGAAAGTGTGCTCCGCACAATCCTCTTGACTCTCTTTTATTGCCAAGAAAGGGGTGAGAATTTTTCATTTTCTCCCATTAGAAGAATCAGGTGCCCTCCTTGGGTGCCTCCATCTAAAAGATTTCCAAATGAGGCATCGCTAAACACAATCATCTTAAGAGCACTGTCTCTGCCCAAGTGTTGGAAGTTTAGAATTACCTTCTTGGACTTAAGTTTACACACTATCGTGTTTGCTTCATGGATTGTCTGCACAGTTGCATTTTTTATGTCTGATGCCAAATTGCTAGTGTCAAATATGACATCAGGCCTGCTCTGTCTTGCCACCCAGAGAATTTGGCCTATTTTAGACCTGAGCTGATCCTTTTCCTCCTCGCAGAGAGATGAGTCTTGTTCCAAAGCTCGTGAAGTATCCATATGTATGGGCTGCATGTGTTGAATGTAGTTTTCCTGGTGTATTTGTACTTTTCTGTCAACAGTCACAAAATCTATTCCCACATAACAGAAGTGATCATGTTCCTCGCGTCCAACTTGGAAAACAGATTTGAGATGTGGCATTACAGTTGTGGAGAAACTTTGCGTGCCCCCCCATATGAAGTCATCCACATGACGGGTAAGCACCCCAATTACAGTGCAGTCCTGATCTAGCCAATAAAAAAACAGCTGGATCCACCTTGGACATTTTTCCTCCTGCTTTCAGCACTATTTCTTTCACTCTGTTGTACCAGTACAGAGCTTCCATAATGTTCCTTCACAGATAGCCTCAGGGGGAGGCCTGATGTAGATGTCACGTGACAGTTCTATTCCCTGCAGAAATGCGGATTTTATATCCATGGAATGAAGTGTCCACTGTCTTTGACAAATAACTGCCACAAGCAGTCGAAGAGACTCTGAAGCACATGTGGGTGAATCCTTTTGTAGCTCTAACACATCTAACTCCTCAAAACCTCTGGCCACTAATCGGTAGTTAGTGTTTCCTTGAGAGTGCACACCCATCTTGTGGAGATGCACTTTTGTCCCTCATCTTGAACTTCCTCAAACACACTGTTATCTTTCCCAACTCTTAGTCTCTTCTTGTTTGGCTAAGTCAAAGGATAGATCTTTTGTCACCAATACATCCTCACTGACATTTGTGGTATTGACATCAGTAACAGCGGGTTCTATTTGAAGACTCTCTAAACATGATACGTCTACTGAATCTTTACTGCCTGCAACATTAGTAGGCCCAATGAGCAGAAGATTGTACCAGTTTTTGTATTTACCAGTAGCTTTGCCTGCACGCCCTCGTACTTTTGCTGTGTAAAGCCCCACTGTCTCTGTATTTTAGGACTTGCCCTGTTTTTAGACGGACATCAGCTCCCTGATTTGCATCACTTTGTGTCCCTATGTCGTCACTTGTGTGTTGTGCTGCTACATTCTGCCCTGTGTGCTCAATTTGCATGGAACTCTGCTGCATCTCGCTTACAGTTTCTGTTCCCTCCTTGTTTTTGACAGCAGCTCCTGTCATCTTCTGTCTTTGCACATTGTTTGTCAATTTCAGCATCATCCTTATTGACATGTTGATCTCCGCTGTCTGTATTTACTTTTCTTAGTCTGAGATAGTGTACCCTAATGCAGGGTCCTCCATGTCTGACAAACACCACTGCACCATCCTGGCCAATGACAACTCCTGGTCCTTTCCACTCTTGACAATCAACTCTCTTGTATTACACTTTGTCACCCATTTTATATTTCTCATCTGTGTGACGCAGTTGTTTACGCAATGCTCTCCGTATTCTTTCTGAGCATTCTGCTTCTGTGAAAGCCTTTCTTGATGCATGTAAAGCAGAGATGTGTTTTGCCACCCACTTACTTTTTGTGGTGCCCTCTAAAGCTGGGGGCTTGTCAGTTAATACAGAGGGCAGATTGGGATTCTGTCCAAACACCAACTGATGAGGACTGTAGCCATGGACATTTTGCATGGTGTTCTTTGCCATAAGAGCCCAGTCCAATGCAGTGTTCCAGTCACAGCCGTTACTTGTCTTCACCTTCATTATGATAATGACTTACTCTGTAAGTCCATTGCTCCATGGGCTATATGCTGCTGTTGTCTTTATTTCTATGTTGAAGTTTTCTGCCATGTCTCTAACCTCATCATTGTCTAATTCTCCCCCATTGTCACTAAACAGTTTCTGAGGTGGACCATGTACACTTATCCAGACATGGGCAAAGTGTTCCACTATTTCAGAAGACTTCTTTGTGCTGCCTGCACTGAACCTTGTGAACTGGTCAATAATGTGGAGATACCACACACCTGATTGAAGTTCATGTAGATCTACTGCAACAGTTTCATTGTACTGAGATGCCAGTGGTAGGCCAACAGCAGGCTTTGGTTTGGTCTTGCTGTATCTTTGACACGTTTCACATTCACTCACAATTTTTTCCAGAATGACACTACATTCTGCATCTTTATTGGCTGAGCTAGTAAGAAGTCTCTGTAGTCTGTCAGCAGAAGCATGACCAAATTGTCTGTGAAGCTTCATCAGGATTTTGTGTTTTTCTGCTGAGCTAATTTTTTTCTGAGATTGTTAGTATTTCCTCGTCACACTGACTTTGTGCATCCTCATTCTTTTGTTCCATTAGAGTGACATCTTCAGCAGCTACCAAGACCTTGAATGTTTTTCTTTTCGTTGTCCATAATGTTCACACAGTAATGACCAGAGCTTGTGAAGTCAAGTTGTACAGGTTGACTGAACATCACCGCACTGTCATTCTCCATATCCAGCACTGTCCCTGCTCTTTTCATGGATGCCTTGCTCAATAGTAGTGGAATCTTTGCTGGGACAACTTCAGTTTCAATATAACACTTAGTTTGTCCAATCTTTGCAGAAATGTTCAACTTTCTGCTAGAATAGACCACTTTTCCATCAGCAAACGTAAAGGGTCTCTGAGTGTTTCTGTCTTCCTCAGGTTTTTTATCTCGTTTTGGTTTAGTTCAGCGATGTAGCTATTTAGCCATTCCTGTCCACACACAGTCTGTGTGCATGCAGTGTCTATTATTGCTTCAGTGGGTGACTCTTTTGTATACAGAGTAATATTGCACTCCTCTATATCATGTTTTACAATCTTCCGTCAATTTGACTTGCTCACCTCTGTGTGGACAGTCCTTGGCCCAGTGGAATGTGCTTTGACAAACAGCTTATTTTGATCTGCGTCCATACCTGTCCAGAGGGTTAGTGCCAGGCAGTGGTGTCTTTTGCTGAACATTTTGTGACCATGGCTTGCTCATCTGTCACCAATGTTCTGTTACATATGCTGTTTAATCCCCACTGTAGTAGCAGACTTTCCTCCGAAAATCCTCTTCAGTGCTGACTTCATTGACGCAAAAGTCAAATCCGTACATGCTGTCAAAGCGAACTGTTGGTCTTTCACTTCTAAACACGCAGCGTCCAGCAGTTTGAATGCTAATACTGCATCGGGAAGCTCCATGTTATATTTACGCATCCGTGAGTACTGCTGTTCAAAATCGATTATATAGTCTGTCATGGAAACACCGCTATCTTTCATAATCCGGTCAAAACTCGAGTAAGCCTCATAAGTTTGGTCCTTTTCTTCTTTGAGAAACAAATCATCGAGTTTCATAAGTAAAGTTTTCATGCCAGTGTCCTTATTCAAATCATCTACTGGCATTTCCATCGCAGTTTCTCTCGCTCTTCCCGACAGCGCCAAAGCAAGCGCCTGTTTCTGTTTTCCGAGTTCCGTAACCCTGGTCCAAATTGCGACTTCATTTTTCCAACTTTCATATGGTTTTCCTTCATCAAAGGTTGGCGGTACTCTGTAGTTGCAAGCCATCCTCTGCTACCAATGTTACACTAAAAGATACACTTCAGAAGTTCAACAATCACCCGTTTATTATGCATTCGTGCTCGGGGAAAACAACAACAATAACCACTGCACTGCACGCTTCATAATTAGAGTTCCCTTTTCCATGTGTAATCTTAAACAATATTCAGCACAGAGGTATACATGTGCATGAACACATTTTTTTAATGTCTTAAACTTAACAAATAGCTACAGACCTCCAGTCTTCAGATTAGCTCAAGAACAGTGTGTAGAGAGCTTCATGGAATGGGTTTCCATGGCCGAGCAGCTCATCCAAGCCTTACATCACCAAGTGCAATGCAAAGCGTGGGATACAGTGGTGTAAAGCACGCCGCCACTGGACTCTAGAGCAGTGGAGACGTGTTCTCTGGAGTGACCAATCACGCTTCTCTGTCTGGCAATCCAATGGACGAATCTGGGTTTGGCGGTTGCCAGGAGAACGGTACTTGCCTGACTGCATTGTGCCAAGTGTAAAGTTTGGTGGAGGGGGGATTATGGTGTGGGGTTGTTTTTCAGGGGTTGGGCTTGGCCCCTTAGTTCCAGTGAAAGGAACTCTTAATGCTTCAGCATACCAAGAAATTTTGGACAATTTCATGCTCCCAGTTTGGGGATGGCCCATTCCTGTTCCACCATGACTGTGCACCAATGCACAAAGCGTCGGCCCATAAAGACATGGATGAGCGAGTTTGGTGAGGAGGAACTTGACTGGCCTGCACAGAGTCCTGACCTCAACCCGATAGAACACCTTTGAGATGAATTAGAGCGGAGACTGCGAGCCAGGCCTTCTCGTCCAACATCAGTGCCTGACCTCACAAATGAGCTTCTAGAAGAATGGTCAAAAAATCCCATAAATGCACTCCTAAACCTTGTGGAAAGCCTTCCCAGAAGAGTTGAAGCTGTTATAGCTGCAAAGGGTGGGCCAACTCCATATTAAACCCTACAGATTAAGAATGGGATGTCATTAAAGTTCATGTGCATGTAAAGGCAGGTGTCCCATAATTTTTGGCAATAGTGTATAAAAATGTTTTTTTTATATATATATATATATATATATATATATATATATATATATATATATATATATATATATATATATATATATATATATATATATATATATATATATATATATATATATATATATATATATATATATATATACACTCACCTAAAGGATTATTAGGAACACCTGTTCAATTTCTCATTAATGCAATTATCTAATCAACCAATCACATGGCAGTTGCTTCAATGCATTTAGGGGTGTGGTCCTGGTCAAGACAATCTCCTGAACTCCAAACTGAATGTCAGAATGGGAAAGAAAGGTGATTTAAGCAATTTTGAGCGTGGCATGGTTGTTGGTGCCAGACGGGCCGGTCTGAGTATTTCACAATCTGCTCAGTTACTGGGATTTTCATGCACAACCATTTCTAGAGTTTGCAAAGAATGGTGTGAAAAGGGAAAAACATCCAGTATGCGGCAGTCCTGTGGGCGAAAATGCCTTGTTGATGCTAGAGGTCAGAGGAGAATGGGCCAACTGATTCAAGCTGATAGAAGAGCAACTTTGGCTGAAATAACCACTCGTTACAACCGAGGTATGCAGCAAAGCATTTGTGAAGCCACAACACGCACAACCTTGAGGCGGATGGGCTACAACAGCAGAAGACCCCACCAGGTACCACTCATCTCCACTACAAATAGGAAAAAGAGGCTACAATTTGCACGAGCTCACCAAAATTGGACAGTTGAAGACTGTAAAAATGTTGCCTGGTCTGATGAGTCTCGATTTCTGTTGAGACATTCAGATGGTAGAGTCAGAATTTGGCGTAAACAGAATGAGAACATGGATCCATCATGCCTTGTTACCACTGTGCAGGCTGGTGGTGGTGGTGTAATGGTGTGGGGGATGTTTTCTTGGCACACTTTAGGCCCCTTAGTGCCAATTGGGCATCGTTTAAATGCCACGGCCTACCTGAGCATTGTTTCTGACCATGTCCATCCCTTTATGACCACCATGTACCCATCCTCTGATGGCTACTTCCAGCAGGGTAATGCACCATGTCACAAAGCTCGAATCATTTCAAATTGGTTTCTTGAACATGACAATGAGTTCACTGTACTAAAATGGCCCCCACAGTCACCAGATCTCAACCCAATAGAGCATCTTTGGGATGTGGTGGAACGGGAGCTTCGTGCCCTGGATGTGCATCCCACAAATCTCCATCAACTGCAAGATGCTATCCTATCAAAATGGGCCAACATTTCTAAAGAATGCTTTCAGCACCTTGTTGAATCAATGCCACGTAGAATTAAGGCAGTTCTGAAGGCGAAAGGGGGTCAAACACAGTATTAGTATGGTGTTCCTAATAATCCTTTATAATCCTATATCCTGTAAAGTCTCCTCCAGCACATCCCAAAGACTTTCAATGAGTTTAAGGTCTGGACTCAGAGGTGCAGATTCATGTGTGGAAATGATTCTTCATGCTCCCTCCCAACCATTCTCTCACAGTTTGAGCCTGATGAATCTTGACATTGTCATCCTGGAATATGGCCATGATGTGTCTTCCTACATGGAGTGTAGCTTTTAATTTCTTAAACAACCATCAATCAGGGTTAGAAGAACTGTTGCCAAACATATAACATGTTAGAAACCTAATAATCACAGCCATAATGACCATAATCATAGCATTTGCCTGCAACTTTTCTTTTGGCCAGGCAGTGTACATATCTATCTTTTGGCCAGGCAGATGTACATATCTATCTTCCCATTGGCCAGGCAGTGTACATATCTATCTTTTGGCCAGGCAGATCGTACATATGGGTGTGTGTATATACAAACTTTTATGTTAGATGTGATTTGACAACAGTATTATACATAAAATAAATTTGTTTGATCTTGTGCAGTTGAAAACATTTAGATGCGTTTTATTTTGAAGATTCCACAGGCTTCTTCAGAACATGGTGCTCAAGACAGCCAATCAGAATCTGCATCCTTTGTGTCCATATTTCCGGTTATTCCTGATGGAGTAGAGATCGCTGAAGCATCCAGTATTTCCTCAGAAACCACGTCTGACGTCCAGATAGTAAGTCTACATGTTTTATAGGCATCTCCTTATAAGAATGGTAAACAGTATCTGGTGATGTGGTGTAGTGGGTAACTTAAAAGTTGCTTTTAATACTGTGTATATTATTACTTATAGCTTGATCTCTATTATCTCCTCAGAGCCATGCTATGGAAACTCCAATTTCAGAGAAACCAGAAAACGTTGAGGAGATTTTTCCGCCTCTTCCTCAAGAAGTTCCACTTTTTCCTGTTCCTCCAGTGGCTGAGGAAGTTCTGCCTAGTAATCTTTCTTTTGAAGTTGAGGAGGTTCTTCCTCTAGCTGTTTCTCCAGAGGTTGAGAATGCTTTACCTTCTAATCTAACTCTAGAGGTTGAGGAAGTTCTACCTCCATCTGTTTCTCCAGAGTTCAGAGAAGTTCCTTCAGAGACCGAGGAGGTTTCACCTCCTTCTGCTTATCCAGTAGACCCCAAGCAAAGTCCAGTTGGTGATTCCACCTACAGCTCCATCAGCGACGTCTCAAGTGGATACATCTCCACAAGTGTCTCCACAGCGACTCTCTCTGAGTGTGCCGTCTCAAATGTTGATCTTCCTCTTCCCAACAGCACTGAGGCCAAGTCTACTTCCAAAAAGATTGAACCAAAAACAGACAGTGTGGTTGTGCCAACAAGCAGCACATCTCCAGAGCATCAGTCAATACTTGAACCAGCTAACCAAGAACATGGTCAAGTATCTCCTCTAGATGCTGCATCTCAGAAACTCATTGTTTCGGCTTCCTCGCCTCAAAAAACCAATGACATTGTCGCTTCAGCCGGCCAAACATCTTGTTCAGGAGCCACAGCCCCATCAGCACCATCTACACCATTAGCACCACCAGCTGCCTCAAAATCATCTGACCCATCTGTACCAGTGAAGACTGCTAAGCAGTCAGCACCTTCCCAGCAATCAAGACCTGAACAAACCAACAAGTCCACTCCTGCTTCCATCGCCAACCCTTTCCAAATCCACAGAGTCAAGACCTCTGGCCTGAAGTCTTTCAAAGGGATTGTGCATGAGGAAGATGAAGAGGGTAAAACTAAACACGTTGACTCTTTATCTGAGTCTCAAGATAGACTGGAGATCGTTTCAGATTCCGAAGAAAGCCTTGAGACTCCTGATTGGCTGAAAGAAGGGGAATATGTGAATGTGGGTGCCAATAAAACTGGAACAGTCCGTTACGTTGGACCAACTGACTTTGCAAAGGGTGTTTGGGTTGGAGTGGAACTTGACGTTCCAGCAGGTTGGTAATGCTCTTGAACTTCCATATATCAATAGATCAGTAGAGTCTGCAATATTACCGTCATGCATATCGTATTCCAGAGACTGCAAAGACTTCACAGCGGTTGACTAACCAACTGTTCCAATTATTAGAAATTACATCTAACCCCATAATCAGTGGACCATCTATTGTAATCATTGGCTTTCTTCTTATTCTTCCGATCTTGAAGTCTATGGCAGCCCATAGAACCAATTGCGGGAAAGTTATGAAATTTGACACGCAGTGGACAGTCTGAATTGTCTCCAAATTTGGAGTCTCTAACTCCAAACCCTCTAACGCCACCAACTGTCAAAAGTTGCACTCATGTTTATGCTTTTGAACTGTAAGGGCTAGAAACAAAATTGGTCGAAAGTGATAAACCATTAAATCATTACTAGTGACTGTATTTATGATTTTCAGGCATTTTGCCTAAAATCATCTTAATATGCCTTTATTTGCTCATTGTTGCAGTTGGTCTGATGCTCCCAGTCATAGTGGCATGACTTATCGTGCCTTCATTGTGCTTGGCCCCTTAATTGCGGCTTGCAGCTATATTTTGCAAATGTTCTCCACTTGTATGCACCACCAAATATTTATGCTCTTCATTTCTAGGTAAAAACGATGGTTCGGTCGGCGGTCGCCAATACTTCCACTGCAACCCTGGTTACGGCGTTCTCGTGAGAGCAGATCGGGTCACGAAAGCAACAGGTACCGCTAAAAGGTCGAGGCAGAAACGCAAGCAGAACCTCTCGGGATCTAGTCCCAACCTGGCAGCCCTTACAGCGATGGCCAAAGGAGAGGCTGGAGTGCGCAAGGGGGAGAACAGGAAGTCTTGGGTTAGCTGAGGAAAATGCGTCCTTGTTAAGGTCCGTGTACTGAGGACTTACTGGTGCAGCAGCAGTATTGGTACGACACTGAAACACTACACTGATACTTGCATGGATGTAACTGCCATTTGATTTACTAATGCAATACTGTACACTACTTAGTGCCTAGTGTTCAAAACCCCCATGTTTTGAGGTGTATTTCCAGCCTTGATAAGCAGTATTTTTGGTATTGTTTTTTAAAATGTTTTTTAATACAACAAAGTGCCCTTTTTATCTGGACCCAGTGTTGGATACGTGGAAAAATAAGGATATTGATGGATTCACAGAGCGTTTCAATTCCTGATTTTACAGTATATATGGAGGTTAGAGGGTTTTACCTGTGGAGATTAAAAGTGCCAGACAGTTTTATTCATAAATGATTGTGTTTTAGTGTTATTATGGTGAATTAGTTCTGTATTTTCTCTTGGTTTGGTACCTATGTATTATTATTTTTTTTTCTTTTTGAATAAGTAATTTATCATCAAATTGTTATTTAAGTTATTTTGCAGATCAAAGTAATGACAAAAAATATTAATGTTGAGGATTTTATATTGCAATGGTGAGAGTAATAAACATGTTATTTTATCATCATGCCGGCTGAAATGGTGAAAGATTTTATAGTACATAGAGATTTTAAAAAAAATCTTGCCTACTTATAAACTTCTGCATGAAATGGTGAAAGATTTTACATATACACACTTTAAACTCGTATAACTCAGCCATGAAAGAATAAAATCACATGCTTGATCATCAATATACCTTTATTTCCCGGAAGATAAAGTACTAAAATAAACACAAGTTTTAAAAAAAGTCATTTTAAACAAAGAAACTGTACAAAAAGTTCATATATATACTATAGTATACTTACAGAACAGTCTACTGTCCAAAAAAGGCACTAAATTCTTAAATGGAGATACTGATGATTCAGAACAGAATGCTTTTGAAATCATAGTTATTTGATTCAAACAATCTTTAAATTCATAGTTACTGTATTCTGTTTATTTAAACGGTTGCTTTTATAAGCCTATAGATTTTTCGTTTATAGACATGAAAATGCACTCTGAGGAACTAAATGGAAAGCACCCCCTTTAAACCAGCAGGGTTACGTTATGGGTTCACAGAATAAAACCGTCCGTTGCTCTGGAATCAAACACTTGAGACAACAGAACGAGTCATTTTGTAGTATGTCACTGTGAGATCATGGAAATGTCAATACGCGACGTCATACTGCAGTTTGGCACATTCTATCATGTGTATTAAGTTTCAAGAGGCTCTAATGACACACAACCATGGACAAGGAAGTTTCCTTCCTTTTAAGTGTTTCTTGTTCTATAAATACAACTGTAAAAGGGCATTTAAACATTACAGCAATAGAAAGACCCATTTTTATGCTTAAGAGTTTCTTAAGTGTAGGGGGTGCTTCATCTGAATCAGACACGCTTCAGGAGACTGCTCTGAACATAAAACAGAAACAGTGTAAAACAATCAAATAAAAAAATCTTGAAATTAATATAAAAAAAAAAAATGGTAATTTTGTAAATATCAATTGAACAATTGTACACAGGAAGATAGAGGAAGGATACATAAAATCAGGGCCTCATTCATGACACGGGCAGAACAAATCATTCTTATGTAATTGTTGTTTGAGAGTTAATTTTTTAGGAGTGTAACAGTCCTTGGTAAAAAAGAAAAAAAAACCTCGAACTGTACCGTTCTCCACCCACGGTTCGGCACGCACTTGCACCGCAGTTCATCAAATATGACGACGCATACGCAATAATATGGTTTGTTGAAAAAAAACTATGCGTAAAACAGACAGACAGGGTTAGGCTAATGTTTCGGTCAATGGATACGCATTCTGGCTTCCCCTAAACTTTGTCCAATGCGAGTGCCGAATGTTTGAACATGACCAGTCATTTACACCGTCATCACCCTGGTGTTGTTAGGCCATCTGTGCTCATCCTTCCCTCGGGTCATTTTGACCCAAAACTCATTTAAAATAAAAATTGAGTGTTTATCGGAGTGGTCCAAGACCTTAGAACTTTTGTCGCATTTGAACTACGAATACACACACAAAAAATTTACTGGATTCGAAGCGTTTATATTGTAATAAAAAAAGTAACACATTTTTCCACGCGGGTCAATTTGACCCCCTAATGGAATGCGAGGAATGCTTCAGTATACATAGAAAACCTAACAAATGCTCAATTCAAACTAAAAATGCTAAAACATTACCAAAACATGATTTTATAATGTCTACATGTGCGTCTGAATGCATACTGAAGAGATAAACTCAAGAACTGACTTTAGGATCCATCTAGTGGCAAGAGGCATGAAATATGTTATTATATTTTATTTATTTTTTCCACAAGAGGTTGGCAGAGACACCCAAACTGACCCAATGTGAGATATTTTGAGCTGGGTTATGCATGTATTGGAGAGTTGTTTGGAACTTAAGTTGAAAGAATGTGTTTAAATTATATTATTTATTGATAAAATCTAGTAATTTAAAGGTAAATAAAATAGTAAAAAATTGCATTAAATAGACTAAAAATTATAAAAATGAAATGATATAAGCTTTCTGTACCAGGGCTTCGGGTCATTTTTGAGCCGCGAGGGAAGAATTTGTTACAGGTTGCGAGGGAGGGATCATTTAACAAATTCACACAGAAATGATGTCAACATGCCAGTCTTGGTGAGTATCCTAGCAAACATAGTAGGTTATGTCTTAAGTCAACGTAAACAGTCGAGAAAGGCGGTGCGTGTGTATCAGAATCAATGTACTGGATCCGTGCGTTATGTCTTAAAGTGACAGCAGCCTAATATTTCTGCTGTCTGTGTTTTTAATGTTAATCAAACAACAAAAGACAAGGAAATCACTCACCGCTCTTGACTGAATAGCTTTTGTAACTTCAATAACGCTTAATCTTTATTTAATTTATGCAGTGAAGATTATATGCAATGTTGTTTTACATTTGATTACCTGAAAACTACTGTTAGATGCCTAAATAACCTGAAAAGCTTTATTTTATTTGTGTCTTTGCTCTATTGTATTTATTTGTGCTGCTGCTTGTAGTTAGATTATTTGTTCTTATTTTCTTTATCCTTTTTCTCCTGAACATTGCACATACTGAACCGTACCGTGACCCTGAAACCACGACACAAACCGAACCGTGAGTAATTTGCACCGCTACACCCCATCATTTACGCAAGAAAAGTTCTACGCATTATTTGTTCTGCTCGTTTTTTTTATCAAATGAATGAAGCCCCGCGAGTGAATAAAGTTCTTTTAGAACCTTTTCAGAATACATTAAGTTACATTTTGGAACCAAGCTTATGTTAGAGGAGAGTTCAGACTCTCAGAATCTCTGTGGCAGCAGAGGAAAACACTTATTAGTCAGTCTCTCTAGAACACTGTGAAATTCTGAGGGCATTTCACAATAATAATAATAAAGCCTCGTAGACGCACTGGGAAGGAGTTCTGACTGCGGTCAC
The DNA here is from genome assembly GCA_039654625.1 of Rhinogobio ventralis. Lineage (NCBI taxonomy): Eukaryota > Metazoa > Chordata > Actinopteri > Cypriniformes > Gobionidae > Rhinogobio > Rhinogobio ventralis. The sequence continues at coordinate 35,464,302 of CM077210.1, read as the reverse complement.
CTTGAGCCAGAATTTTAGAGGAATGATATTTCACGTTGACATCTTTAGATCTAATTATCTAAACACAATGAGAACAGATGCTTCGGTCTTGACTCTTTGCGTGAATTGCACGTAAAAAAAAAATATTAAAGTTAAATAAATACAAACATAAGAATAATGCTTTAATGCTAATTGACTGTGGGCAATGCTGGACATTGTGCGGTCTAAAATAAAGGAAGCTAGCGGTCTGCCGACTGAAGTTTCTCTTTGCAGGTTCATTTAGAGTCTAGGAGACTTAAGCTTTTGCACAGAATAACTTGCGCTTTGGTGATTATTTAACCATATCTTTCAAGTTTCACTATGATTATAATTCAGTTTTCCCCCTTTGCACATGAAAGTACAGTTTAATGCAATTGGGTGAATCTCACACAAAAAGGAATTTTTATGGCAAATATGCATATTTCCCTCCAAATTTTTTATTTTACAGAAAGGACGACAAATACCATAAATGCTTTTCAATTTAAATATATTTTTTCCCCGCATTACAGTAATGAAAATTTGCTTTAAAATATGCAAAAACGATCTTAGCAGTCCTCAAAACATCTCTTTCATTTGTGGTGAAATGTGTTCTTGACCGTTTTTATGAGATTCACCCAATTGCTGTTTGACGAGAAACCATACAAAATTAAAGTAGCAACATTTAACTGAGAACATCTGTAGTGGGAATGTTCATCATGGATCCAGAGCAGAAATAAAGTACAGCTTTGCCGTTTGAAAACGTCTCTGCACGTTCAGACTCACCTCTCTCCTAAACGATCTGCCTTGAGCTTATCCTTGAGAACGATGGGATGAGAGTTACTGGAGCACAGAGACGGGAAGCACACGAACATTATACGAGTTATTGGAACTGGAATGAGGTATGAGGTTTGGGTCATCTTCTCTGCAAGGGTTCGGAGGCTTGTATAAGAGCCGTAGGTAATGGGCCAACCTTCCACTTGTCATTTACTCTGGGTTTGTTTAGTGGTTCAGCAGGAGTGTTGATAGCAGGCGATATTAGAATCTAAAAGCTTGAGACAGAGCGCTGATTTGGTCATTGCCCCATGAGCAGCCACACATTGATTCTCATCGTCCTGCAGTCTTCCTCAGTCATCATCCAGTGCTTCTGTTTTGATTTCGCTGGCCACGCCTCCCGGGCGAGACAGGGCGAGGATGCTGTGATTGACAGCTGCCATCTCCACGGCGAGAGAGATGGGGTCCTGGTGGTCTGCGTGATTGCCGGCGTCATCCTTAAAGAAACAAGTATGTGAATTAAAAAATATACTACTACAAAAATACTAAATGTATCTCTTTTTTTTTATAGTAGGCTAACATGTAAATAGCAAAGCTTGCTTTACAAGCAAAATTCTAGATTTGTAATTGTAATATCATAAATAAATAAACATTATTGTACTCTGAGCCAAAACATTCTGACCAGTCAAGGTAAAGCGAATATCATTGGCCATATATTAAGGTCTGGGGAGATTAGATGGTAAACAAACAATCAGCTCTCAATCAATGTGTTGGATGCAGGAGAAATGGGCAGGAATAAAGATCAGAGCAACTTTGACAAGGGACAAATTGGTATGGCAAGGCGACAGAGTATCTCTGAAATGGAAAGGCTTGTGTGTCAGCAGTGCTGAGAATTTACCAACAGTGTCTGAGGAGGGACAAACCAGCGACACGGTGTTTCATTGATGTACGAGGGAAACGAAGGCTATCCTGTCTGGTCCAAGCCAACAGAAGGTCTACTGTGGCACAAGTCACTCAAATTTTAATTAAGTTATGGGAGAAATGCATCACAAAACACAGTGCATCTGATGCGTATGGGGCTGCGTAGCCTCAGACAAATCAGAGTGCCTATGATGACCCCTGTCCACCGTCGAAAGCTCCTACAATGGGCACACAAGTGTCAGAACTGGACCTTGGAGCAGTGGAAGAAGGTCGCCTGGCCCGATGATTCCAGTTTTCCTTTACATCAAGTGGACGGCCATGTACTGTGGGATGACGACAGTCCGATCCGATGGAGGGAGTGTGACAATCATGACAATGGTGTTCTCTGGTTGAAGTGGCCTCTTTCAGCAGGATAATGCGCCCTGCCACACTGCACACATTGTTCAGGAATGGTTTGAGGAACATGATGAAGAGTTCAAGGTGTTGCCCTGGCCTCCAAATTCCCCAGATCTCAATCCCGTTGAGCATCTGTGGGATGTGCTGGACCAACAGGTTCAATCCACGGCAGCTCCACCTCGCAACCCAAAAGACTTGAGGGATCTGCTGCTAACGTCTTGGTGCCAGATACCACAGCACACCTTTAAGGGGCTTATAGAGGGCATGCCTTAGCGAGTCGGTGCTGTTTTGGCAACATGTGGAGGACCAACAGCATATTAGCATATTATCATGCGTCATAACATCTTATCATAATGTCTTGGCTCATCGGTGGATGGATGGATGGATATATGGTTTTATTTTTATCCCCAGAAATGTACTTTTGTGGCCATTTTTTACTCGCACTCTCTGACCCTTAGAATTTAACAGGCTGGTTTTTGCTTCTGTACCTTTAAGACTTTTTCTTTTAGAGTGTCTTCATGTAACTCCATCTTGAGCTTTGATTATTTGCATGAATAGTGTGTGTGATGGTATTTGTTTCATGCGATACCTGTGTTGGTGAGGTGGGCTCCAGACGGTAGTAACCAAAAGGTCTGTTCACACTTCTCTTTTCAAAATAGGCAACATCACAACCCTGGAATGAAATCAGAATGAAGATCAGCTCTAGCAATTGTGTTACTCGCATTCAACAGAATCTGATCTTAAAAAAAGAAAAAAAGATGATGAGTTTGATTCTTTCACCTGTTCGTTGTAGTCGTTAGCATCGATGTCGTCGCTGTTGGAGTGTCCTCCAGGGCTCTGCACATCTATCCCGTGGCTTTCCAGGATTGTGGCTTCTTGGAAAAAAGACCCTGTCATGAAACATCTGAAACTCTTTAAAAACCACTACCACAACAAACGAACATTAGCAAACCATTCACTGCCAATAAACAAACCAGTAAACTACTGACTCGTTTGACCAAGTTTCTTCGTTAAGATATTCATTTTAAATATCTTTTACTACATATAAAATCAGGGTTATTAACTAAAACCCCCCAAAAAATGTATTGCGTAAAATAAAAAATAAACGCATTTCTTCAGCTACTTGCCAAGGAAACATTTTTCTTATTTTTATTTAGTTTAACTTGAAGTACTAAAACATCTTAAACTGAAATAAAAATGAATAACTATATCAACATTTAAGATAAAAATGACAAAAACACTACAAAATTATATATTTATTTTTTCATTTATTATTATTAAAACTTTAAAATTAAAATAAAATGGAAAAATACTAATAACTGGAGCTGCATGATTCTGGATAAATTAAGAATCACGATTTTTTTTTAGTAAAATGGAGATTCAGCCGATCTCCGGATCTGGCGGTAGCACTTTTAGCATAGCTTAGCAGAATTCATTGAATCTGATTAGAGCTTCTATATTTTTCCTATTTAAAACTTGACTCTTCTGTAGTTACATCGTGTACTAAGACTGACGGAAAATGAAAAGTTGCAATTTTCTAGACTGATATGGCTAGGAACTATACTCTCATTCCTGCGTAATAATCAAGGAACTTTGCTGCCGTACCATGGGTGCAGAGGTGCAATGATATTACGCAGCGCCTTAAAATAGTCCCCAGCTAGGTAACTTCCAACGTGACCGGCACTTAGGCTGAATCCGAAATCGCCCACTATACCCTCAAATAGGGCATTATTTGAGGGGACAGCCATTTGTAGTGGTGTCCAAAACCATAGTGGACGTTATTGAGTGCACTCATTCAATCCCACATTGCACCGCAATAACGAGTGTACAACTGATGTACACACAGCGGCTGTCCGAATTCACTCACTCGTTTTCATTCACTCCTTCAAGTGAACTGTATTAGTGGATTAACGTAGGGAATAGTGAATGAGGGTTTAGGGGAGCGATTTCGGATTCAGCCTAAGTTTGTGTAGTTGCAAAGTTGCAGCCGGCAAATTAGGTAGTGGATTTACCTGTGCGATTAGCCATGGTTCTGTGCGTTGTAAAGGTTTGAATCTGCTCTCCTCCTCCCTTCTGCCCCAGTCTGTTCAGCCACACTTTCTTGCCTTTTTACGTTCCAAAAGCTCATCTTCAGTGTATTCCGGTTCAAATAGAAACGGTTCAGGATCTGCACCAAAGTAAATATCTTCTGAATCTTCTCTCACAAATGTCTCCATGTGCAAGCAGGTTGTCACGTTGGTTATGTTGACGGAAGTTTTCAGGCACTGCGTAATATCATTGCACCTCTGCACCCATGGTACAGCAGCAAAGTTCCTTGATTATTACGCAGGAATGAGAGTACAATTCCTAACCATATCGGTCTAGAAAATCACATTTCATTTTCCATCAGTCTTAGTACACGATGTAACTACAGAAGAGTCAAGTTTTAAATAGGAAAAATATCGAAACTCTTTGGTCATTTTTGAGCAAAATTCTAACGGTCTAACCAGATTCAATGAATTATGCTATGCAATATAACAATAAGCAATGCAATACATACAATGACAAAATACTTTCAAAAGATGATTTATCCCAGTACACTTTTATCCCCTGTTATTTAAATGTTTAACATAACTAACGACAATGTGTGGTTTTTGTGAAGCTGCTTCATACTGTAGCCTACATTTATGGCAGCTGCTCTCTCCGGATCAGCGCCAGCACGACACAGATTTGAATGTTGCACTTGCAGTGTGTGATGATCGTACTTTTTAAAGGTTAGCCAAAGTCCCTAAAGTCTTTGGTTTAAACAGTTTCACATCGCAAGCGCCAGCGGAGCGTTTCAATGCCCATATCAATGAATGAGAGCGTTCACATCTAAAGCGTGACGGCCGACCCTCTCATTCATTAACATGGCCAGCAGTTCACACTCTGCTGACGCCTGCGATGTGAAACAGGCATTCAAAACACAGCAGAATCGTGTTCATTTAGGAATAAGATCCGGTGGGTGTTTGAATCGAGATTGTGATCTTTTAACGATTAATCGTGCAGCTCTACTGATAACTATAATAGCATCTCAATTACACTAATATAAATCAAATAAAACACATTACCAATATTGGCCCTCCTCTTGATCTCTTTGCGTCGATTGGCAAACCAATTGTAGACTTTTAAGGATGTGACTCTTTCCAAGTCAGACAACTTCTTTCCTAGGCAGGAAATCAAGACTGAAAGGTCAGATATGATTGTGAAAATAAAAATGTAATAGTTAATTTGTAGTGCAACAGATGACTGTCACAAACACAGCCGTGCAGATTCAGACACACCAGCGTTTGTACCTGGTTTCTGAATAACAGCATTGCAGGCGTTGGCGATCTCCTCTCGTTTGGCTTCATCTGGATATTGATTATCACTGAAATAACTGAGAAGAGAACAAAATGATTCATTTCAAACTGATAGCTCTGGTTTCTAAAATACAAGCAGCCTACAGTTTGCTAGACCAGCCTGTTTGTTGGCATGATTTGAGCTAAAAAAAAAAAGTGCCTTTTATTATACTGTTGTTGTCAGATTTTATTCCTAATTTGAATGTTATTGAGCCCTAACACTGACAGAGTTTTTTTCTCTCTCGCTCTCGCTCTCGCTCACCTCTCCATCACAGCGAGACATTCCTTCCTCCAGGTGAATCGACTGCCTCTGCGCAGACGGAAGCTTCCAGGGGCGGAGCTTATGGGGGGCGGAGTCTGACGCCACTCCATCTCATCCAGAGATACAGGGGTGGGTCGCATATTTAGTGTGGCACCTGAAAATATATACGCTACCATTCAAAAGTTTGTGGGCGGTAAGGTTTTTAAATGGTTTTTGAAACAAGTTTCTTTCTTCCGCTCACCAGGGCTGCATTTATTTGATCAAAAATACAGTAAAAACAGCTATATTGTCTTTTAATATATTTTAAAATGTTGTTTATTCTGATGGCAAAGCTGAATTTTCAGCATCAATACTCCAGTCTTCAGTGTCACATGATCCTTCACAAATCATTGTAATATGCTGATTTAAAGGCACAATATGTAAGATTTTTGGATATAAATATCCAAAAACATATAAATATCCAAAAACCACTAGAACAATGTTATATATTTTGTTGACTGGTGTACTTACATCCCAAATGTTTCCAAGAATGTTTAACTCCAGAGAAATAAGCAAGTTTAACCAGGACACGGATCGTGTCCGTGCGTCACCTATCAATGACATCATACCCGCATTACCCTCGATTTTTTTTATTTTTTTATTTTGTAGAAACCATGGAAACACCAAAGACGCTTTAATATATTGTGTTTTAGTGACAGGTGAGCAGCTGTTTGGATACATTCATCGACAGAAAACTAATCATTGTTATACAGCTCAACACAGTTAGTCTTATTGTTTAAATCAGGTTTTCTTGAATTACCGTGGGTACCATGTTTTACCATGCCTAATATGGATCTAGCTCACTGCAGTGCGAACAAGTGTCTCATAGCCGCCGAGTGAACGCACAGAGAAGCATTATAAAATAACGATCAACACACTCAAACAATGTATCTAATATGATAAAACAGCACTGCATACGCATGAGCGGAAGAAGCGGAAGCGCTCGTCTGCGGCAGAATAAAAGCCCCATGAAATCCAGGCGTCATCAAGCTTTGTTTTGAATAAGCGACCTCTATCGGTGGAAAATACTGTGGACTTAATATATTTTTTCATGATTCTGTGATGAATAGAAAGTTTAAAGGAACAGCATTTATTTAAAATCTAAATCTTTTGTAAGATTATAAATGTCTTTGCTGTCACTTTTTAATCAATTTAATGCATCCTTGCTGAATAAAAGTATTAATTTCTAGCAAAACTAAATTCTCAAACTTTTGAACGGTAGTGTACATAAACAGTTCGGCCAGTACTTGGATTCAACCTTATCTTTATAGATCTACCGACCTACGGTAAATTCAAAACAAGTGAAGTTTGTTAACCTGGCGTGGTCTTCTCAAGCTGGTACCAGCGGTAGAAAGCTCGTTTCTTCTGTTCGCTGAGATCTGAGCCCTGCTGGAGGAGCCAGTGAGAGATTCTGCTCTGACTGATGCCTGACAGAGAGAAAGAGAACATAAATCATTAACAAATTAATGCAGTGGTCGATGAACGAATGGTCAGAATGACAAAACGACAGCCCAACATTCATAATTCTGTTTAGTAATTATGATTAAATCTATTGCACATAACTGTTCTGTCCTCGCTGAAAGCAAAATGCGGACGTGTGTGTCACATTCTTTAACGATCTGCCTGGAAACCAAAGATGCCGTCACCCAAACTCCCTTGTGGAAAAAGAACGCTGTCTTGTTTACAACTGTGACAATGAGCGCTTATCAGGATCAACTAGATTTTCAAAAGAATGTAAAGTTCACAGCATAGACTCTTTAAAATATGTCCAAGAGTTTTACACACTGGTCTGTTATTGTAGGGACGTCGGCATTAACATTTTCACACCTCTAAACAAAACACAGGACTGTGATTGGTTGCTTTACATATCAGTCAGACGGCCTCGGGGCGGTCCTTGGCCAATGAAAGCTGCTATGGAGTCTAGACCGTCTGCCATCCTTCTGAAGGTCTGGCTATGCGAGACTAGCACTGCGTCTGAAATCGAATATTTCCCTACTATATAGTAGGCGAAAAACAGTACACCAACACAGTAGTATGTCCGAATACATAGTATTCTAAAAACAGTAGGTGAAATGTCCCCGGATGACCTACTACTTCCGCTGAGATTCTGAAGTGTGCACACGATGAACACTTTACTATCCCATGAGACCATGGAGTGGATTTATGAATGGAAGTGAAGGGACGCAACTGACCCATGAGACCATGGAGTGGATTTATGAATGGAAGTGAAGGGACGCAACTGACGCTGGTAGCTCACATGATGACAACATGGCGGATGTAGTATGTCCGGATTACATTCATACTATATAGAACATACTTTTTTTAACAGTCGCAAAGTAATTTTAAATTCTAATGAAGTACGTACAGACGCAGCTTAGGACGCAGTGACTTAAAGGGATAGTTCACCCCAAAATTTTGTTTATCTGCTTACCCTCAGGGCATCCAAGATGTAGGTGTATTTGTTTCTTCAGTAGAACACAAATGAAGATTTTTAACCCCAACCATTGCAGTCTGCCAGTCGTATAACCAAACAGTATTTATATAATTTTTTACCTCAAGTACAACACTATGTACATCAGTTTTCAGCGCGCCATCACTTCCGGTAGACGAGGTCAAAATACACGATATGGCGTAGAGATACGCGCTAGGGATGGGCATTTTCCCAAAATATTGTATTCGAATATTTGGGCTCATAAAAATCGAATATTCGTTTATTTAAATTACGTATTCTGAGAAAATGAGAGAGACATTTGTATTATTCATCAAGTTGTCCACCATTTCTGAACAAGCTTACGATTAGGCAATGTACACAACACGCTTAGCCTACGTTATATCTTGAAGTTTTCTTTCAGTTCAAAACATTAAACAATAGGCCTATGTGTAAACCAAGATCATACAGAACGTTCATATAGCCTACACACGAGTCGGTATATGGTTATCGTGTTGTATTATTGTTTCACATTTTCATGTTGAGAGAAAGGATAATATCATTGGATGATATTATTCTCGGGCGAGAAAACGCGCCCGCTGATCGACAGACGTTGTGGAGACAAAGATAACGGTGTTAAGGGAAGTTTCTAACAGCACTTTGTGTTTTCTGTTCTTAAGCCCTCGACGAAACTTACAGGAAGCATATCTCTCGAGATCATTTTGCTATCGTAATTTATCTCGCTCTTACTCGGTGAACATCTGTGCTTACCTGCACTCGTGATGCAGTGATGGACAGCTGTCTTTCCTCATTCGACTGGTGTTTGGATTTCATGTGATTCTCGTTGTGGTGGTGATATTATGATAACTTGGTTTCATTAATTCACTTTATCAAAAGTAACTCCATTTTGTAAGATCATTTTCAATTTTCATACAAGTAATTCCAAACATCACGAGGCCGACGACATTGTGATACAATCAACTTATTAACCCGCTCCACAGCGCCACCCAGTGGATTTAGTTATAACTGCGAGTTTTAAAGGGATTCACTGCATTTACAGCCAGCAAAGCAACGCAGTAAAATTCGAATAGTATTTTTAGTTTTCGAATATTAATTACAGATCGAATATTCGTGCACACCTCTAATACGCGCGAGAGATCACTTCCGCTGTATGTATCCGATTGAGATAAGCAATATCGTGTACATTTGACCTCACCCACCGGAAGAGATGGCACGCAGTGAAGGCTGTTGCACATAATCACATTCGAGGTAAAAAAATGTATATAAATACTGTTCGGTTTCTCGCACAAACTGATCGTTTCGTGTCTTAAGACATCAATGTGTCGTCACGAGCCGTAGGGTTTAATATGGATTCGTATGTGTATGTTTTTTTTACTCCCATAGCTCTCATACTCTAAAATGTTGCCATTGACACGCATTATACGGCTGGCAGACCGCAACGGTTGGAGTTAAAAATCTTTATTTGTGTTCTACTGAAGAAACAAAGACAACTACATCTTGGATGCCCTGGGGGTAAGCAGATAAACATCACATTTTCATATTCCAGTTTTAAAACATCATCTGTGACACGCTGTCAATCACCACAGACAATCATTTTGACTCCACTTGTACAAATGCGTCAAGCTCCGCTCTGCGTCATGCCCAACAACGGCCCTTAACCGTTCTAAATGTACTGTAAACCACGGCTTCACGGGGCTTATTGCTTTTATAAAACAGTTACACCGTACAGATATTTAATACTGTAGTAATACTGATGTAATGAGGTCACTGCGGTGGTGTTTTAAAATGAGGAGGCAAAGTCCTCACTTTTTTTTTATATATCAAATGTAAATTTATGTCCCTGTTACACTTTTCCTGGTTAAACATTACATAAAAAAGAGAGACCAAATACAATTCTATTTTGTATTTTTACACTATGTAATGTTCCATTTAAAACCAAGTATAAATTTCAAGTTAGTGTTTTACGTATTTATACATTTATTCCAAAATAATAACTAAAGGCAGTAACAATTGAACAATATATATTATTTGTGAACTATTGTTCAGTTTTTTATTTTCAGCTTGTACTGGTCACAGACACAAAGATGTACCTTTAATTTCCCCAAGCTAATTGCTCACTAAAAATAACACACCATCCCAATGTTTTTGTCTTGTGGCTGTTCTTTTGAAACGGTGTATTTTAATTAGTTAATTCCAGTGCAATGTCTGGCCCCACAGACTTGTATTGCAAGTGCATTACTGTAATTGTTGCATGTTTTTACAAATTGGGGTGATAGGGTGATGATAGACTGACCTGTGACCTGAGCCACCACGGCTTGAGAGATGCGTCTGTTGCCCAGAAAGGCTTTGATTTCCTCCTTCACCAGGGTGCTGTCCCGCCTGCACACATCACAGGACGCAAATATGTGAAGATTCAGTTATCAAACTCAATCGCAGAGCAAAATTACTGTTTACACCTGGCAAACACAATCACTATTTGATGGCGCTAAATTCAGGTCAGGTTCAGAGTGAGTTTGAATTGGTTTATGAATTGGAATATGGTTTAACTTGAATTGGAGTTATTTTAGTATCACTGAGATACTATTATAGTTCAGTTTATAGTATAGACCTTATGCGCCAGAAAAATAAGTGCACGGCCGTCTTAGGAATTTTGTGTTTGAACTGGTTTTTGCAGTATCTCTATCTCTGTATCTCTGATTTCTATGGCATCGCTGTCGAAGAGTAATTAGCTGGTGAAGTGGATTTACTTATTGTAGAGTTAACGAAAATTATGATGAGCTTTGTAATGTTTGAAGTGGATGTCAAATGTCAGTAGACCAGGAAGATTTCAAAAGGAGCGGTTCATTCATAAATCTGTCAGATCTTATACCTTCATGCTGTGAAAATACAAACTGGAAGACAGAACACAACGAGCGCAGCGCTGAAAAGGGGCGGGGCTACACAAGGTCTATAGTTGAGAAATGTTGCTTTGACCGATAGCTGAAATAAAATAAGTTTGAGGTTTTTCTTTGGTTTATTCATCTCAGGGCTCCAGAATGCAACTAAAATGGTTGCAAATGTATTTAATAAATAAATAAATGCATGCATTCATACATGCATAAAATTATTTTCTTATTTTTATTTTTAAAATTGCAACTTTTTAATATTTATGTAATACCATATAGGTCAAAAAATGTTTTTTTAAATATTTGTTTTTTTAATATAAAAAAATCTATATAGTCTACGTTTTGGTTACACTTTATTTTAAGGTGGTGTAGTTACATTGTAATTACTCAAAAGTACTTAGTAATATTAATGAACTACATGTACTTACTATAGAGTTACAGTTAGGGTTTGGTTTATGGTTAGTTAATTGTAATTATGCATAATTTACTGTAATTACTATAATAAGTACATGTAGTAATGTGTAACTACGTCACCTTAAAATAGTGTAACCTAAGTTATTAATTTAATGTTTTTCATTTATTTTAGTAAATAGTTAAATAAAATGAAAATGTTGCTTTGACAATTTGCAGAAAAATAAAGATAACGTTCAGTTAACGTTCATTTTATTATAAGTATTAGTTTCGTTTCAGTTTAAGTGAACTATAATAACCCTGACCCACACTGACCTCATGAGCTCCTCCACCTTGTCGTCTATATCCAGGTCCTCCTCTGAACCCTCCAGCGCATACGACCTCATTGCTGCCGCACTGTTTACCGGGCAACGGTTCGGAGATAGTTTTCCATTGGGTGTGGCCGCCAAAGGATCCCGCCCATTCTGCACCATGGCGACCAGAGAGACCGGTGAGGGTAAGACCACCGGTGGGGACGTGGCGTAACTGTTGTTGGGCGATGGCGATAAGTTACCGTGAAACTGCGTCTGTGTCGCTGTGGAGGTGGTGGAGGAAGTTGCCATAATGGCGCTGCTAGTGTTATTTGAGGTGGGTGTAGTGCTGGAGGTGGTGCTGTTGGTGGCGTTTGAGTCCGATGGGCCGCGCCGGCCGAATTTGTCCCCGTGCTCACGGTCGAGTCGCTCCAGGGTATCCAGGGCGTGCACGATCTCCGGCTTGGTCATACCTGTACGCCGCAGTCTCTGGAGCAGGTCGATCTGTTCGATGGTGAAGCGTGGCTCATCTGTGTAGTGAGACATTCTGATGGGACACAGAAGCAAACATTATTGCTGCTTTGCAGCCCAATACACAATCACATGTGCATCAATGGCCATTATAGTAGAAGAAACAAACAGAAGCTACATTCAGAATTGTGAGTCTGAGTCTGTGCACTGCATACTGTGTAGTAGTTAGTATTTATCTTTTAATTTTATTTAATTTGTGAATCGCTACATGGTAGTACCGGCGTAATTTAGTCAGTGCCCTTAAAAGTACCGAGTTCGGTACCCAACCCTAGTAGTAGTAGATACTGCATGCTCCCTATTGTTAAAAAAGGTACAACAAATATTTTGCAACATTGTTGACACATTGCCTCAAAATGTTGCACAATTAAGTGAGTGTAATCAAGTTAGCATCTAAGTTAATCTTATTTGATTTATTAAATTGCCATTAAAAACCTATATTGGTCAACCACTAGTAAAACAAACAAACAAACAAAAAATACGATGCATTAAAAGGAGAGTGCAACAATAATATTCAAACATTAATATGCAACACTTTTGTCACATTCCCTGCAAATGTTGCATAATTCAGCGAGTGGCATTCAATTATCCCAGCTTTGCGAACATATTTTAAACTGCCATGAAATAACCCATATTGGTCAACTACTAGGGGTGTAACGATAGCCTCATGTCACGATTCAGTACAATCGCAATACGATATTATTGCGATTAACCTTCTACCATATGTCTTGGAGTAACAAAAAATGTACTGTTGATAAAAACACTAAATTTGGTATTACATTGGGTTTGGAAATGAATAGGCTTGGACTTGTGCTGGTAACCTAACGCACAGGACAATGATGACACCAGTCACTTTTACTGGTAACATAAGACATTTGGCATTATCAGGACCCACAAATATTCCCCCATTGCATTATATTCAACATTATATATAGTAGTTTAGTGTAGTACTGACACTAAAACTCTGCAAACTTGAATTTTTCCTCACAGTAATTTTCATTTTGGGTGAACTATACACAATACATATTGTTGTATTTTTGTATTGCGATATATTGTGACACTCCTATCAACTAGTAAAACAAAACTTAACTTTTAGAACTCAAATCAAACAATGAGTCTAAGCAGGGCCGGACTGGGACAAAATTTCAGGCTGGGAAATGTCACACACATCCAGGCCATCCCATACACCCACAACAAATTTTGGAACCATATATTTTGTATGGTCATCACATTTAAATCCTTAGGCTCAGGCCATGCAAAATAATGAAAGGTTCTCTCTTGAACTGCACCTTCACTTCCCTTTTCCCTTTCATTATCTTCATTTTTCCCTGATATGTTTCTGTCCCGACTCTCTCCCTTGTGTGTGTTTACTTTTTTGCTACTTTTCGTGTCCCCGTCACTTCTTCTTCAGCAGGTCTACCGTTAGGAACAGAACTGTCTCAACGTTGTTGCGCAAAAAAAAAAAAAAAAAAAAATTTGTTTGCACAGTATATACATTTATTTTAAGGTAAATTCAAAATATCACATTACGACAATGTGTTGTTTTTTATGTTAAAATGTCTTAAATAAAAACTATTTCATGCAAATATATTAAAACAAATTTTCTAAATTGCTTAAATGTCAAAATTAGTATAGTAATAAATGCATCATGACAATATCTTTATAGAAAAATCATAATACTGAACAAGTTATCGCATTATTAGCCTACTAATATTTTGTGTTGTCTGCCCTAGCTCCCTCCAAACGTATAAATCAATGTAAATATCTGTCTGCTAAATTACTACTGTAACTTTACAATAGATGCTGCCATTTAGTGATCTTAAAGAAGTCAAAACCACAGTAGCTGTGAAACTGACCTGCATTTGAAGCCCTGAAGAGGTCAGTAATTTTGCTTTATTTCACTCCTTCTTTGAGAGCTTTCCCTCAATGCTCCACCTGGCCACTTCCTCGAGTCCGTCGCACTGATTATTACGGTTTGGTGGACGCGCGGAGCTCACACGAGCTGAATCGTAGCGTTTCCAGTTAAGACTAACTGTTTCATGATTTATTGTTGAATGCCGAATTCGGGAATGATCACTTTAGTGCAATGAGGCAATTATAATATATAATTAAAAAGTCAATAATATATAATTAAAATAATTTATTAAAAAAAAAAGAGGGCAGAGGGCCAAATCAGTTGCCAGGTAACCAGGAATTCACCCGGTGCTCCCGATGGCCAGTCCGGGCCTGTCTAGAAGATAAAAAAAATTATGTATGATGTTGAAAATAAACCTAAAGAAGAAACAATGTTGGTAACACTTAACAATAAGGTTTCATTAGTTAGCGTGAACTGCACTACTACATTTATTAATACGTTTCTTAAAATCAAAAGCTGTATTTGTTAACAGTCAATGCACTGTGAACTAACATGAACAGCTGTATTTGTATTAACTCATATTAACAAATACAGTAATAAATGTATTGCTCATGGTTAGTTCATGTTAGTTAATACATTAACTAATGAAACCTTATTGTAAAGTGTTACCACAATGATGTTATTATATACAATTCATAACTTTATAACAACAGGAGTTGGGTGGGTTGCACCAATATAGATTAAATCAAGGTTTATCTAATTATTCTGTTGCACAAAACTTTAAACCTCGTTTAAAAATAAGCATCATTTTGATCCTGGATTTCATTTATATGCAAGGTAACTTTATTGCTCCATAACTTTAAACTCATTTAAATCTAAATTAGAGATTAATTTTAAATGTAAAGTGCACCTACAATTAAAATACGTGGCTGATTGAACAAAGACAGAACCTGTGGGTGTGTCGTCAGGTCTCAGAGAGGTATTTATTACAAATAAAAATGAAAAATACAGCGCATTGAGCTGGCAGAGTGTGAGGGTCGTAGCGGCCCGTAATCTTATGCCTGCTATCGAGTCTGGGATGCGGATCTGTCACTCATCTCGATGTAGAACAAAGAAAAGAAGAGAGGTATATATTTAGCAGACATTATCTGCGTCCCGGACAGCAGTGATGATGAGGTGAGTGCCAGTGATCTCTGCCGCGCCTCTCGTTTCTCAGGCCCGCTCCACGCCTGGCTCATACATTATGCTGCCATATTACTCCATTAATTGATACTATAAATATATTACCAGGCTTATGAAATCCACACAATGTTTTCATTGCCTGCTTGATCAGTAATTGTCTCTCTTCGTAGCAGTTTATAAAGACAGCTGACATTTTACAAGTTTATTTGCTTTATTGGCAAGAGCTACTATTGTCAGAGAGAGTTTCTGGTGGTCAAAGAAGCAAATGGAATATTAAAGCCACAATATGCAATTTTTTGCATATCTTATTAAAAAAAAACAAAGGTGCAGCTTGATGACGCCTTGATTTCGCGGAGCTTTTATTCTTCCGCAGACGAGCGCTTCCGCTTCTTCCGCTCATGCGTACGCAGCGCTGTTTTATCATATTAGATACATTATTTGAGTGTGTTGAAAATTGTTATAATGTTACTCTGTGCGTTCGCTCGGCGGCTACTATGAGACACTTGTTCACACTGCGGTGAGCTAGATCCATATTAGGCATGGTAAAACATGGTACTCGCGGTAAATCAAGAAAACCTGATTTAAACAATAAGACTAACTGTGTTGAGCTGTATAACAATGATTCGTTTTCTGTCCATGAATGACCCAAACAGTTGCTCACCTGTCTAATAAAACACAATATATAAGCTAGATATTTTACTTTATAACATGTTAAATATGGATATTTTCTTACAAAAACGCATCACTTCGCTTCAGAAGCCCTTTATTAACCCTTTAAGTCAGTGTTTCCTGTACCGCAATTCAGCATCTTTGCTAAACCTTTGAACACTGAAATGACTTTTAGGCACTGGATCTCTTAAATAAAAACAGATTCACAAATTACTCAAAGGCATTAGTTAATGTTTATATGATTTGAATCAATCCAATGACTGAACTGCACTACCTGAGTTAACAGTTTCATAGTCATTAGTTTTAGTTCTGAACCCTAGAAACAGAAGGTCGAGTGCATTGCAAGTTTCATTTGCTTACTGTGAACAGTACACCATATACTTTCTACTGCATGTTTTCTTTCAAGAATAGTAGGAAGTACGCTATTCTGAACAAACCCACAATTCGCTTAGATCTCAAAACAAATTAATTATAATTTCAAGCGTTCCGCCATCTCATGGCAGTTGAGTTATGATGATAAAAGCAGGATTCATCTGACCTACTTAAAATTCTGTTTATCCAAGACGGCTTTCATCAGCAAGCACAAGCAATTACTGTTGCTGTTGTCAAGGAAACCATATACCACCCAATGACGGATGAGTATGGCATTTATGTAACTCCCGATTAAAGCGCAGAATGCAAATATGGAGCGTGTTTTGTTTAACCACCTAATCTAGAGCACATGGTTTTATATTAAGCAAATAGTTATGCATAGTCCTATTAATACCAGGCAGTAATAGATGACTAGCCCACCTGGTTACATTTTAACAGTGTTCTCACTTAAAACCTATTTTTTTGCCATTTTATCATCTGTCAGGTAATATGAGCAATAGTGATGCTTGACTACGAATCTTAATTTTATCTTTATGCTAGTTCCCGGAAAAAAATGGAAATAAATAGAAAAGTTAATAACAGACTGGTGACCCAGAGACCTTGTGGCAACTTAGTAACTCCTATAACTTAACCATCCCAGTTGCGCTGCTAGTTTGCTGTGAAATTCCTCACTGATGTGGCATTATTCCAGACCTACTATATTTACACAGGTTAACCGTTAACCTTGCACAGCTGGAGCCAAAGCACTTGCCACTAAAAAAAGGCCCAGCGAGCTCTTGTGCTGCATAATTGCTTCCACTTAGATCTCAGATGATCCTTATAAAAGTCTGTGATAGGAACGTGGCAGCCGCTGTGGGTTTCTAAAAATATATCGCTGTGAGGCTTTGACTGAGACAGAAATTGTGTGTGCAATGAAAGCGATACAGAACGCTAATACATTGTCATGCATGCGATCTGACATCATTTAGCATGCACAGGGGGTTTCACCCATACGCCCTGCTGCATTAGTGCTCATGTGGTACTCCTAAACCCGCCGCTGGAGCATTAAACACTGCAGGCGATCACTGCAGGGCTCTCAGCTGCAGACACTGCAAGTCAAGGGTGCAGACCTGCACCGCATGCACACGTGCATCAGCTCATCTGACTGCATCCGGAAAGTCAAAGGAGTTCACTGAAAGCTTTAAATAATCCACATGAGAATCCATGTGCCTTTCTTCTACTTTTCATTTAATTACTACTCGTGCAGATGTGGACATCATGCAACACAATACTACACAATACACAAGAAGGAAAATGTGTGGATTTATGCACTATAAAACTTATTTGTTTGTTTTGACAACAGATCAACACGTTCTTCATTTGTCGTTTCCAAAATCTAAGAACAAATAGTAGTACATGTTATAGTAAACTGTGTGTAAATAATTATTCATGTTATGGTTTGGCTATTAACATGTAAATCTAACCTTTAAACCCTGCAATATCTAAAACATCACAAAGTTAATATGCACGGAAAAGGGGACAAGTGAATTATAACTGCTTGCTTACTTGCTCATTCATTTAGGTGTTGCAAATGACCTCCCAGAGTGTAAAACCAGGAGTTTCTATCAATTGTAGCATGCAAAAGGATGTATCCCAGGAGGAAAGAAATATTTTTCCATGCATCTCTATACGCTCCTCATATCCTCAGATAGACACTGGAAACTCAAGTTATGAATGCAGATCAGAACAACTCATGATCAATGAGGATTATTGACGTATCACGTTCATTTATATTCATTTTCATCTGTGCATTGCATTAGAAGGGGCTTCTTCAGTCAACCTGACAAAGCCCAGACTGTTTTTAAAATATGAATATTTTCTAAATGCATGTCATGTGGTAGTGATAAATGCACAGATCTACGCCCATCATCTCTATGCATGAAAAATAACTGCATATCCAGCATTAGAAAAAGACAGCCAGCGTGCACGTGAAATGTAAACACATTTAACACGCGCTTATCAAATAAAACAAATGGGGTATTTCAACCTATATAAACAAAAATAAGTTTTGCATGACTCGTTTGTGTCCTGACCTCTGCAAAGAGACACCAAAAGGGTTTTAAATCTCAGCACACATAAATCTCAATGGGGCATTCACAACATGATTGAATATTCAATATTAAATCTGAAGAACATGCATAAATACACGAGTTCAGCACTTTCACACTGGGAAAACTGGCTAAATAACTCATTAACTGACACTTATATTACTTTATAAGCTATGTAGACAGGTAAACAAGCTTATCTCGATTTAAACTACATACATGTGCCGATTAAAATTAAACCACGAAGCGCGTTTTTAACAAGATAAACAAAACGAACTAAATTATCCAGGCGGCTAGTTAGCTTAGCACGAGCCAGCACAAAACTGACTCTCCTCAGGGGTAAAAGCCCATTTCTTACCTGGAATGAGGAAAATACACAAAATATCAGCGCAGCAGACCATTTAATGCTCTCTGTCAGGTGATGAAGATGATATTTTATGTGATGTTGTGAGGAAGACTCGCCCTGACTGACTGACTGACTGTCTTTGTCTGACTGACAGCAGCCGCGCTGACGTCAAGCCGCACGCCTCGGATAGACTCGGGAAATGTAGTTCTTTAAAGATCGCGAACGCGCCGCCATATTGAATGTAGGCGGTTGACTGGCGTTTTTCTCTTGCTGCTTGTTTTTTCTTTTTCAGTAAAGAACCGGGATTGCATGTGAAAGACGCACGGTTTCCTTAAGTTAACTTTAAAAACCTTAAAGCTGTGTTTAAAGTTCGTCTTATTAGCAAACAAGTGCTTGAGGACGTATTAATGGCATCTGTGGAGGATAAACATGGACATGATAGTTTCAGGTACTCCGTCCACTAAATAAAAAGAAACAAGAGTTATGAGAAATATATAGGGTTGGGGAGTAACGAAATACATGTACGCATTTAAAATATAAAATTTGAGTAACTGTATTTCATTACAGTTACATTTTAAATGGGTGGTAATCAAATTACAGTTACATCCAAAAAAATATTTTAGATTACCAAAGTGATTACTACAATTTTAATGTAATTTATTTCATTTAAACATTAAATTAAATATGTTACCGTCAATTAATGTAAACAGCAATTGGTGATTCTCAGACTCTGACACATCCTAAGATACATTTCTGCTCAAAAGTGTCATATGCACAATTTTAATACTTTTAACAAAAAAAGAGGGATCTGGGATCATAAAAATTGCATGTTACTTTTATTTAGTACTGTCCTGAATAAGCTATTTCACAATATATATTTTTACATGTACTCCAGAAGACAAAATGACTGAATTTATACAAATTGCCACAAAAATGTACATAGCCTTGAATCCTACCTTCTGACTTTTCTGAGAATTGGGAGTTATAATGTCCAATTATGGGGGGACTTTTGAAAATGTGTAAATTTTTCTTATTTTGTTTAAAGATCATATTTTTTTTAATTTGGTACTGCCCTTCAGAAGCTAATGACAACATGTTTCCCAGAAGACAAAAGAAGTACAATTTACCCTCTTCATCCAATTAAAAAAGTTTACACACACCCCAGATCTTAATGTATCGTGTTGCCTTCTAGACCATCAATTTTTACTTATTTATTTATTTTTCTAAGATTGTCTGCATTTTTTTTTTTTTGCTTTAAGAAATATTGTGTTGTTTAAAATAATATGCAGAGGAAAACCAAGTCCTATGTTTGGTGGACCCTTTGTGTTACAACATACCTTATTAGTGTCCCAAAGTATTCTAAAGTATTTAGATTGTTACAAAACTTGTGTAATCTAACGAAATACATTACAATTTACTTTTTAAAGCGTGTGTTTTGTAATCTGTAGTAAAATACATTTTAAACGTAACCTTCCCAGCCCTGATAGTATATTTATTAACCACAAAATAGCAACGCTATTGGTTGTCAAAGCGGCCAATAGAGGGCGCTGTTTTGCACTGTTAACTCTAAATTGATGGCCAACCAAATGACAATGAAATCTCTGTCCAAATGAGCTCAGTATCTGATGAATAAGTCTCCTGTTTCATTGCTGTACTTTAATCTACATATTATAACTCTCTAAAATGCAATAATATGCAGGAATGCTTCAGTGCCGCCCACAGCCACTGCTGAAGTAAACTAGCATTCTTGCTAGTGTTGTTTATCATGTATTGTGTTGTAGATCCACAGAAAAGCAGCATTTATGTGACCAAGATTGACGTATTTACATCTGTGGGTTATGTTGTGCATATTCTTATGTAATATAGGCTATTACATTTGTTCTGGACTTCTCTGCCAGTTAATTCTGGTAACAAACACTACACACAGTTCACACAGACGTATTTAGTTTTTTCTGTGCCTTCGCTTGCACAAATACTGTGGCAGTAATAGCATTTAAAAAAAAAAAAAAAAAATTCTGAAAGATTGCTTAAAGGCACAATATGTAAGATTTTTGGATTAAAATATCTAAAACAATAGACAATGTTATATATTTTGTTGACTTGTGTAGGCCTACTTACATTATCCCAAATGTTTCCAAGAATGTTTAAATCCAGAGAAATAAGCAATTTTAACCAGGACATGGACCGTGTCCATGCGTCGCCTATCAATGACATCATACCCGCATTACCCTCGTTTTCCGGTTTTATTTTGTAGAAACCATGGAAACGCCAAAGACGCTTTAATATATTGTGTGTTTTATTAGACAGGTGAGCAACTGTTTGGAGACATTCATGGACAGAAAACTAATCATTGTTTTACAGCTCAACACAGTTAGTTTTATTGTTTAAATCTCACTGCAGTATGAACAAGATGCTGTGTTGTTTAATAAGCGACCTCTAGCGGCGAAAAAGTACATATTGTGGATTAAAGTTGTGTACCATTTCGGATTTACCACATGCAAAAAAAAAATAAAAAATGGCATGGTATTTTTGTTAGTGTAAATATTGAATTTTATTTGAATGATGGAGCAATAGTTCTGTGAAATATTAAGTAGATTGATTTCAAGCACTTGAGCAATAAATAAATGTTTTGTGCTCTCGTCATGGCTAACTTGTTGCGAGACAAGTGTTGTTGCCAAACAGCTTTACAGTAGGAACTGAGCTGTAAACACAAGCCTGTTTGACTCTGTGATATTTCTGACACTTCTGTGTCAGTGTTTGTGTCTCCTAACCAATAGTTCTGCTTGTTTTACACTGTCAGAAATGTTTGATCACTTTTATTTTGTTTACATGCTTCAGTTTAGTGAATGAATCTCACAAAAACATGTCTCTGTCACAGTTTACCCCAAGCTCAAAAGCAAAAAAAGAAAGAAATTTAGTTCGCTCTCATTATCATACCTCATCTCACTGTCATAAATCAGAAAAAAAATTGTTCCCGTGATGCATCAAGATTTTTCCATTTTGGAATTTCCGAAAGTGATCCTCATTACTGGAATACAGTAAAATACTAATACAAATGTATTTTTTATATTAATCAAGCATGAATTAAAAGTAGAGCATAAATTAAGCAAAGCAAAACTGTATAAAATATACATTTTGCATTAAGATAATGAAGTCTAATACTTCTTTTTTTATTTTATTTTTATTTTCATTTTTATTTAAAATAAATGAAATGCAGAACAAAAAATGCTACCAGGATTTTGCATCAAAGTAATGAGAACTTGGGGGAAAATTTGCTCAATTGTCACAATTAAAAAAATGTGTTAATTAACAGCTCAAAAATATGCTTTATTTTTTTTAATGGAAAAAATACAAATAAAATAATATATATATATATATATATATATAAACAACCCAGCATTAGAGTGTAGGTTCTCTCAAATATTAGTTTTGCTCCCCTGTTTCCCCTTCATTCTCCAGTGTTTGAGCTAGCTGAGATAGAAAGTTCATTTCTTTCCCAGCAACTGCTTGGGTAGTTATGACAGTCTTTTCCTCATTTGGCGGAATACCGTGGTCCAGTTGTCAGCAGGGTTCACAGACGTCTGTTTCAACCCCCTCAGCTGCTAAACGCTATGAGAGACTGAGCGCATGAGTTAAAATTAGCTCTTAGTCAACACACAGCTTCACGGGTCAGGACATAAAGGACTTTGGGGTCTCTCCAGACAGTCTAAACTGTCCCGTCTTTCCCTCATCCAGGACATTGAGAAGGCAAAAGAAGTGAGCTGGAGTGATACCAACCAGATCTATTCCCTCTTTTCTTATTGGTCATTGTCTATCTCTCTTTTCTCAGTCATTCTGCTCGCTCAGGCTTGGACTGAGGACAATACAGTTCTCACAGACCGCTAGTGCTTGGACAATCTCTGTAGGAACAGAAGACAGTGTAAAGGCAGGACAGCAAGAAGGAGCGTCTTTGTGATGGTTTATTCCAGGAACAGATGGACATTAAAGTGGACGTTTCTTTTGACACGCTTTTAAAGTCTTCACTGACTTTGACACAAAGTCATCTGTGAACTGATACCTGTAACTTGGGACCATATAAAAAAGGTATGTTGAGCACTACTTAAAATATTTGTGTGTGTGTGTGTGTATATGTACATGTTAATTATATATTCATTATATATATATATTATTTATATATATATATATATATATATATATATATATATATATATATATATATATATATATATATATATATATATGTGTGTGTGTGTGTGTGTGTGTGTGTGTGTGTGTAAAGTGGATGTTTCTTTTGACACGTTTTTTGTGTGTGTGTGTGTGTGTGTGTATGTATGTGTATATATATATATATATATATATATATATATATATATATATATATATATATTAGCTTACATTTTTAATTTTAATTACAATTTTATACCATTTTATAATTACTTAAATAATTATGTGTACAGTATTTTTTTTGGTCAATTATATATTTGTGTGTGTGTGTGTGTTTGTGTGTTTGTGTGCACGCATGTTTATGTGATTTATGAGGACACAAATGTGTATAATGACATGGGTATTACACTGGTATTACAACGTAAACGTGGTTTATGAGGACATTTCCTGTGTCCTCATAATAAAAATAGCTTTAAAAACATACTAAACAATGTTTTATTAAAAATGTAAAAATGCAGAATGTTTGCTGTGATGGGTAGGTTTAGGGGTAGGGGTAGGGGTAGTGTTACGTCTATGGAATGTCCTCATAATGATAGGTGCACCAACACGTGTGTGTGTGTTTTATACAGTTTTACAGTTTAGAGTTTACAATTCTTGATGGTCAAAATTATATATTTTTTCTTTTACATTTTCGCTTTCATTAATTTTGTGTTAATTTTTGTTGTTTACTGTTTAAATTCAGCAGAAAAACTTATAATCAACAGGTGTTAACTTACCCTATATAGTGCGACAACATGCCCCGCTGCATTTCTAAGCAGTCAGATTCATTTTTGCCTGGAAGACGAGCCACATCTAGAGACTTGGATCTTTTAACTTGGCAATAACCTCTCACATATTTTGCAGGAAGTATCAGAATCTTGTTTTATTTGTGTTTATGTGCATGGTGACCATGTAACTGAGAGGTTTGTTGGGCTCTGACTTCATTGTGAGTAAGGGCAGCTTTCAGGAAGCGCTTCATCAGATTGCACTTAGCGATTCCATTGCCTACTGAAGGAGTTGCTCTGACACAGGCCCAGGGGAGCCGAATGGCAACTTTACAGCGCTTTGAAGTCGTCAGTGACAGAGATGATGTCTTAAATCAGCCTGTGAGACTCAATACTCTCGCTGGACTTTAGGATCTGTCTAAACATTTCTGTTTGTGGAGGAAGTCCACATGTGAGTGACTAGAAAGAGATGAAGTCCAGAATGCTTGTGTTTAGACTCAGGAAGAACATTGCAAATAATGTTGGAATTCCTGAATTGTCACAATGTGGCGTACTTTGATATATATACAATGGTACTGAATGATTTCTGTATTCATATACTATATACTATTCAGTACATTATTATGGTCTCTTGGGAACGGTGTGGCAGGAGTTTGTGTCTGATTTCTTTCGTGCCCGCAGGAATGATCAGCCCATTGTATCCTTTGAATCATCGGCCACAGTTAGCGTCTGAACTAATGACCTGACGCGCTGTGATAAGACACGGTACATGACATCAGCGCTCTAATTCTGCACCGCCATGTGAGAAACAACAACAAGCTTCCACTGCTACTTTTGGTGCTTGTCGTTGTCGTGACAACAAAACAGAGGCTGTTTGTTTAGATGCTTTGTTTAGTTAATTGACATATGTTTAGTTTATTTTTAACAAAAAGCATGCAGGTTCTAAATGTCGTTTATTGAGTTTGCGAAAAAGTACAGGTATTTGCTGAAGTACTATGTAAATACTGTGTATGAGTCAGTACCATAGTATTTATCAAAGAACCAAGACTTTAGAACATGCGGCAGGATAAATACCTTGGTATATGAATATTTCATTTTGTACTATGGCATATACTAAAGTACCATGGTAATACTATAGTTTCGGACATTTATCTTGGTAGTGCCATTCTATTCTTTGAAGTGTGTATGGCACCATGACTTTACCAAAGGCCATTGTAATACTATGGTATATTAATATAGCTATCACAGTATATGTATCGCATCACAATGGTATCACAGTGTGTTAAGCATGTACTATAGTATTGTTTGTAGAAAACAATGTACTGTAAATATCATAGTATATGAGTATGATACACTAACAAAGTCATTTTTTTTTTAAAGAAATTAATACTATTCGGCAAGGGCACATTAAATTGATCAAAAGTGACAGTAAAGACATTTATAATGTTACAAAAGATTTGTAATTCAAATAAATGCTTTTCTTTTGAACATTCTTTTCATCAAAGAATCCTGAAAACAATGTATCATGCTTTTTACAAAAATATGAAGTGTTTTCAACATTGATAATAATATTAAATCATCATATCAGAATGATTTCTGAAGGATCATGTGACACTGAAGACTGGAGTAATGATGCTGAAAATTCAGCTTTGATCACAGGAATAAATTACGTTTTAAAATATATTTCACATAGAAAACATCTTTTAAATTGTAAAAATATTTCACAATTTTACTGTTTTTACTGATCAAATAAATGCAGCCTTAGTGAGCAGTTTTAGTTTTTTAAATAAGAAATGCAAGTTAATAATTTTTTCCATTTATTGACTGACTAGTGCAGAGGTGTTGTGTGTGAACATGATTGTTATAGTAGTTCTAGACTAAATGTGAGCATGCATTTACTAATCTCACTTGCACAAAAACTGATTCAGTATTCCTCAAAATGAATAAAATCAGAATATTATGCAAACCTCCAATAATTAAATATGTTAAATAAAACAAATTATTATATTTCATATTTGTATGCATTTAAACTCACTTTGACCAATGTACTTGCTGCTGACCTTCAATGATTCCGTTAAACCATAAGCAAAAATTACTTTTTTGTATTTATTGAAGTAAGTGTTAAACTTTTTTCTCTTGCTTCCTATTCTTCCGTCATCCAGAATAGCAGCACAGCTGAAAGGTTTGTTTGAGCTGCGCCCTCTACTGTACACGCGTTAATTTTCATTTCCTTTCAGCCTGAGGCTTATTATTTCAATTTTGGTGTGAAAGAGTCTTTACATTTGCCTAAAAATAGAACTTTTTTGTTATTAAAAATACAAAAAAACCAACAAGCCCAGCCCAGGTGAGAAAAAGTAATGCATAAGTAACGTAACCAGGGTTGGGAATGTATTTCAATACAGATTACAAAATACTTGCTTTAAAAAGTAATTTGTAATTTTGTTAGATTACACAAGTTTTGTAACTTAATCTAAATACTTTAGAATACTTTGGAATAATAATAATAATAATAAGGCATGTAACACGAAGGGTCCACCAAACATATTTCCTCCTCATATTATTTTTAACAACATCAATTTTCCACAATATTTCTTGAAGCAAAAAATGGAGACAATGGAGATTTTATCTTAGAAAAAAAAATATAGATACTCAAGAAGGCAACACGATACTTTGTCTTCTGGGAAACATGTAGTTATTAGCTTCTGAAGACCAAATTAAAAAATATGATCTTTAAACAAAATGAGAAAACTTTACACATCATCCTGTTCAACTGTTTTCACCCCTGCTCTTAATGCATTGTGTTTCATGAAAGCTTGTTTCTGCCACTAAATACAAAAGTAAAAAAGGTAACTGCGACTTTTTATCTCACAATTATGACATTTTTTTCCTCACAATTGGGAGTTTGCATCCTACAATTCTGACTTTTTTTCTCCACAATTGTGAAATTCTCTTGCAATCGCTTGTTATAAAGTCAAAATTGTGAGATAAAAAGACGCAATTATGAGAAAAAAATATATAATAGATTTGGACATTATAAAAAATATAAGTTTATATTCTCAGAAGAAATAAAATCAGAATTGTGAGATAAAAAGTCGCAATTATATAATAGATTTGGACATTATAAAAAATATAAGTTTATATTCTCAGAAGAAATAAAATCAGAATTGTGAGATAAAAAGTCGCAATTACCTAAACAAATGACTTAACATGAAACATGAAAACAGTCGTGGATCCTCCTGGTAACGACAGACAGTTCAGATTCAAGGGTATGTAAACTTTTGAATGTGGCAATTTGTATAAATTCAGAAAGTAATCAAGATTACTAATCAATAGATTCAAAGTAATCACTTTGGTAATCTAAAATACTTTTTGAATGTAACTGTAATTTGATTACCACCCATTTAAAATGTAACACATTTACTCAAATGTAGTATTTTAAATACGTAACTAAGTTACATGTATTTCGTTACTCCCCAACACTAACGTAATGCATTACAATATTGCGTAACACCCTTAAAAAGTAACTAATACGTTACGCAATATTGTAATGCATTACTTTTCAAAGTAACTTTAACTAAGTAACCGTCTGATATAATCACTTTACCATGGTACTGCCACAGTCAGAGTAGTTTGTTGTAATTTAGCAGTCACATTTTGTCTATAGGAATCTGCTAGAATTATCCATTATGAACGCAGAAAATGAGGTGTGTTTGTTTTTAAAGGAGTTGCCTGACTTAAACTCTTCACCTGTTAGTACTCAAGGCTGTATAGCCTCAGTCTTCACTCCTTCTGGAAGGGTGTGTGTCTCTAAAAGTGACACAGCCGTGGGATGTAGGATGAACATTATATCATGGCAGCTAAAGCAGACTCTGTGGTGAGGTCATCTCTCCGCTGCAGCCCACACCTATTGTCAGAAAAAACACGGCAGCGAGCCAAAAGCATTACAGCAGACGCTGAGAGATCTGGGGTCGCTCATGGCTTTGTGCTTTTTCTGCAAAACTCTTGGAAGAACCCTTGGAAATCTTTTTTTCTCGATGGATTAGTTGTGACACACTACTAATTACTAATTTGATGTTTAGTTTATTCTTTAAAGTCAACATGAAATCGAAATGGACAAATCTTGTTTTTTTATGGATTATTGCAGTATTTATTATGAATAATTTATCTGTGCACATCATTATTTTTTTAAATTCATGTGCCTCATAAACTTTACTCAAAATATCTTCCCTTCCCTCTTGCAGCGACATCTTTTCTCTTCTCTGATGACGAGGGCGGGGCAACCTGTCACTCACATGAGATCCTCCAATAGCAAACCACAACCATCCAAGCAATTCCCAATAAACAAAATTAAGCCCCGCCCTACATTTGTTCTTGTTTGAGAAGCTGTTTCATTTGGATATACGGCACAATAAAGAAGAAAAGACTAGCACAACTTCAGACTTTAATCCATTCACTTTATTAATACATGTTCCTGGTCTTATTGTGCACAATTATTTATTATTTTGTCCAGCAAAAAGGCCTATAGAATCATTATAAATGTTGTTAGTGTGATCTAAAATTACTGATGCTGTGATACAAGAGTTTGGTCACTTTAACTTATTTCCTCCGTCCATCATCTTCCTCCCATCAGAAAGGCATCTGGTCATTCTTCCACTATGGCCGACAATCGGAGCAGAACCATACGGCCATAAGAAAACACGCTTATCAGTAACATTTACTCATCGATCACAGCCAGGCAGGACAAAAGCGAGCGCTGTGGTATAAATGACTCCCAAAGCGTGTATGAAGCTCGCGCTGAAGTCATTACACAACGAGTGTTTCTCATTCTGGGTCAGCAGATGTCTTTCTGAAGGAGGTGATTTTGAAGGAGCCGTTTGTGTGATGGAAAGAATGTTCCAGATAGCAGAGCTATTTCTGAGAAAAGGCTTGTCATTGAACCATTGCCGCAGCCTTTGCTGACCGTGGGTCATTCTTAGTGTCGTTTTTTTTCTGAAGCATTTTTTATCATTATTATGTTGACCATCCATCCATCCATCCATCCATCCATCCGTCCGTCGTTCCATCCATCCATCCATCCGTCCGTCGTTCCATCCATCCGTCCGCCGTTCCATCCATCCATCCGTCCTTCCATCCATCCGTCGTTCCATCCATCCGTCCATCGTTCCATCCATCCATCCATCCGGCCGTCGTTCCATCCATCCGTCGTTCCATCCATCCATCCATCCATCCGTCCGTCGTTCCATCCATCCATCCATCCGTCCTTCCATCCATCCGTCCTTCCATCCATCTGTCGTTCCATCCGTCCGTCGTTCCATCCATCCATCCATCCGTCCGTCGTTCCATCCATCCGTCCGTCGTTCCATCCATCCACCCATCCACCAATCCATCCTTCCATCCATCCATATTGGGAACTACAGCCTGCATCTATGATCTACCACAGAAATGTATATATATATATATATATATATATATATATATATATATATATATATATATATATATATATATATATATATATATATATATACACTCACCTAAAGGATTATTAGGAACACCATACTAATACTGTGTTTGACCCCCTTTCGCCTTCAGAACTGCCTTAATTCTACGTGGCATTGATTCAACAAGGTGCTGAAAGCATTCTTTAGAAATGTTGGCCCATATTGATAGGATAGCATCTTGCAGTTGATGGAGATTTGAGGGATGCACATCCAGGGCACGAAGCTCCCGTTCAACCACATCCCAAAGATGCTCTATTGGGTTGAGATCTGGTGACTGTGGGGGCCATTTTAGTACAGTGAACTCATTGTCATGTTCAAGAAACCAATTTGAAATGATTCGAGCTTTGTGACATGGTGCATTATCCTGCTGGAAGTAGCCATCAGAGGATGGGTGCATGGTGGTCATAAAGGGATGGACATGGTCAGAAACAATGCTCAGGTAGGCCGTGGCATTTAAACGATGCCCAATTGGCACTAAGTGTGCCAAGAAAACATCCCCCACACCATTACACCACCACCACCAGCCTGCACAGTGGTAACAAGGCATGATGGATCCATGTTCTCATTCTGTTTACGCCAAATTCTGACTCTACCATCTGAATGTCTCAACAGAAATCGAGACTCATCAGACCAGGCAACATTCTTCAACTGTCCAATTTTGGTGAGCTCGTGCAAATGGTAGCCTCTTTTTCCAATTTGTAGTGGAGAGGAGTGGTACCCGGTGGGGTCTTCTGCTGTTGTAGCCCATCCGCCTCAAGGTTGTGCGTGTTGTGGCTTCACAAATGCTTTGCAGCATACCTCGGTTGTAACGAGTGGTTATTTCAGTCAAAGTTGCTCTTCTATCAGCTTGAATCAGTCGGCCCATTCTCCTCTGACCTCTTGCATCAACAAGGCATTTTCGCCCACAGGACTGCCGCATACTGGATGTTTTTCCCTTTTCACACCATTCTTTGTAAACTCTAGAAATGGTTGTGCGTGAAAATCCCAGTAACTGAGCAGATTGTGAAATACTCAGACCGGCCCGTCTGGCACCAACAACCATGCCACGCTCAAAATTGCTGAAATCACCTTTCTTTCCCATTCTGACATTCAGTTTGGAGTTCAGGAGATTGTCTTGACCAGGACCACACCCCTAAATGCATTGAAGCAACTGCCATGTGATTGGTTGATTAGATAATTGCATTAATGAGAAATTGAACAGGTGTTCCTAATAATCCTTTAGGTGAGTGTATATATATATATATATATATATGTATATATGTATATTCCACAGCTCTCTTGATTCTGGATGGTCAATTCTAAATTCCTCAATCATAATTGTATAAAGGCAAATTTCAGTACAGTAGTACTGCATGACCATCGTGATTTACAGTATGAGAGTTCTGTTGAACTCTCACCTAAAATGTGACTCCACATATTTTATCAGGTGCCATTTTAAACTTGGCTATAGTTTATGATTCCTATTTTTATAGGCACTCTAAACCTCTCTGTGTCCTCTCTATCTCTGTCGCACACTCTCTCTCCTTTCCATGTTGGGGGACATCAGGTCACATTTATTAGATTAAGGCTGTAGACCTTCAACAGAAGGCAGTGAATAGGGTTACTTTTTATTTGATGATGTTTACTTTGCATTCAGGCACAAATAGCTGGTGCGCTGTTGTGATATGGGTATTTTTAGAGTCTCACGCTACAGGATGATACAGTAGGAAATGGCAGATGGTCAGAGCTTGTGCCGTCACAGGAAGTGTTTTGTCCGATGTGCTGAAAATGGGTTGAATTTCTGATGAGAGAATGACTGAAGCCGTAGGGAAGATTTCTCATTAAACATGTTACAAAGGATAATGCTTTGGTTTTGATGAAAAATCCTACTCTTAACAAGTATAGTATAACTGTCAAGTTAAAATATCTAAAAATCTCTTCTCTGACGACATGTTTAATGGTGCAAAGGCGGGGCAACCTGTCACTCACATAAGATCGTCCAATAGCAAACCACAACCATCTAATCAATTCCCCATGGACAAAATCAAGCCCCGCCCTACATTTGTTCTGGTTCCAGAAGCCGTTTCACTCGGATATACTCGCAACTTCCATGCCGACTTTAACAAGTATTTTAGTGTAATTTTCCTGGTAAAATCTCTTTAAAACATATTTGTGTTGCATACAATATTAGGATTTGTTTTCAGAGAATGTATCTTTAATAGAAATTTATTTAGTTTTAATGCACTTGGCAGTTTTTTTCCACTTGTTTTAAGCATAAAAAAATCTGGTGCATTTAAGATGCATTATCTGAAATCAAATCTGTACATGTGTCTTGTTTTAAGGGTTTTTGTTCATTTTAAATGGAAAGGAAGTCAAAAAGGACTCATTAGACTGAAAGCATATACGTCCTGGTTGTTCTTAGTTCCCTTTTTGTTTTTGTTGTTTTGTTTTTACCTTTTTTGTCTCCCCCTTTTTATTTTATTATTAATAATGGTTGATGAGGGTAATGATAATTATTAATAATTTATATTATTATTACTATTATATTATCATTCATTGTTTTGTATATATTTTTTAAAGGTGTCTTTTCTTTTGCTTTTTTGTAAAATGTAAATATCCTAATAAAAATACTATATAAGAAAAGGACTCATTAGCAGTAGTATAGGATTGTAAAATGAATGTCAGATCACTTTGAAACATTGCAGAGATCTCTTCTGACTTTTCTTTTTCTTCAGAAGAAACATCTGAGAAGCAGGACACTTCAGCAAGTCAGCTTTTGCTTAAAATGAGATCATTAAAAATAAGATTTATTTATTTATTTATTATTATTTCATGTGGGTTAATAACTTTCCAGGGATTAAAAAAAAAAGTAATGTACATCCTACATATTAATAACATACACATACCTATTTCTCTATCTCAGGGAGGGCAGATACAAATACTGTAGTTCTGTGTGCCTGATGTGTTAAAATAATGACCATATGATGAGCTTAATTTTGGCAATAATATGATCAACACAAATGCAGCGCGTCAGTTTGTGCCAGACAGACGCGTCAATGTGAGAGTTTCTCTGCCCTTATTTAGTCTCAAAATCCGCCAGCCTTGAAACAAACTCTGATGTTTTTCTCACGAACTGTCTGTGTGTGGTGAAAAATATTTAGACTTTAACTGTTACCACATGCCTTTATGTTGTTGAACGCTGGTTATCTAGTTGAGGATGAAGTTAGTAGTGGCTGAAACCAAGGAGGTCTTTAATACCTGGAGAAAACTATTAGCATTCCTGAATATTTCAATGGCAGTTCCACTAGTGCGTGCCAGTGTTGTTATTTTTTGATAATTGAAGAAAAGCTGACATAAAATTAATTATAAGTAGATGAAAAAACTTTAGAAATGTTGCCTTAGCATCTAACTGAAATGAGTTTGTTAAAATATTCAAACTACTAACGGAAAAATATAAAAAATAAATTAAAACTATATATATACACGGATCAGGCATAACATTATGACCTAATATTGTGTTGGTCCCCCTTTTGCTGCCAAAACAGCCCTGACCCGTCGAGGCATGAACTCCACTAGACCCCTGAAGGTGTGCTGTGGTATCTGGCACCAAGATGTTAGCAGCAGATCCTTTAAGTCCTGTAAGTTGTGAGGTGGGGCCTCCATGGATCGGACTTGTTTGTTCAGCACATCCCACAGATGCTCGATTGGATTGAGATCTGGGGAATTTGGAGGCCAAGTCAACACTTCAAACTCGTTGTTGTGCTCCTCAAACCATTCCTGAACCATTTTTGCTTTGTGGCAGGTGCATTATCCTGCTGAAAGAGCCACAGCCACCAGGATGGGCACCCTGACTGGTCTGTGGCTATGCAGACCCATACGCAACAAACTGTGACGCACTGTGTATTCTGACGCCTTTCTATCAGAACCAGCATTAACTTCTTGAGCAATTTGAGCTGCAGTAGCTCGTCTGTTTGATCGGACCACACGGGCCAGCCTTCGCTCCCCACGTGCATCAATGACCCTTGGCCGCCCATGACCCTGTCACCGGTTCTCCACTGTTCCTTCCTTGGAGCACTTTTGATGGATCCTGACCACTTCAGACCGGGAACACCCCACAAGAGCTGCAGTTTTGGAGATACTCTGACCCAGTCGTCTAGCCATCACAATTTGGCCCTTGTCAAACTCGCTCAAATCCTTACGCTTGCCCATGTTTCCTGCTTCTAACACATCAACTTTGAGGACAAAATGTTTACTTGCTGCCTAATATATCCCACCCACTAACAGGATAATCAGTGTTATTTACTTCACCTGTCAGTGGTCATAATGTTATGCCTGATCTGTGTAATATATATGCCACCATCTTTGCTTATTTGAAAACATTTGTTTTTCAATACTATGGTGCTTTTTTATTTTCTAATAGATCATATTATGTTTTAAATTTTTTTCTTTTGAATTTGTGAAAAATTCATATTATATGCATGGTTGGCATGAATCAGTTTTTGTGATCACAGATTAGCCGTACTGTAATGCCCACACAGAATGTGCCAGTGTTTGAGTGTGTATCCGTGTGCATCGAGCTCCAGCATATCCATTACTAAATATAAACAAAGTGCCAGCGATGCTTGTCCACCTCGGCTGAAAATACCCAGAGAATTTGAGGAATTAATTATCACAGGAGCTGCGAGTAACCGGCGCTCATTCACAGCATTTGGGCATTTAAATTTCCCAGGAGACATGCATGTAACAAAACCGATAGCTGAGAAGTTGAACAGCCTTGATCAGATTGGTGGATGAAGTGTCTTTCTGTGCACAAGTGTGTCTCTATAAATACCGCTCAGTTTCAGCAAGGAGCAGCTGCATGGAGCGCCCGGGGAGCTCTTCAGGAGCGAGGTGCATATTCTCAGTGTAAATATAAGACCAATGCTCATTTATATCTCCCAGCTGCCTCCGTCTCCAATAATAACAGAGCTAAGGTCACCCCAAAACTCTCAGGCATAATCAAAGTTAAAAATACACCGTCTCGAGTTAGAACTTTGAGGTTTTTGAAAAACTGCAATAGACTGAACTCTCATCTAAATTGCCGTTTGAGACAGTATCAGTCTGTCAACAGTTTCTGTATATTTTGGGGGGATTTCAACATAGAGGACACGATGATCGTTTGTGTGTGTATATACAAATGTTGTTATTGCTATTTTGGACAGTGATCGAATGTCATAACAGAAGCACAACAAATCAAAGTAATGATCAAAATGAAAACACTCTCATGGCCTCAACTGCGCAACACGCTGCTATTAATAACGCAAATACTTACTGCAACTATTCATCTGCCAGGGTTTTCCCGTCTTTGGTTACTTGCTGGTTTCGTCTGTCTGTCTGTCTGTATCTGTCTGTCTATTGTTCTGTCGGTCTCTATCATTCTATCTGTCTATTTGTCTATCTGTCTATTTGTCTGTCTGTCTATCTATTATTCTGACTGTCTGTGTCTATCTATTATTCTGTCTGTGTCTATCTGTCTGTCTGTCTATTGTTCTGTCTGTCTGTCTGTCTGTCTGTCTCTATCATTCTGTCTGTCTGTCTATTGTTCTGTCTGTCTCTATCATTCTGTCTGTCTGTCTGTCTATTGTTCTGTCTGTCTCTATCATTCTGTCTGTCTGTCTGTCTATTGTTCTGTCTGTCTCTATCATTCTGTCTGTCTGTCTGTCTGTCTATTGTTCTGTCTGTCTCTATGCTGTCTGTCTGTCTGTCTGTCTATTGTTCTGTCTGTCTCTATCATTCTGTCTGTCTGTCTGTCTATTGTTCTGTCTGCCTGTCTATCTTTCTGTCTATTATTCTGTCTGTCTGTCAATTTAAAAAAAAATCAATTCAATTCAGTGTTATTGGCATGACTGTGGGATAGCACAATGTTGCCAAAGCAGAAACGTGTAACAGGTATAGATAAATAGATTTAAAAAAATATATATACAGACATGTATATATATTGTACATGTTATCACATAACTCAAGTGGTAATTACAGAGAGCAGTGGTGAGGCTGGAAAGAAAAGAAAAAAAAGAGAGAAGGAAGAGGGTTTAGCCTTTGTCCCATAATATGGCAGGAGGACACATACTGCGCTGCCAAGTGGAGAAATGTCTTTTTTTCTCTTAAAATATAACAGAGTTTGTCGATGCTTGATGGAATTCAGATAAAATTTGAGCAATTTGGGTGAAATAGGATTCTCTAATGTTGTTATATTTGCTGCACTGTGTGAGGAAGTGCCGCTCGTCCTCTACAGTGTGAACACAGTCTGAGCTCTCTGGCTCTCCAGCTCTGCTTGTGTCGGCCCGTCTCCACACTCAGACTGTGCTCACTCAAACACACACACACACACGACTCCATCAGGGCAGTGATGTGTCTCCACACACAGACTGTGCTCACTCAAATGATACTTCGTCAGGAGTCTTCTCTGACTATAGTCTTTCATTTGGATCAAGTAAGGTGCCAATTGATAATCTTTATTCTGCAGAAGTACTTTAATATGTTTATTTGTGCTACTTTGATTTGCCAATCATTGATGTATTCTTCCTGGGTTCTTTTTTGTATTTCTTTCATTTTTGAGAGTTTTAACTGAATTGTTGAATTTAGTTGGTGTGTTTCCATGAAATAGTGCAAGGGGTCACTCTCTGGGTGTCCTGCCCTGTGTGTAAGAGCGCAGTGATGGTAGGCTTCTGTCGGCGTGTCTGAGAGATGGAACCTGAACTTCACTGCTCTCTTCTGGATCTCAGATAGGAGAGGGACTCTGCCTAGTTCTGCTCTGCAGCCCAGACTAGGGGCATGTCTGTGAAGTCCCAGGATGTTTTTACAGAACTGTGTGTCATTCTGTCTGTCTGTCATCTGTCTGTCTGTCTGTCTGTCTGTCTGTCTGTCTGTCATCTGTCTGTCTGTCTGTCTGTCTATCATCTGTTTGCCTGTCTGACTGTCATCTGTTTGTCTATCTGTTTGTCTATCTGTCTGTCTGTCTATCATCTGTCTGTTTGTCTATCTGTTTGTCTATCTGTCTGTCTGTCTATCATCTGTCTGTCTGTCATCTGTCTGTCTATCATCTGTATGTCTGTCATCTGTCTGTCTGTCTGTCTATCATCTGTCTGTCTGTCATCTGTCTGTCTATCCATCTGTGTGTCTGTTTGTCATCTGTCTGTCTGTCTGTCTGTCTGTCTGTCTATCATCTGTCTGTCTATCATCTGTCTGTCTCTGTCATCTGTCTGTCTGTCTATCGTCTGTCTATCGTCTGTCTATCGTCTGTTTGTCTATCATCTGTCTCTGTCATCTGTCTGTCTATCATCTGTCTGTCTATCGTCTGTCTGTCTGTCATCTGTCTCTGTCGTCTGTCTGTCTGTCTGTCTGTCTATCATCTGTCTGTCTGTCATCTGTCTGTCTATCATCTGTCTGTCTGTCTGTCTATCGTCTGTCTATCATCTGTCTGTCTGTCTGTCTATCATCTGTCTGTCATCTGTCTGTCTGTCTATCATCTGTCTGTCTATCGTCTGTCTGTCTGTCTGTCTGTCTATCATCTGTCTGTCTGTCTATCATCTGTCTCTCTGTCTATCATCTGTCTCTCTGTCTGTCTATCATCTGTCTGTCTGTCTATCATCTGTCTCTCTGTCTGTCTATCATCTGTCTGTCTATCGTCTGTCTGTCTGTCTATCGTCTGTCTGTCTGTCTGTCTGTCTATCATCTGTCTGTCTGTCGTCTGTCTGTCTGTCTATCATATGTCTGTCTATCGTCTGTCTGTCTGTCTATCATCTGTGTCTATCATCTGTCTGTCTGTCTATCATCTGTCTGTCTGTCTATCATCTGTCTGTCTGTCTATCATCTGTCTGTCTATCATCTGTCTGTCGTCTGTCTGTCTGTCTGTCTATCATCTGTCTATCATCTGTCTGTCTATTGTCTGTCTGTCTGTCTGTCTGTCTGTCTATCATCTGTCTGTCTATCGTCTGTCTGTCTATCGTCTATCTGTCTGTCTATCGTCTATCTGTCTGTCTATCATCTGTCTGTCTATCGTCTGTCTGTCTGTCTATCATCTGTCTGTCTATCATCTGTCTGTCTATCGTCTGTCTGTCTGTCTATATATATATATATATATGATACAATTATTTGTCTATAAAATATGTTTATTTATTATAATATGTATAGTATTTTACATTTAATAAGGTTAAAAGCTATATATGCAGAACAGTTAGAATAGTTCTGACTTTGGTTATAAAATGTCATTATCTTGTTTATAAGTATCTTTGGATAAAGAGCTAGTTTCATTCCGATTAGATTAGTGTTGCTCAAACGCTCATATGGGGCCTCTATGACCTTCTGCAGAATTCAACATAGTGAACATCTTGTTTTAATAATAAGCTTCATTAAATGCTCTGATCTTCTGAGCCTTTTTATCCAGATGCGGTTCTGATTGAAACATGGATCCTGTGTGATGTGTGTGATTTGAGTGGTGATCTCTCAGAGACTCTCTGAGGGCAGTGCTGGATCTGAGCGTGAGCCAGATAGGTTGGGTGTGAGATCATACGGGAGGCAGCGCGTACACAATTTATCAAAAACCCTGATGTCATAGTTGAGCTCAGCGGTCATTACAGCTCTCTTGCTCTCTCTCTCTCTCTCTCTCTCTCTCTCTCTCTCTCTCTCTCTCTCTCAGGGAAATCCCCCTCTTAAATCTGCACATGGGAACATGAAAAATGAGGCTGTTGCAGATTAGCTACAAGGCCAAACTACATATTAAAATATTAAGAATCGACTCAGAGCTTGAGACTGCAGACATTTGATATGAGAGTCTTGTGTAGAAAAGGGTCCTGTAGTGATAGCTTTTTACTGCACTTTTAGGCACTTAAAACCTTAACACCTTTTATGCAGCAAACTTTTTTTTTTGTATTACACGATTTCTGTAATGTTACGTTTAAAGGGATAGTTCACCCAAAAATGAAAATTCTTTCATGATTTGCTCACCCTTACGTTGTTCCAAACCTGTATGAATTTCTTTCTTCTGTTAAACTAAAAAAAGAATCCTGGTTACCCGACAGTTGACGGTAGCCATTGTCAATGGCTACCATCAACTCCGGTTACTGACATTCTTCAAAATATTTTCTTTTGTTTTCAACAGAAGAAAGAAATTCATACAGGTTTGGAACAACATAAGGGTGAGTAAATAATGACAAAATTTTCATTTTTGGGTGAACTATCCCTTTAAATAACATAAGGCATTATCTAATTACATATGCATTTATCCAGATCAGAAATCTGAACATTGGATAAAACCAGGTTCAAAATGCGATATTATTATTAGAGTACATTTTTTTACAGAGGGGATTTTGGATGTCTTTTAATCACTCAAAAACCAGCAAATACTGTCAACAGCCAGAAAGAAAAAAACGATTCACCATGTTTTTAACCCTTTAACTGGTGCCGTATCCTGGGGGATACAAACATTTGAGAGGCTGTGAGGCGAGGCAGGGAAAGTGTAGGTCTCATTTCTTGGTTTCATGTTAGAAGGGTGTTTGTTGTGAATATTTAGATATATTGACTTTGGTCATACATTCTTTGTTTAGCTCACAGGCTGCATTTAAAATCAACGTGACCACCTGTAGTGAGAAATCTACTCTTCTTCAGATAAAAGTTGATATATTTCACATATTTACAATATTTGGAGGCGACTTAAATGTTTAAAAAGTTGTTGTTAAGCATTAGCTTATTACATTTATGTTGAAAAATTATGAATTTAATTTTTACATTTTTCATAATTTGTCTGAAAATGTTTGTATCCCCCGGGATACGTCGCCACTTTGGGAGTATAAGGTATAAATTTAATTTGAACCATGACACCCTTACAATAAAGGAATTGTTCACCCAAAAATGAAAACTATTTACTCATGGCATGCCATGACTGTCCAAAGCTATAAGACTTACACACACTTAGAAAATGTTTTTGAAAGAAGTCTCTTATTCTCACCAAGGCTGCATTTATTTGATCAAAAATACAGTAAAAAACGTAATATTATGAAATATTATTACATTTTAAAAGAACTTTTTCTATTTTAATATATTTTAAAATGTAATCAATTTTCCTTTTGTGTTCAGTGGAAAATAAAAAGGTTTGGAACAGCATGGCTATTCCTTAAATGCTTTGACTGTATAATAATAAGACTCTATTTAAGAATAAAATGTTGTATACTATAAAGTCATGT
The DNA here is from genome assembly GCA_039654625.1 of Rhinogobio ventralis. NCBI lineage: Eukaryota > Metazoa > Chordata > Actinopteri > Cypriniformes > Gobionidae > Rhinogobio > Rhinogobio ventralis. The sequence continues at coordinate 35,424,861 of CM077210.1, read as the reverse complement.
AAATGCTATATAACATACCCATCTGTAAAAGTCGATAGAATATAAACCGGAATGAAACTGTATAGTTTGGTGTATGTAAATACATTTCTGACTCTATATCTCTAAATCTACAGATGCAAATAGATAAAATGCAATAAAAAAAACACTTAAAAATGTATTTCCACTAGTCTGAATATGTTATGAAAAGTCAAATAGACCAATATCTCAAAATTGACCAGTGCATGAAAAATCTATGGTTTTGCCTGTAATGTCTTCCATAAATTACCATAAAACTTGGCAGTTGCATTTTTTTTCTGATGCATTGCAAGTAATACCATGTAAATCCGATACTGAAAAGCATCAGATACTGAAAGAGATTAGCTGTTTTATTGTTGTAACTGTGATATTTTCAGGAGATTGTGGCTGATGTCTATCATTGTTTGCACATGCAGGTGAAGATGAGGTCCAGGACCAGCGATATGGAGGGGCCAGAGAACAGACCCCTGAAGCCGCTCGCTAGAATACACAACATTGAGAAAGAGGGAAGCAAACAGGAGCTGATGAGGAAGAAACCCAACGCTCAGGAGGAGAAAGAGAGCAGTGAGGAGAAGGTTGTTGTTTGTGGGACTTTGAAAAAGCCTCAGAAGCCTCGTGAGATGCAGCTGAAGAGAGACGGACTGATGGCCCTCTCCAAAGAAGATCTCGTCCATCTGCTGGGCGTCATGGAGGGTGAAGTTCAGGTGAAATGTGACTGCATGATGCCATTCGTTGTATGTTTACCATAGTAAGTTTCTGCCAAAATACCATTATTACTACAGTAAAAGTGCTGTGAAAAAAAATCACAAATAATTACAAAGAAACAGCAAGAAACTAATGAATTAAACATGAAATCTTGAAGTTGAAAGACTGAATTTTCTCGTAAAATGAACGTCAATATTCTAAAAATCATTTTTACAGTGTACTTGCATCACTGTCATTCACAAATTAATTAAATAAGATTCTGAAGCTTTTTGCACAGTTTGAAGGAGATTCCATATGAATATATTATGATTTAAAAGCACCAACACAAAGTATTTTGACAGAAACTACTTTATAAGTACCATGGTAATGTTACATCAGAGTCCCAGGGTAAATACAGTATGCTCTGGTTGTGTGTACTGCTCTTTTGGCGAATGAGGTACGCTACCTTTCAAAAGTGTGTGGTCAGAATTCTTTGGACAGAAAGAAATGAATAATTTTATTCTGTAATGACACATTAAATTGATCAAAAGTGACAGTAAAGACATTTATAATGATACAAAATCATTCATCAAAGAATCCTGAAATAAATGTATCACGGTTTTTCCACACACAAAAAAGCTGTTTTCAACATGATAATAATCAGAAATGTTTCCTGAGCAGCGAATCATCATCATATTATAATGATTTCTGAAGGATCATGTGACACTGAAGCCTGGAGTAATGATGCTGAAAATTCAGCTTTGATCACAGGAATAAATTACATTTTACAATAGAAAACAGTTATTTTAAATTGTAAAAATATTTCACAATATTACTGTTCTTAATGTATATGTAATCAGATAAATTGGTAGTCTAGGCAATTTGTATATTCTGTGCATGTAGAAAATGTGCATACAAATTGTAGTATATAGTGCACACAGCCTGTGGTTGTGTTAGTGTTGGGATTTTGGGAAAGCATACAGCTCCCCCTGCTGGTGTACAGTCAGAATGTAACAGTTTGCACTATGACACAAAAAACCTTTTTTAAAAAGAATAATTGAAAATAGTTAATTAAACATAGGTCATGTTTGTAACAAAGTATGCTTTGTTTGGAGTATCATGGACATACCATAGCATTTCAGTATGATAAACATCCTGTACCATGGTACATATCAAAGTACCACAGTAATGCAATGATTCCATCCTTTTAGGCCCGTGAAGACATTATCCACATGCTGCAGTCTGAGCGAACGCGGCCCGAGGTTCTGGAGGCTCATTACGGAGCTGCGCTTCCAGTCAAACCTCTTCAAGCTCTGCAGAGAGACAGTCTGATGACCAGCAGCAACATGATCCGAGACGATGTTTATGAGATACCTATGATAGAGGTGAGGAGCGCTGCCTTAAATGAACCGTAAATGCAATGCAAGTCGCTTAGAATAAAAGCGTCTGCCAAATGCATAAAATGTAAAATGCAGTGCAGATTATAATATATATTGTTGTGCCAGTGCAAACCATTTGTGATGATAAATTGTTGTTTTTATAGCTGGACCGTTTGGAGGAGAAGCACCGTGAGACATACAGACGTATGTTAGAGCAGCTGCTCTTGGCAGAGAAATGCCACCGGCGCACCGTCACCGAACTGGACAGTGAAAAGCGCAAACACGTCGACTTCATGAACAAAAGTGATGATTTTACCAACTTGCTGGAGCAGGAGAGAGAGAGGTGAGAAGATGAGCTTAACACAGCATCCCATAGGAATGAATCAGATGTCAACAGTGGGATTTTCAGTAAAAATGTGCTCATAAAATGGAAAAAACCCTGCTCTGAAATGGTTAAATAACACAGTAACAAGGTATAAAACATTATAGTCTGCGGATCATAATGTAGGCAGACACTTCTCACCGTAGCCTCGTTTGAAAGCGACTACAACCACGTGGCATCAAAGCTATGAATTGCACATGATTGTATTGGTGAACACAGGCTGTCCTAAATCACACAAAGGGCCTTATAGCAGCAAATGAAGGGATGACAGCATCAAAAAGGCCTGTCGTTAGTGTGGTGTTCTTCTGAGAATGTGAAACGGGCAGATTGAGGCCCTGTAGAGCTCCAGTCATTAGACCAGGAGCATCCGAGCTATATTTGGACATGATTAGACTCAAATCAACATAAATGACAACATGGGGATCTCCACGGGTCAGTTGCTTTTCTGGAAGCACATATTAAAGGGATTAGAGCAGCTTCTTAAAGCTGCAGTCCGTACATTTTTGGGGTTAAAAATGATCCAAAATAAATTTTTGAGCAAGTACACAACCAGCCAGTATCTTCTTACCTTAGCCAGATTCACACCGGGAAGCTTGTAATAATGTGTTATAATTTGAGTGGTACTGGTAGCTTTCAGTGGAAAATTTGAGCATGGCGCCGTTCGTCTTTGCGTTATTACGTCATGTCTGTATACATGAAGGAGTCCAGGCTAGTAGCAGTATCACACGTGAGGATGCTGCAGGTGGCGGATCATTTATAGCCTTTTCTCACAGCAGCTGGAATAATTAAATTGATCATTTTGATGGTGGATTGTAATCCAGAAAGATCCAAACGACAATCATCAGTGACTGAAGATTCACCCATAGTCAAAAGCAAAAGATTAGACTTTACAATTGAAATCTACAGGTAACGCTAATACACACTAAATACACATAGTCACGCAATGCTGATGCTGTTAACATTAACAATTTGAGAACAAAGTATAACAATAATAATAATTTGTACAGTTTGATGTGATATGAGCTAAGCAATCGTTAGATTTAATCACCGTTGGCTGCGCAATTTATTGTAATGCTTTTTTTATCACATTTAAAGTGGCAGACATGTTACTAACTTGTTCAGATGACATTTTCCGGTGATAATTCTTATTTTGGTCGAACTTCCAAGACGTAGAATCTGTGATTCGGAAGTACAATATCCATACCGGTGCGGTGAATTAATGACAGCCGCACATACTCCTCAAAACATCAGATTCATCCTCGCGGAGGAGCCGTAAATGGAGCCGTAAAATGACTGTTTCATGGTGAACATCGATATCATTTTTACAATGTAGGCTTTTATTAAGGAGACCTGCATTTTTCCACCTATAGAGATGTATAACGAAAAGTATAACATTCCTGGATCTTTGTTGATCCCGGAACAACATTCCAATCATGTCAAGTTTAGGCTTACAACATTGGTTGGGTGCTTCTACATCAGTGTTATTTACCTATATTTTCCCTCTGATTTTAGGGATAAGTTATGGGTAAGGTTATGTTAAGGGGTAGGGATAAGGTTAGGACTAAATGTTTGGACAGGAATGTTGTATAATATGTTGATCCAGGATTGTCTTGGCAAAATCACAGTGAACTTACAGACACACAAAAACTATTATTATTATCAAATAATATAATTCCAGATAATGCACCCATTAAATATTAAGAACAGCTCTGGTACTGTATGTTGAACTATACTTCCGTTCAAAAGTTTTGGGTCAGCTAACTTTTTTTTTTCTTTTCTTTTTGAAAGAAATTTTAATTCAGCAAGGAGGCATTAAATTGCTAAAAGTTACAGTCAAAACATTTAGAATGTTACAAACGATTTCTATTTCAAATAAATGCTGTTCTTTTGAACATTCTGTTCATCAAAGAATCCTGAAAACAATGTAGCACAAAAATATTAAGCTGTTTTCAACATTGATAATAATCATAAATGTTTCTTGAGCAGCAAATCCTCATATCAGAATGATTTCTGAAGGATCATTGACACTGCAGACTGGAGTAATGATGCTGAAAATTCAGCTTTGATCACAGGAATAAATTACATTTTACAATATATTCACATAGAAAACAGTTATTTTAAATGTAATAATATTTCACATTTTACTGTATTTATTTTTGATATTTTGTAAGAATTAAAAAAAAATCTTACCAACCCAAAACTCTAGTGCACATTTATTAAACAATATATTTATCAATGAGTGCGTTTACATGCACGTTCTTAAGCCGATTATGTTTAATAAGCCGTCAACGCAAGTGGTCATGTAAACGCGGTAACCCGTTTTCTTTTAACGAAGTAAGGTCATAAACGGCTTAAGCATAAACCGGTCGACACAGGTAGTTTTTTGCCTCCTACCCCGATTTCGCGCGGCATGTAAACGCATTAACCTGCTTTCTGTGGGCTTATTGAAGTGCGCATGTGTGATGCATGACAGGAACGCATCCTTAGTACAGATTTAAGCACATCCACACAGAGCGAGCATTTTGCAAGAAAGAATGAATGAAATCTCACAAACGCAGATTCTTTCATGACCCAGAAAATGTGTTCTCATCTCATGCAGCAGAAGTAGAAGTGTAAATGCACGAGAGGAGCATATGAGCTGAAAGTTCCCGCTGACATGTTGCAAGCTTTATTTAACATTATAACTGACATAACCAATGGAATACTCAGAGTTAGATACACAAATGATTATGTTTTGACGTCACTACAGGCAAATAACCTGAATTATTAATAAAGTCATGTAAACGTGGGTTACTTGTATTGTCAGGTTACTGATGTGCATGTAAACAGGGAAAACTGGTTATTTCAATAAGCTGATGTTTGTGAGTTATCAGTTTACTGGTGTGCATGTAAATGCACTCAATGGAAAATCAGGTGACTCATAACTGCAAAATCCAAACAATTCCAGACAGAGACAATGAGATCCTTCATATTCTGATAAGACCCCTATAGTGGTCGGTCGCCCACCGTCACGGTCCACTCACTTCCCATTTACCACCCTGAATTTGAGTAGCGTATGATATTTTGCTCAAAACTTCTTAATGAAACCCATCAAATATTTTGAACTGAATTAAATTGAAATATGCTCTATTTACCCCAAATGAAAATTTGTTTTGGACTCTGTAGAAAAGACTGTAAATATTTCTATAATTTCCTAATCTTTTGGTTTCTCATGTATTAATTGTAGTGCATTTTAAAACAGAACTAATTTGTGTGATGCACCATCAGAAAAAAAGTCTATTTTTTTGCTCTAGTTTATTGCATTGGCACCGTTCAGTCGCAACCCTTCCCTCCACTTATCACACTCATCTCCAGCCCGTGTGTTTGCACATTCCTCCATAATTCTCTCATTTCAGAGATTCATAGCAGGTGAGGTCACTCCAGCACCACGCCACCTGGGACTGAACGCCGGGCGATGGCGGGGAATCCCGCCAGGAATATAAAACTGCTGTGTGTTGAGCTTCTAGTAGCATCCGTAATGCCCTTCCTCCTCAAGTTACACCTTCTCCTCCTTCTCTTTCACATGACATTTACACTTGCTGGTTTTCCTCTTGAAGTCCCACATTCAAAAAAAGACTGTAATCTGAAGAGGACAGCTAGTTTTGTTCTTTTATTGGCATATAGGTCAGTGCAAAACAGATACTAATGATTTAACCCTCAACAAGTTTGTTGTTTTCATGGTCAACATGAAATCAAAACGGTTTCATATTCCTTTATATAGGCCCACCTCAAGACTCAAGATAGTTTTGTCTGTAAATATGGCCTTGGGTTTGCTTTTAACCCTTAAGTCTTGGGGATTTTTTCACCTGTTTTATCATTTGCCAGACAAAAATTATAAGTCTGATCACTTAGAAAAGTAATAGCACATCATTTATGTCTGGAGTTACACATCAAATCAAACTTCACCAATTAAAACTACATCTGGAAGTTTCATGTGCTCTTGATATTCAGGCTGTAATTTAAATCGCAAGCACATTTATGATGGTGATGTCATTCTATCACCATTCACATGATTTAAGATTTATAAGTCTCTTGCTGCACATGTTACAGTGGATCTGATGATTTCTGAAGAATTTCCCAGCTGTCATCTCAAACCTTTGCCAATATCAGAGAAATAACACACTATATCAGTAAATTTCCTGCAAAAATAAAATGATTTCCAAATATTATTTGCTGAGCAGTAACCTTTTCATTTTTAAAAATATTTGGGAATAATTACGATTTTTTTTTAAATATTTTTGAAGTCTCTTCTACTCACCTAGGCTGCATTAATTTGATCAAAAATACAGTTAAAACAGTAATATTGGGAAATATTACATTTTAAAAGAACTGTTTTCTATGTGAATATATTTTAAAATGTAATTTATTCCTGTAATCAAAGCTGAATTTTCAGCATCATTACTCCAGTCTTCAGTGTCACATGACCCTTCAGAAATAATGAATAATTACATTTTAAAATATATTCAAATAGAAAAGTTTCAATTGTAAACCTGTATTTTACTGTATTCTTATTAAATAAATGCAGACTTCTTTCAAAAACATAAAAAAATCTTGCATTTCTGTTTATTTATTTATCATTGCATTCATCGGGGCTTCATCTAAACCAAGAGCGTGCGACATTGTTCTCTTACAGAACAAAACTTTTCCCTTGCATTGTTGTCTGTTCCCATGGGAATGCTTGGTTGCATGTGAGAAAGGAAGTAATTGGGTCATTTAATAGTTTATATGAAATGCAAAGGGAAGCCTTGAAATGATACAGGGGGTTAGTGCATTGACCACGGCTCTAATTGTCTGTTTCCTAAAACAATATCCTGACTTCAGTCTCAGGGAAAAAGAATGAGAGAGGAAAGCTGAGAAAAGAGTGCATGGAAAGCTCTCAGATGGCTCCGCCTCCTTTGCCCAAACAAGGGCAGAACAGTTCTACGTTAGAGAGGGATGATATCACCAGCAAGTGGGGCAATGCCGTTTCACACAACATTCACCTTTCACTGCGCTCATGACATGGTTGGAATGTGATGGCTACTTTGGAGAACCGTTTAATGATGCTTTGAGTAACTAAAGCTGTGCACTTCAAAACATGTTAGGCATGGACCCACCTGGACTTCTCAGCTGCAGTAGATGGTGAGTTTGAAAACAGTATGAAGTGTATGCAAATGGATTGACAGTATTCATTCATGAGTCTGTTCGGACTATTGTCTAACTGCTGTAAAATTCTAAATGTGGAAATGAGATTGTGCAAAATCTGTGCACTTATTTCGCAAAGGACATGTTCCTCTCGACAGGGAGACTCCCGCAGAGCTAGATCAGTGTAAATTCACCAGCATCATAGACTTTTCTTCAAGTGCCCTTGTTGGCACACATTCCACCGTTGTGATGTCCTAGTAGACTTTTTGCCAGGTGGGAACTTTTTCCCATTGACGTGCCAAGCTGCCCGCGAGCTGTTTCGATCCTGTGATCATGCAAGCATAAAATGTTCAGTAACTACTGTCAGAGGCAATCACTGAAGCATTCAGACACCGATCCATGTTCTTACAACATGCTTGTCTTCTACTTCAAAACTGTACAGCTCTTATGCTGAGTTTATTCTTTCATTTCCAACAAGGCAATATGATGAAAATAGCAGAAACACTGCATCTAACATCATCATTACATACTGTAATACGGTAATGTCATAATATCTATACTAAATATACATAATATGAATATGAAAAGTGTATATATATTTCATTTATTTATTTTTCGGGGGTGGGACTTGGGCTCTGAACATGCTGATTGGTTGAGTTCACGCAGCATTTTATTTCAACCTAAAAGTCTGTTGCGGTGCATGCAGTAAGAGTTGTTTGCTATTGTAATCAACAATGGAGCTTAACAATGCGGCCGATGGACCGACGGCGAGGTTCAGGCTTTATTGAATTTATTTGCGGAGGACGAAATCCAGTGGGCTCTGGAAAGTTGCACGCAGTCCTACGTCACCGGACTAATCTTCACGGTACTTTAGACCGTGATGGAAACACAGACAGCAGCAGGTCTGTTGGGAAAAGTTCCTGCATGGGACAAATTGTTCCGGGTAATTTCGGTGGAAACAGGGCTATAGTGACTATGAAGTTGACCTTTATTTTTAATGAGAATTAATAAATGAATCTCTTTTTGTTTCCACCAGACTCAAGAGACTATTGGAGCAAGAGAAGGCGTACCAGGCTCGCAAGGACAAGGATCACAGCAAACGTCTTGAGAAAGTTCAGGAGGAGCTGGTTAAGTTGAAATCATTTGCCCTGATGCTGGTGGATGAAAGGCAGCTTCACATCGAACAGATTGACCAGCAAAAACAGAAGGTCCAGGATCTCAGCAAGAAGCTACAAGAAAGAGAGCAGCATTTGGAGATCATCAATAGCAAAGCTAAAGAAGACATCCAGAGGATCCAGAGGCTGGAGCTCGACCTAGAACACAAGACCTCAAAATCGTCACAGGAACATGAGGAGATGACTGCCAAGCTGGCCAAACAGGAGTCCGAAAGTCGACAGCTGCGTCTGAAGCTGGCCAGCCTGTCACGCAGGATTGAGGAGTTGGAGGAGACCAATTGTACACTGCAGAAGTCAGAGGAAGACCTTCAGGACCTGCGGGACAAAATAAGCAGAGGGGAGTGCGGGAATTCGAGCCTAATGGCCGAGCTGGAGAACCTTCGGAAGAGAGTTCTGGAGATGGAAGGCAAGGATGAGGAGATCACAAAAACAGAAGCACAGTGCAAAGAGCTAAAGAGGAGGCTTCAGGATGAGGAGAATCACAGTCGTGAGCTGAAACTAGAGGTTGAGAAACTGCAGAAGAGGATGGTGGACCTGGAGAAACTGGAGGGAGCTTTCAATGTGAGCAAATCCGAATGTGCTCAGCTCCACACCAACTTGGAGAAAGAACGAACATTGACAAAGAGCTTGGCGTGTGAGCTAGAAACAGTTAAAAACCATATCAAAGAACTTGAGTGCTCAGAATTGAGGCTGGAAAAGGCTGAGATGGGTTTGAAGGACGACTTGACCAAACTAAAGTCATTCACAGTGATCCTAATGGATGAGAGAAAGAACATGGCAGAGCGAATCAAGCAGGAAGAGCAGAAAAGTGAAGAAATGAACAAACTGTTTAAAGCTGAGCAATGCAAAGTCATGGAGGTCACGGAAAAGCTGATAGAGGAAAGTAAGAAGCTTCTTAAACTGAAGTCTGAAATGGAGATGAAAGTGTCCGCTCTTACCAAGGAAAAAGACGATCTGAAGTCTGAACTTGCAAGTGAAGAAGAGAAACGAAAGGATCTCAGTGTAAAGGTATGTCAGATGCAAACTAAAATGGATGAGCAAGTGGAAGCTGAGTGGGAATCTACAAGAAACAGAGCTATTGTGGACAAAGTTGGATATCCTGATGAGGACAACAAGGTTAAGGAGCTCACGATGGAGATTGAGAGACTCAGGAACCGTCTTAAACAGCTTGAGGTTGTGGAGGGTGATTTGTTGAAGACAGAGGATGAGTATGACATGCTTGAGAAGAAGTTCAGAACCGAACAAGACAAAGCCAACGCTCTTTCCCAGCTCCTGGAGGAAATGAAGATGCAGATCACCAAGAACAAAGCCATAGAAAAAGGAGAGTTGGTAAGCCAGGAAGCTGAGCTAAGACTACGCTGCAAAATTGAGGAGGCCAAAACTAGAGATCTTCAGGCCGATGTCCAAGCTCTAAAGGAGAAGATTCATGAGCTCATGAACAAGGAGGATCAGCTATCTCAGATTCAGGTAGACTACACGGTTCTCCAGCAGAGGTTCATTGAAGAGGAGGATAAAAAGAAAAACATGAGTCAAGAAGTTGTCAAATTAACCAAAGAGTTGGAAGCTACAAAGCGTTACAGCCGTGCCCTTAGACCCAGCATGAACGGAAGGAGGATTGTGGATGTTCCTCTTACTTCCACTGCAGTGCAGACTGACGCAGACATGAACGAGCACATCGAAGATGAGACTCCAGCTGTGTTCATCCAAAAGTCTGTTCTAGAGGAAAATCACATCATGAGTAATCTGAGGCAGAAAGGTCTCAAGAAACCGACTGTGTTGGACCGTTACCCACCGGCAGCTGCAGAGTTGGGGATGAGGAAGTCTTGGAACCCTTGGATAAAGAAGAAAGAAGCTGTTACTATCACTCAGGATGTCCCATCAACCCAGCAGGTCAATGGAACAACATCACGGTCCTCACCAGAACTAACCATGTCTCGGAAATCCGGTCAGCCCCTCCATATTAAGGTGACTCCAGACCATCAGAGCAGCACTGCCACGTTGGAGATCACCAGTCCACGTGCTGAGGACTTCTTCTCAAGTACCACCATCATCCCAACTCTTGGGCTCCAGAAACCACGCATAACAATTGTTCCTACTTCTATGTTGCCCAAGTCTAAGGTTAACGAAGGACTAGCTGAACGAACAAAGTCTCCAGTCACTATAACAGCCATCTCCAGAGCCAAATCTCCAGAGAAAGGTAAAGGCTCCTTCTCGGATCATCCTACTTCTCCTCTGTCCATCATAACCGTTAGCGCAACTCCAGTCTCTCAGGCATCCATCTCTCCCGAACCCCATGAGATGACCATGGGCAGAGCCGTGTTCAAGTTGACCCCTGAAAAGCAGACGGTTCCAACGCCCATCCGGAAATACAACTCCAATATTATAACCACAGAGGACAACAAAATCCATATCCACCTAGGATCACCTGGGTTTAAGAAACCTCAGGATGACAGAAGCGGCACAGTTACGGTTTGGCCTAACGGAGTGAGTTCAGACAGCAAGGAGATGTCAACGGGGACGGTTCTGCGCTGTCCCAGACAGACGTCCGCTAATGTCGGGAACATGATCCAAGGCAAGGTGACCAGCAGCATCACAATAACCCCCATCACCTCGGCCCCAACCAGGTCTACTCAATCTGTGGTAAGTACCAGATTTATTACGTTGTCCCTCTGTTTGGATTTTAGAAGATACGGAACGGAAAGTGAGTGTGCATATATGCAGGACCTAAAATTAACACTCGGCAAGCAGCAAATGCGAGTAAAAATCGGCTTTGGCGAGTGTATGAAACGGTGCCACTCACTAGTTGGCCGGTAACATCTTTATGAATTCTAACAATGCATGAATGTGAGAAAAATGCTCGGGACAGTTGGCGGGCCAATGCTTCATCGCCACGAAAGTTTAAGCCTTGACGATTTAAATATTCAAGCGCAAGAAGATGTGAAAGAGAGCTCATTTCGTTACTCGAGACACGCCCAGAAAGCACTCAGACAGCGCGTGAATACTAAACTGAGCTCTCTTTCACGTCGTCTTGCACTTGAGCCGAAAAATTCACAAAAAATTGTGACAAAAGTGACAAAACCCTTGACAGGTGTGGCAAAAAGTTCGTTTTAGGCCCTGCATACAGTATATGTCATCAATGACAAGAATAGTCATTTAACAATTAATACTCTGTGATTTTTGTGTCCCTAAAAACAAAATGATCATATTCAATCTTCTATATTTCAGTTGCTTCTGAAATGTTTCAAAATGATATCAGGGGGTGTCTGCTCCCTAGATAGCTCTCTTTCAAGGTATAGATGAATCAAAACCATTCTCCTTATCCATTATTGCTAACCAACACTGGAATGTACTGACATGTTTGTCACCAAAAAAAGCTTGTCAAGAAAATCCTTTAAATAATGGCACCAACTGACCTATCCCATCATGTTTAACCTGTTATAAAACTGAGCTATGTGTGATCAGAACTAGGCTAACCTTCATATCCTTGCCTAGGAAAACCTACTAAATCAAGCACCAATTGTAATGAAAAGTTGTTAGCATAATAGGATATTGCATTTTACATTTGCAAATATTAAATATTACATGAAAAATGAATCATTGAAAAAAAACTGTACTTAGATTTGAAAATAGTCCAGGATATATTCGTACTATTGTGAATGACCACCATGTTTATTTTATTTTATTTTATTTACTATATATTTATTTTAACTATATAGACTTATTTAACTTTTTATTTAATTCATTTTAATTTAGTTTTTTAAAATGACAATTTAAGACCCCTTCACAAACAGGTTGAAAACTTGCAAAATGCACTTTTTTAATTATGACAAACACATGGTTAATAAAAAATGAAAAAAAAAACCTCTAAAATGTGATCTCATATTTCCCTTTGCTTTTTTTCAGCATGGAACGGATGTGCAGTCATCTCGCTCCACAGCAACACGAATCCCCATGTCAAAAGGTATGAAAACAGGGAAAGCGGTCTTAGGCCTGTCCACGACGTCGCGCTCTGAAAGCCAGTCTATGAAAATTGAACTGAGGAAATCGTCAGTTTGCAGCTCTGCAGCTGGAGGGGGAGGAAAGAGCTGAGATTGGCTCATGTTAATGTGGCACTGGAAATTAATCTAAGCACTACAGAACTGAATCAAATCTGAACAAATATGTTGCAATGTAAAACAAAGCAATCATTGGCACTGGGGCCTCCATTTCGAGATTAAGAAACATTATTGTAATATTGTAAATATTGTATGTCAAATCAGCCTTTATGTACAGACATCTATAGTTGGACATCACACAAATGGAAAAGTGACTGATCTCTGCACGTGTGTTTTTTGTGCTAAAGCACATTTTGACTAACTCTTCACCTTGTTTTTTTTCTTTTAATATTTATTTTTCCATTTACCATTTCACTAATGTTTTATTTAGTAAAAAATAAAACGGCTTGTGGAGGTTTCCAGGGGGAATGCAATGTATTAAATGTCACTGAATGAATTTTGTGATTCCACTAAATAAACTTTCTTTTCAGAACACATAGAAACATTCTTTTTTTATTTTATAGTTTGGGCTTTTAAGCCATTTGTATTGCTTACTTATATATTGATATTTGATAGAAAATGCTAGGGAATATTATTTATTTCTATCACACTGTATATTTATTGTGAGGGGTATTGGACCAAGGTCAGGAAACCTCCATAATGTGTGAATAACATTTTAAACCATATTGATGTTAGTACAGCATGTTCAGCGGATAAACTGATACTCATAATTGTTTTGGAGAACAAATGTTCTGAAAGTGAAGTCTTTTAAAGCATTCTGAATTCATTTTTTTAAAATAAATAATACACAATTTGTAAGGAACATTTAAAGGGATAGTTCATCCAAAAATGAAAATTCTGTCATTATTACTCACCCTCATGTTGTTCCAAACCCGTAAGACTTTCGTTCATCTTCGGAGCACAAATGAATATATTTTAATGAAATCTGAGAGCTTTCTGTCCCTCTATTGACAGCTACGCAACTACCACTTTCAAGGCCCAGAAAGGCAGTAAAGACATCATTAAAGTAATCCATGTAACTCCAGTGGTTTAACCTCAATTTTACAAAGTGACGCAGCCAAAAAAAACAACAATGACATAATTTATCATTTTATTTAAAGGGGTCATGAACTGCATTGTTTTATAATGTTTCCTGGGGTGCACTTATAATGTTAGTATAATTTTTTACATCAAAAATTGTCATAATTTAGAAATAAAAACCCTGATTTTTTGCAAAGCCTGCGCCGAAATTGCTGACTGATTTTCCAAAGAATCCCGGTGAACCGTATGTACCGAATACAAATAAATAATGCTCAACTGAAACATTCACATTGTTGAAAATAAATAAGCAGATTCCTAGCATTAGGATCCTTTGGAAGGTAATGTTGTTTGTAGTCCATCCTGTATGGCTCTTCTCTCCTCGTCATCTCACTAACACGCCAGTGGGCGGGTCCAAAGTTGCAGTGATGAATTATGAATTATTGATCTTCTTCAGAGGCGGTCTTTCACCATATATTATAGGCACATTCCACAACGAGTCGTTCTCTGGGCTTGGTAACAATAAAAGCTGTTTTTGGACTAACAAGCAACTTTTCAGTTCTGACATTTACAGGATATTCTTATAGTATGACCTCTTTTTGACATAAAAGCTCAAGGAAAATAAAATTTCTCAGTTCATGACCCCTTTAAATATTAATCTCCATCACATTCACCTCGACATATGCGTGTAGTGTTGACACGAGTGCAGACATTGTTGCATGAACGTGTGTTAGAGATTAATATTTTGTGAAAAAAGTGGTAAATTATATGGTTTTTTTTTGCAAACAATGCTTCATAAAATTAAGGTTAAACCACTGGAGTCACATGGATTATTTTAATGATGTCTTTACTGCCTTTCTGGGGCTTGAAAGGGGTAGCTGCATAGACTGTCAACAGAGGGACAGAATTTCATCAAAAAGATCATCATTTGTGTTCTGAAGATGAACGAAAGTCTAACCGGTTTGGAACGACATGAGGGCGAGTAATTAATGACAGAATTTTATTTTTTGGGTGAACTAAACTTTTAATATAAATATAAGTACAAGCATTCACAAATTTACACATAGAAGTCAATTACTTTGCATATTTATACAAACTGAGGGAGGAGTCTAAATGATTTTCTTTCTTTTTTCCATTAAACAACATTAATTTACAGTAATGAATCCAGAACATTCATATAATGAAGATTTTGACACACATTTGTTACTTGCTTTGAAAAGGGGAAGTCTAGTGCCATTCACTTTCATGAAAAAAAAAAACTTTTCACTTTATGGTTTTCTTCTGGTGAAGTTGCAGTGCGATCAGAGTTGAGTGTTTTATCCAGGCCATCTGGAAGCCAGAGGACATTGTTATGAGAAATAAGAAACAACAGCTGGAGACCTGGAGTCCCGTTTAACATCCTGATTGTGTCCTTCTGCCGGATACAAACTCGATTACACAGATAAAGACATAAAAACAAATTTAAGACTTTTAATTTATCTGCTTGGCATTAAAGAAACTGTTTGCCCGAAAATGAAATGATGTCATCATTTACTCACCCTCATGTTGTATGACTTTCTTTCCTACATGATGTTTTGCAGAAGGCACAGAATGATGTTTTTCATATGAGGCCTGGTGCTGTCGAGCTCTAAAACAGCCCTCAAATCTCATTCAAATGTGCTTTCGATTCATTTAGATGATATTATCCACAGAAGAATTAAAGTCAAAGGGGTTTAGAACAACATGAGGGTGAGTGGCCTAAATGATGACAAACTTTTTATTTTTAGATGAACTATTCCTTTAAAGCAAACAGGCTTTTGTGTTTGCTGTTTTGTGTGTCACTATTGAGGGCTTTTTCAAATCAATTAATTCCATTTTCACCGCAGACAGTGTTCATTTTCTAATCCATCCATGCGTAATAACAGGCTTTGGCAGCTCGCTGATGACATCACTCATGAGATAGATTCAATGGCGCGCTACGATTCCCAGAAAACGATCGTAAAATTGCTCTGATATTTTCACCATCCATGAACTTGGCTGCTCAAAAGCACTTAACATGAATGTGAAACTGATTATTTCCATGCAGTAAGTAAAGGGTTTCAAATGATTGCAGTGTTGTCTCAGTAAGCTCACTTTCCCTGTTTTCATCCACAGAGAATCTTGTGCTCCATGTGAATCGAGAGCCCCGCTGAGGCCGTGTCAGATGCTTTCTATAGACAGAAGGGTCTCCACACCTGCCCTGCATCCAAACGCACCAATAAAACGAGGGGCAAATCTGTCAAACCCAGTTCAAGCACAAGGATCTGTAGTGTGTCAGCGTATATGATTAGACTAGACGAGGGGTTTTCAAACTGGGGTCCTCCAGAAGGTTCTAAGGGGCCCCTAGAAAATTTCAGAGAATAAAAAGACAAAGCCAAAATGGATAAAGTCTACCAAACATTCTAATCGTTTCAGTTCTAAATGTTTCTCTCCTTTCTTGCCGTATACATACTTTCCAGAATTGTATATGTTTGTTTTGTATCTTTCTAGTGAGTTTTTCTCACTATAGTCCCCTTTATCTCGCTCACTGGGGTTGTAAGGCAGTATTCCTAACACAGTACACAAGCTGCTTACATACAATTATTGTCAAAGTTGCTTACACAAATAATTTTTAATAATTTTTAATTGAAAATGTTCTTCTTCAGGTTTATACATCCAACATTAAGTATAGCCAATTTAAGTTATCAATATGTTGTATTTATAATGCCACACTTACTATTTATCTAACAGTTAAAATGTTTTTTCCATACATAAAAATAAATAGATGGATTTTAGGAAGGTGGTCCATCATAAAAGGTTCATCATATTTGGGGGTCCTTGTCATCATAAAGTTAAAAAAAACCCTGGACTAGACGACAGACTTCCGAAACCTGGAGGCCAGTAAAATTAGAGTAAAAGGTTATGCTTTTGAGAACAAAATGGTACAGAACATGAAAAGTTGCAGCATGTGAGAAGAGGAGAAACATGCATTTTGACAATAAAGGCCCATTCACACCAAAAACTATTACTATATACAGCTATTTATTTAAGCATGCACTTCAGTTTTGTCGCCTGCTACTTAAATGCTCAAAGTTGGATGGATTCTGATTGTCTGTCAACGTTTTTATTGTTCATCAGCTAGAAAAAATAGTTTTGAAAAAATAGTTTTGATAGTGCTCTTCTTTGTTATCGTTATAGTTGTGGTGTGAACTCTGCTATTCTTTTACATTTAGAACTTTTTTTAAACTGCATTGCTATAGTTATTGTCCTTGCTGTAAATGGGCCTTAAAGGGTTAGTTCACCCAAAATGAAAATTCTGTCATTAATTACGTTCAAAACCCTTAAGACTTTCGTTCATCTTCAGAACACAAATGAAGATCTACCACTTTGACGCTTCATTCTAATTACGCAGCACGTTTGAGCTTCAGCAAGAACCAGTGAGGTTCATTCTTGTGTTACGCAGCATGTTTGAGCTTCAGCAAGAACCAATGAGGTTCATTCTCGTGTTACGCAGCACGTTTGAGCTTCAGCAAGAACCAATGAGGTTCATTCTCGTGTTACGCAGCACGTTTGAGCTTCAGCAGGAACCAATGAGGTTTATTCTTGTGTTATGCAGCATGTTTGAGCTTCAGCAAGAACCAATGAGGTTCATTCTCGTGTTACGCAGCACGTTTGAGCTTCTACAAGAACCAATGAGGTTCATTCTCGTGTTACGCAGCACGTTTGAGCTTCAGCAAGAACCAATGAGGTTCATTCTCGTGTTACGCAGCACGTTTGAGCTTCAGCAAGAACCAATGAGGTTCATTCTCGTGTTACGCAGCACGTTTGAGCTTCAGTAAGAACCAATGAGGTTCATTCTTGTGTTACGCAGCACGTTTGAGATTCAGCAAGAACCAATGAGGTTCATTCTCGTGTTACGCAGCACGTTTGAGCTTCAACAAGAACCAATGAGATTCATTCTCGTGTTACGCAGCACGTTTGAGCTTCAGCAAGAACCAGTGAGGTTAATTCTCGTGTTACGCAGCACGTTTGAGCTTCAGCAAGAACCAATGAGATTCATTCTCGTGTTACGCAGCACGTTTGAGCTTCAGCAAGAACCAATGAGATTCATTCTCGTGTTACGCAGCACGTTTGAGCTTCTGCAAGAACCAATGAGGTTCATTCTCGTGTTACGCAGCACGTTTGAGCTTCAGCAAGAACCAATGAGGTTCATTCTCGTGTTACGCAGCACGTTTGAGCTTCAGTAAGAACCAATGAGGTTCATTCTTGTGTTACGCAGCACGTTTGAGCTTCAGCAAGAACCAATGAGGTTCATTCTCGTGTTACGCAGCACGTTTGAGCTTCAGCAAGAACCAATGAGGTTTATTCTTGTGTTATGCAGCATGTTTGAGCTTCAGCAAGAACCAATGAGGTTCATTCTTGTGTTACGCAGCACGTTTGAGCTTCAACAAGAATCAACGAGGTTCATTCTTGTGTTACGCAGCACGTTTGAGCTTCAGCAAGAACCAATGAGGTTCATTCTCGTGTTACGCAGCACGTTTGAGCTTCAGCAAGAACCAATGAGGTTTATTCTTGTGTTATGCAGCATGTTTGAGCTTCAGCAAGAACCAATGAGGTTCATTCTCGTGTTACGCAGCACGTTTGAGCTTCTACAAGAACCAATGAGGTTCATTCTCGTGTTACGCAGCACGTTTGAGCTTCAGCAAGAACCAATGAGGTTCATTCTCGTGTTACGCAGCACGTTTGAGCTTCAGCAAGAACCAATGAGGTTCATTTTCGTGTTACGCAGCACGTTTGAGCTTCAGCAAGAACCAATGAGGTTCATTCTCGTGTTATGCATCATGTTTGAGCTTCTGCAAGAACCAATGAGGTTCATTCTCGTGTTTACGCAGCACGTTTGAGCTTCAGCAAGAACCAATGAGGTTCATTCTCGTGTTACGCAGCACGTTTGAGCTTCAGCAAGAACCAATGAGGTTTATTCTCATGTTACGCAGCACGTTTGAGCTTCAGCAAGAACCAATGAGGTTCATTCTCGTGTTACGCAGCACGTTTGAGCTTCAGCAAGAACCAATGAGGTTCATTCTCGTGTTACGCAGCACGTTTGAGCTTCAGCAAGAACCAATGAGGTTTATTCTTGTGTTATGCAGCACGTTTGAGCTTCAGCAAGAACCAATGAGGTTCATTCTCGTGTTACGCAGCACGTTTGAGCTTCTGCAAGAACCAATGAGGTTCATTCTCGTGTTACGCAGCACGTTTGAGCTTCAGCAAGAACCAATGAGGTTCATTCTCGTGTTACGCAGCACGTTTGAGCTTCAGTAAGAACCAATGAGGTTCATTCTTGTGTTACGCAGCACGTTTGAGATTCAGCAAGAACCAATGAGGTTCATTCTCGTGTTACGCAGCACGTTTGAGCTTCAGCAAGAACCAATGAGGTTCATTCTCGTGTTACGCAGCACGTTTGAGCTTCAGCAAGAACCAATGAGGTTCATTCTCGTGTTACGCAGCACGTTTGAGCTTCAGCAAGAACCAATGAGGTTCATTCTTGTGTTACGTAGCACGTTTGAGCTTCAGCAAGAACCAATGCGGTTCATTCTCGTGTTACGCAGCACGTTTGAGATTCAGCAAGAACCAATGAGGTTTATTCTCGTGTTACGCAGCACGTTTGAGCTTCAGCAAGAACCAATGAGGTTCATTCTTGCGTTACGCAGCACGTTTGAGATTCAGCAAGAACCAATGAGGTTCATTCTCGTGTTACGCAGCACGTTTGAGCTTCAGCAAGAACCAATGAGGTTCATTCTCGTGTTACGCAGCACGTTTGAGCTTCAGCAAGAACCAATGAGGTTCATTCTTGTGTTATGCAGCATGTTTGAGCTTCAGCAAGAACCAATGAGGTTCATTCTTGTGTTACGTAGCACGTTTGAGCTTCAGCAAGAACCAATGAGGTTCATTCTTGTGTTACGCAGCACGTTTGAGATTTAGCAAGAACCAATGAGGTTTATTCTCGTGTTACGCAGCACGTTTGAGCTTCAGCAAGAACCAATGAGGTTCATTCTCGTGTTACGCAGCACGTTTGAGCTTCAGTAAGAACCAATGAGGTTCATTCTTGTGTTACGCAGCACGTTTGAGATTCAGCAAGAACCAATGAGGTTCATTCTCGTGTTACGCAGCACGTTTGAGCTTCAGCAAGAACCAATGAGGTTCATTCTTGTGTTACGCAGCATGTTTGAGCTTCAGCAAGAACCAATGAGGTTCATTCTTGTGTTATGCAGCATGTTTGAGATTCAGCAAGAACCAATGAGGTTCATTCTCGTGTTACGCAGCACGTTTGAGCTTCAGCAAGAACCAATGAGGTTCATTCTTGTGTTATGCAGCACGTTTGAGATTCAGCAAGAACCAATGAGGTTCATTCTCGTGTTACGCAGCACGTTTGAGCTTCAGCAAGAACCAATGAGGTTCATTCTTGTGTTACGCAGCACGTTTGAGCTTCAGCAAGAACCAATGAGGTTCATTCTTGTGTTATGCAGCATGTTTGAGATTCAGCAAGAACCAATGAGGTTCATTCTCGTGTTACGCAGCACGTTTGAGCTTCAGCAAGAACCAGTGAGGTTCATTCTCGTGTTACGCAGCATGTTTGAGCTTCAGCAAGAACCAATAAGGTTCATTCTCGTGTTTACGCAGCACGTTTGAGCTTCTGCAATAACCAATGAGGTTCATTCTCGTGTTACGCAGCACGTTTCAGCTTCAGCAAGAACCAATAAAGTTCATTTTCGTGTTTCGCAGCACGTTTGAGCTTCAGCAAGAACCAATGAGGTTCATTCTCGTGTTATGCATCATGTTTGAGCTTCTGCAAGAACCAATGAGGTTCATTCTCGTGTTACGCAGCACGTTTGAGCTTCAGCAAGAACCAATGAGGTTCATTCTCGTGTTACGCAGCACGTTTGAGCTTCAGCAAGAACCAATGAGGTTCATTCTTGTGTTATGCAGCATGTTTGCGCTTCAGCAAGAACCAATGAGGTTCATTCTTGTGTTACGCAGCACGTTTGAGCTTCAGCAAGAACCAATGAGGTTCATTCTCGTGTTACGCAGCACGTTTGAGCTTCAGCAAGAACCAATGAGGTTAATTCTCGTGTTACGCAGCACGTTTGAGCTTCAGTAAGAACCAATGAGGTTAATTCTTGTGTTACGCAGCACGTTTGAGATTCAGCAAGAACCAATGAGGTTCATTCTCGTGTTACGCAGCACGTTTGAGCTTCAGCAAGAACCAATGAGGTTCATTCTTGTGTTACACAGCACGTTTGAGCTTCAGCAAGAACCAATGAGGTTCATTCTCGTGTTACGCAGCACGTTTGAGATTCAGCAAGAACCAATGAGGTTCATTCTCGTGTTACGCGGCACGTTTGAGCTTCAGCAAGAACCAATGAGGTTCATTCTTGTGTTATGCAGCATGTTTGAGCTTCAGCAAGAACCAATGAGGTTCATTCTCGTGTTACGCAGCATGTTTGAGCTTCAGCAAGAACCAATGAGGTTCATTCTCGTGTTTACGCAGCACGTTTGAGCTTCAGCAAGAACCAATGAGGTTCATTCTCGTGTTACGCAGCACGTTTGAGCTTCAGCAAGAACCAATGAGGTTCATTTTCGTGTTACGCAGCACGTTTGAGCTTCAGCAAGAACCAATGAGGTTCATTCTCGTGTTATGCATCATGTTTGAGCTTCTGCAAGAACCAATGAGGTTCATTCTCGTGTTACGCAGCACGTTTGAGCTTCAGCAAGAACCAATGAGGTTCATTCTCGTGTTACGCAGCACGTTTGAGCTTCAGCAAGAACCAATGAGGTTCATTCTCGTGTTATGCATCATGTTTGAGCTTCTGCAAGAACCAATGAGGTTCATTCTCGTGTTACGCAGCACGTTTGAGCTTCAGCAAGAACCAATGAGGTTCATTCTCGTGTTACGCAGCACGTTTGAGCTTCAGCAAGAACCAATGAGGTTCATTCTCGTGTTACGCAGCACGTTTGAGCTTCAGCAAGAACCAATGAGGTTCATTCTTGTGTTACGCAGCACGTTTGAGCTTCAGCAAGAACCAATGACGTTCATTCTTGTGTTACGCAGCATGTGTGAGCTTCAGCAAGAAACAATGAGGTTCATTCTCGTGTTACGCAGCACGTTTGAGCTTCATCAAGAACCAATGAGGTTCATTCTCGTGTTATGCAGCACGTTTGAGCTTCAGGAAGAACCAATGAGGTTCATTCTTGTGTTATGCAGCATGTTTGAGCTTCAGCAAGAACCAATGAGGTTCATTCTCGTGTTACGCAGCATGTTTGAGCTTCAGCAAGAACCAATGAGGTTCATTCTCGTGTTTACGCAGCACGTTTGAGCTTCAGCAAGAACCAATGAGGTTCATTCTCGTGTTACGCAGCACGTTTGAGCTTCAGCAAGAACCAATGAGGTTCATTTTCGTGTTACGCAGCACGTTTGAGCTTCAGCAAGAACCAATGAGGTTCATTCTCGTGTTATGCATCATGTTTGAGCTTCTGCAAGAACCAATGAGGTTCATTCTCGTGTTACGCAGCACGTTTGAGCTTCAGCAAGAACCAATGAGGTTCATTCTCGTGTTACGCAGCACGTTTGAGCTTCAGCAAGAACCAATGAGGTTCATTCTCGTGTTATGCATCATGTTTGAGCTTCTGCAAGAACCAATGAGGTTCATTCTCGTGTTACGCAGCACGTTTGAGCTTCAGCAAGAACCAATGAGGTTCATTCTCGTGTTACGCAGCACGTTTGAGCTTCAGCAAGAACCAATGAGGTTCATTCTCGTGTTACGCAGCACGTTTGAGCTTCAGCAAGAACCAATGAGGTTCATTCTTGTGTTACGCAGCACGTTTGAGCTTCAGCAAGAACCAATGACGTTCATTCTTGTGTTACGCAGCATGTGTGAGCTTCAGCAAGAAACAATGAGGTTCATTCTCGTGTTACGCAGCACGTTTGAGCTTCATCAAGAACCAATGAGGTTCATTCTCGTGTTACGCAGCACGTTTGAGCTTCATCAAGAACCAATGAGGTTCATTCTCGTGTTATGCAGCACGTTTGAGCTTCAGCAAGAACCAATGAGGTTCATTCTTGTGTTATGCAGCATGTTTGAGCTTCAGCAAGAACCAATGAGGTTCATTCTTGTGTTACGCAGCACGTTTGAGCTTCAGCAAGAACCAGTGAGGTTCATTGTTGTGTTATGCAGCACGTTCGAGATTCAGCAAGAACCAATGAGGTTTATTCTCATGTTACACAGCACGTTTGAGCTTCAGCAAGAACCAATGAGGTTCATTCTCGTGTTACGCAGCACGTTTGAGATTCAGCAAGAACCAATGAGGTTTATTCTCGTGTTACACAGCACGTCTGAGCTTCAGCAAGAACCAATGAGGTTCATTCTTGTGTTACGCAGCACGTTTGAGATTCAGCAAGAACCAATGAGGTGCATTATTGTGTTATGCAGCACGTTTGAGCTTCAGCAAGAACCAATGAGGTTCATTCTTGTGTTACGCAGCACGTTTGAGCTTCAGCAAGAACCAATGAGGTTCATTCTTGTGTTACGCAGCACGTTTGAGATTCAGCAAGAACCAATGAGGTTCATTCTCGTGTTACACAGCACGTTTGAGCTTCAGCAAGAACCAATGAGGTTCATTCTCGTGTTACGCAGCACGTTTGAGCTTCAGCAAGAACCAATGACGTTCATTCTTGTGTTACGCAGCATGTGTGAGCTTCAGCAAGAACCAATGAGGTTCATTCTCGTGTTACACAGCACGTTTGAGCTTCCTCAAGAACCAATGAGGTTCATTATTGTGTTATGCAGCACGTTTGAGCTTCAGCAAGAACCAATGAGGTTCATTCTTGTGTTATGCAGCATGTTTGAGCTTCAGCAAGAACCAATGAGGTTCATTCTTGTGTTACGCAGCACGTTTGAGCTTCATCAAGAACCAGTGAGGTTCATTGTTGTGTTATGCAGCACGTTCGAGATTCAGCAAGAACCAATGAGGTTTATTCTCATGTTACACAGCACGTTTGAGCTTCAGCAAGAACCAATGAGGTTCATTCTCGTGTTACGCAGCACGTTTGAGATTCAGCAAGAACCAATGAGGTTTATTCTCGTGTTACACAGCACGTCTGAGCTTCAGCAAGAACCAATGAGGTTCATTCTTGTGTTACGCAGCACGTTTGAGATTCAGCAAGAACCAATGAGGTTCATTATTGTGTTATGCAGCACGTTTGAGCTTCAGCAAGAACCAATGAGGTTCATTCTTGTGTTACGCAGCACGTTTGAGCTTCAGCAAGAACCAATGAGGTTCATTCTTGTGTTACACAGCACGTTTGAGATTCAGCAAGAACCAATGAGGTTCATTCTCGTGTTACGCAGCACGTTTGAGCTTCAGCAAGAACCAATGACGTTCATTCTTGTGTTACGCAGCATGTGTGAGCTTCAGCAAGAACCAATGAGGTTCATTCTCGTGTTACACAGCACGTTTGAGCTTCCTCAAGAACCAATGAGGTTCATTATTGTGTTATGCAGCACGTTTGAGCTTCAGCAAGAACCAATGAGGTTCATTCTCGTGTGACTCAGGTTTGGTTGAGCTTCTGTTTTTGTTCATTGATCAATGTTTATATGTGAATAAAAGATTCAATTCAATCTGTTCATCATTTGATGTTCATCATTGACTCATCAGATTGAGTCTCTTCAGAAAATTTGAACTAAACCGCTCAATTCATATGGATTAGTTTTAGGATCTCTTTATGAACTTTTTGAAGCGTCAAAGTGATAGTTGCATAGACAAGGAGTCAATGGAGGAACAGAATGCTCTCAGATTTCATCAAAAAGATAATTTGTGTACCAAAGATGAACAAAAGTGTTACGGGTTTGGAACGACATGAGGGTGAGTAATTAATGACATAATGCTTTAATAAGACAAGGAAAAGCATTGAATAAGTCAACAAGTATGGAAGTAAATTGGGCTGTGTAAGCAAGTCCATGTTAACTTTAAACACTGGTTTTAATATTAAATAATATATTGTTTGCTTAAAAAAAAAAAAAAGATTGGATAAAAGTGTCACTCCTGGAAGCAGTTTATTGATCATTTATCAATAATTGTCTGCTATTAATGGTGGCATTGAGTTAAATGAACGAGTAGGCTATGTCCTGAGAGATGGTAATTTGGGGAAAAGGTTTAGTTAAGTCTATAAGTAAAGGTAGGCTACTCACCGCACAGAATTGTGACCCACAAAATCCTTATAATCAATAGCATTTAATTCTTTTGACACTGTGAATAAGCTCAATGTCTGCTTGTCAGCTCCTGTATATAAAAAAACACAGAAATTCACCTAATAAACACATTTATGAAGCACATGACTTCATGAGCACTGATAAATCTGCAACACAAACTATTGAATTTTAGAAATAAATGAATAAACACACTATCTATCTGACTGACTGACTGGCTGATATGAAATGTTGTTGTTGTGTTCACTGTCCCTCAGGCTATGACGCGCTGCTAATGACTAGCTGCTAATAACTAGCTGCTAATTTCCCTCCCCCTTAATGATTTTTATTTTTCCATCGTGTGTCAGTGAGGAACACATTTCTGGGAGTGTGACTTGAATGTATTTGTATCTAACGTGGATAAAATAATCGAAGCAGTTGCTCTCCTGAACAGCAGGTGGAGACTTCTCTCTTTCTCTTGGGAAGCTTCAGTTTCTCTCTGTCCCGTGACTTCAGTTCAGTCATTCACGCTGAAAATGTTTCGACACATCCTGGTAATTATTATAAAATGTTCTGTTTAATTATGTATGGTAGTTTATAAATCATTCATCATGCGTTAGCTTTGTTATCACGTCAAAGGTTACGGTTGTTTATGTGGGAGTTTGTTTGAGTCATGAGCAGTTTGACGTTTTGCACGTCCACAATCGATGAAAATATGATGAAGATGATCATGTTTTATAATTCAAAGAAGCCAAATAACAGATTTTCTACCAGTTTAGATGGTGTCTGTGTTTATTAAAGAGCTGTTTGAGTGCACATATATTTATATTATTTTATATTTCCTCTTTCTGCTCATATAAGTAAACTTTCTGACTTTTTGGAGTATTTGTGGTCATAAAAATGATCTGAAAATCATTCACCTGTCTGGAGTTGGACTTCATACATCCACTAAAAATCACCAAAACGCTAGCTGATTAAAAGTCACTGACCAAAAATGTTTTAATTAATTATTATTATTGTTATTATTATTATTATTATTGCAAGAAAAGTAAAAAGTACTGCATTGAAAAACAATAACATAACAAAATGACAATGAAAGGGAGAGGAAGAAGAGAGACAAATTGCAATGGCACCTCAACCAGTGAGAAAAATGTGATCATAATTCTTCAGGAACTTGTTCTTATTGTTATCAGTGAGTTTAAGAGATTTTACAGTAAGGGAAATCTCAGTGAGAAAGACATCAAATCTAAGCAAAGTCTTCAGAAATGTGTTTTTGTGAATAAAAAAATTACACTGCAACACAAAGAAATTAACAACAAGATCAATAGTCACTCCTAGAAAAATAAAGCAATATGAAAGGTTTAAATCATTTTATAGAAGGAGAAAGATCTCCCAAAGAGATTTAACCTGATTGCATTGGTAGAATTGCAGCTATATATATATTATATATTAAATGTATAGCTGCAACATGTATATAATATATCAAATATACATTAAATTGCTGATGTTAGTTGTATTTCTGATGACATTTGTCATCTTTAAGTTACTTATATTTTTTCCATGAGACTCTTCAGCAGGTTTCCAGACGGCAGATCTCCAGTACCGTCCGCAGGCAGCTCCCTAATAAGGTGCCAGAGAAGCAGAAACTGTTTCAGGTAGGGTTTGTCACTTTTTCTGACCCCTGACAGCTACGTATTAAATTGGACCAAATGAGATATGCATTATACAAATTAACTTATAGGCTGTGTTCACTTTACAGCGCTCTGAACTTTTTGCTTTGGTTGTTCACGTGTTTGTCTTTTATCATGTTTTAAATGTGCTGATAAAAATGTTAATGTATGTTTCTTGTTTAGGAGGCTAATGGGATGCCAGTTCATCTGAAGGGAGGAGTCAGCGACGCTGTTCTTTACCGTGCAACTATGGGTCTCACAGTGATGGGTACATTTAAAGCGTATAGGCATTGCAAGGTCTAAACACATAATTGCTCAGTTTCACAGAAAAAAGTCTAGTCCCAGACTATAATGCATGTTTGAGCTGTTCTAAACTGAAAGCGACTTGCACTGACATATCTCAGGCCTTGTTTACAACTTGTATTAAAATGTGTTTTGGTTGATCAGATCACAAGTAGATGAGAGAGATTCCCGTTTACACCTGGTGTTTTAATCCATCTCTTTTGTATGTTTCTTTCGATCTAATGGACAAAATAAGCTAACGCTATTTACATATGAATGCTCCCAGAGACAACAGAAAAACACACGGAGAGTATCAGCTTTAGGTTCTGCTCTGACAGCCGCAAGACCAGCCGAGCACTGTGTGTGTGTGTTAGAAATCAGGAATGGAGAGAGAACATTGTGCTCAGTACGTTTTTCATCTTCAAACCAAACTCGGGTCTTTAGCCAACAAAGTTTAAATCCTGTCTGGCTAGCGCACTTCCCATAATGTTTACGCATTAACGCTGCATTCACATGGGATGTCTGTGTCAACGCTTGAGGGAGGGTGTGTCTGAAGCTGGTGCTGATTCGACCGTCATAGTGACAACAGCCAATCATATTACTTTTCTGGGGTTGCATGAACGCAATTGGCTAGCGTGTGCACTAGGGTATTTGCATAGGCAATCCAATTGGCTGATACCTGTGTTGGTGCTTGAAAAGTTTTCAACTTCTGCTGCAAGCAACACCAGTGACGCGGCGCAACAGAACCCACAATTCAGTTCGGCAGCGTTAACCATGACGCTCCGTGTGAATGCACCGTAAGTCAGTAGGCGGAGAGTCTATTGCGGCTGTTCGAACACATTCAACCACATGTCTACACTATGAAAGCAATCTGATCCAATGCGTTTTCGACTACCTCTGGAAGTGGTTGAAAGTGGACAAGCTCAAACGTTTTAGACCTTGTTTACACCTGTATTTAGCGTCGTCCACTTGTGATCCGATCGACCAATTCACATCTAAATACCAGGTGTAAACAGGGCCTCAAAATATGTCAGTGCCATTGTTTTTTCTCAAGATGCACATCAGTAATGTTTTTTTATAAAAGTCCTAATTAACTAAGGTCTAATCCTGGTTTAATCTAAAGGCGGGCATACACTGTGCGATTTTTGTACGATTTCAGCAAGGTTACCAACTCACACTGTACAAGTAGATTGCATGCGATGTAAAGCCAAAGCTCAGGATTTATGTGCTCACACTGATCGGTCCGATTGTCGAGCGCGACTTGACTGTACGTGTAAAATATGCGTGATTAAACCGTAGTACCCCAGAGTGCAGTCTAAACCCCCCGTGCCAGGTTGCGCCGATAGAGCATATGATTTCATGTACTATAGAGAGATGGCCTGTGGTCAAATGCTTCAGCTATCGATATTAAGCATTTCCAATTTATGTAATAAAATAAATAATTATTATTATTAGGGTAGGCCTACTTTTATTATTAAATTAATATTACATTTCATTTGCCCGCAACAATTTCATAACGCATCAATGCATAACCGACACGCTGCATAATAAAAGATTAGATTAGCTTACTCCTAATTAAAATGAAATTATTTTAAAACATTTAGGTGGATTATATAATGAATTATAGGCCAATAATTGAAATGTTTAACAGTCTTTAATATGTCAGAACACTGCAATAATGTCTCAATGAAAAGTAAGTGCAGCTTTATTTAAAAAACAACTTGTTTAACACCAAATAGACCTACTTCTCTTCTCATTTTTGTTTTCACTATAGGCTATATGGGCCACAAGAGAAATATTAAGAAAATAAATGTAGACAGTTATACATTTTCTGAATATATGTTGAAGTAGTTTAACTATCGTTGTCTCTGTGAGAATATGCGCTGAAAGCTCGTTCGAATTTTTTTTTTCTTTCACTTTTTGTAGTGAATAATTGACTGGGTTTGAGACTTCACCGACATTACTGTCACGCAAAGTTGGCACATTGCATCCACTGACTCGCCTTTATAATAATAATTTCCAATATTGCGACGTGACATTTTTCTTTATCACCAATTGTCAAATGATGGACAACGGTTCACATAAATAATAACATAATAAAATTAAGTAAATATTAAATAAACAAGTAAATAAAGTGAAAAGTAAATTAATGATCAAGTAGCTGAATTAATAAAAGAGGTACTGGATAGGTTACATGGTGGTTTGGAAGACTTAGATTATCCATTTTACTACACAAACTAGAGGCAAGCAACAGTTTGCTAAATTGCTGCTAGTTTGATAGCTGCCTACAGAACTTAAAGATCTCCCTCTTTTCGTTTTCTTTCTTGCTGCATTAAAGATGAAATGGTTCAACTTCTGCTTTCACGCAGGCGCAGTGAGGGGAAATAGGGCAATCAGTTCGTAGCTCTGCTTCAGCTGTGCAATAACCTCACGAGGGGCGACCAGAATTTCTGACATGCCAGAAATTCATCCGACCATCCGATTGCAGGTCGGGAGAGCTTTCTCGCCTCTCGTTTCCCCCTGTACACTGCATGAACACCTCACGACAAAGCTGAAAATCGGCCCGACCCAAAAAAGAGTTCAGAATTCGGCTTGAAATCGGACGAAAATCACGTGTATCGTGTATGCCCAGCTTAAGCCCAGTCTGTGAAACCAGGCCTATGTGTGGATTGTGGGTAATTGCTTATTATCCCAAGTTTAAAGTGCCCACTCCCAATGTCTGTATATAGTGTCAAATTCAAATTTGTTCAAACCGCATGACTTGCCGTGATGCTTGACATGTCTTTGCAAGCGTGGATATGTATTTGAGTTAATAATAGGAAACTAATCATTCATGTGTCTCTTTTCAGGAACGGCATGCGTCATATATGAGCTAGTAAAGGCAGCTGTGCCTCAGAAGAAGGACTGATGTCAACTCCTGCCCTCATTTCTGTTGAAATGTGACGTTATGAGCGTTTCACACAATATATTTATTCTTTCATTTGGAAGATAAAAGGGACCAAAGTGATCTGAATAAAACAAACTGTGCCTGTCATAAATAAATGGACAAATCCTGATTGTTTTACTTTACTCAGTGAAAATTTAAACACCCCAAAAAAACTTTTGCATAAAGAAAATTATTATTTTAGGACTATTGAGATGCATTCATTTTCTTTATGCAAAATGACATTTATTTTCTTCTGATTTTTGGGGTGTAATGATGGTTCCAATATGTATTTCATCTTTAATTCTAGTTATTGATGAGGTTTAATTTGTTTGTCTTCTGATTTCATGCCTCCTCCTTTTGAGGTGTATGTGATAATATTCTTCTCATAAAGAGCGTGATGAAGAAAACAAACAACGAAACAGTTTTTCCTTCTAAAGGTTTACGTAATGTCTGAAGTTAGCGTTAACTGATGCAGGGTGTTTGTGACTCACAATGCAGCGTTTAGAAGCATGTTTTCGCTATGGTTTGTTTCTTGGATGTCTTCATCGGTTCCCAGGAAACAAACAGTAATGTGCTCTTCCTTTTTGTTCTTCAAATCAATGTGTTTTCAAGGCATATAAAATAGTTTCCAAATGCGTGCATAATGCGTGTACATCAAAGAAATGTTATCCCCGCTGGAAGTTCAAATTTACAGGAACGATTGATCATTTGAGCTCCATATAGCAGGCCTCAGCATTGGTGGTCTATACAGTTGAGCTCATGTGGAAATGTATCACATGCATTACGAACAATGTGCTCATTGTGTCCCATACAAATTCTCTCAGCTCATTGCAGAGATTGAAACAGGCGTAGCAGGCATGCACAAATAATTGCATGCTAATTACTATAAAGCACAGATCATTAATTCTGCAAGTGATCTATATGGAGCATTAGAAGTTCAAGCTTTCCCTTGATCAATAGATCCATTATTCATTTCTCTCTAACTATGACAGTAATGAGATAATGATCAAATTAAAAACAGTCCTGAACTCAGCTGAAACAACTAATAGACTTAATGATCATGAATTAAACTCTACCCTGACTCCCAGTTTGCACCCATGTGTTTCTAAATGTTTATTCTTCAGATGGGTAACAGAAAACTGTTCATTTATGGCTTAATAATGAGATCAAGGGTGTAGTTTTGATTCATAAGATGTGTTGGACATCTCCATCCTCTCTGTGCGTTATATTTGACCACTAGGGGGCTACATATTCAAATAAATGGAAATGCTTAGTTGTAAAACTGCTCTATAGGCTCAGATTCATCCCGTCTTAAGTACAGTTATGATGGTACATGTCGAGAAAACACGTCATGGTACCAAAAACAATTTGGGCCTTTTTATGTTGTTGTGTAACCTATTACAGTTTTTCCTGATATATATATCCTGCTATTCCTGACACAATTACTTTACTTTAAATCTGGATATCTGTCATTTGGACGCGGTAGCTGTTTTTTAACTGGTTTAAGCTAGTCATTAGCTGGTCCAGTCCGGCTAAAAACATGTTAGCTTAGCTTATAAGCTGGATTTTTCAGCAGGGTTAATATATCACAGACAGAAAAAATCCTGTATTTAATAAGTAACACTACAAAACACTTGTAACACTTGACTGCTAGTCAAAATCCTGCACAGCTAGCGAAAAGTAGTGGCTTTGGCGCGAAGATGTTACCATAGCAAACGCTCCAGCGCTTTCCGTTGAACGATACATCAAAAACTAACGATATTGTCATTATGATTACAATATATTATATTTACTTATAGAAGTTGTATGTAAAAACTCTTCGTGATGTTTTACAATAGTTGGGTCAACTGTGCTTAATGTGGCGCTAGATGAATCTCCTCATTTCGCTCTGAAAATGAAAAGGTGCGCTCCTCTGAAAACCACTTTATAATTAGTTTAATAGTTATTTATTACACTTTTACACTTAAGATGGATAATACATTAACTTAGCAATTTGCAAAAAAAAAAGGAATTTGCGATTCCTATTGGATCTCGTCCGGAGTGATGTATTCCATAGTCATTCCTGCGAAACCCAAAACATCGATGAGTGACATGCTGCAGGAATGCCGAAAATATGCGCGACTTTCCAGAAGCGCATCCCAACACATCCATCCATCACACAGGCGTGACGTCAGAGCTCCGGGTTCGGGATCAGCCTCCCGTTAAGAAGCACATTCTAGTCTGAGATCCTGTGCATTTGAGAACAGCCTTCACGAGCTGTGGGTGATCAGACCCTCCTCTTCATTTTCATCTCCATCACTACAGCATCACGGAGAATCTCTGCTTTTCTGAAGAGACCTTTAAAATCCCTTTGCTTCTGGGCGAAATTTCCACTTTCATTCAGCAGTTTTGTGATGTATTGAGAGAGTTTGGGGAGTTTGGTAAGTGCTCATGCGGAGTTTTTTTCTCTCTGTTATTGATAAACCTAATTTATGCAGGAGGTTGTTATTATTGCTCTTGAATTTGAGCCGTATTAGATCAATGTAATGTGAAATGATGAATGTGTGCACACTGACCCATTTTCAGCTGCTCTGATCACGTTTTTCCATAGACGTTTGTATGGTGATTTCATTTTTTCCACCACCCTGTTATTGTGCTCTTTTAAAGTTGATTGGGATGATACTTATTATCTTTTGTTGAGAAATCTAGATCACGTGTAAGGCTCGTAAGACTTTATTTATTGGGCATTTTTATGTTTATCTACCTAAACCACATGTTATGTGCTTAAAAGAATACATTTAGAAGATTTAGCGAGGTTGGCAGATGTTCAGAAAGCATCCCACTTTACATGTTTTCACCATATAAAGAGGTTTTAATACCGTATGTTTGCTTTTTCATTCAGATTTTCTTAAAATCTTACACTATTGCAACACCAAACCCAAGATAACATGTGCCTGCATGCTTTTGACTCACACACTTTGCATGTCCATTCACCTATTATTTATTTATTTATATATATATATATATATATATATAAAAAAAGCTTATTTTTTTAAGTTAAAAGTTGCTTGTGACCAAGTGTATTTCTTAGTAGTTTCTAAGTTTTTTTTATTACTTGAATTACCTTTTTTGCCCTAGTTGATTTCAGGTGGTCCTGCCATGTGATGAATGCCTTTTCAAAAGTGCAAATGTAGTATTAATTAATATGAGTTGTTTAAAATAGTTTTTTATTGAGTCACACTGCAATGTCAGGGTGATATTAATGAACAACTTGTACTCAGTGTGCAAATATTTTATGAGCTGCTTGTTCTTGCGTTGGTAATTATTTATAATAACACGCAATGTATATAACACAGACATCAAGCACATTGCCAAAGTCAGCAGAAATATATGGATGTGAAGTCTGAATTTGTCCAGGCACAACAGGGGGCGCAGGAACCCCGCAGAAAAGTTTTTCCACCCCTGATGTGCAGGATCCTAAATCAGGCAAATTTCCAGACAATTGCATATAGTCTATGAACTCACAGTTTCCGACGTTAAACAGACGAATCAGTGGGGTTTGCAATGACATACAGCATATGCAGTTTATAATCATTTTACAGTTAAACTGCTGTAGAGAGTGGTTTTTTAAGACCCACAGTGAGTTATTTTATTTAGTGACCTTGTTTTATAAACATTTTTCAAAAAGTTTTGGAGTATTAACCATGGAAAGAACTTTTTTTTCCTCTGCTGACCAGAGAAATAGCTGGAATTTTGAATGAAGAAATAATTAAAATCAGATTTGAATGAGATCTCTTGCAGTGAGCTGTGTTGGAGTCACAGGGCATACTCTTTTATTTTTGAATTGATTTATGAGCTGAGTATGTGTGTGTAATATGGTTGATTTTTCAGATTGATTGATGTTCTGCTGATACTGGGGTGAAGATGTCGGTCAGGCGTTTGGCAGCGGCCGCTCTCTTAACACTCGCAGTACTGACATCAGTGAGAGCTCAAGGTAAAAAAGCCAACAAATCTATCCCCATTCACCCTGTTAAATTAAAAATACTTTATTCCAACTGTTTAGATCATAGTCTATTATTTCTAAAATATATAAATATTAACTGTGCAATAACATTTGTCTGTGTTTAAGTGTTCATTATTTTTCAGTTTTTTCAATCTCCATAAAAATAGAGAGAAAAAAAAAGGTTTCCATTAATGTACTTGATTAGTGCATGTGGTATGTCTCTTTTTAGACACTAAGTTGACAAGATTTACTCTTCTATAAGATTTGTTTAAAACAATTTGTGGTTTTAATGCTAGTGGAAATAGAAATGCATGACAGCGCAGGATATTTCATTAGATCTAACTGTTTTTTTCAGCATCTGATTCTTCAAGATTATCCACTGTAATATCTTTAAATGGCAAATTATAGGATAGAACATGTAAGGCCAAATCCAGCAAACGTTTAGTATTGAATATGACTTGGTTTTAAATATTTTCCATATGCAACTTAAGACCCATGATCATTTGCTGGATACCAGACATCTTAGCCAGACAGACTTTTTCCTCTAGTAAAACACTTTTTCATTTATTTGAGTATTTACTGTATATCTTTCAGTAACTGAGCTCTTGGTAGGGTTGAACAGACTTACAGGCAGTAAAACTGTGACTTAACCATATCAAATCATTGAATAAACGACAGGGTGTTAAAGCGCACATTTCCAGAATTCAGTGGAAAGTATAGTGGAACATTTTACAGCTTTTATTGTACAAAAAAAATTATGTGGAGGCCAAGTTTCCCTTCCCCACTTTCCGCACTCTTAGGGAACAAAAAGACAAAATATGAGCTTTATTTCTTCTTCTTCTTATATATAGGAAAAAGAGGGCAAGAAGTAATTTTGTTACTTCTCAATGCTCTAGTAAAAATAAGAAAAGTCTTTGTTAAAACATGTTCCACTGATATAAAATACGACTGGCAAACAAATACCGTAACCAACGTTATCACTTTCTTTTTCGACATGGTTATGATTCGATGCTCAGCATAGCAAAATAAATGTTGTTAAATGATCTTCGAAGTTTGGTTGCACCAAAACTGGTTTGGGTTGGATGGACCCAAAAAAGAAAGGAAAATCTAGAATGGGTGATGAATCGGTGTGAGTTAGCAGTTGTGTTGGACCCATTTGGAGTCAGAAATGGAACCCATTGTGACATCTGGTCAGCCAGGTTGGTAAATCTTGATTTTGGCGAACCTGTTCCCGGTCAAGCTTAAGCCCTGGTCAAAATTTGACCAGAGCCGCAGCTTCACAAAATATTTTATTGTGATATTCCGACAAGCACACACGACCTCTATGTTCCACACAGACACTGACTTTCGAAACACAATGCAACACAAAATACCACGAGAATATCACTTTAAAATATTTCTCTACAGTCCTCTACATGTGCGTCTTGTACATGAAGTCCTTTTAGTCCCACAAGTTGTTGCAGACAACTTTTCATGTACAAGTGCATGAGTCTTCTAGTTCATCTAGACTGGTGCAATGTTACGTCACCTCTTTTTGTTTATATATTCACTTGTTTGTCACTATCCTGTATTTTCACATTAAAGGTTGTCGTTGTGCACCCATTTAAGTGGTTTGCAATGGAAAGTGACCACATTAATGCAGTTGCACACATTATTGTAAACGTCTTTCAAGTCCATTGTACAATCAACACTTCTTGTCTATCTGTGACGTCAACTTTTGAAACAGTTCAACACAGTGTGTCTGTGTTGGGTTGACTGCATGCACGTCACGAGTTATGGCCCGATGTAATGTTTTGTCGAGGTCTTTGTGGAACGCGCTTTACGTGTCTATGCTTGAGTAGTCAATGGCCCTACGGTCAGACAGCTCAAACAGATGTCATTTTGACCCAAAATGGCCGTCGTCCACGTTTGTTTCATGTTGCCTTGAGTCCTTCCCCAACAATGAACTTCACTGTTGGGATTTCGTCCATAAAACTGTGTGCTCTCCTCATAAATACAGCTTTTGGAATGGTTTCTTGGAAATAACTTGATTCACCTCCTCTTTCCACAGTAATGCCTCCATCAGACTTGAGGTTTAAGATTTTAAATGAAAACACAGTGCAAATGATATGGAAGCAACCGCTGTCAAGGACCGAGGGCTTCAGAGTACAAGTGACATCAGATTCAGGTTGGTAAAACGGTGAAAGCACCACACGTGTTGGATTGTATTGCCAACATTTAACATTTGCTAGGTTTTACGTCAGTGGCGTGTTTCAGACTGGAAATTGATATTCAACAAGGGAAACGACAGAACTCATTTTTATCAATTGCCAATTGACTGGACTCTGAATAAGTTCGCACTCCATACCAGAAAATGTGTAGTATGAAAGAAAATTCATGTCGGCTAACACTATGGGTTGTTCAGACCTGCAAGGGTTGTCTCATGATCTACTGCCATTGAGCCCATGAACGAAGCACTTAACCTAAGGTTACTCATGGGGAACTGTAGTAAGTGTACTTTATGTTGCTTGAGATAAGAAAACATCTGGTAAACGACAAGTAACCTTTAAACTCACTGCCACAGGCAACTCTAGGGAAATGTGTTCTGGCGTGCCCTTCAAAAATTATTTAAACATGGACTGTTACTCATCGCTTGTCTTGGGAAGTCATTAGTGTTTCCCTAATCTAGGTCTTGTGTGTCTAGACTAGATTTATCTACTTATAAATGAAGGTTGGCTAGATGTTATCTTCATGTAGAATGTATATCATGATATGACATTTAAACATTGAACATGCAAATGTTCCCTTCTCTCTGTAGAAGAGCCTAAGGAATTCACACTTCCTCCATCCTCAACCAAAACCTCCATCAGAGATTTGACCCCTGATGTGGATTATGTTGTTACGATAACCTCATATTTAGGATCTGAGGAGAGTATACCAATCTCTGGTCAGATTACAAGTAAGTGGCAGGGAATCTTATTCCTTAAATATGTCATAGGGTTCCCATGGTCATGGAAATCTCAGGGTATTTTCAAAATGTGATTTGGAAAAAAAATCCTGTTACTGTACACTAAATTTGTAGTTATATTCATGCTATAATATATTTAATTTACTAAAAATGCCTTTTTGTGATTGGAATCTCTATAAAACAGAGTGGAGAAAGCATGAAAATTTATTGGCCAAAGGGTATTAATGGAAGGAATACATTTGCTTTCTTATTTATTGATTTATTGTTTTCTGTTTTAGTCCAATCAAGTGGTTTTGAAGGAGGTACCAGGAAACCTCAGGTCTCAGATTCAGTCAGTAAGTACACACCTCCAGGCTCTTTCCATTGCTTCTGTGGTTGCTGCGTTTTATTGGGAGTTTCCATACTAGTCAGTACGCAAATGTATGTATGCCTTTCTTTCTTTTAGAATTTATGACTCCTGATAACAATTTAGCTTGTTAGTCAGCATTAACTTTTCCAGATATGATAAATTTGAGCCAACGTTTCCAGCATGGCTTTTGGGTGAGAGTTTGTAAGTGGCCCCTTTCGCCTGGTTTTGAAATAAAAATCTGAACCTCTCGCAGTGCAGAAAGTGGAAAGCATTACAGCTTCTCTCTTTACAAGAGCGCTGTGGCCTCGTCCTCCAGATGAAGGTGAACAGCTTTACTTTTCCTTTCCTACATTAAGCAGAAGTGGAAAATCCAAACACCCCCCCCCCCCCCCCCCGCCACCCCACCCAAATACCATAACCGTTAGTGCTCCCATTCTGCAGGCGCAAGTGGAAAAAAGTGAATCTTATTACGGTAATAAAGGAAGGCATGCTACGATATGTCAACAACATCCTGTCTTTTCCCATCTTCCATAAGGCATGAAGCCGACACAATCCTTTCAAGGGCAGCAAATTCCACAAATTGTGATTGAGGGCAAATATGATTAAAAGATGAGGAATTTTTCCAAACCGTATGGAGGATTAAGATTAATGGAGTTGAAGAGAGAGGGATAGACTAGTAATGACTCGCCTAATAGCATTTCGTATAGAGACATACTCAACCTATGTGTCAATGTGGAATGAGTTGTAACTGGTGTGTATTGCATAATAGATGTGGTGCTGTTATAAAAGGGGTTCCCCGTTGTATTTGTTCATGTACATTTTCTATATTAGACACTGAAGCATACAGTATCAACTAACACATAAACCTTTTTACATATTTACATTTGAGATGTACAAACCAATCGAAATCTCTGGAATTATTATTATCTTGGCAAAGTTGGTGTTGCAGGTGACCAGGTTCATTCCTCTCATTTTTCGTTAAATGATGATTTAATGGCAAATTTATTGAGAAATGAAGTAAAAGCTCAAAAGCTCAAAAGGTATGTAAACAAAAGAGAAAAATATGTGAAAAATGTCACAATGGAGAATTAAACTGTTAAGTAAGAATTAAGTCAATACGTTCAATGGTGTTAAACATACTTAATCTCATTTATTATAAATAAAATAAAATCAACATACATATTCTATTAATTCAATATTCTTTGAACCTCTAAGGATTCATAAACATTTGTACGTCTCTAAAGTTGTACATATGTAAAAGGGTTTATATTGTAGCAACGTCTATCTAATGTTTAAAAAAAAATGTGTGATAGAAACATACCACACAAATGAAATCACACAGTGTTATAATACTAAAAGATATGGTCTTTTTCTGAAATGGAAAAATAGGTCAGAATTTTGAGTTATGTGCCAAATGTGTCTGCCCAAATTCTTGAACGGTTTATATTTTAGAAGCTTCGCATCCTTTTCAAAAATTCATCCTCTTATCTAAAGTCAAACGTGTCTAGGGCAGAGTTTGTTAGCTGCTGACTCATTAACCTCTCATTCTTTTTCCCAGAATGCTCTGTGAGTTCCATTGCTGACCTTGTATTCCTGGTGGACGGTTCTTGGAGTGTTGGGCGGGACAATTTTAAATTAATCCGCAGCTTCATAGCAGCCATGGCAGGTGCATTTGATCTTGGAGAGGACAAGACTAGAGTGGGCGTGGTTCAGTACAGCACGGACACCAGAACCGAGTTTAACCTTAACCAGCACTTCAAACGGGCCGATCTGATCAGAGCCATTAACAATCTGCCATACAAAGGTGGCAACACAATGACAGGTACCAAATGTATACTTATGTATTCATACTGAAGCCTGCAGATCCTAGTCTCCAAGCCTAGTCTCAATGATTGTTTTTTTTGTGCAGGCGAAGCCCTGGACTACCTGTTGAAAAACATGTTCACAGAGACCACTGGTGCTCGTAAGGGATTCCCCAGAGTAGCCGTAGTTATCACAGATGGGAAATCTCAGGACCCTGTCGAGGGTTACGCAAAGAAGTTGAAGAATGCTGGAGTTGAAATCTTCACTTTGGGTATGTGGTCATTCATCACTGCTGTCTTTCACGGTCTGGATTTCTTCTTCATTCGCACAGAACTGGGCAGCTTTCAAGAAATCCATCCGCACAAAAGAAATCCTTGAAAGGAATTTTGAGAAATAATGTTATTATTTATTTTTTTTATTCAGGGATTAAAGAAGCAGATGAGGAAGAGTTGAAACAAATGTCTTCAACGCCCTACAGAACACACGTGTACACTGTGCCAAACTTCGATATGATCAAAGCTGTGGAGAAATCACTCATCACGCAGGTGTGCACCAGTGTGGATGACCAGCTCAACTCGCTGGCTAGCGGCGAGGAAGGTAAACAAACAATAACAATTGTAAATCTGCTGTAGCAGGTTTATTAAACACAACCCTGAGCATTAAACATGACCCCATTTTTCTTCTTTTTGTTTATTTGCAGCCGTTGAACCAGCGTCAAACTTGCAAGTCACAGAGGTTGCGTCCAAGTCAATGCGGGTGACGTGGGATGCATCTATAGGGGAAGTGACTGGATACAAGGTGCAGATGGTTCCCATGCTGGCTGGCAGCAAACGTCAGGATCTGTACGTTGGCCCAACTCAGACCTCTGTGAATGTGAGAGATTTGTCCCCTGATACCGAGTATGAAATCAGCCTGTTTGCACTCAAAGGTCTGACGCCTAGTGAGGCAGTTATGGCGATGGAGAAAACCCAGCCTTTAAAAGTATCGTTAGGTGAGGAAATGTCCACACTTTTTAACTATCCACTGTAATCCATTGATTAAATAGTTGTTTCATTCGGAAACTCTTTTTGCTTCTAGAATGTTCTCTTGGTGTGGATGTACAAGCTGACGTCGTTCTTCTGGTTGACGGTTCCTACAGTATCGGTCTTGCGAACTTTGCTAAAGTTCGAGCTTTCTTGGAAATCCTGGTCAACACCTTTGACATTGGGGCTGAAAAAGTTCAAATCAGCTTGGTCCAGTACAGCAGAGACCCACACACTGAGTTCTACCTGAACACCCACCACGATCTGAGCGCTGTGGTCAAAGCCGTGAGAACGTTCCCCTACCGCGGTGGCTCCACGAACACCGGCAAAGCTATGACGTATGTGAGAGAGAGGAT
Organism: Rhinogobio ventralis; assembly: GCA_039654625.1. Taxonomy (NCBI): domain Eukaryota; kingdom Metazoa; phylum Chordata; class Actinopteri; order Cypriniformes; family Gobionidae; genus Rhinogobio; species Rhinogobio ventralis. Next base: position 35,384,417 of record CM077210.1, on the reverse strand, counting down.
TTTCATTCCAACCAGAGGCGCTCGTGCGAATGTACCTCGTGTTACGATTCTGATCACGGATGGGAAGTCCTCGGATGCTTTCAAAGACCCGGCGGCTAAGCTTAGGAACTCGGATGTAGAGATTTTCGCAGTGGGCGTGAAAGATGCTGTCCGCTCGGAGCTGGAGGCGATTGCTAATCCTCCAGTGGAGACCCACGTGTACACCGTAGAGGACTTTGATGCTTTCCAGAGGATTTCCAATGAGCTAACCCAGTCCATCTGTCTGAGAATTGAGCAAGAGCTTCTGAACATCAAGAGGAGAAGTGAGTATCGTTTGACTTTACCACTAACTGCTGTTAAATTTGTTCGGCTCTCGGTCTGGACGTGCATAGAACCATATGTTTCAAACTCTGGTTTTGTACCAATTTGTACAAAAGTTTAAAGGGTTAGTTGACCCAAAAATGAAAATTCTGTCATCACTCTTTCTTTCTTTCTTTCTTTCTTTCTTTCTTTCTTTCTGTGTATCATAAAATAACTTATTTAGCAGAATGTCCAAGCTGCTCAATTCCAAACAATAAAAATAGTAAGCATAAGCTGTCAAGCTCCAAGAATAAACAAACAAACAAGCACCAAAAAGTTTTGTAAAGTCATACAATAGCTTGGTGTCGGAAACAGGCCAACTTAAAATCTATTAGGTAACAAACAGCCTGAGCCTGTAATTTTTCTGTAACCTTTTTTGGCATTACATTGGGATGTGAACAAAATTCTCTTGGGAAACCGAAGGGAGAAGTCTCATCTCTAAATTCTGCTCTCCCTTCTAGGTCTGATTGCACCCAGGTCCCTGACCTTCTCAGAGGTGACCTCCAGAAGTTTCCGAGCTTCTTGGGTAACAGATGCCGTGGATGTGCAGTCCTATCTGGTGCAATACAAGCCTGATGCTGACACAGAAGTGGGCTACATCTCCGTCTCTGTGCCGGGAGACACCACTACGACTGTCTTACATCACCTTAGTCCTGTCACAAAGTATGAGGTCAAGGTTTACGCCCAATACGAGAAGGGAGAAAGCTTTCCCCTATCAGACTTTGAGACTACACTAGAAGGTTAGTGACTGTGATATATAAATGTTAGTTTAGCTAATTACTATTGACATTTCTTTTGGAACTTTTATAGGAATGTTGTTCTTTCTTTGGTGCAACACAAATGTTTTTTGAACCTGATGAATGTTAGGGTAAACTGTTGCTTTAAGAGTCACAACAGCAACCTTTTTGTGACCTATATGTTCCAATTTGTGCAGAACAAGGATCCGTGAACAACCTGAGGGTGTCCGAGGAGACCACAAGCAGTTTCCGTGTTTCATGGGGGGAGGCTCCTGGTCCAGTAGTGCGGTATAGACTCACGTATGTTCCAGTCCAAGGGGATAGTGTGTTGCTAGAAACTGCAACAGTTGGCCCTGAGACCACCATCGTTCTGCAGCAACTTTACCCAATTACGACATACCGTGTCTCTGTGGCAGCCGAATTCCCATCAGGTGTTGGACCTCAGATGCAGATTGATGGAACAACCAAAGAAGGTGATTGGAACAACTTAAAGTCTTTACATTCATCTAGGTCATTGTAAATTGTTCCTTGATTATTAGTCAAAATCAACTCGATTTGCTTTTATCTAAGACGTGTGCCCACTCATTCTAGCATTTTCAGTGGTTGTTTTCCAGGCATTTATAGATTCACAAAACACTTAAGGGTGTGAATCTCTGGTATTTCAGAAAACTGGTGTAAAGTTTTACAGTGATTGTTTGAGCAGCCAAACACCTTAGGTGAAAGGAACATCAAGTTGATTTTGACAAAAACTCTGAGACAGTTCCCAGAATTTCTTTCGTTGAGTTTGGCGAAAAATGTCTGTTTGGTTAGGCAAAACCTCTGGGTTCTTTATCAAGGCTGAGAGTAGTTAGTGTCCAAGCATGAGCCAGCTGTGTCCTAATGGCTGCCTACAGCGATGCAGCTGCAGTCTGTCCGCAGTTAATATCTGCGAAGGACAAATCCCAGGTCATGACTTTCAACTCCTGTGTTAAACTAGAGTTTAATCTTTGCATTGTCTCTGTTCCAGTCAACAGATTCGTTTTTTTGCTGCTTGCTAAAGACATGACTCCTCAAAACTTGTTGGGGAGAGGTGTGCTGTTACTAAGTGATCAGACTTGTGAGTTTTCATCTGGTGGATGTACAAATACAGAATCTGTGCAGCATTATCTTAAGGACACAGTGTCCATTTTGGGTTCAGGGTTGGTAACTGGAAGGTTGCTGCTTGTTCAATCCCTTAAAGGAGAGAGCCAGGATCTTTAAAGGTATAGTTCACCAAAAACTGAAATACATTATTACAAATCTGTATATTTCATAATTGTCAATCATTTGTAAATGATAATATATGGTGGGATCGAACCAGCAACTTACCAGCTTCTATTACTTTATCCAAAGAAGCGCACAGGAGCAATTTAGGATTAAAGGCACCTGCAAAATGACATTATTAGATTAGATTAGATTCAACTTTATTGTCATTACACAAGTACAGGTACAAGGCAACGAAATGCAGTTTAGGTCTAACCAGAAGTGCAATAGCAGCAAGTGCAGGATATACAATGGTTTCATTAGTGCAGGACATGAATATGTACTGAATATATATAAAGATGGCTATTACTATAAATAGAATTTTACAGGTAATATGTACTATGAATATAATATACAGATGGCTATTACTATAAACAGAATTTACAGATAGATATGTACTGAATATAGTATACAGATGGATATTATTATAAACAGAATTTACAGATAGATATGTACTGAATATAATATATAGATGGCTATTACTATAAACAGAATTTTACAGGTTAATATGTACTATGAATATAATATACAGATGGCTATTACTATAAACAGAATTTACAGATAGAAATGTACTGAATATAATATACAGATGGATATTACTATAAACAGAATTTACAGATAGATATGTATTGAATATAATATACAGATGGCTATTACTATAAACAGAATTTACAGATAGATGTATATAATGATATGTTAGGCTGAGTTGGGCAGTATAGCAATGGACGATATAGTGCAAATGAGCATATTTCAGTTAGGTATAGGTATCAGTATAGGTATCACTAAGGCCTCTGAATCCCAGGCATATCCCATTTCTCCCCAAGAAAAAAAGTCCACTTTAATGTGGAATTGTTTTAATTATATACTGTCTAGTGTAAATGCAAAATACATCCATCAAACTTTCTGTGAGTGCATTGCAGCACAAGATTTGAGAAAGTACAGCCTTGGAAGGACTAGGGGCATTTGTAACATCCTCAGCTCCTGTCAGAAAGGATAAACAAATAGGTTGAACAGAGTCAAGATTATAATGCTCTTTCTTTCCTTCAGCCCAGATAAACAGCTCACAGGTCTTCTGGGGTTTCAGAGGAACAAATTTTAAGATACAGTAACATGGCTACAGTATCCCCTAATGAAATTACCAGATCCAGAGCTTGCCCAAGACCTTAAATCACTGAATTCCGGTAATCTTATGTCACCGAATCTGTAGTGTCAGATTTGAGGGCCAAAGATTAGAGCCCAGAAAGAGTAAGCTTTAAGTGATAGAAAACCACCCAAAAATGAAAATTCTGTCATCATGGAGAATAAAAGAAGTACTCTGAGATGTCAAGAGTACTTTTCTTCCATGCACTGAAAACATATTGTGACCACAAATTAAAGAACCATTAAGGTTGTCCTAATGACTCAAGCTCTATATATTCTTCTAAAGCTATATATGGGCCTGGTATGGATCAAATAAAATGATCAAAAATGGTGGATAAGCAAAAAAAGTCAAGTGACTGAAAAAGATGAGCTTCTGAAGACTTGGAAAATAGTTCACAAGTGGTGCTTTTTGTCATTTGTGGAGAGATATATGGGTTTGGAAGAACAAGAAGTAAATGATTTTTCAATGAATTTTTGGATGAATGTTTCTTTAAGTGTATTGAGGGTTTGCATTTGGTAGGCTAGAGATTTATCCTGGTGCATTATGATACAGTTCAAAATTAGTTTAGGGTTAAATTATGAAATGTGGACCATGGAGTGCTTCGTCTAGTATGCAGAAGTCCCCATTCTCAAAATTTGACCTGTGAGGAGCATAGCATTATGGCTTGATTATAGACTGACACTGAACATAGTGAGATGGTGATTTCAGTTCCTCCATCCATGCATTCAGACTTGGTCAGCGGGAGCTGGGCTAGATGAAGTTCTCAATTGCAGAAAATGATGTAATGCAGGAACTATGCAGCTTCGTCCCACTCTGGAACAAAGGAGTAGAGCAGTCACCCAGACATCTCTGTTCCTTTGCGGCCTCAAGAGGATATGCATAAGGCAGAGCATGGAAGATTTCCGTTCTGTCCCCAATCTGATGCAGGTGTGTATTGACCGGGCTCTGGTCCAGTTGATGACCTAGTGTGTCCATTTGTAGAGCAGAGAAGGTATACAATACCAGATGCTATGTACATTTTGAGGTAATTCACACTGTCTTAGCTAATCAGTGACTTGTCTGTGTGCAGCGAGTCTTCAGCAGTTTCAATTACCGCAAAAAAGATGATTTCCAGCAAATCACTGTGAAGACCTTGAGACTTTTTGTAGAAAAAAAAAGGAAATGATATGTGACGCTATAATAGTTCCCATATTTCTTATTTAAATGATGTTACTTATGTTATAGTTTTTAAGCTATACTGAACTAAAGAATTGGGGTTTTTTAAGTGGGCATTTAAAGGGATTTCAACCCATTGTAGTTCAACCGTGTGACATTTCAATTCACGTAATGTAAATGTTTAAAAATATTTTTTTCCCTTCATAATAATTGAAGCTGTCCTCGAAGTGATGGTCTTTGTATCTGTTAAATCCATTGCTCTGAAAGTGACGTTGAAAACCGTGAAACTAAAATCAGCTGTTTTGTTTCACCATCTCACAGAGTATTTAAAAATTAAACAAAAGAGTTCCCATGTGCATATATACAAGGGAATCAAGAGACGTGAGTTATCATAATGTAAAGGCAAAAGTGCACGCATGTGGAACGCGTTACCTGCCTTGCACTTTAGATAATTTCCAAAGGGGTTTATTTGTGTTATATTCTCGTCAGAGTAGCACCTGGCCAATTGAAGTGAGACTGATTACATAGCAGGATATTATACTGTTACACATGGATATTGATTTAAAATAAAGACTTAATCAGCTAGATACAAACGGGCCAAAAGGTGTCTTTGTACTCCAGCACATGGGTATCCTCGGAGGAGGATTGTTCTTCCTGTTTGCCATCTGTCAAAGTGTGTAATGCATTCAAGCTGGTCTTGCTGTCCGGCTCATGAACCCGGAGATGTACGTAAAGCTCAGATGAAGGGGACAACTGAAAGCTCTTTCAGCACCTGTACTTTCCCGGTGATTGACACGAGGTTAAACTTCAAAAACACTGCGGAAAATTTACTGCATGTGTATAGCCTGTCTCGGCTTTGGATTTCGGAGCAGCATGGGATGCTGGATTGGCTTTTTGAATGGAATTGCATCTTTAAATGGATATAAAAGATCATTTGAATTTCAAGGCTCTTTTAAAGGCAGAGTCAAATAAAATCCTGCTGTTGGGCTGCAGAGAAGCTCATATGAAAGTCACATGTTGAGGAAAGATGTTAGAAGTCACATTGTTCAACAAGATGCACTGTTTCCAATTTGTGAAAATTGTGGGGACTTATAATCGTGTCAGGCAAGGATGAGACAGAACAGGAGGGGGTGAAAAGACAAGGATAGAGGGATGAGGAATGACTGGGGATTTAAGAAGGTATCAGACATCTGAGGAGAGCACTTTATGGTGGTTTTGTGGGGATTTGCTTTGTTTTGGAAAAATAAATAAGTTGGCAAGTGTTCGCTTCTCTGCTTCTTCTCCATGGTCCCAGTATATTGCAGTGATCTAAAACAGTCAGTGTGTATTTTTCATGTGTGCGAGCATCTTCATATAAGAGTTTGAAGAAGAAAACAGTTCCTAAAACATGCATATTCGGTCATTAGATACTGACCCTCATGTCATTTCAAAAATATGCATAAAATACTATTTCAATGATACTAAAATAATGATATTCAAAATATTCAACAGACATTTATTCAGAAACAATCTTTAAAAGGATAGTTTACCGAAAAATTAAAACTGTCATTATTTACTCATCCTTATGTTGTTCCAAATCTTTATGAGTTTCTTTCTTCTGTTGAACACAGAAGAAGATTTTTTGAAGAATGTCGATAACCAGACAGTTGACGATAGCCAATGACTTTTTTTCCTACTAAGGAAGTCAATTGCTACCGTCAACTGTCTAGTTACCAGCATTCTTCAAAATATCTTCAGATAACATCACTCAGAATGCCTGGAGATCATACTGTAAATTTTCTTGAGACACTGTCACATCATTTCATTGCAGGCCACTTAGAAGAGACGGTCCCAAGATCCTTAAGTGGTTTGCATGCTTTTTGGACTCTCTGTGTGGTTGGTTTTGCAAAGTGTGTGTTGACTTTAGACTTTATTACCAGCTGTTAAGTTTAGTTTCATCTGAATGAATTAGTGCTCATTGCAGCCCTGACACACCAGTGACACCAGAGACATCATGAGAAATGGCCCGTCAGCTTCTGGAAATATATCACAGATTATGGCCCAGGGTGATTCTGCTAAAACACAGCTTGGACTGAAATCTTGTTCTTGCTTATAATTTTTATATATAACTTATAATTGATTGCTCAGAATTTCAGCCTTATGCCTTTTGTATATTAAAGTCCGTTTTTTTGTTTTTCCTGCAGAATTGGGCTCACCGAGAGACTTGATAACCAGTGATGTGACCGACACCAGCTTCATGGCATCATGGACGGCCGCTCCAGGAAGAGTGAGGCAGTATCGTGTCCGCTGGAGGTCTCTGTTCTCCGGGGAGTCTGGGGAGAAGCTGGTGCCTGGGGATATGACCAGCACACTGTTGGAGAACCTCACCCCTGAAACACGCTACCAGGTGTCTGTGTTCGCATTGTATGACAGCGGGAACGGACAACCACTTGTGGGGGAGGAGACCACTGATGGTATGTTTTAATTGTTATTTTAGCTTTTGTAGTAATCCCATATTTTCTAAATCAGGGTTTCCCAAATGGGGGAACTGGAGTATTACAATAAATAAGTAGGGCAGCACAATTAATCTATATAAAATACTATTTAAATTGCAATTTGGCTCAGAGCGATTATCAAATTTTCAAAAGGCTGCAATTTGAGGCCAGATTTACTAAACGGGGCAAATTAGGGCCAATTGTTTTCAATGGGAGCGCCGCGTTTTTAGAACGCCCTGAGCGCAACGAGACAACGTTTTTTACTGGTCGCCGAGAGTTGAAGAATGTTCAACTTTGAGTAAAACGCAGTGCTCATCACTGTTACTTTTTACCCAGCCAACCAATCACAGTGGAGGAGGGGCGGGACACATACAACAACCAACCGCCACATTCGTGTACAACGTCAACAGATGACAACTGACATAGCAGAACAAAATCATTTAAAACAAGAGCCAGAGCAAATGCTTTACATTGTACCGGCAGCGGCATTGTTATATAGAATCAATACAGAAACAAACTAACTATGAAATGATATACTAGTAACACTTCCGCGGATATTCCGTATCATAACAAACAAAGAGTCTCAACTGGAAAAAAAACGCTGCGCTGCCAAAACGCTCTCAAGCGCTCACAGCAAGGCGTTTTCAGCTGGCTAAAAACACTTTGGTGGACACCCGGCCTTAGTCTAATGTGCTGCATGTTTCAGAAATGTTCAATTTCCAACATTTTTTCAGCATCAAGTTTTCAGCGTTTTACCAGATTTGTAAAAAGAAGAGTTTATAAACTAGTTGTCAATGAAACAGAGACTTAAATGTTTATCTCCAGTTTCCACAAAAATATAAGTTAGAGAGTTTAACATTTAAAAGTGAAGAATATAAGATATATTAGCAGTGTAAAATAAAATATTCTTTTCCCCTTTAAAGTATCATTTCAATAGTAATATACTTCTGTCTTAATGTTTTATGATTAGAATTTATAATAATAATGATAATACTAATAACTAATAATAACTCTAATTATAAATTAAAAAGGTTGTTGATGTTGAGGTTCTTCAGATAAACTTATTGGTTCAAGAATACATACTGTAGATGGTTTTCCTGAAAACCATGGAACCTAAAATTTTGTTTAATCATATCACTGTCACTTAAAAAAGGTTTCTTAAATGACTGTAAAACTCTTTTTAAAAGATTTACAGTGCATCCGGAAAGTATTCACAGCGCTTCACTTTTTCCACATGTTACAGCCTTATTCCAAAATGGATTAAATTCATTATTTTACTCCTCAATTCTACAAACAATACCCCATAACGACAACGTGAAAGAAGTTTGTTTGAAATCTTTTCAAATTTATTAAAAATAAAAAACGAAAAAATCACATGTACATAAGTATTCACAGCCTTTGCCATGACACTTAAAATTGAGCTCAGGTGCATCCTGTTTTCACTGATCATCCTTGAGATGTTTCTACAACTTGATTGGAGTCCACCTGTGGTAAATTCAGTTGATTGGACATGATTTGGAAAGGCACACACCTGTCTATATAAGGTCCTACAGTTAACAGTGCATGTCAGAGCACAAACCAAGCCATGAAATCCAAGGAATTGTCTGTAGACCTCAGAGACAGGATTGTATCGAGGCACAGATCTGAGATTGAACAAACAAAGATTGAACTCTTTGGCCTGAATGGCAAGCATCATGTCTGGAGGAAACCAGGCACGCTCATCACCTGGCCAATACCATCCCTACAGTGAAGCATGGTGGTGGCAGCATCATGCTGTGGGGATGTTTTTCAGTGGCAGGAACTGGGAGTCTAGTCAGGATCGAGGGAAAGAGGAATGCAGCAATGTACAGAGACATCCTTGATGAAAACCTGCTCCAGAGCGCTCTGGACCTCAGATTGGGGCGAAGGTTCCTCTTCCAACAGGACAATGACCCTAAGCACACAGCCAAGATAACAAAGGAGTGGCTACGGGACAACTCTGTGAATGTCCTTGAGTCGCCCTCTGGAGAGATCTGAAAATGGCTGTGCACCGACACTCCCCATCCAACCTGATGGAGCTTAAGAGGTCCTGCAAAGAAGAATGGGAAAAACTGCCCAAAAATAGGTGTGCCAAGCTTGTAGCAATGTAGTAATTGGTGCCAAAGGTGCTTCAACAAAGTATCGAGCAAAGGCTGTGAATACTTATGTACATGTGATTTTTTTTCTTCTTTTTTATAAATTTGCAAAGATTTGCAACTTCTTTCACGTTGACATTATGGGATATGGGGTATGAGTTAGTTTGTAGAATTGAAGAACAAAATTATGCGTTTAATCAATTTTGGAATAAGGTTGTAGCATAACAAAATGTGGAAAAAGTGAAGTTCTGTGAATACTTTCCGGATGCACTGTAATAGTGTTAATAGAACCCAATTATACAATTTGAGATGAAGCTGGAGGTTAGGTTGGGTTTGGGTTTAGATTAGGGTTATGGTTATCTTTAAATCTAGCAAACATCTTCTAGGAAAGAAAGATGGTTCTTAGGGTAATACAGTCCTGACAGGACATGCTGTGCCTTGGGCTCAACCATTTAAAGTGCATCAATCGACAACCTTTTACTGTAGTCTGTGGTAATCAGTTTGATCGACAGAAAGGAATGGAAAAGGAAAGAAACCTTTGATTCTTAGCTAGAAAAATTATTGAAAGTTAGCGTGACTTTTTCAAGTTGTGGTTTTGCGCTTGGCACCAAATCTTGGCGAGTACAGTGAGTTTTGAGTTTCTGTGCAGTAGTCACTTGCCTCCGGGTGGAAAAAGTGAGCTGATCGCAGCACGGGTGCAGTGAACATCTCCACTGCGGGAAAGAGCAGATTTAAAGGGTTGCATGTGTGCAGGGCAGCCCATAATATGAGCCGTATGTCGAATGGGATGCTGGCTGAAGCGTGGATGCGTTTTCTCTACCCAACTCAAATCGTACAAACTTGTGGAAACTTAACACCAGTGTGGGGATTGAAAAAGTACTGGAAAACTTTTGCTTCCTTTTGCCTCACTTGTGGTTTCACGTTCACCTCTAACCATCTCTGATTGTCTGTTTTCATTTCATTTGTCAGTTTTTTTATTTATCCAGGCCGTTGAGGAAAGTCTAGTTGAATTTCTGTCAAATCTTCTTGTCTGTTTTGTCTGTTTGTAGCATCTGCATCTGCCAAGGCTTTAGTGGTGTTTGACGAAACCGAACGAACCATGCGTGTGACATGGAAAGCCGCTCCAGGCCCCGTGGTCAGCTACAGACTAATGTACGTCTCTCAGGACGGCGGTAAAGAGATGATGATGAAGATCCCAGCCAACATCACCACCACCATGCTGAGAAAACTGCAGCCCCTGACCACCTACCTCATCACCGTGCATCCCATTTACAAACGAGGAGAAGGAAAAGCAAGGCAAGGAGTAGGAACCACACGTACGTTGGCCAGTAATTCAAAGCCCATGAGTCACAGATCTGTAAAGACACAGGCACACATCACCACTTACACTGGAAAAAATTATGTTCTTCCTCAGTACAATACAGTTTTCCAGTATAAGTATCTAAAAATTCTTAAATCAAGATGCATTTACTTGAGAAGCAAAATATAGTTGATGATAGTTGATAAATGATAGTTTTTTTTTTTAGACTTGCTTCTCATGCAAATGTATCTTGATGTAAGAATATTTACATATTTGTACTAGAAAGATAAAAAGACTGAGGAAAACCTTTTTTTTTCCTGTGTAGTTTTATGGATTGGAACAAAGCCCTAAACTTAAAGTGTTAAATGACACTTTACATTAATGATTTTTTCAAATTGTTATGCATTGCGATCAAACATCAAGATTGTCACCTCATGAATGATAAAACGGACAAAAAAACACAAAGACTTACATTGAAAGAAAGACTAGAAAATCACAATATTCAGACTTTTGGCTTGGTCCAGTAAGCAACCACTCAAGCAACTGCATAGAAAAGATCTAACAATTTCCTGACATCTACCTAGCACCTTAGCATCATTCAAGTCACATACTATTTACTTAGAAAATATAAAAATCTAGTTGCATAGAATTTGACTGTAGAAAGTAAATTATGCCCACAGTGTTTTTGCAGTATTTTGTTGCTGGACTGTGTTAGCATGTGCTGATATCGCCGCCTTCTCTTCATCCTACAGTGTCACCATATAAAGCCCCAAGAAACCTACAGACCTCTGAACCCACCAAAACTAGTTTCCGTGTGTCCTGGGACCCCGCTCCCGGTGATGTACGAGGGTACAAAGTCACTTTCCATCCCAGCGGAAATGATATTGATCTAGGAGAACTTCTTGTTGGACCATACGACAACACGGTTGTTCTAGAGGAACTCAGGTAATGTTTAACATCAACTTTAGATGCTTTTCTCAACGTAATGATGCTAAACATAATTGTTTTAAGATGGAACATATGGTTTCATTTTTGTTCTTCTTTCACAGAGCTGGAACTAAATACTCCGTGGCTGTTTTTGGCATGTTTGATGGAGGTCAAAGTATGCCGTTAGCCGGCGAGGAGAAGACCACCCTTTCTGATGCACCTATTAACGAAACACCTGTTGACATCTCCGGTAAAATCTCAGCACATCATTCTAAGACGTCATGTTTATAGTAAGTTCTTAGCATGCACTTTCTGTTGAAGTGCTGAAGAACTACAAAGAACCCCAGGAAGAATGATTGCAATACAGCGTCATATGAATCAAAATGAGCTATTAAAGCTCAAAGAGTCAATGAGTCTAGATTTATTAGTACAGTACAGATATTATAAATAATATAAAGATGTTATAATAAACAAGATGATACATATAAAATGCAAATATGTAACAATTAAAAATATAACCTAGTAATATTAAGAATAATAAAATAAAATAGTTAATAATATACTAATAAAATATTATTATTATTTCTAATAATATAAAACAAATATGTAACAATGAAAGATATGAATAATAATAATTAAATAAATAATTGAATGTATTCATATTAGTATTTTCTAAGAATACTGTATTTCACAATTCACCTTCTCTTTCTAATGTACAAAGTTTTGATAAATTGATAATTTAAAAAATTAAAAACAATTTCCGTTATGATGACATGCCACCAAATGTTAACTTCAACAAATCTTAACTAAAGTAAATCTTTAGGAAGCGTCTTTCAATGCTAGATTTAAAATAAATGAATGGGCTTGTTCTGATGAAGAAAAGTGTACAAATGGACACTGTTTTCATGGCGAGATCAAGCGTATGGTTTTAAGTTGTGGGCTCGAAGCGTTTGGCAGCACACTTTGCCAGCAACAGTGTCTTGAGTTTGATTCTGGCAGCTATTGGCAGGCAGTTTAAAGACTTGAGTGTAGTCATGACGTGAAAGACTTTCCAGAGGTTAAGTTGTGCAGCAGCGAGGATTAAGCAGCAGATGCAGGGAGGATGATGGAAGTGTGCTGCAGGAGTTTAGTTGTGAAACGACCACAGTAAAGGTCACGTAAAGGCACAGTTTTCCACATGTATCACTGCAAACTAGCCAAAACCAGGTCAAGTAGGATGACTGCAAGGTTCTAAAAGTCAATATGTAATCAAAATTAACCCTGTTTATGTTCTTAAAACTTGTTACATTATTACATGATTTTTCAGAAAATGAATCATTCCAAAGGGGGAAAAAAAAAGTATTTTCACCTAAATGTATCAACTGTCTGAAATCACTTTCCTTTTCATCTAGGTCGTACAGAATACTGGGTGGTGTTGACCAATAGCATAATGACTGTTTAGTCTTTATTTTAGGCTGCTGTTGTAATCAGCATTTATAAAATTCACGCAATAATTTCATCCTTCCACATAATCAACCTTCATCACAAAACAACGTTATACTCAAAACGTTTTTGGCAAAACAAATTACAGCATAAGGCCCTGTGTGACGTGTACGAGAGTTTGTCCGTAGTTGTCTCTCTCCCATTTCACTGTGACACGAGTTCATGGAAAAAATGCTCTGTTTTCAGTTAGGCAGTTTTTCGTTGAGGAGAGAGTGAAGGCCACAGAATAGCACACGTTTAGGAAAGTGTTATGTTTCTTTGTTCTCCATCGCTGTCTGTCAGCGTTTTGTCAGACTAAACTAACAGTGGTGTAACGGATCATACCAGCTTATAGTGGTCAATGCTGGGTTTCTTTTTCTGGGTTTACATTTTTACTCAGTTTTTAATTATATTTTTATTTACTTTACATTTCAATGTATTTTATGCAGTTTAGTTTCAGTCACTTAAAAAACAACAGAACATTTCTTATATTCTGCTATCTGATTAGCATCTGATGTCTAATTAAATCTGTCTTTTTTTTAAATATTCAAAAAATATTATTTTTTCAGCCACTTTTTTATTATTTTATTTTATTTGTAATATAGTTATACTTTTAGTTGTACTATCTGATAATAAACCTGGGTCTGCCTGCTCTAACTATTTTAATCAAGATGGTTTACAGGTTGAAACTCTATACAATAGACAATTTAATGATTACCAGTGACCATACTGGACCAGCTAGAAACCATGTAAAACTAGCTACAATCAGCTGGTACCTCATTTTTTATATATCTTTATTTTATGAGCTTGTGTGCGTAAATAAATCAATTTCACAAGATATTTTTCACTTGCAGACCAAGTGTGATGGTGTCCAGTGAGATCACCAGTGCTCTAGCCTCAGTTTTGGGGCTCTTCTCACCCTCAATAGGTATCTGGAGCGCCACACGTTCTACAGAGGTGGAATGCGCAAAAGAGATGAAGCTCGTATTTCATGCGTCACAAAGGGATACTTCTTTTCTCTGTAGAACAGAAGCAATGACAATTCCAGGAAAACAGCCTCCAGGGCCAGATGCCAAAGGGGATTTGGATACAATGCAAGACTGAAGATTCAAAGGAGAAAAGTAGAAATTGAATGGAAAGAGTCTGTAGCTCCAAGAAAATACAGTGAAATAAAAGTCTTATCTAAAAGCGTGATGTTTTGAAGTTATTGCAGTGTAAATTTGCCTTTTTATTTGCTGTGAGCATGTGTACACGTCTCTTCCCCGTTTCTCATCACTCTCCTGTTGAATTCTGCCTGCCATCAGCGATTATACAATCACATCTAAGCTCCTCTTGGCGTTTCTCGCTGTATAACTGGTGTGTTTTACTCACAGATGCTCAGTGTAAAACTACAGCCAAGGCTGATATCGTCCTGCTGGTTGATGGATCCTGGAGTATCGGCCGTTTGAACTTCAAAACCATCCGGGCTTTTATTGGTCGCATGGTGGGCGTCTTTGACATCAGCCCTGACAGGGTTCAAATCGGCAAGTCTCCCCTGCTTCTGTTTACTTGATGTTTTTAGATATGTTGAAGGTATATTCATGCATCTGGACTCCAGATGTGAGCTCTATGCTAGGCTCCTTATTGAGTTATTAACAGGAACCTTTACTCTTGCATTCATAATGGTGTGTGCTTCTCTCACAGGTTTGGCTCAGTATAGTGGGGATCCCAAAACTGAGTGGCATTTGAACGCTCACGCCACCCGTGAATCGCTGCAAGAGGCTGTGGCCAACTTACCCTACAAAGGGGGAAATACAATGACGGGTACCAAACTATTACATAAGTGCTTTATTATTTACGGTCTTGAAGATGCCTCTTATTTGTTTATCTAAATTCCTGAAAACTAGATTTAAAGGTGTTGTGTGTCATTTATGCACCTCTAGTGGCAATTGCAAATAATGATATGTCCGCTTCCCATTTCAGGAAGTAAAAAAATCGCATGAATTTTCTCCATAAGGGAATTCATTTTTAAAGATAATTTATAATAAACATTTAAAGACAGACCTACTGTGAGCTGTGGGGTTGCTATTTAATACTTTATGGTTTTGTTGAAGCCGTCAGTCAACATTATTTTTAAATTTTTTTTTATTAATTGTGTTTAACAGCAGAATTGCTTGTGAAAAACTATATTACCTATGATTCTGCAAAGAAATCTCCACCAATCTGAGAATCGGAACTAGCAAATTGCATCAAAAGAACACTTTAGCACCAGCAAACTTCCATGAAGTACTGTGAATGACATGATAGTCCATCTCCCTAAGCTTGCAAACTACTTGAATGTATATGCATATTTTGCAATAAATGTAAAATATGTTGCTTCTGTTCACACAATGAAATGAAATGTGTATGAAATGTCTACATGTACAAAGGGCTCTTTTTATTAATAAACTAGGGTAGAAACATTTTAATGCCAAAATGACACACTTCACCTTTTAATCAGTTTCATAAATGTTTTGCACATAGAATATAGACATAAGAAATGCATGAATCCACGACAGCCATTTCTCATAGAAGAAATGCAGTAGAACTAATAAAACTAATAAGAACTTATTGTGTTTCCAAAGGTATGGCCTTGAACTACATCCTCCAGAACAACTTCAAAGCAAATGTGGGTATGAGACCCGATTCTCGTAAGATTGGTGTCCTTGTTACCGACGGCAAATCTCAGGACGAGATTGTAGTGAATTCTCAGAAACTGCGTGACTCTGGCATTGAGCTCTATGCCGTTGGTAAGTTCTTCTCTTCTTGACATTGCTGACACTATCTAATTCAGTGACAATGGACTGTAGTAGTTTGCATGCCAGTAAAAGATACTCAACCCAGAGCTCTTCTGTGTCCAAAGATCTCACAGCTTTTCATTTGGCAAGATCACAGCTTGATCAATGTCTCTTTGACCCAGCTGAAGTAATTGAGATCTTTCAATAATCATCTCCTCTTGGCTCCTAGGTGTGAAGAATGCAGATGAAAATGAGTTGCGATCCATTGCCACCGACCCTGATGAAATTCACATGTACAATGTCAATGACTTCTCCTTCCTGTTGGATATTGTGGACGACCTCACTGTCAACCTCTGTAATAGTGTTAAAGGCCCAGGTACAGTCACGTTCTTGACTAGTGTATGTTTTAACTGAAAAACAATCTGAATCTAAACAAATCAGCCTGGTTCTGTTCTGCAGACTAGAAATAAAAAACCAAGAACTCCCAAAGCTCCCAAAGTTTGGCTCGGCTGAACTGCTTGAACTTGTGCCATCCATTTATGATTTGCACTCTTGTTTTCCCAGACGGCTCTTTGTTTTTTTTTTACTAATAATCTTGCTGAAAAGACTCTGAGGGAAAACTGTAGGTTGCACTCTGCTCCTCCTTGGGGGATAGCAGTGATTTACAGAACCATGAAACTGGTGATATATAACCCATTTAACCTTTTGCAAGAAGCTAATAGGCCTGAGGAAGATTTACAGTCTAAGTGTAAACCTGTTTGAGAGCTGTTTGACACCACAGCTTACATTTTTCCATTGCTTTCCATGAACCAGGTGGCGGCCCAGGGACACCCACTGACCTGGTGACTTCCGAGGTCACACACTACTCCTTCCGTGCTACCTGGATGCCACCTGACGAGCCAGTGGAGAAGTTTCGCATCGAGTATGTCCCTGCAGCTGGAGGAAATACTGAAGTGGTGAGCGTTAAAAACACATATATCCAGCTTGTTTTCAAATGGACAAATGCATTCATGGTAGAAACCTCAGACATTAAACTTCTGGAAGTTATGGCACTTTCATTTATTAGCCTGCATTCTCTTGCATCTTGTGCAGGGCTCAATGTTAAGGATTTTTTCTACTGGCCCAGTCAGGCCAGTGGTTACAATTTTTACTTGCCCTGCCAAAATTTTCACTGGCCCCACCACAAGAAAAGTAATAAATAAATAATATAAAAAAAATAGGCCTAGTTATTGTCTTTGGTTTTGAACCATAGCCTTAATATATAACGTTGTGACACCAAAAACTACTAGCCTAGCTCATATACATTTAAAATATTGTACAAGTAAGGACAAGTAAAATGTCAGTAATAAAATAAGAACAAATAATCAAATAAAATAGAACAAACATACAAAGATAATAAACACTGCTTTTCAGGTAATGGTAATTTTCAGGTAGAGTAAATGAATAATCAAATGTAAAATAGCACTGCATAGTCTGCAATGTATAAATTAAATATAAATGAATCCTTATTAAAGTTACAAAAGTTATTCAGCGAAGAGCAGTGAGTGATTGTTTTCTTTGTCCTTTGTTGTGTGATTAACATTAAAACGAAGACAACAGCAGGGTTATTAAGCTGCTGTCACTTTAAGAGCTGCACGGATCCAATATACTGTTACACATGAGTTTTATATCTCAACTGTTCATGTTCACTTAAGACATAACCGACTATGTTTACTAGGATCCTCGCCGAGACCTGCATTTTTTGACGTATTTTTGTGTGAATATGTCCATTTGCAAGAAGACGTGAAAGAGAGCTCAATTCAGCATTCGCACACTGTCTGAGAAACGGCTTTCTTGGCGTGTGCTTCGTGGTGTGAGCGCACACAAAACTTCTCACACTATTGAACTGAGTTCTCTTTGGTATCTTCTTGCGCTTGAATATTTAAATGGACAAAGCTTAAAAACACGAGCAAATGATAAACTTTTGTGATGCAGCACTGGCCCGATTGGGCAAGTGACAGTTGCCAAGCGACGTTTACACTGACCATCGGGCAGTCCTTATTATCGAGCCCTGTTGTTAACACTTTATTTTGATGGTCCCTTTAACATTCTGTTGACTATAAGTAACTTTGCAACTACATGTCAACTAACTCTCATTAGAGTATTAGTAGACTGTCTGCTATTTGATAACTCTTTATTGTGATGGTCCTCCAACAGATATTCTACTGACTATAAGTAACTTTGCAACTACATGTCAACTTATTCTATCCCTAACCCTACCAGTCTACTAATACTCTACTAACAATCTAATGAGAGTTAGTAGACATGTAGTCAAAAGAATGTGTTAAAGGGACCATCAAAATAAAGTGAAACCCAAAACTTTATGCTGTAGCTCTGTTCCAAAACCTAGTGAGCTGCCTTATAATGCAGCCTCCTAACCATCACTGAACTTCAAAAACCTCTTATTTGAAACACTCTAAATTGGCAAAAAGACTCACGGTTGATTCTGGTAGAGTTTGACATTAGCATGTTGCTAAGTTAATGTCACAACAATATAATAAGCATAAAAAATATAAAATGCAAATATTTACATTTAAAATTGTTTAATGTTTTAACTATAGTTTTCAGTATTGAATAAAAAATTAAGGTATTTTCACAATGCTACCTTCTTTAAAGGTAGTCTAATTTTCCTACTTAAGTTTTTGAACATCTTTTGCATTGGGAGTATGTCTATGATTCTGACTAGGTAGACAGCTCACTATCTTGTGGAACAGATTTTATATGTGCCTATCATTTATTTATTATGGTGCCCATTGCATTGTTGCTATAAAAGTCAAGTTTGATGAAGAGCAACATTTCACATTTAATTTTTATATCTCTACCTACCTCTTGTGTAACCTCAAATACTTCAATAAAATAGGACAGCTTTCATATAACATTCAAAGCTATGCATCTTGTCATATTTTATTTTACCGTATACGCTGTGTGCATTTGAGATGATCTATATGGCTTAAAAGTATCATGTATCAGTATGGGCTAAACTAGATCCTATAAATCTCACAACTTGCCCTGTGTGTCTGCGTGCTGAATTCCGACCTCTAAGAACCTGCAACTTATAAGAGATGATTTCAGATGGCCACATGCCTCCCCATTTCACCTCTCTGTCTTGTGTAATACACCTCTCAGCAGAAGATCACCTCTCCCTGATGATGTTTTTCAGATGTTTGTTGATGGTGAAGAAAACACACTTGTCCTGGTCAACTTGACCCCCAATACCGAGTATGTTATCAATGTCTATGGAGTGATCGGTGAGGAGAGCAGCGAGCCTTTGAAAGGAACCGAAACCACATGTAAGCTGAGCAGATCAAAGCCTCTCCTACTGTTTATGTTTATCACACTAGTTCTCCTACTGTTCAATCTCATTGTCTGATAAAACTCACCATATAAACCATATCCATACCAAAACCACTAGAAACAGCTGCAATTTTCACAACCTTGTCTACATAAGGCAGCTACTTTCTAACTGAAAATGGAATGTGATACTCTCGCCACCTAGCAACCACCCAAAATACCTTAGCAACACCCTAGCATCATGCTTTGCATGAGCAAACACCAGTCGCATGTTCTGAAGTACATCTTGTTCTTTTTATAACCGGAATTTCCCACATTTTCCACCGTTTGAATGACAGAGCTTGTCACAATACCTTATCCACAAAAAATACATGCCTAAACAAAATATCCTTTAAGTCAAGGAACAACCGATGTGTTAGGAGCACACTAATGATGCCTGAAAATGTGTCTAGGTAGGCAGCTCTGTATTGTTTGGAGCAAAGCCAATATGAAACCTCAAAGAAATACTGCAGCTCCTATATAACACAATTTTAATGCTGGTTTCCACATCGCAAATATGAAGCAGCTGTGAAATCTGTGAAGTGGGCCCTTGTCAACAGCTTAGTTTTGGTCTTATGGATGGACAAAGTAAACTTGAATCATTTTTACAGATTTAAAGTAAACAGAACATCTTAATTGGCTATTTTCGCTTTATAGTTTGCTTAAGTCTTTTTTTACATTTCTCACTGTAATGTTTATGATCAACATTACAAGACCTTATCCCATCGTAAAGAGAGGCTTATCGTTTTGTCATGAGCCACTTGGATGCAATAATCTGCCGTGGTCATTGTGGCTTTAGCTTTATGGTCATTTAATGTGACCAAAACATGTATGTTAATGAGAAATCACAACTTTTTATTGTTCTTTTTCATTCTTATAAAGCTATTTTGAATGTGCTTCAAAGATATTTTAGATCATTTAAATCTTTTTTCACAGTGCCCCTACCTGCTGTTACCAGCATGACCGTGTACGACGAGGCCCGGACGTCCATGCGAGTCCGATGGGAGCTAGTTGACGGGGCCAGTGGGTATTTGCTGAACTACAACACCATCAACGCCAGTGTGCCCTCTGGAAAGATGGAGGTGAGTGCCTGTCACACTGACGCCTTCCAGAACACTCTCCAGACGATCTCTCAAAATTTCCACCTCCGCTTTATTAGACCTCAAGGCAGAGTAAACCCACTTCTGCCAGCGGCCCCTTTAGCATAGCCAGATGGTCAAAGCAAGTAGCAACTATTTTACACTGCTGTTAAGGCCTATAGGAAAGATAAATCAATGTGAATTTGAATTTGAACCATTTTATTTCCATAATCTGACACAAAGTGCTTTAATCATTTGTATTAGTTTTTTTTTATATTTCAGTTTAGCTTGAATTTATTTCTGTTTTAGTTTTAGTAACTTTAGTACTTCAACTTGTTTTATTTCAGTTAGTTACAAAGATACAGAAGTCGGCAATAAAAATTATAGATATCAATTTAAACTCAAAAATTTCTCATTAAATTCCTTTGAGTCCACATGATCTAATCTGCTAATCTGCTACATTCATTTTATAGCTCTGTACTCTTATTGTGTCAACTTTTATTTATTTCACCTTAGGAATTTTAGGAGACATCTGAGACAAAGTTGATAATTAAATTAGGCTTAGCTGAAAGCTTTAGTCTCCTGAGCAATGAAAGAGTGGCCTCTGAGCAATAAAATAATCCTCTAGGGGATCTACAAAATCCAGACTTGCCTAAAACACAAGCGTTTGGCAAAAAGGAGATAATACTGCCTGTTCTGAATCTATTTCCTCCCTGAAGTAATGTACATAATAGTACCCAAATATCTGCAGATGGAGATGCAGATGTGTTTTTTTGGAAAAGTCACAGCCATCATCCCAGGAGATCTAGCTCATCTGATTTAGTCTGGAGGAGACATACCTTAACCGGGAATGTGTTTATGCCAGGTGTTCCTCATAACAAGTCTTGTCTCGCTGGGCCATTGCTTCGCTAATGTCCATTCTCTTTAACATCCCTCCCTCCTGCAGATGCGAGTTGGTGCAGATGTGAATGATGTCCAGTTATTGCAGCTGCTTTCAAACACGGCGTACTCTATCTCCCTGTTCGCCTTACATGGAGCGGCGGCCAGCGAACCCCTCATCGACAGAGGAGTCACTCGTACGTCTCTCCTCAGATGGTTTTGAACTGTTATTGTCAATATTTATTGTATGTTTTTATAAATATCAAATCTGTCTGTCTGTCTTCTAGTGCCTCTGCCTCCAGCGGGTGCGTTGAGAATCTCAGAAGTGACTCACAGCTCCATGCGTCTAACCTGGGATGCATCTCATGGAAACGTCAGGAAGTACATCATCACCTACAAGCGAGAGGATGGAGAGCTGAAAGAGGTGATCAAAATGTGTAATTCACACAGCAGGGATTAGTAAGATTAATGATGATATAGTAATCAAAAATTCCAAATATCAAAAATGTCCCATGCAACGTTTGTAGTTTGGGACTCAAGAACCATTTTTAGAACCATTTCCAATAATAAAAAAAAAAAACTAAAAAGAAGCCATTTCTAAAAAAAGGATGATTAATGGAACGTAGGACTAAACTAATAAATGGAATTATAATTGTAGTTACATTTCCTATCCTTAATCATTTGTAACAGTTGTACTGTAGCTTGCAGCTCGAAGGAAGGTATTTTAATTGCAGTTTAATGGATTGTCTTGTTCTATGATGAATAGTCTTAAGTTGGGAAATAGGCCTGAGCTATGCAGTGAATGTAAGATAGGTGAAGAGAGCTTTTTGGTCAGAGTTTATTTTAGAGTAGGGTCTTCCATAGAAAGAGTTAATTAGCTAGTATTTCCTGCTTTTGAAAGCCCCCATATTAATCCCACTAAGGTATTCACAAACTGATCCTGGTCAAATGGTAGGACAAAATCTAGGGGTTTACGCTGAGGACACCACCTCTGGAAATTGGCTTCTCACTTGTTCTCCTGTCTCTCTGTAATGATGCCTTTATGGATATTTCCAGAGTACTGCCGTTTTTAACCAAAAGGAGTCTTTTATCTTGGAAAATCTACTGAGATGAACCAGTGGAACTATTTGAGGAGGTCTGAAAGGTCATGTCCAAGCAAACGTGTTGATAGGATGCAGACTGTCTTGTTTATCTCTTCTTGGACGTACTCTGGAATGAGGTTAAGATGACCTGATTCACTAAGCTCTAGATCCATCTTTGCATCCATACAAGGCAAAACATCACTATAGCTATTGATCATACTTAGGGATTTGAGTATGACGTGGATGATTTGTCAAATCATGTCTGGTTTAGGAAAGGTGTGTTGTTAGATTACAAAATGACTTATGATTATTGCCTGGTGTGCAACAAAAGAAAGGAAGGATCTAGGCCATACCTCGAAACCTGTTTGCATCAAAGCCCTTAGGTTAAGAAAACCCTATGTTGTAAGGTTAAGGATACCCATGGTGAAACCTGGGTTGCAAGAAAAAAACAGTGTCTACTTAAGGTACCTTAAGGTCATCTTAAGTATATTCCCTTAAATGCTTAAGTGTTCCCTTAACTTGTTATGTGTTGCAACAAAGTCCTTAGTAACCATTTCACCCTAAAAAAAATGAAGAGACCAAAACAGTCATCTGCTGAACTTAAAGACAGTGGCTGATTTTGTGTTAACTGAGAAGGAGGAAGTACCAATGTACATTTTTAGTGATCGAAATATGATATTATAAATATTAAATTTATGATATGATTTGTTGATTGTACTTTATTTTAGAGTATGTATACTTACAATGTACTTACCTAAGAAAATACTGGGTAATATAAGGTAACTACAGGGGTTAAGGTTAGGTTTAGGCGTAGGTTTAAGGTTAGTACCTAGTTATTACCCAGTTATTGTAAATATATTGTATGTACATGTTGAACAGGACTGCAAAATAAAGTGCTACCAATTTGTTTCTTGTTTTCGGTACTATTAAGCCATTTCACACCAGGTGAGATCTGCCATGCCGTGGCAAAGCACTTAACAAAGGCCTAGTCAGTGAGTTCATTAACAATGGTTTGGGACAAATACTGCATAATGTAATTTAATGCAAAAAATGTGAGTGGCGCCCCAGGATTTCGAGCAGTTGGTGTTTTGCACAGGCAAGCATTGTCCTCAGAAAATCTGGTTTGGTAGAGTATTTTTTTGAAGTTCTGGTCAAAAAAACCACCCAGTTTTCAATCTGTTGCACCAACGCAGATTTTAGTCCATGCGTAACGAATGCAGCCGAGGCAAGTCGGTCTGTCAAAAGCATCTGTTGTTCCTTTTCCCTTGATGTATGTTAATGTTAACGCTGACGTTGGTGTTTGACAGGTTGAGGTCAACGGTGACATCACCACTTTGGTTCTCACCAACCTCCGCTCTCAGACGGAGTATGATGTCGCTGTCACTCCCGCTTACGACGAAGGTCCAGGAAATCCCATGCTTGGCAGTGCAATAACTGGTGAGCTTATAATCCTCACTGATTCTCCAAGATGACTCGATTGACCGATGATGTTGGTTTGGCAACAGCAATTACTTCACGGCTGCCGGGTTTTGTTTGTTACATTGGTGTTGAACTATGTGACTTTCTGGCTACAAGACCTGCAATTTCAGCAGGTCTTTCAAGCTCCCTGTCTGGATAATGACTGCCATGTGTGACGCCACCCCTACCCAAGCCACGTGTATGTGTTCATGGCTTTATTTTATCAGTCCCAAGGGTGATATCCTTTATCAGTCTCAGCTGATCTGCAAGTTTGTAGTTTTCTTGCTGACACACAATCCGCTTCCCTTTACACAGGAACTTGGCATGATGGGACATGTCAGATCTGATGGTTCACAGTCCCAGTGTTCACACCAGTTTCTACATCACATACTTTTTCTGTTGACATTCAGATGTGGTTCCTGCACCCAAGAACTTGAGGTTTTCTGAGGTGGGCCAGACTTCATTCAGGGTCACATGGGAGCATGGAGCACCAGACGTCGCTCTCTACCGCATTGGATGGACCAAGAAGGGCGAGAACAACTTCCAATTTGTATGTTTACCAGCTTGTTATTTGTATAAAAATATATATTTATTCAAAATAGCCTTTTTTTTCAGTATGAATAATCTAAAGAAATGTTTTCACTATAAAGAACCTTTTGTGGAATGAAAAGGTTCCATAGATGTTAAAGGTTCTTGGACCCATAGATGGCAATTATTTTTAAAAGTGTACCATTGATCATTTAATTTTTATGATTTAATGCACTCTCTCAAATAGCATGTGAGGCTCACTAGAATTGATCTTTTATAGGATATCCTGGGTCGTGATGAGACAAGCCAAGTTCTGACAGAATTAGACCCAGACACAATGTATGACGTCACTATCACAGCCATCTACCCCGATGAGTCGGAGAGCGAGGATCTGATGGGGAGCCAACGCACATGTGAGAATAGCACACAACCACACATGTAGAACACTGACTCTTGTGTACTGGGACAAAAAACAGGCTACAAAACTGCTTAAATAGAAGTTGATATATAAGGAATTAATTTAGATTCGTATGTTCAGAGGTGTTCACCACGTCCTGCTTTATTTGTCTCAACAAATGTATGTTATGGGGCTGGGGGAGGGGCTTCACTCTCTGTAGAAATCACGCTCCGGGCCCCCCAGTGCCTCTGGGCCCTGTACCTCTTACCCATTACAATACACTACCGTTTAAAAGTTTGGGGTCAGTAAGGTTATTTCTTTTTTTAAAGAAATTAATATTAAAGACATTTATAATGTCACAAAATATTTCTGTTTCAAATAAATGCTGTCCTTTGAACTTTCTATTCATCAAAGAATCCTGAAAAAAAGTATCACTGTCTCCACAAAAATATTAAGCAGCACCAAATCAGCATATTAGAATAATTTCTGAAAGATCGCGTGATACTGAAGATGCTGAAAATTCAGCTTTGATCAATAGAAAACAGTTATTATAAATTGTAATAATATTTCACAACATTACTGTTTTACTGTATTTTTATCAAATAAAAGCAGCTTTGGTGAGCAGAAGAGACTACTTTATAAAATATTTTAAAGTCTTACCGACCCCAAACGTTTGACCAGTAGTGTATATTTTATAAACATTAACAAACCTTGTGTTCACTTGAATTTAGACTGTATGGTGTAACCATATTTTACCCATGTCCCATTTGTCCCATGTCTCAAGACTCAGAGCCAACACATTAACAGATGTTGACGTTACAATAAAATAACATGTTGTTTATCTTTTTCTAGTGTCAAAGCTCATTACACCCGGTATGTTGTTTCCCATAAGAGAAAATGTAATTGTTAATGTAAATGCTAATGAGGATGATGAAACTTTTAATGGAAAAGGAAGATGAAGAATTGCATGTGCATTTTTGTGTTTCACCAGAAACTCATCCACCATCATTTGTCCAACATCATTCATCATTGCCATTTCATCACTATCATTTTTTCATCATTGTCATCTGTCATCAGTCATAAACGCGCATGCACAACTTGCCCGACTGCATTGTTTTTGTTGCAAATGATCATTTCTCCATCCCAAACACCCCATACACCTCCTCCATCCATCTTTCAGGATTGACTCATGATGCTCATGTAACCAGCATAATGAGTAGGGTTGGGAATCAATAACAAATTCAGAATAAGGTTCCTTTTTAACAAAACAATAATAATAGAATTGAAGGATTTTCATGATGTTTGGTTCCATTTGTGAATTAATTGATTAGTTTTAATGAGTTATCAGTTGTATTTGTCAGAGTGGTTGTTTTGGTTGGTTAATTAATAAACAGTAAATAGTGCTTTAAAATAAAAGAAACATTAGAATATGTTGCCAAAATCATACTGTTTTTGTTTATTTTACAATTTGGAAAAAACAATTGAGGGTGCTTACTCAAAAACCCTAAAAAATAAGTGAAATCAGAACCAGAATCATTCAATTTCTCATGATTCCCATCCCTAATCATTTTAGCTACTGTTCCAAAAGACAGATTTTGCTGATTCCTTTCTGTCTGCTCCCAGTGCCCACTGGACCACCACAAAACCTCCAGGTCTACAACGCCACCACTACAACTCTAACCGTGAAATGGGACCCTGCGCCAGGCCCCGTCCAGAGCTACAAAGTCACCTACCAGCCCGTTGCGGGTGGAAAACCGCTGTCTGTAAGTTCAGCTGTCCCCATTAAACCTCCATTGAGATATTTTGAGGCAGGGCATGAGCCATCTTTCACTTATGATGATGAATGAATCTGTTTTAAGAAGTTCAAGGCCCTTGTGTTAGTCATTACAGCAAGCTGCCCGCTGAAAGCCAAACGTCTTGACAGGAAGTCATTACCAACAGACAGATCTAATGCAAACCATCACAACATGTCTGTTAAGTGGCCCTCAGTTACCATCAAGATACAAAACAATTACTGTTATATAGTTAATGTCAAGGCGCTTTAGATGAACAGTCCAGAGAACATGTATTGTTTGTTTGGGGGCTCATTGGCTAACAATATTAAAACTGGACAATGCCGCTTTCACCAGTTTGTTTATTAATGCAGGATGATGCTCATTGGTCACAGCAACAACTGGTGTAAAAACATTTAAACAGTGTGACTTATTCACATTTAGTGTGTAATATTTCCTTGCATTTTTATTCCACTGCAAAAAAATCATCACAATGTAATATCTTCAGCTGCTGAATACATCATGTCCATGTGAGCTATTGGTTAATGTATTTACATATGACATTTGTGCATTTGGCAAACACTCTTATCCAAAGCAACCTACAAAAGTGGAACAAAATCAATTTGTCAAAGAGCCAACGATATTCGTAATGAATAATGCCAGGTTTATTAGACAACTACAGTAGGAAACAGCTAGAGAAGAGGGGAAATGAAGAGGTCCTTTTTAGGTTACTTTTTAGGATTTTTCCCCCATTAAATATCCTTGACATTACGGAAGCAAAAAGGGTTGTGAATGCCGTTTCTTTTGTGTTGCACCATATTCAAAATATTTTCTCATTTATACACCAAATCAAGTCTTACTATTGACAACTTTTTCAATCAGGTTCAAGTTGGTGGAAAAAAGAACAGTGTCATTCTTCAGAAGCTGACCCCTAACACCCCTTATTCCATCACCGTGGCTGCCATCTATCGCACTGGAGAAAGTAAAGATATTTCCGGCCAAGGGAAGACAAGTAAGTGGCTCCAAGAGAATCCTTTTAATGTCCTGAAATATTTTCCATGATAAACTCATTTAGGGAGGATGCATTCCATAAAGCATCTTGGTTTTCACTCACATCTGGAGGTTTGTCAGATGTAGAGACAATTCAAGATGTTATGCAATGAAAATGAGATGGCATTATGTAACACTGTGTTTTGTGTTCCTGTAGAAGCCTTAGGAGGAGTGAGAAACCTGCAGGTTTTGAACCCCACCATGACCACGCTGAACGTTCGCTGGGAGCCAGCGGAAGGAAAAGTGAAGGAGTATAAGGTCGTCTACGCACCTGCAGCTGGTGGTGCTGAAAGCATGGTAGGACTGGTAGGACTTCAACTAAAGAATAAACTAAAATGTGATGTTCAGATTAATCATAAATATTGATTTGCAGATCTCAGGTGGAAGTGATTTGCAATGTTTCTTTGACTTATACTGTATATGCTATCATGGATACAGGAGCAGGTATCAGGAACCACTACCAACACAGTTCTGAGAGGCCTTCAGTCGGACACACTTTACTCTGTGACCTTAATCCCTGTTTACGCAGAGGGAGATGGCCAGAGAATGTCTGAGAATGGAAAAACAAGTGAGTTTCTCTTTGAAACATCAGTGTCTTACTATCAACATCTTGCTTTCACTGACTAAATGGCTCCCTTTGATATTTCTGTCTGATTCTTTTGCCTGTAGAGAGTATTATGAGCTTATGTGCAACTATACAGCCAACAAACTACTAAGAAGTAGTTCTTTGTTAAGCTCAATGTGCTGCAAATAGACATCGAAGAGCCTTTTTAGGAGTGAGCATGCATATTGCACCATTCTGCGATTTATAATTGTTTGAGAGCATGACAGAAAATCCAGTTTGGAAGCGTGATCTGGATTATGCTTTATATTCCTGATGCCAAAACAGTAAAATGGAAAAAAAATTTTTTGCAGGGGCTCTGGGTGGTGTGAAGAACCTGAGGGTCACTGACCCAACCATGACCTCTCTGAATGTCAAATGGGACCCCGCAGACGGGGCCGTGCGCCAGTACAAGATCTTCTTCGTTCCTGCAGCTGGAGGCGATGAGGCGATGGTGGGGCTCTGTCTCTCACAGCTATTATTATATTTTTAAAAATATTTATTTATTTATTTATTTACACAACAAACTCTACCATGATGTGTACTTAAAATTGTGCATTATAAATGTGTTTTAGAAGTATGTTTTCCCATTTAATTATGATGTCTCAGTGCAACAAAATTTGAATGGTCCTAAAAATCTTTTTTAAAGACTTAAAATTCTACATTACAAATGTGTTTTAGAAGTTCGCTGAAGTTCATTTTCCCCTTGTTTTTAAATAGGAACAAATACCTGGAGCCCAAACGACCATAGTTCTACGAAACCTGCAGCCTGATACTCCATACACTGTATCTGTGGTTCCAGTGTATCCTGCTACAGAGGGCAGACGCCAGTCTGAGAATGGAAGAACATGTGTGTATCAACTTTGTAGCTTATCTATATGATATCTCTGTTACAAAACCTAATGAGCTAACTAAAATTTTAAGACGTCATATGCATCTGTTTGGATAATTTTTTTGTAAATAAAAAATGTATCAATATAAATATTTCAGTACAATTAAAATGTTTAACCTCATATTTGTGTGTACTATGTGAAACTATATAATCAGTATAGGAATCAGTAGATACAGTAGAAACCTGCTTTATGGAGCACTATTTGTGTGGCATGTGAAGTTGCTGCCTATGTAGAAGGTTTTAAATCAGTCAACTTGAGGTTATACATACATAGACAGCCAACAGCAAGGCAGCTCACTAGCTTTTAAAGATAGTGCCGTTTCAAAGCCTATTTGACAAATTATTGTCTATTTCACTCTAGTACCTCTTGGAGGTGTTCAAAATCTCCGTCTCATTGATCCCTCCTTCACGACACTCACTGCCACATGGGATGCTGCTGATGGGAATGTGCAGGGCTACAAAGTGGTGTATGTGCCCACCAACGGAGGAACTGAGCTCATGGTAGGAATAACTTAATCTTTCAACGTTTGTTTCTACAGTGTTGATGTCACAAAAATCTCTCTAAAATCTAATGGCATGGCTTGCAGACAGACGTATAAAGACATGATCTTCCCTTGAGGAACAAAGATGAGAGAGTGGTGCAATGAAACTCTTAATTGAATTCTCATTATGCTCAAAAACCTGCTGGGAAAGTTTACAACTGGGAGCACCAATGTTTAGATGGAGCTGGAGTAAACTGTGAAAACGATATGTTTGGCAAGCTACGAAGAGAGAGTTCAGTTTTCTTTTAGTTTAGAAGTTAAATTTTCTTTATCTGTTTAGATGGGTAGACCTTATGCAACGGATTTTCATTCAGACGAACTAAGGTTCCTTAGTTGGAATGGGTTTGAAGAAGATATAGTGTACTGAGCTCTAGTTTCTATATTCTTTCAGGAACAAGTGTCTGAGAGCACCACAACATTAGTGTTGAATAAACTCCTGCCAAACACCATGTACACAGTGACTGTTTTGCCGGTGTATGCTGAAGGAGATGGACCTCAACTCTCAGAGAAGGAAAAGACTAGTAAGTGACTCCAAAATGACATCAGTCACGCTAAAGCTGGGCTCAGACTAGAGGAGTTTTTAAATCCTAACCGATTATGAAATCTGGTGGCATCCCTCACATAAGAAGAATCTTCACAGATTTTTTTTCTCTCAAATCTCAAACATGCACACACAAAGATTTTAGCATTTTTGCCAGGACGAGCACCTCACGTGATCTCATGGGGAAGCGGATGTAAACATGTACGTAGCAGATCGTCATTGATGTCTCAACAGGTAATGTTTACATAGCAGCTTTCTACACTCACCCCGGTATGTTCAAAACCAACGCGATTTATCCTCAGCTCTTCTCTTTGGCCGTGTGGTTATCATGTTTACGAAGATACGGTATATACATAGACGTGATGTTGCAACACTCCACACGCAGTTCCGCCATCTCCGCTGTTCAACGGACCCGCACAGCAGCTTGTTTTGCTGTCGCAATTTCAAAAGTTCTCTCATTAACTTCTCTCATTGGCTATTGTGAAAGAACTGACGTAATCATCCCTATTTAAAACATGCTTGATATAATCGGGGCAGATCGGGAGGTGCAAGATTTGATCTGTGAACGCCTCACATTACCAGATAATCTGCACCGAACATCGGAACCGATCGAGGTCCTCGACAAGATTTTTTCTCCGATTCTCAGGAGGGGAAAATCAGGGATAAATCGGCCTAAAACTCCTGTAGTGTGAGCCCAGCTTAAGACATTATATATGAATATCTGAAGAATGCATGCAAACAATGTCAATGTTGAGTCAACTCTGTTGTTGTCTCCTTAGAACCTTTGGGCAGCGTGAGGAACCTGCAGGTAACAGATCCAACTATCAGCACTTTGAACGTACGCTGGGAGCCGGCAGAAGGCAATGTGCGGGAATACATCGTCATTTACGTTCCTGCCGGTAGCCAAGATCAAGAAGTGGTGAGAATGATTTCCTTGGATGTTCCAGAGATAGCAAAGGAAAACAAAAAGAGAATTTAAATCTGTAGTTTCACACTGATACACTCTTACCTTGAACATTGAAATTCACTGCTAATTCACTGCTTATTAATAGTTCGTAGGGTAGTTTTTTTAGCGTTTAAGTTTAGGTATTGAGTATTCTCAATTCCTTTAATTTTGCTTGGGCAGGATCAAGTATCTGGAACCACCACCTCAACTGTTCTGAAGAACTTGGAGCCTGACACAACCTACACAGTGACTCTGGTGCCAGTATATCACGAAATGGAGGGCAAACCTCTTTCGGAGAATGGAAGAACAAGTGAGTTCATTGTAAAGATACAGTGTAGAGCATCTTTAGATAATCTTGGCCACCAAATTGAAATGTCTGGCAATTGTTTACTTAAAAATAACTAAGATATTGAGTTCATGTATCCCTGCTTTTCAGGACCGCTGGGTGGAGTTCGCAACCTTCAAGTTACCGATCCCACCAGCAGCACCCTAAATGTGCGATGGGAGCATGCTGATGGAAACCCTCGAAATTACAAGGTTTTCTATGTCCCACAGCCTGGTGATGCTGAGAAAATGGTAGGATGTGATTAACTAACTTCTAATGGTTTATATAAAGGATCTTCCACATTATGAGACCAAATCTCTTGTATTTTGTGATCAGGAACTAGTTTCCGGTGGCACGACAAGCACCGTCCTGCGTAATCTCAATGCTAACACGCTGTACAAGGTCACATTGTTGCCTATGTATGAAAATGACGTGGAGGGAAAGCGTCAGTCAGAAAATGGAAAGACAAGTAAGTCCAACTTGCAATTTTAATATGGAGAATATTAAATATGCCTCTACAAGGGATCCCTGCTTATTGTCTTGTGAGGGTTCATCATGTCTGTTTTATTAACGCAGAACCTATGGGAAGTGTGAAGAACCTCCAGGTGACAGACCCAACTGTGAACTCTTTGAGAGTGCGATGGGACCCAGCAGATGGAGATGTTCGTCAGTACAATCTCATCTACGTGCCTGTTGCTGGAGGTGCTGCAAGCACGGTAATGATCTAAATTTGTCTCACGTTTGTCATTTTGGTTATTTGGTTGCTAACTAGTGTGTGCCTGTACTGATGTACTCTTCAGAGCCAAGTGTCAGGAGTATCCACCAATACTATTCTGAGAAACCTGCAGCCAGACACGGAGTACAGGGTCACCGTAATACCAATATATCCAGATGCCGAAGGAAAGAAACAGTCTGAGAATGGGAAAACAAGTGTGTATCTGCAATGTCAACTTTGGATTTTACTACGTTAGCATGCAGCATACTTAATTTCAATTTTCACAATTCCCAGAGCCTCTGGGTGGAGTGAAAAACCTGCAGGTCACTGATCCCACAACCAGTTCATTGAAGGTGCGCTGGGAGCCCGCTGAGGGTAACGTCCGGCAGTATAGAATCTTCTACGTTCCAGCATCTGGTGGTGCAGAGGACATGGTAAAAGTTGCTCTACGGAAGAACCTCTATTGTCTTTCTGGGCATGCTACTGATCTTCTATATCTTTCCTCTTTAATTTTATACATCAAAAGGAGCAAGTTTCTGGAGGCACCACCAACACCGTCCTAAGGAACCTTCTATCAGACACGGTCTATACTGTGACTGTGGTTCCTGTTTATCCAGAAGGAGAGGGTCTGCGTCAGTCTGAGAAAGGAAAGACACGTAAGTTGTACTTGTGAATTACAGAGTCACACATCGCTATTACTATCGCTTAAAAATCGTGAGGTACACAGGTGTTCACATCGAATGGCTTGTTGAGTAGAGCTGTGCTATGAATTTTCTGACTATTCAGACTTTTCATCAGGCAGACAATAAGAGAGAGGGACCCAATTCATATTTTATGACTTGGACCAAACCTCAGAACAGCCTAGCAACTATACTAACAGAGCAATAATAAAAACACTTTGAACAACTACACTGGACGGCTAGAAGCTGTCCACACTGGATGAGACAAAGCGACAGTTGCAAATCCATTTGTCCTTCCTATCATAAGTAGCGCAAGCTCTTGGAGTACATCGGATATAGAACAGATATAGATTATTGTTGGGGATTTGCCGCATTCAGTATAGACAGCATCACTGATTATAATAGGTTATATTTGCTTACGTCACTTCGCGCCACTCGACACGTGTTAGCAATGCCTTTCAACCACTCAAAACACCCTAGCAACTGGATTTTATATAGTTCACCACTCATTGTGAAGCATCCACACAATTTATGTTGGTATAAATGCTAAATATCAGTTGTATGTTAGCACACTAAAAACTATAGGTTTAGGGCACTTGAGGTTTTGTATACATAACAATAATTTGCACTAAAATAAATGGGATACTTTGAACTCATGTTAGATAGTTTTTTTTTACTGATTTCTGTAGGAATTTTCACATCTGCTTCGGTTTAAAAGGCGTGCTAAGCCGTTTTAGTATCAACCCTAAATGCCCCCCACCACCTGCCTTTCCTTTTTGGCACTTTCTCACCATAAAACCCGTCTGCGCCGCTGTCGAATGCCTCGCTCAGCATTCATTCCTGAACTTTACTGAGCTTCCTCCTGTTTAAACGTCTCTGTGAGCTGTTCCTCGGACTTCCTCTGCTGTTCTGTAAATTCCTCTGTCTCACTCTGCTGTGTTGTGGTCTCTCTCTCTCTCCCTCTTTCACAGTTCCAAGAGTCCCACCCCGGAATATCCAGGTCTACAACCCATCTCCCAACACTCTGAACGTGCGCTGGGAACCCGCCTCGGGCCAGGTGCAGCAGTACAGGGTTGCCTATGCCCCGCTGAGTGGGATCCGGCCTCTTGAGTCTGTGAGTGATGCATATTCATTTAGGGGACACTTTAATGCAAAACTTAAGTTATACAGTTAATGTATTGTACATTAAATATATGTGAATTTCATGGAAACCAAACCAGTGACAATGCTAGTATCATCCAATGCTAGTATCACTTGAGCTACAGGAACACTGTATATGAAATATGTTGAAGGGTTTATATTTTTCAGCACTTTACAACAGTTTTGGATGCAACTCATCCAATCGGAATTTAACCAATTGATGGTTAATCTGCCATTAAGCTACCCTTTTTAAAAAGTAGTTTGCTACACTACACTAAGTTATTAAGAAAACTGTAGCTGACTACATTGAAAGTGTAAAATGGGGCAAGACATTTCATGTAATTATTAGATTATATAATAAAACAACAACAACGAGGACCTCACTTAACTCAAACACGTAAATTTACACAAAATACAGCTAATAAACCCAAAACAAAATGAATTGAAACATAATGAAAAACAGCAGTATTTAACTAAATATTTATTGAACTACAGCAAGTAAAATGGCTTTTGTGAACCCTATTTTGGGATGACTCATGAATCCACGAATCTATTTATTTGAACAAGCTCATTGCTACAACAAACCGTCTGAATAGATTCACTGAAATTAATTAGACTTTCTAATACTACTTCAGAGAAAGAGAGAGGGAGGGAGCAATATTTTAGGGTAAGTAGTTTATTGCCTCAGCATGCTCTGCAATGTATGTTTTTATATTCCAGGATCACTACTTAATGGGCATAGTAGCTCATTATTGAAGAACTGGAAACTAGTCTTTGTTTTTGCTACTGTCACAGTTACAGTTTTAAGTTAGTTCATTAAAGTTACTCCCCAGCTCAGGATGTTTAGCACCTGTCCTTTTGCTTCTAGGTGTCATTTACAGTGTTTTTCATAAAGAAGTTCTGTAAAACTTTACAAAGCGGGTATACTAATATGCATTAATTCATGCTTAACTAATGCACAGATAATCATGAGTTAATGTATGACTCATGAAGAACTAAACCATTTATTAATGATTACTGCAGTAACTAATGAAGAGTATATATGATTAATAGATTAAGCCTAAAATGACTATTAACTAATTCAAAATTAATTCAAAAGCCATAACCACAATGACATATTACTTAACAATTAGTTAATAGTCATGTGCCTCAACAAGTAAAGTCATAACATAATGATACCTTTGCAAATCGTTAGCTAATGATTAATTAAAGCAGACAACTGGAAGTTGTGGTAATTAACACATTAATTTACATTATTAGTTAATATAATATGTTATTAGGGAATGAATACATGATGTCATATTTAATTAATAGCAATTCATATATTACTTAATCTATTAATCATATTGAATGTTCATTAGTTGCTGATGCAGTAATCATTACTAAAAAGGATTTAGTTCTTCATGAGTCATACATTAACTCATGATCATCTGTGCATTAGTTAAGCATGAATTAATGCATATTAGTGCACCCATATTGTAAAGTGTTACCAGAAGTTCTTTAGGGGTCTCACAGGCTCACAGGCCCTTCCGCATTGCTAAACACAACAAGTTGAGACACACAAAAAACACATTCTCATATCCTGCATCCTTACCCATATTTGTCAAACCCATCATTTTGAGACAGAACATGAGCGTTGGTGTATGGAAAGAATGCAGCTGCCATCAGTGATGTGAAGCCTACAAATGAGAAACAAATGAGCAGATGGGGTGATAATCCTGTGGGCTGTTGACAGGTAGCCGACGGGGTTTCCCCGTCTCCCCAATCCAGTCTCTCTTCAGCTCCAGCCGCCCCCTGGGGGCAATCACACTGATCTGACAGTATTTATGTAGCATTTAACCCCATGAGCACATCTGTTTGCATTACATATCTGTTTGGAAATGTTATCTAGCTACACTAGTCTAAACAGGGGTTTAACGGTGACATCATTATGTATATTCGCTTTGCCAGATTCGCAATATCTGCATTGGGTTGTCATACAGTGGATGTTTATGAATATAGTTGTCTCTGTGTTATCTAAATAATGATCTTCTCCTCAGGTTCTTGTTCCTGGCAACATCAACAATGCTTTCCTAGATCAGCTCATCCCCGATACTCCGTACTCTGTGAATGTGATGGCGGTGTATGCTGATGGAGAAGGCCCGGGAATTGAAGGAAAAGGAAAAACATGTGAGCTAAGTCTTGAAATGATGACATAAAAAATGTGTATTTTATTGATGGAAATTTTCAGTATGAAATTAATCTATTTTCTAAATGCATGTTATAGTTCTTATTGTGAACAATTTATCTGCATATGTTTCTTTTTGTTTTAATGTTTTTACCTCTTACTGTTTAATCAAAGTGTCATAACTGGAGCTTGACAGTGAAAATGTCATGACGTATGCAGGACTTTTAGTACAATCATTTAGTCTGCTTAAACCCTCCCCTGCAAGTTTGCTTTCATCTGCATCTACTTTTGAGTACCATGCCCACTCTTTTATTTTATTCTTTTTATTCTTTATTTTATTTTAAAAGGGACAATGCACATTAATTAACATGAGTCCATCATGTAAATGTGCCAGATTTAGCCATACAGGCTGTAGTCCCTGGCCAGAAAAGCTTATAAAACATATAAATCTTCTAAAAACACATTCCAACAAACATATCCATAACCAGAGCATATTAACCCAAATACAAAATGACTTTAAATATAAGAAGGCGGAAACAAGCCACTACTCCAAATTATGAAGAAATATTTTTATTTAACAGCCAATCAACAACTAATGCATAGAACTATGTCTGTAAATTTTTTTCGATAATCCATTTCACTTGGATGTGTCACAATACAGATTGTCACAAAAAGATCTTTTGCTGCTTCTGTTTTATCGCAACATTAAACCATCTCCCCCTAGCAACCACATAGCAACTCCCTGGCATACACTCAAAACAACTTAACTAAATGTAAATGTTGTCTATTGCAGTACCACGATCTGGACCCAGGAACATGAGGGTCTTCGAAACTACCACAAGTACAATCAGCATCGGCTGGGATCACGCTGAGGGTCCCGTGCAACAATATAAGATCGCGTATGCTCCATTGACGGGAGATCCCATCACAGAATTTGTGAGTTGAAGTCCAGTGATTATTGCATTAACTTCATTTAGTTATTCTTCACTCTGTCAATACTTTTGGTTTTAGGTCTCTTTCCATCTACAGTCCTTTAGCATTGAGCTCTATGACAAGAAGTGAACATAAAATTGAAATTATTTTCTTGATGAGTGCTTTTTATCATACTGTGTATGAATCATCAATGCATCTTATTCTGTTGGATTTCTCAAATTATTATTGGTTGTGGTTATTCAACCAAACATCATACATCTGATGGTTTTCTCTGCAGACTGTTGTTCCTGGCAACAGAAATAATGCTATCCTTCAAAATCTGCTTCCTGACACCCCATACAACATCACCGTTACAGCAGTTTATCCCGAGGGACCTGGCGGATCCCTGAACGGAAATGGAAAAACACGTAAGTCAAAGTACCTGCCCTTGCAAAACATACACCGCTTAGAAGCTTTGGTTGCTTTTTCTGTGATCTTTATACAAAGAAAACTTGAGTTCAGGAGTAACTAAATAAAAGTTGCAACATTACTTCTTTAATGCATTTTTCAATACCATATTATTTCAGCAGTTTTAATAAAAGTTGTAATTTTCTAAAGTAACTTGTGGTTTGGGAAGCTACAGTTAGTAGCAGTAGTACTATTATAGCTTTTATTATTATTATTTGAATTAGCTTTTTTTTTTATATTTTCATTTTAAGTTTAGTTTAATTTATAATCATTTTTTTATGTGCTTTTGTCATTTTTATTACTATTTAGGTTTAATTATTTTTATTTAAGTTTGAGTTAAGTAATTTTAGTCCTTTCTAACTTTTTTCTCATTTTTGTTTAGTCAAGTTTTTCATCTAATGTTTATTTTATTTTAATTTATTTAAAAAATATATATATTTTAGTTATACAGTTAGTTTTAGTTATAACGGTAATAACCCTGGATAGCAGCATGTACAAGTAGCAGAATCTCAACCTTGTTCTCTGCCATTTGAGGATATATTTTTAAGGAGAATATGAGTGAGTAATTGCTGGTAGGGCATGGTGGAGGGTTTGAAAAACTGTTGTTT
Source organism: Rhinogobio ventralis (assembly GCA_039654625.1). Taxonomy (NCBI): domain Eukaryota; kingdom Metazoa; phylum Chordata; class Actinopteri; order Cypriniformes; family Gobionidae; genus Rhinogobio; species Rhinogobio ventralis. The sequence goes on along the minus strand of CM077210.1, from coordinate 35,346,581 downwards.
GTGTTGGCATAAACTAACATTAAATCTGCCAGTTAGTATGGGCTAGAATCCAGAACATCCTTCAGCTAATAGTAACACAGCACAACTAAAACACCACTGTAAACCTGTGCATTTCTTGATTTTAGGAGCATTTAAACACTATTTCTATGATATTTAGCGGTAGTTTTTAACCTTGGATCTTACTTTGGATCTTATGTTCAGTTGGCCTGCTGGAACCTCAGAACCTCCGTGTCTCCGACGAGTGGTACACGCGCTTCCGTGTGTCCTGGGATCCGGCTCCAGCTCCAGTCATGGGTTACAAACTAGTCTATCAACCAACAGGTACCAAATATCGCAATAGTGTGTGTTCACTATATGCCGTTTTTACCTCAAAGCCACCATGAAATTATAATTGACCCTGTTTTCTTTTTGTTTTTTATTGCAAGTCAGTGCAATTTAATTGTTAAAGGTTATGTTCCCATTCTTCCTTTAGATAAAGACGAGTCTTTGGAGGTGTTTGTTGGTGATGTCACCAGCTATACCCTACATAACCTGCTTCCTGGTACAACATACGACGTTCAGGTGTACGCCCAATATGATGCCGGTATCAGCAAACCTCTCATGGGACAAGGGACAACATGTACGTTTTCATAAGTTTGTTTTTTCAGGTTTGGTTTTATGTGTCAGCAAGATTCCCAATTTGAGTGCAACTTGTCTTGTCCTTTCAGTGTACCTCAATGTGACCAACCTTGAGACATACGACGTTGGCTATGACAGGTTCTGCACTAAATGGACGCCTCATCGTGCCGCCACGTCTTACAGAATCAAGCTGAATCCACTGGACCGTGAGTCACACTTAAATTGAACTCTCACTTCCTTCTACTTTGAGCCAGCACTGATCTGTTCCAAAATCTAGTGAGCTTCCCATCTAGGCAACATTTTCAGGCATGTGGCCACTTTTCCATCAGGATGTTTTCATTCACTTGGTTTTTATTATGCATACACTACCATTCAAAAGTTTGGGGTCAGTAAGATGATTTGCCTTGGTGGGCATAAGAGTCTTTCAAAAACATTAAAAAATCTTACCGACCCCAAACTTTTTAATGGTAGGCTTAAGTGAATTTTTATTTCTTTCAGTTGTGGAAACTACATCGACGCACCCTGCTTTTTACTGTGACTTCATTCATCCAGATTAGTTATTTGGAAAAAGCTTGATCTGCTTGTTTATCCTTTACTGTGTTCACATTTATTGTAATGCTTAATTTGCATCTCGACCATTGACATTTACAGATTACAGCTCAGGGCTCGATAATAAGGACTGCCCAATGGCCCGGGGTCAGTGTAAACGTCGCTTGGGAAACTTGATGCAACTGTCACTTGCCCAATCGGGCCAGTGCTGCATCACAAAAGTTTATCATTTGCTCGTGTTTTTAAGCTTTGCCCATTTAAATATTCAAGCGCAAGAAGATACCAAAGAGAACTCAGTTCAATAGTGTGAGAAGTTTTGTGTGCGCACACACCCGAAGCACACGCCAAGAAAGCCGTTTCTCAGACAGTGTGCGAATGCTGAATTGAGCTCTCTTTCACGTCTTCTTGCAAATGGACATATTCACACAAAAATACGTCAAAAAATGCAGGTCTCGGCGAGGATCCTAGTAAACATAGTCGGTTATGTCTTAAGTGAACATGAACAGTTGAGATATAAAACTCATGTGTAACAGTATATTGGATCCGTGCAGCTCTTAAAGGGACAGCAGCTTAATAACCCTGCTGTTGTCTTCGTTTTAATGTTAATCACACAACAAAGGACAAAGAAAACAATCACTCACTGCTCTTCACTGAATAACTTTTGTAACTTTAATAAGGATTAATTTGTATTTAATTTATACATTGCAGACTATGCAGTGCTATTTTACATTTGATTATTCATTTACTCTACCTGAAAATTACCATTACCTGAAAAGCAGTGTTTATTATCTTTGTATGTTTGTTCTATTTTATTTGTGCTATTGCTCTTAATTTGATTTACTTGTCCTTTACAATATTTTAAATTTATGTGAGCTAGGCTAGTAGTTTTTGGTGTCGCAACGTTATGTATTAAGGTTATGGTTCAAAAACAATGAAGACAATAACTAGACCTATTTTATTTATTTATTTATTACTTTTTTTGTGGTGAAAATTTTGGCAAGGCAAGTAAAAATTGTAACCAGTGGTCTGACTGGGCCAGTAGAAAAAATCCTTAACGTTGAGCCCTGCAACTCTAAAGGAGCTCATGGAAGATAATTTCAGCAAATTCAGAAATGCTGGCTCTTTATTTTGCAACAGTAATAAAAAAGTACCCAGAGTACCATGGTATTACCATGCTACCAAGACTGTACAATAGTAATATATTGGTTTTCTTTGAAACAACTTAGAATATATGTAAATACTGTAGTATGTTTGGATACCTTCAGTGTACCATTGTTAAATCTGTTTGCAGCGGCAGCTAAAGGTCAGCAGGAGATGACCATTACTGCGGGCCAGAGTCAGTACTGTTTTGAAGGTTTGAGTCCGGACTCCCTCTACAGCGCCACAGTGTTTGTCCAGACACCCAATCTAGAGGGGCCTGGAGTCAGTGCCAAAGAACGCACCCGTGAGTTCAACCTTTATCCAGAAATAATCAGAATTCATCCTCTTGCTGAATTTAAACAATGATCTTACAATGTCTTCTGACTTCTTTTGGTTCATCTAGTTGTTAAGCCAACACCGGTGCCAACAAAACCACCCACTCCTCCACCACCACCCACTATTCCACCCGGCTGGGCGGGTAAGTGCCTTTAGCCACTGCTTTAGAAACTCACAGATACTCATACTCAAATCATGGCAATTTTCATGGTTTTCGTGGCAGCAGATTTTCAATTGACAAGCAGCACTCATGTTTTCTTCAAAGTCTTGTTAGTTAATAGATTGCAGAGTGTGTTTGGAATGGTGGAATAGAGTGTCCAGAGCTTTTATGGATACATGCATTGGAAACATGTTCTAGATCTGCTTCTTTGCAATGAGTTCGGATCAAATATCAGTTTTAAAACCTTAGAGAAAATCCTTCTGCTAATAAAACATGGATCCTTTCTTTTTATCTTCAATTCATAACATAAATTCATGCTGGCTCATGCTCAAAACCTTTTTATTCATCACGCAAGAAGTCTACAAGTGGCCAAATGCTTCTACCCACAATGTTTTTAGTTTTAGCTTTAAGTACGGAGAGACATGATCCACTGAGGATTATACGTTTTATATTTTTCAACAAAGCATTTTGCCTGATTGAAAATGACACCATTAATTACACAAACTAACAATGAACAATACTTCTACAGCATTTATTAATCTAAGTTATTCTTAATTTCAACATATGCTAAAACCTTTCTAAAATCAAAAGTTGTATCTGTTAACTGTTAAAGTTAATGCACTGTGAACTTATATGAACAATTGTAATTTTATTAAAGGGGATCTATTATTCCCTTTTTCAAAGTATTGATTTAGTTTTTAAGCTCTACTAGAATAGGTTTTCATGCTCGATTAAAAAAAAAACAAAAAAACGTATTTTTCCCATATTTGACATTGTTGCAGCTCCTCTCTTCCCAGTCTGTCAGTAACGCTCAGGGGTGCGTTCCCCAAAAGCATTGTTAGCCAACTATGGTCGCAAGTTCCGTCGTTATCAACATAGTTCAACGAGTCTGTGTTTCCCGAACATTTCCCGAACATTCGCAAACAGCATCACAAACTTGTGTGGTTGGAACGACTGCTCTCGACCTGTGGTTAGAAGCATAGTTTCTTGTTTGCATGACGTGGACTTAATGAATCCTTATCTTGAGCAAAATAAGCAAGCTGACATTCAGTACGATCATATCTTTTATTTCGAATACATATATATGTAATTTACGTATTTTAGTTTGTCAAGATTTAAAGCACCGTTTTTGAAGAGTGCGCATGTACTTGCGTGCCCTAGTACGTAAGAACGAGCTTATGATTGAATCTGGAAATAAAGCAAAATAACTGAGGAAAATGAGAATTACTCCTCAGATACCATGTCCATAATTTATAGCAAAAAAATCTAGCATGAATTCGATCTCAAACTAATTCATTAAAAGCAGTGATTACTCCACCACCTGCGTGACATCATTATCCAACGTGGTTGAACAATAGATTTGCGAAAGTAGGGTTTCGGGAAACCGTTGTGACTAGCTAGTTGATTTCTTCAACGATGCACAGTATTATGGTAGTTAAACATTTACATCGTTGTACGGGAAACGCACCCCTGTTTAGTTCCTGTCTCTATGAAGCTCCTCCTTCTGAAAAGCACAATGTGCTCTGATTGGTCGGCTGGACCAGTGTGTTGGGAAATGTCATGCCCCTTACCATAACCGCCAGATTCAACACACTACTAACTAACTCAACCAGGCCTCGCCGCTTTATTCTGCCTATGCCTTGGGGGTGAGAATTATTTAAATTAGGAATATTGTGACGTGTTCATTCACGGAAGGGAAAAACAGTGACACTGATATAGTGAATAACTCCCGCTGGAGGGACTTTTTCATGCTCAAACAGCAACATTACACACTAAAGAAATCTGAACATAATAGGTAATATTTAACTAATATTAACTAAAATTATTAATTGCTGTAAAAAAATTCTTAGCTCATTGTTAGTTAATGCATTAACTAATGTTAAGAAACTAGACCGTATGGTAAAGTGTTATCAATTAGTTCTTTTTTAGATCTTCTGGATATCATATGTACTTCATTATGTGGTCTGATTATGACAGTAATTACAACATGGAGGTTCATTAAACAGTTTTTTCAGTGATTGTGTGTGTTAGTGAAATTTCATTACCCATTTTCCGCTCTTATGTAAAAGTTTAATTAGGGGTTTGGTGAGATCTGTTCTTGCATGCTCCAGTTCATAGAGTTGTTTTTGTGTTCTAAGTGTGCAAAGGAGCAAAAGCAGACGTGGTTTTCCTCATCGATGGCTCCTGGAGTATCGGAGATGAGAGTTTCAGCAAAGTGATCCAGTTTGTCTTCAGCGTCGTTGGCGCCTTTGATGTTATCGGCCCATCAGGAATGCAGGTAAAGCCCTAGCAACAGAATAGCAACACCTTAGCAACCACATAGAACACCCTAGTTGCCAAATTGGGTAATTACCTATAACATGTTGTGACTTGTTTGTGACTTTGGGAAATGTAAAAATTTAGTTTGACCAATCATCTCTGGGTCAGATATATGCATCACTGAATCATTGTTACCAAGTTTAATTGTATTGCAATATTCTTGTGCCAAAAGATATCATTCGTGCAGTACAGTGACGATGCAAAGACTGAGTTCAGGCTCAACACGTATAACGATAAAGGCACCGCGCTTTCTGCTCTGAAACTCATCCGTTACAGGGGAGGAAACACAAAGACAGGTATCACTCCAACACCTAAACATTCACAGCTGCTCTAAATACACATCTTTAAAAATAATATAAAAATAAAAAAGAAATGCCTGTGTCATATCTATATGTATACATATCTTAATGATCCTAAAAGAGGCTTAATTTTCTTTGTGCAAAAATAATTAATATACATTAAAAAAAATAATCATTACACATTTTTTATAATTTGTATAGTCATTTATAGAATTTATTTATAATACTTTCAGAATTACTAATTTTGTGGTGATATATGACCCAAACATTTTTTGACAGATTTTTCTTGATGTTGAATAGATTTCGGCCAAGCTTAATGTGAAGAATAAGCAGTATAGACAGAGATTTAGAACTTACGAGGGATGAGTTTTGTTGATGTTGTTTCCTTACCTTTGACATTCCCAGGCGTGGCTCTGAAGCATGTGTATGAGAAGGTCTTCACTCTAGACAATGGAATGAGGAGAAATGTACCGAAGGTCGTGGTGGCTGTAACAGATGGACGTTCTCAGGATGAAGTGAAGAAAAATGCTGCCAAGCTACAGCATGCTGGTATGTCTCACTGCCAAACTGTAAAGGTTATGAGCTCATTACCATATGACCGCTCATATTTACACATCAACACCTATTCAGAATTCAAAAACTGATGAATGACAGTGTGAACGACACCAGTATGCAGAGCTTTGATAGTCAGTGAAGGTGTAGTAGGAATCCACAACCTAATAATGCCTATTTTGATGCAGTAACACTTTAAGTATAGAATATGGTCACTTTAAGATAAATATGCTAATGTAGGTTGTGCCGTATCAGGTTACAGCGTGTTTGTTATTGGCGTTGCTGACGTGGACTTCGTTGAGCTGCAGAACATTGCCAGCAAACCAAGCGATCGTCACGTCTTTGTGGTGGACGACTTTGATGCCTTCTCTACTATTCAGGACAACCTGGTCACGTTCATCTGTGAAACGGCAACATCCTGTGAGTTGATGTTTTGTGGTACTTTATGAATGACACTTTTAAGAGAGCTTTGAGAATTTAATAGCTGATATGTTCAAAACTGAAATGAATGCGTTTACGCTTTGCTTCCACAGCGTGTCCATTGATCTATGTAAATGGATTCACATCACCAGGTAGGCGTGTGTCATATGCAGTGTACATCACTCACTGTTCAAAAGTTTGGTATCGGCATGATTTTTTCACGTTAATGTTTGTTCTTATGCTTACTAAGGCTGCATTTATTTGCTCAAAAATACAGTAAAGACTAATATTTTGACAAATGATTACAATTTAAAAGAACTATTTTAAAATATAATTTATTCCTGTGATCAAAGCTGAATTTTCAGCATCGTTACTCCAGTCTCCAGTGTCACATGATCCTTCACAAATCATTTTAATATGCTGATTTACTGCTCAAGAAACATTTCTGATTATTATCAATGTTCAAAACTGTTATGCTGCTTCGTATTTTTGTGGAAACCATAATACATTTTTTAGCATTCTTTCAAAGTTCAAAAGAACAGCCTTTGAAATGTTCTAAATGTCTTTACTGTCACTTTTGATCAATTTAATGTGTCCTTGCTGGATAAACTATTCATTTCTTTAAAAAAAGAAAACCATCATAACCCCTAACTTTTGAATGGAAGTGTATCTATACGTGTGTTTATGTATGTAGACCAGACCACTAACATGAATTATGTGATTTCCCAGGATTCAGAATGCTGGAAGCTTTCAATCTGACTGAGAAGATGTACGCTAGCACCAAGGGTGTGTCTATGGAGCCTGGTTCCTTCAACAGCTACACTGCCTACAGGCTTCACAAGAACGCTTTCCTGAACCAGCCCTCATCGTGAGCTCAAACCTCTCTTGATTTGATTTGAATGCTGATTTTGTTTACAATTCTGTTGCCCATCGTGCATGACTCTGGATGGTGAATTTAAAGGAACAGTGCACTTTCTTTCAGACTTTACTTCTTATGTGGAACACAAAAGGAGAAGCTATTTCCATACAGTGAAAGCAGACAGTAACCAGGCACTGTCACACGTAGTGATCTGTTATAAGACATGCAAAAAGTTGACATCAAACCTGGTGGGACATGTCTTGACCCGCCATATTTGAATGTACAAGAATTAATCCAAAGAGCAAGATTTTTAGTGAATAACAACTGAATGGCTTTTTAAGACATGAACTGTAGCGTACAAGTTGTGTGGACCACTTTTCTGATATTTTATGGCACTTTTGTGCAGCTTGAAGAGCAGGATGAACATCTCCTTTTGTGTTCCTCGGAAAGTCAATTAAAGTACACTACTGTTTGTCACTACTAAGTTTGGGGTCTGTAAGGTTTTAATTTTTTGACTGCTATAAAAAGAGAAGAAATTAATACTTTTACTCAGCAATGATACATCAAAAGTTACAACGTTTTTTTTATTTCAAATAAATTGTATCATCGTTTCCACAACAATAAGAAGCATTATCAACATTGATAATAAGAAATGTTTTTTTGAGCAGCAAATCATCATATTAGAATGATTTCTGAAGGATCATGTGACACTGAAGACTGGAGTAATGATCACAGGAATTGTAAAATATATTCAAATAGAAAATGACTGCAGAATTGGCAAGCATAAGTGATTTTTTTCTTAAAACATAAAAAAATCTTACAGACTTTTGAACAGAGATATTGCTCCATTTCTTTAGATAACTGCAAATATGATACATGGTATGCAATGTCATGTTTGTTATTGCAGAGGAATGCTCTTATTGATTGCAAAAATCAGTTGTTCGTAAGGTGACATTCTGACAGCGTGTTTGTGTGCAGACATCTCTGTGAAAGTAGTTTGGTATTAGAGAGTCATTAGAGGGCTGTAAGGCTAAAGTGAGAGCTTTTTTGGCTTTTGTTAACATGCTGCTGCTTGCCCAGGTAGAGCCCACTATCCAAAAGCATTCAAAGCCACGGTTCTCCCACACACTTCCTTAATTATTTTACCATAGAAAAGTTCTGATAAAACACTGGATCAAATAAATCTAGGTTGACCTGCCAGTGCTGATGTCTGCAGAAAGAACAGAGATCCTCCTCCTCGCTCTGGCTGATTTTGTCTCTTTTTTTTAAAGATATATTCATCCTGATGGCCTGCCTTTCACATACACTATCATTCTGATGTTCCGACTATTGCCGGACTCACCAAACGAGGCCTTCGATATCTGGCAGGTGTCAGACAAGAATTACAAACCCGAGACCGGTGTTACCATCGACCGTAAGTGCTGTTTCCCTCCTTTATGTTCACAACTGTTCATATCAGAATCAATGTCTTCATAGACAACAGATATATTAAATAAAAATCACAAATGAGATCTCTTTAATATATCAGTATTTTAATATATTTTGTAATTTGAGAGCAAATAAAGGCTTCTGTTTCTCACATTTTCCCCAGAGCCCAGTAATCTCACTTCTCATCAGACTCTCATAAAGCCGAATAATTTTTAATAATGGTTAAAAAAAAATTTTTATTTGGTTTAAAGAAAGGTTGTTGTTTTTTTTACAACAAATATTTATATGTCTGGAAAAAAACATCAATAAAAAGTAATTTATTAGTTGTTTTATCGGCAAAAAAATATCTACTATTACTCCAACAACAACTCTAAATTCTCACACACACTTTTGCTGGCAAAACAGATCATACAGTGATTTGTTTATAAACTTTAATCAATTCCAACGGATGCTTCCAAGACTGTCATAATAAATTGCAATAAAAAAACATCTGTGTCAGCCTGCTAGATAACTGTATCTTGGTTGCAAGTTTAAATCAGCAGAATTAATTGAACAAAGTTGATTGCCTCACAGAAAACCATATGTTTAAAATTGCAGAGCATAAAAACATCCTTATTTTCTGTCCTGTACACTGTCCAATTTCATTCATCTAGACTTTATTTGTTTCTCCTTTCATTTCTACTGATGAATTTAAGGAGATACATCTGAGAAACAAAGTTGATACTTAAATAACATATCTGAGATCTACATTAAGCTTTGAAAAAGTAATAAAATGCCCCTCAAGGCTTCTTTCTCTCTGTCCCAGTAACCTGATTAGGCCTGTCCACAATATCTTTAGTCCTATCTGCAGAGATGTTTGTTTGTTTGTTTTAGTTTGGAGTGACTTGTGGGATATTTAACTCTTTGTCTCTACCTTTCTGTTTCTATTTGTTCAGCATCCGCCCAAACTGTGTCGTTTTATAATAAGGATACAACTGGAGAGATCCAACGAGCCACGTTTAAAAATTATCAAATCAAGAGGATCTTCCATGGAAGCTTCCACAAGGTAAACTGCTTGCTTATGACTGTGCTTTATGCATATTGATGGCAAAAATTGGTGGTGACGTGTACCGCATTCTCCACCATAAATGACTTTTATATCCGCATACAGAGCCAAGCTGTGTGAGGTCTTCAGCAAAACGGACTCAAAACAAATGTCCATTATGTCTGAATCTAGAAAAACATGCACAGATGTTCACGGATATAGATCAAGGGAGCTATTTCTTTCAATAAGACAATGGTCTACAATTGTGGAATAGAAATGTAGGACAACCCATTCACTGAGAGGGTTTGAATCTGAAATGAGCAAGTTTTGGACTGTGCATGAAGGCTTTTGGTTAAAGTTTGATGTGGCAAGCAGCAAAACTTTCACAATGTTCAGAGGTTATCTAATCACAACAGAGGTGTAGAAATACAAGACTCAGTTGGTGTGTTGCAGCATCACGTTGTGGGCGCCTTCAGTTGCGCCATTTCTGTTTGATGCATAGCTACTTGAGCCACTTGTTTTTCGGCATGCACCTGAAATAGTTTTCATATGCAAATTGACTGCTAGTATAGTTTATATGTATCATTTACTAGGGCTGTCGTTTTAACACATAAATTAGATTAATTAGTTACGGTAAAAAATAACACGCTAAAATTATTAACGCATTTAACGCACTTGCCCCGCCCTACTTAGGTCATCTAACATTTCATACAGTTGATTGATGAAGAACATGATGCAGGGCAACAACTCACTGTGTGATGAAGCCTATAGAATGCAGTTAGAATGTCCCTAAAATTCAAGATATGGGGCAAAAATGCCCGTTTTAGTCTCAGGGCATTTATACACTGGGCACGTTTGTTGTGGTCCACGTCAGAGCACGATTGTTTCCCGCCGGTGCTATGCGCAAATACACTGCAGGCTCACTCTCACTCGTATCCAAGGTAAATCATCAACACTATCATTCCTTACACGTGTTTATTGAACGAAATACATCGTCATCTGATAACACGCATGCACAGGTTACTTTTCTTGCGCTCCCGAGTCCGTGTTGCTTTCACATTCACGTGAATAGCGGCACAGTTCGAGCGCAAGTTGCGCATCCGAACTCAGACCACCTCCTTCAGGCAGTCTCGGGTTCGTTGGCCCTGAGCTCAGCTCACCCGGGTCAGATTGACAGCTTTCACATTACCAATGTTTCATGTGAGCCGTGCCCCGTTTCGAACTAAACTGCCAGTGTGAAAACGGCCTCACATTTACATCATTATATATAAGCAATTTCACATGAGTAACAAGTGCAACATCACACGAGTTCTGTTTTCTGTCCAGAAATAGCACGAGTGCAAATGCGATACCGATCTTATACAACAGTTTAATAAAATTAATAAGCAAGTTAATATTGTGTTGTTTTAGACACAATATTGTCTGTTTTGCCAACAAAAATATAAAGACAAAGCAGAACTGTTCGTCTCCGACTCCGAGCAATACACAGTGGCGTGTACGAATCAGGTGAACCAATGATTCAATGGACCATAAAGAGAATCATTTATATAGTTCACCCAAAAATATTTCTTTCTGAAGCTACTTTTTGTAATGTCCATTTGATTTTTTTACACAATAATGACTTTAAATGATTTTTTGGGAGTAATTTCTCAGCCAAATGTGATGTGCAATTAATTTGCGATTAATTAATCTCCACAATTAATTAGATAAAAAATGTAATCGCTTGACAGCCCTAGTATTTACACAAGTTCTGTTCAAACATCAGTGTTCTGCTGTATGTGTCCCGCATTACAACTCATTTGCATATAGTTTGAACTTGGTTACATCACTAGACATGCACAAGAATTGCACACCTGCGCACATTGTGTAAATAGCCATTTATCACATTGAGTGTTATGTAGATGATTAATGAAGATGCCAAGGTGTGTCTCAGAAGCCTAGAAATCACCTTCACAAAAATTGTATTTGGTGAGGCCAGAGAAGGTGTTTCTCTGGCAAACAAACAGGAAAATGTTGAAAAAAACAATTACATCAGAGTGCCAGCAGATGCCAAGCATGGAACAGGTGAATTGCTTTGAGCTGATTTATATGTTCATCCTTATCTTCAGTCAGTATCTCTGTCTGGCCTCGATCATGACGGTCCGTCAGGTTCCCTGTCAAAGTTGACCACGGGGGAAATTCTTGTGGTTTGAACGAGAGGCTTGTTTGTTGTGGTTTTGGCCTGTGTGAACATCAGTCTATACCCTCAGGAGACACATCACCAGTCACTTTAAAGTAAGACTGGATGGTATGACAGTGTATAATTGCATATGGTAGATACTGTGTATTTGTGTGGCTAGAAGTGGGCGGGACCGCTTTACATTATTTGCATGTGAGAGTGACATGTGAAACGGGATGTGTCCCAAATAAGTCAAGATGAAGAATTTATTAGGGGTTTAGTAGCAAAAGCTAGAGTTTACTCTAGTATGCCAAGCAATATCCAAACTTCATGCATTAATATAGAAATCAGTTGAGGGTCACAGGGTGTTTATATCAGCTGTTTTTATAATATTTAGATTTACTGTAGTAAGTCTTTGGTTTTTAACTCAAGTGTTATACAATGTGAATTTGTTTTTGTACTGCTGCCAGACTTTTATGAATAGATCTTCACCAAGGTCCAAATCCTAAAGAGATGAAGTATTTCTCATTTGTAAAGTGTTTAATTTACAGGACTGGCCAAGATAGGCATCACCGCACGATTATTTAATATGTAAACCATTTTTCCATTGAATTTTTTTTGCGCAGGCCTGTCTTAAAAAAACAGAGAGGGTGCTAACCCTGCACTGCTGCATCATATTACAGTTTCTAATGAAAGCAAATGGAGTGGCATAAGCGTTCATCTTTGTGTTTGATATATCGTTCATGCTTCAGATCTCTCCTGTTTGGATGGAAATAATCTCTGCATTTCAAAAATGAAATGTGTTTTTTAAGAGCTGCATTGTTCTGGCACATCATTTACTCATGCAGATGGCTTTTTGGTCTAGATAAACAAACATGATTTAGATTGTCTAGCTTCAGCAAAGTATTGAACTCTATGAAGCTTTTTTTTGTCTGTTTATGTGGTGCAAATAATGGGATTTTTTAACAGCAGAACTGTTGCTCATGAAGTAATAGTTCACCCTAAAATGAAATTCTGTCATCATTTACTCCAACCTTTGTGACTTTCTTTCTTCCGTGGTCTTTTTTGGACCTCAACAGCCACTGGTCACTGTATGCTTTGGTTGCATGAACAACAGCACAATGTGCACATTATTCAAAATTCCCTTTTGTGTTTCACTGAAGAAAGTCATGTGGAGATTTGTAAAGGCATGAGGGTAATTAAATGATGACAGAATGTTAATTTCTGAAAATCTTTTAACACTAAACTCTAAATGACCATGAGCGTGCAGAAAGCTCTCAAGCAGCCGGGTGAAAGTATAGCCAGCTGAGACGTATCAGGGTTTCTTCAGATATCCTCTCTGTGGATTTGGGAATGAAGGACAGCTCTGTTTTGAAAGATCTGTCCAAATGTGTGGCAGATTCAGTTGAAATTGAGAAGTCATCTGTTTAAAAGATGCTGCTTCCCTCTGCATGGCCACAGGTGGCCATTAAAGAGGACGTTTAAGGACAGCTGCCAGTGATCAAATCAAAATAAGCAAAATCAAATGATTATAGTCAACAATACTTTAAACGGAAAAACAGTGCAGCGGGGATTGTGCAAAGTATTGTGTTCAGAATGCCATCCTATGCTATGTATGTGAATTTTTTTGTATACATGGAATATCCGGATATCCTTACAAATTTGACAATATTAATGAAATATGTTTAACAATTATAATATTAATTTTCATTCTGCTTTCTGCTGACTGGACAGAATTGTGAGATTAATTGTGATTACTTTATTGTATTGACAGCACAAGTTTTCAAAAATAAGAAAAAAACGTTTGTGAAAAAATTATAAAAAAATTTAAGTAAATATTTTTTAAATAATATTTAAAAATAATTTAACTAATTTAATAAAATGGTAGCATAAAAGATCATTATTTAATTTCAGAAATTAATTCATTGTGATTATTATATTGACAGCACTCATTTTCAAAAATAAGAAAAAATTGTTTAAAAATTAAAGTAAATATTTTTAACAATAATATTTTAACAAATGTAGTAAAATGATAGTAAACAATTATTTAATTTCAGAAACAATTATTTCATTTTGTTGTCTTTATAATATAACACAAAATATTTTCCTTACGTATTATTTTTCTTAATAAATAGATACCGTTATATTTTAGGTGATCTTTGGCAACAAAAAGTAAAAAACAAAAAACAAAACTAAAATAGTACGTAAAACACAAATGTTTGAAATGCTAAAAATGGCATAATGTGTTCTGTTTCATGTACAATCTTTTTTAAAAGTAGTTATATTAATACAGTTAATACTGTGCATTATGCAGTAAGCTGTATGATATTATTCCGTATGGAATATAATAATTGAGAACAGAAGGACCCGGAGACCTCCAGGCTAAACAGAAAATAATCATGTGCCACAGGAACCGCTTTTGATAATACGTACCACATTTGAGTAGACGTCTACGTCATGCTTGTTTTGATATTGACTAGGTTTGATAGGCAGTTTATGAAGAGACTCGAAAGAAAACTAGTTTAGGCCCTCACAGAAAAATGGTGGTCTGGCTCCATAACAATCACTTCATCAATCTAATGAATATCATGTCTCTTTCGCTTTGTTTAGCCCAATAGTGAATAAACTTCTGTGTATCTCAGGCCTGCAGCATGTTTACTAATACTGACCAATCCAATGTGGTCAGATCTGAATCGCATCTTCTCAATCTGCTAACCGCAAATTCCCTAATCCATAGAATAAGTCCCGTTCTGAACTCTTCCATTAGCTTGTGGTGGAGAAATGTGATTACACTGCAGCGTTCAGCTGGTGTTTAAGACTTGGCAGCCCGATGGTCCATGGCATATGGAGGAACAACTTCATCTGTGGTGAACAGGGAATATAAGTGTACATTGATTATGTGGATCAGAGAGCTGAAAAAAACTCTAAGGAGGTAATTCACCAAAAATATAGTGCCAAGCACCAAACACACCACAAGCAGCCTGAGCAACACAATTAGCATGACTGACGAATCAAACAATTCCAGAACCATGATTAGTTCAAAGTTTATTGAGTACATTTAACCATTTTGTGCAACCTGTTTGGTACCCTCAATTGTTTTGTATAGCAAAAGTCTTTAAATACCTGCCATTGTGGTCTGAATTTCTCCAAATTTGGGGAAGATTAAGAGGAGTAAAAGTACACTACCATTCAAAAGTTTCTCATAATGAGCCTCATTTGCATAGACTGGCGGCTGAAAACTAAATATATACCAGTTTATGTATGTATCCGTACTGAAGAGTGCAACTATTTAGTGAATTTGCCCTTAAATATTTGTCAATCCAGAGCGGATGAGGAGGCCACCTCAGATCTGCTGGATGATTTGACAGTCCCACTGTCGATGTATTTAAGCGTTAATATGTGATGATGTATTTGTTTACACACTTGTTAGCTGCTGTTAATCTTTCCCAAATTTCTCATTTTCATTGTAAAAGTATTTTACAATGGTCTCGCTGTTATCATCGCCTTGATGATAATGATGAATTTGGTGGTAAAGGAACTTGCTGGTTTTTATATGTGCCTCTGGCCAGAACTCTCCCTTTGAATGGAGAGACTCCCAGAAATCCCTAATTAAGGCCCGAAGCTCTTGGAGTTAAAAACAACAATAGAAAACTGCCAACGTAGACTTGTATAATGATTCACACTGCTTAAGATGAATGCAAGGTCTTCCTTTAAAATGACCCCTGAGTCCGTTATAAGCTTGAACATCTAACAATCTTCTTTTATTCCAGCTCCACATCCTGGTGTCTCCCAAGAGCGTCAAGCTAAACGTGGACTGCCAGGAAGTGGCTGAGAAGGAGATTAAACCAGCAGGAAACACATCGACGGATGGATTTCAAGTGCTCGGCAAGATGTCCAAATCTATCGGATCTAAAGGAGAATCTGCAACAGTGAGTTGCACCTTTTGTACAAAAAACACAACTTTTGACCGAGAGCTCAACGCTCTCTTGCTCTTTCCAGCCTGGATCCTTTAAATAGGACGCCTGAGCCCCATATTTGAAAATGCAAGCTTTTATCAAAGACACGTGTAACATCCGTTTTCTCTCTGGTTGGGCAGTTTCAGCTCCAGATGTTTGACATTGTGTGCAGTCTCGGCTGGACCAGCAGGGACAGATGTTGTGACCTTCCTTCAATGGTAAGTGAAAGCCTCTAGAGATCAGGGGCCAGTTGCACCAGCTGTGCGTAAGTTACAACTTGGACTAGTTTTGACCTAAATGTGCACTAAGTTAACTTACACACTACTAAATATTTTTTCTGTAGCACCATTAAAATGAGTTGAAACATAACTTTACGTATAATTTAAATACAGAAGCCTCCAACCACGAGTAATAGTTGGAATAAAATAGCAGATTCCCTGAATTGCAACAATAAGCTCATTTCAATCCTTTAGAGTAGACCAGAGGTCTTCAACCCTGCTCCTGGAGAACCACTGTTCTGCAGAGTTTCTAATCAAACACACCTGAACCAGATAATCAAGGATCACGTGAAAATCACAAGATGAAGCAGGTTGGACATAAACTTTGCAGGGCAGTGGGTCTCCTGGAGCATAGTCGAAGACCTCAGCGTATATGATAACGTTGACATTTACCCTTGTTTACATTTTTAAAAAGAGAATATTACGTGAGAATTATTTGCTTTGTTAGCGGCTCTTCAACACAAACCTGACCTAAACCCGACCCTCTGTGTGCATCGGTCCATATTATTCATGTCGATAAAATCTATCATAATACATCATTATTTTTGTATTGATCCTTATTAATTTAAAAAAAAAGTTTCTAAATGTTATTTGCAAATCGTATTTCAATGGAAACATTTCTACTTATGTGCGGCAAAAGAAATTAGAATCAAGAATGGACTAAAATTCACAGCATTTCAACACAACTTGTACTCACGTATTTGAAGGCTGCTATTGGATCACTGAGGGTAAATGTCATATTATGCGACTACACATTACTTTTAATTTATACATTACATTTATGGAAAGCTTGCGAAATACTAGCTACTAGGATGGTGTATTGGTACATGTATTCGTCCCGAACCAGTGCATACAGTCAGACGATGAATACAGTCGGTCATCGGCGATCCACACCAATCCAGAAGGGGTCGTGCAAAGTAATGCAATGCTATTTGCTAACCGCCACAACAGGTAAAAGAGCAGAAGAAGAAGAGATGATCTATGCAACTACCCAAAACAAGAGTTCAGATGGCACGCAAGAGTTTGCTAGTAGCCTATACGTTGAGTTTCCATTCATTTTTGTGACTTTTTTTGTCACAGACTTCACAGAAGCGGCATCCTGTTTGTTTTCTTTATTTTACAAAAGCACAATGTTTTGTTTTTATTGTGAGTTTAGTGTACACAAATAAAAATAGACTAAAAATTTGAATGATGTCTGATGTATGACCATAAATGACGGATGTCATATTGTCGTACAGTCCAGTGATGAAATATGCGTGTACTGGAAATGGGAAGCCTCAGATGCCACTTGACTCGCTGTCTCCTCGTGGAAAAGTGAAGTAGGCAGATGTAGATGGCACTTTTTCTCCTTCTTGCTCATAATAGTGAACTTTGTGTATCCGCCATTGTCACCGCAACTCTTGTGTTTTGTTATTTTGTACTTTTATAACACAAGAGATACGTTTCAGTTTTGTAGCTGATTGTGACCAAATAACGTTTTTTTTTTTATCAGCCCTACAAAAATATGCAAGGGTGCATTCTGTTTACTGCTTAGTGCCAAATACACTAAAAGAGGCTGTACTGCACCAACTACCTCAGGGGGACTAAATGCCGCTAGGTAGAACAACTATACTACTGTCTCTTCAAAATAAATAAAAAAAGAAACCTAGCATTGGGGATTTGTTGCTTTTTCCTGTTGTACTGAACTTGTATCCAACCATGACCCTAAAACCGAGGTACATACCGAACCGTGGCTTCTGTGTACTGTTACACCCCTACTAGCTACAGTATGTTCTGCCTTAAGAACAAATGGTGCAATCGAATAAGATACAGAGTTAGGTACAAACTAGCTAGTACACTGAAAAATGCCTTTAAAACTATTTTAACAAATAATTACAAAAAATGGCAAGTGACACTTGAATTAAGCTTGCAATTTTGAAGTAGAAAGACTGAAATAGTACTTTCTTAAAACATACTCCAATAATCTTTGTCTTGTTTACAACTTTGAAATATAATTTTTCTAAGCCTCTATTTTATGTTCCAAACTCACGAACGGCTGGTGCAACCTTACCTAGGGTTACACAAAGGTGAAAATCCCAAAGGCTGGGTTAAATTTCAGGTACAGATGACCCATGAACCACACTGTTTGCATCCCACACCATGCCTTTGATCACTGTGGCCTTAAGCAAGGCTCTTAACCCCAGACTGCTCCAGTGGACTTGCTAAATTAAAAGCAAATGACAAGTTAAACGGCTGTCATGCACATCTCCTACTTTTTTAGCTTCATCTGCTCACGCAGGTCTGTCTTAATATTCCTTATGTTTCTGATGCATCCCTGTTGACCACATTCAAACATGAAATTTAACGTGCTCAGCTAAACCGCTTACTATTGTTAGAGCATTTCCTTTCTTTGATCTCTCGTTGTGCACTCTTCCATGTTATTTGATTTGTCTACAGCAGAAGGGTTTTAAAAGCGATATTTCACTGCCATTCATTTGTGGTTTTTAGTTTTAAAGTGTGAAATTGTTCAACTTAAGAGCCTTCGGTACAGGGTTGCGAATGTGTGTCTGTAATGCAAACCATGAGACCAGCTGTGTCCAAACTCTTTATTATATTTTTAGTCTTCCATAAGCAAATTATTAAATACTTTGAATGTGCTTATGGCATTTCTGACAGTCAAAACACAGTAGGTTTTAATCAGGCTTGTTCTAGTTGTTTGGCCTGGGCATCAATATATGCAAAAACAAAGATGTTGATTTATGTGGAGAAAATTAGTTTTCCAAACCTTCTCCTTCCCAGATCAACATATATGGTGTTATCAATTTTTAGCATACTTTTATCTAAGGTGATTTGCAGTACATGTATGTATTATACAGATTAACAGCCCAAACAGCCAATCAAATTGCTGCACTGAAAAGCCTTTTATATTTTATATTGCATTATTTTTTCTGTCAAACTTGCTGTCTGTGACATACAAACATCTTTTTTTTGCCAAATTCCCAACAATATGGTAAAAAGGTGTTTGTTATGGTACTTTTAATTTGAATTTGAATTTGAATGTAATTTAAAAATGTTAATTGTGTTTTTTTTTTTTTTTTTTGGGTGATGATACACTGTATCTTAATTTAAGCAGGTTATTCCAAAACTGTGCAAGCGACTCGCCACATAATTTTGTTTGAAGGACACAGATAGAGTAATTATTATAGTAAGGTCATTCAAGAGGTTGAACCTACAACCTTTTGGTTGTCATTAACCATCTTTTCATTTACTGTACCTTGCCTTTCAGAACTTCTAAATAGCTGCTTTGTTCAGGATTGTACTGTAAACTAGACATCCACACAATCCACATGCAAAATCAGCAAATAGTTTGTAGATGGTTGCCATTTGTTCTTATGTTTTTGTTCTCTCTGTGATTCAGAGAGATGAATCCAAGTGTCCAGCTCTTCCCAACGCCTGTACCTGCACCTCAGACAGCTCGGGACCCCAGGGGCCTCAGGGGCCAGTGGTAAGTCAACTGAAGTACAATTTAGACTTTCTTTTTTTAGATCATATTATTATTGCAAGATACGATTTGGTTTGCATCATTTGGCCCTGCAAAAATGCTTTTCAAATGTTAATAAAAATGTATAAAAATTCATAGTTAACATGTTTACATTATTATTGGTTGGATTGATGGCAGAACTGTTCTGTAATTTCTCTTTTCCCAGGGTGCTCCTGGAAGCAAAGGACCACGAGGGGAGAGAGGAGAACCCGGTCAAGTTGTAAGTTAAACCTTGTGAACTTAACCTGTACAATATAGCTCATTCATCAAGTTTACCTACAGGATTGAACTTTGACATTGACTCTGTTTGTTCCTGCAGGGTCC